>OZ007587.1:411754423-412954423 GCA_963931845.1 Maratus michaelseni
CAGGTGATAGATCGCCAAATATTTTTTGTATTTACAATTGTATACGTGTTGCAACAACAATGGATTTAATTATGCACCAAATCACGCCCTCCAAAAGAAGAGAATTGTCTGTGAAACTGCAACAATGCAACATTTTAAACATTAAAAAATGGAAAATTAAACAAAAAACAAAAAGTGTATTAATATAAAAAACACAATTTTTACCAATTAGCAGTTTAATATTACATAAATTGTGAAATATAAATCCCGAATAGATAGTTTAAATGATTCTTTTTTTTAATCTCCTGTTAGCATATCTTAAAAAAAGAAGAAATATTATATATATTTTATTAAATTGACGAGTTCGCATTTTCTAGTAAGCGGAAAAAACCGGTGAATTTTCCATAATCGGGTTCGATGCTCACACCAAATCAATGCATTATAACTGAAATTTTTTGGAACAATCATGTATAACAGCGAAGAATTAGGCGTGATTTTCAAGATAAACATTGAATGCTTATAAAAGAGTGTATTTAAAAGGAAATATATTTTTTCCTGTATACATATTTTTGACGATTGATCGAAGGATCAAAAGAAAAAACTTTAAAATAGTCCATTTTTGTGATATTTGTGAGGAAAATTCCATCCGTAACTCCTCCGTTTCTCTTCTTAAACTCTTATTTTCGCCCCTTGAGGCGGTTTTTAATTATTTAAAAAATATGTCATACATAATTTGTTTCTCCTTTTCCTAGAAGTAATAATATCTTTAAACTGATTCGATGTATATCATAATTAAGACGTTATGTTTTTTTTCTGTGTTCACAGAAACTCTCCCCATTTTCATCCCATTGGACCGATTTTGCCCATTAACGAACTTGATCGCGATTTTCTGCCTCTTGATTTTATGTATCAGTTTGGAAGAGATTTGTTCAGAATTACGGGGGTTATCGTGTCCATAAAAAGGTGATATAGATAGATAGATAGATAGATAAAGTTTTGAACTGAGGGACTTTTTACCAACACAGTGAAAAGTATCTAAGTCAGGATTCGAACCTGGCCTACAACATTTCAATCTTTTTGGAAAATTGGCCCAACTTGGATCTCCACATGCAGTGAATTAGTATTTAACATTAAAACTTCACATATATATATATATATATATAATACAGACATTTGAAAGCAATATTTAACAGATTTATTTTGTTTATGCAATGATACTATGAAAAGCAAAGGGAGTGCATGATATTTCCGTATGCGTAACCGTATGAAGTATCAATTACATCCGGAAATATGAATAGTCTAGTTGCGCACTGTTTGAATGAGGATAGTAGCCACTTCTATCATTTATCGGCATAGCCACGCATTTCATACAAAGAAAAAACAGTCTATTTAAAAAATGTTTCATAATATCATCATTAAGTTAGGAACAAAAAACCCGAATTCAGAATCGAGTGTTACACCCTGTATTTCTGACATAATGAATGGATTATGACCCTAGTGTCCAAATAATAATAAAAAATGTTATAGTGTTTTCTACAATCTCTTAAAATCTATCCAATTTTCTTTTAAATCACCGTGTATATCTGTTTTATTTTAAATCTTTCTCTTCATACACTCTTTCGAAATGTTCAAGAAAAAAACATTCACAGCTTGAAAACGAAAGTCTAGCTATAAAAGGTTTTAATGTATATCGTTTGTAAATTTGTTGTTATATAAAATGCTTTTTTTTACAAAAGGATAAATTTTACTTTCAAATAAAAATAAAAATAAACATACAATAAAATTCGAAATTCTAATTCAATGTCTCTAGACATCAATGTAACACATTTTTGAATATTGTATTAATTTGACATTTGCATCTCAAAAGCATCAAAACAATGTAATTTGAATATTTTAGTTTTTAAAAAATCTTTCTTCAAAGTAATAATTTTTTTTATCTTTCCTTTAAATATAAATATGTTCTTTGACATAGCAATTTATAAGTTAGAATTCCACTGATAATTTCTTAATGTAATTCCAATGTATAGAACCCTAGAACAGAATGAGAAAGTTATATACGATTGTATATATTTCCCATGATATAGCCCATTAGTTTGTTCGTTGCTTTTGTAGTAACTTATGAGAAGTATTTATTTGTGTAATGAGATTTCTTATGTAAATGTGTGATATTTATTCATCAGAGAAATACACGTAAAAAATCCTTATTTGTACTTGCCTTATGAATTTCGAAAACAAGTATTGATGGAATTATAAAAACAATTTCTTAGCAGATTATAATTTAAACGCCGAATTGTTCAGAAAAGACTTTTTGACTTTTAACTCGAACTTTATTTTAAATATTCTTCATTGTTTCGCTTCATTATAAAAGGATTTTAAATTTTAAATCGATAGATAAAAATTTAAAAATGACATTTATGCTATAACAGAATGTTTACCATGTTTTGATTTCATGATAGAATAAGGTGGATATAATATAACGATAGATATCGCTAAAAATACTGATTACTATTCGGAAATGATAGTAACCAAATTCAAGTGATCAATTTAAACGTTAAGAAAAATCGCGTGCAGCCCGTCGGTTTATTTTAAAGGGACTGTGATTCGCCCCAGCCTTTATAGGGTTACTAAACTATTCTGTGATTGAAATTCTCTTTACGCATTAAGATATATATCGTCAAAAATAAAAATTAATTTAAAAAAAATGTCAAACTATTCTTCTATCACTTTTAACTTTGAGCTAAAAAAACAGTCTTTGAAAGTCTCGCAGAGGTTTGCGGTGCTGGTAGTGTTCCTGATGCAACCTGGTAGTGATAAGGGAACCACTTTCGGTGCAGCTCGCACCTAGCATCGAGACCTGGTGCATTTTGTAGCCCAATACATAAAAGTTAGAGAACTGATAAAATTTCTCCGTTAAAATAATGTTTTATATATTTTTTTATACTTTTAATTTTTTATTATTGGACTTTTATTTGTTAATTTCATGCCAAAAGCTAGTTAAGGCGCCAAATATAGCGCCACAAATTTTTGCTCAAGTCCAAACCACTGATCACATATGACAAGGAGCTATGCCATTCAGCTAGGGTTGCTGGAAACTCTACGGTGGAAAAACACTAAATATAATGTTGTAATTTTTTTAAATCTAATTCGTAGGTCCTTGAAGGTATTTTTAAACTTTTAAAAACATTTTATACTTATTAAATTCATATTTAATACCTGGAAATTTTTCCAGAGAAAATTTCTCACGCCTTGCATTCATAATAATCAAATTTTAATTGCTTAATAGGCGTATAGCCAACATAGTGAAAAAGTACCCAAGCCGGGACTCGAACCCGAGTCATCAGATTAGCGCACTGACGTTCTACCAACTGAACCACTTGGGAACGATACTCAGCCTGGAACTTTTTCACCATAACATGTTGGCAAGGCTACAAACGCAGCACAAGATAGAATATTTTCCGTGAGCCGGCAACCCTGGGGCAAATACGAAATCAAAGAAAATCCAGCTTCGACAATTGAATAAATTCATATTTAATACTTGGAAATTTTTCCAGAGAAAATTTCTCACACCTTGCATTCATAATAATAAAATTTTAATTGCTTAATAGGCGTATAGCCAACATAGTGAAAAAATTATTAAATTATTAAGTAATAATATATAAATTATTAAGTATTAAATATGAATTTATTCAATTGTCGATGCTGGATTTTCTTTGATTTCGTGTTTGCCCCAGGGTTGGCGGCTCACGGAAAATACTTCATCTTGTGCTGCGTTTGTAGCTTTGCCAACATGTTATGGTGAAAAAGTTCCAGGCTGAGTATCGTTCCCAAGTGGTTCAGTTGGTAGAACGTCAGTGCACTAATATGATGACCCGGTTTCGAGTTCCGGCTTGGGTACTTTTTCACTATGTTGGCTATACGCCTATTAAGCAATTAAAATTTGATTATTTTATACTTATTATTGGCTAACTTGTATTTTTAACTGATTTTTTATTAACTTCTATGTTAATAATCCGATAAGTGGGTCTCGAAAATTGCATTTTCAGAAAGTTATGCTACTGTAAAAAAAAAAAAAAAAAGAAATATGCTTTTAACAGAAAAATTTTATTGATTCTCAAACTTCGTAATGCATGTCTTTAAAATTCACAAAGTCTCAATGCTAGGCACGAGCTGCGCCAAAAGTGGTTCCCTTGTAAGATTTCAAGCCATCAATTCCAGAGTAAAGTGACTTCATCTTAAAAAATACGACCGTGCATTCATGTTATAGAGATGGTTTTGGTAGTTTACAAATCTTTGTTTTCTCATTTAGCCAATTCTGTTTTGTTTTGTTTAACCATTTGTTTTTTGTTTGTACCTACATTTAAGCAATTTTTTTATTATGCAACCTTTGGAATTCATATGACTGAAACTGGCTTTCAGAATTCATTTATTCTGTCATTTTTTTATTTTACATCACTTTGATACATTTCTTACGAATGTCCACTACTAGCAACACGACATATCATCATAACCAGTAGTGAACAACCCTATCAAAATTTGAACTCCTGGTAACAAATGATGAACGATGCGAAGCAATGTTGAACAGCTGAAAAAGTAAGTGAATTGGAAGACGTTATTTTATGGATCACCGACTAGGCTGCAAATGGTCTAAAGCATTTTTACGAATGAATTCGACAACTGTGTCTCATATTGAACAGTATACGAGCTGTAATAATGAAGAACAGCTGTTGAAATAGTTCTAGAAGGTCCATGGCTAACTGGCTAGGGGCCTTCACTAGATATTTAAAGGTTCAACCAAAATGTCTAACGCAGGTAAGAAAATATTTTTTCCAAATACTAAATTTATAGCTTTAAAAGGCGACAATGCCTCTTACTATTTACGAATGTAATCTTGGTATTATTTAATCCTCCTCCCCCCCCCACCCGGAAAAAAACTAAGTCTATTATTACTGTTCCGAATTGATAGTAGCCAAATTTAAGCGACCAATTCGAACGCTGAGAAAAATCAGTCGTTTTTCATGCAGCACGTTGGTTTATTATACAGGGTCTGTGATTAGCTTAGGCCTTTTTAGGGTTACTACACTATGCTCTGATTAAAGTTCCATTTACAAATTAAGACTTAATTACAATAAAATGCAGTGATTAAAGGACTATTATTTAAATGCGACACGATACAGTGTTGGTAATCTTTTTAGAGGTTTTTTGAGATTTTGATATAAGTTTTTATTTATTTTATTAGCTTAAAAATATTTTTTTTTCAGTCGCCGCGTATTTTATGTGACTTTTTCTGCAAGCATTCTAACGTGCCTATTACTGGAACAGACAGGTGTATGCTACTGATTTTGCGTGTACCCGAGTGCAACATTTTAAGCTTAACCCCCCAAAAAAATTCTGTGTGGAAAAATGTTCAAAGCAGCCGATTTTTCAGTACAATCGCGTATAGAAAGAGTTAATTGCGATACTGAACATTCACTGTTGTCGCATTCACTAAAACAAAGGACGGTATACTAAAAATAGGCAAAAAATATTTTTTAAGTGGCCGCAACTGATACAGTTACCTTAATAGTAAAAAACCGTCTCTGCTCAGAACCACTCTATAACATTCCATTTCATGTCACATATTACGCGCATGATTCATTGTTCTCTTCAACAATTTGAATGATGCTTGAGAGAACAAGATAACGTCGTCTTTTCTGGTTCTCTTTCTCTCGGTGGAATTCGGTAGGGTGAACCGTTAGATGATCTGCTAAAAGGTATCGAGCCATAGTCGTTAGAGTTACTTTCACTTTCAAGGCATTTGAACTTAACTTTATAGTGTGAGCCGTTGGTGGTAGTATGCGGAAGTACTGATGTTGAAAATTGAAATACTTGAGTCTTAGTGTCGCTTCTGACACAATCACAGTTTCCGTGAGTATACTTGGTCTATTGCTGAGTTCTCATTTAAAGTTTGTATGGAGACCTAATGTTGTGAGCTTTAGCAGGTTTTTCTCCTTATTTTATTTATTTTGTTGAGGAAACGGCAAAGCTTCTTGAGATGAGACAGAACACAAGACTTTTTAATGAAGTTATACGGCCGTTAAATCAGAAGTGGTTAAAATGTTTCTATTCCAGGGCCAAATGTCTTTTACTCCAAATATATTGAAAGCAATAAATTCCGTTGTGGTTTCTACTTGAGCCTGATCAATAAAATGATCAACATCATAAGGCGAAAGGAATTTATCTTGAAGCAGCACGTTCGTTTTTATCTGATAGCAAGTTGTACGTAATTTGGACACCTACTCTCCCACACAATGAAGTGATTTTGCAAGAAACGGCATTTCGAAAAAAACATTTTCTCACCTACAGAAAAAAGTTAATCAACCATTACTGAATTTTACACCTTACCGATATATATATATATATATATACAAATGTACAAAAAATCAAAAATTATAATAAGTTATAATTAGTGTGAAACCAGCAGTTATTGACACCTAACCAGAAACTGACATTCGAGCACAAATCTGACTCAAATAAGCATTTTGTTGTGAAATTCTTCAAAGAAATGTCATCTAGTGGTAAATGAGACACTTATTTCAATTTTCGAATCAATTTATTCACCCCTAGAGGGTCAAGAACATATGTAATAAGGAAGAAACTTTTGAGAATACAAAAAGTGTCATTTTGAAGCAACCATCTTATTTCTAAAATTAAGGAAGTGTTTTTTCTAATTTTTTGGTAATGCAACCATCCTAAACTTTATTCTTAAAGTTATACTTGTAGAAATTAGTTTGAAGATGCATATGATATATTAGAGCCATGATTTAAGGTTTATAGTTATTTAATTTAGCTTAATTAGGGGGGGGGAGGGTGCCAGTTACGGGTTCCTAGAATTTCATTTCACCAGTCTCTGACAGAGGTGTTAGTTGTTGGTTTTATTAAAGAAAGTTGAAATCTATTATTTGAATTGTTTAAAGATGCATAATAATAAATTAAATTTATCTTGTAGTAAACACCATTAAACTTTAAGTTGTTCTACCGGTGTCTGACACCAGATATCAGTTACTGGTTCATAAATGTCAGTTATTGGATATCTGCATTACTAATAATGCAACACTAAATATTACTCTTATACTCTGCATTACTAATAATGCAGTACAGCTTACTAAATACCGCTTTTTATAATAAATATTAATGTATTTTGTTTTTATAAATAAAGAATGAAGTTTTTAAAAGCATTTTAATCTTTTTAAAATAAAGTGTCAGTCACTGGTTTATTTTGTGTCAGTTATTAGTGTTTTAAAATAAGGATAATGTCAGTTACTGGAGTTTTGACCATATATATGAATAAATTAATTTTTAATAATAAAATGTATATATTTTTTAATTTTTCCAACAATAATTTTTTAATTCTTTTCTACTATCTTTACAAAAGTAAAGATAAGTGTAAAATAGATTTAAAATTTTGTAATAGTGATTTGAACAAGAAAGAATCCTTAATGTGTCAGTTACGGGGGATTTCACCCTAAATTATTAAATAAAAAAAACTCGGTTCCAACGACAGGGGAAAAAATAATTTACCTTGCAAAACTTTTCAAGCCTATGATAACCTGCATTCCTCACTATATACTTCACAATCAGACATAAATGACTAGCCGGCTGGTTTAATCTATTTGAAATCTAGTCGTAGCTACTTGAATGCACCTGTTCACTGCTAAGAAACTGCAAGGGTCCTTATATTATCAGCAGCGTTCATATTAACCCTTTCAGGGGCAAAGTACTTTCAGTACTAAAATCTTGAAATAAAAGACTGGCACCGGAATTAACGTAGAATTTTTTTTGCAAATAAAAAAAGGCAAAATACCACATACATATTAAATGGGAAAGATTTTAGCAAATTTCTGGTGCCATTGTGGCGTTTGGGAATTAAAATTAAGTGTTTTCATAAACATACCACTGTCCTTGAAAGGGTTAAGAGCCCTTTCTCTACTGCTGCTACTACTACTACTACACCTGTTACTGCTATGACTATAAATCTTTCTGATACTGCAGTAATGTTATTTACTAATAATACTGATACTATTACAACGTCTACTTGCACTAGACAGCTACTACTTTTAATATAGCTGAAAATTCTGTTGTTGTTGCTATGTAGTTAGAATTAACATTCTATTGCCGATGTTGTTGATGCTGATACACCTTCCAATATCAGTAATACACTGTCGAAAAAAATTAAACCAAGTATACAAACTCATGTAACTTGAATGATTCTGCAGAAAACATGGAACTGGCACAAAATCTTTAATTTGTCATGCTGGAATATTTTCAACATGCAGAATATCTTATTACTGCAAAAATAATAAATAAGTAAGAAGATAGAAAATATTCTGGATCAGGAAAAATATTAACGGAAAAATATTATTTTACTTATTACAACTTTTTAAAGGTACGTAGAAGCATTTTACAAGATGCTGTAGACATCTCTGATTGAAACGCAGGCTTTACATCTTTACATGCTTACTGTCCGGTTTCCATTCTCCTAATTAAACTCCGTTTCGCAGAATCTGTCACATGCTTTCTCAATGATGCATTACACCTTCCACACGCAAAACGTTAACCAAATTTGCATATTTCTGTATGGTGAAATCGTAGACCATTGGACTATCTAACAACGTTGACCTTGCACTACCAAACTACCATCTCTCATTGGATACTTAATAGAATTAACATAATATATTTTTATGCGATTAACCTTATAAAGTACTTTTATATTCCTTCAATTTTTTTCCACTATTTATTTTACTACTCTTACTTACAATGCCATTAATTATGCTTTTACTACTACTAACGATGATAATAACTGATATAATTAATTATAGTGATTAGTATTAAAAATAATACTACTTTTTCTACATTTATCACAAATAATGCACTTGTTGCTGGATAGTTGCTGTTGTTATTTTTGCTTCTCTAAATTTGTTATTACTATTGATTCGACTACTGATACTTTTTAGCTATTATTAAAATAATTACTTGTTGATATAACTGCTACAATTGCTTATAATGTTATTCTGCTATGATATTACACTTATAACTAACACTGCTATTTTGATAACATCTTTTATGATCACTACTATGACAACAGAAAAAATCATTACAATTATTTTCCCCCATATCATTTAAATTTTTTCCGTCTGTTTTTTTTTTTAAAATACTGTAGGAGGAACTATAAAAATATCCTTTTTGTTAAAAAATCGATAAAGTAACATGCAATTTCTTCTTTGATAAATTGTGAAAAAAGATAAATTTATCAGCTTTCAAAACAGATTGTGCTGAACGCAATTATGTTATGATATTAAATCATTTGGAATTCTATTGGACGGATAAAATTATGCGTCAACCTGCATTTATCCATTTAATGAATGAATTATTATAAAAGCTTATCGGAAATGACATCTTTACAATAATGAACGGCCTTTGCTTATCATCTAGTGGCTGCGAATCGGTGTATTCACTGAAAGGAAGCATGTCACTTCAATTATCTTGAATAGTTAAAGCTACATTTTCAAATTATGTGTTTATATTGGTTGTTTTGTATAAATGGATTTTTAATAAGAGATTTAAGAACAGTTCTTTAAAAATTAAATGAATTTAACTCAACTTGCATACTTTGGTTTTATAGATTCTCACTATCAAAGAATAAGACTGGACACCTTTAAAATTATGAAGAATTATATTAAAAATAAGAAAACTATGTACACAAAAGGTATATGCAGGGAATGAATAGAGGTCTTTACTCATAGATAACAATAAACTTCTAACGGTGATAATCAGCACGTCTTTTAAGAAAATTCTAGTTCTTTATCACATCGTTACACCATCGTACATATTTTGCTCCGTCTCTAAATCTCTGACTGATCCGATTTCTTCTCACATCGAACACTGTATCGAACGGCGTTCGATGTGACGTATGTTTCTTACGGATGCTCACGTGATTTCGGTCTGGCGCTGCCAACTTCAGGGTTTAAGTAAAAGCTTAACTGTGCGCTCTACATCACTTACAACTCAGGTACACTTAATTTGTCAAAAATAATTTTCCCGAATTCACGCATATTGGGAGATGATGAATAGATTTGTTTTATCTCGAAATTCTTATTTTATTTATTATAATAAGCAGGTTGGGAGAAGAACACTAAAACAAATAATATTTCGTATAAGAAACTAGCATTGCAATCTACCTTTTTTCAGTAAAAAATACAGAGTGTTTCAGCTCAATTCGAACTTTGATTTTTGTACGCAACTGAAACAGTGTAACGATATTTACAATAGATTTAACAGTTTTTGCATGACATGCGATGACATTACGAAAAGTACTAGAAGAATGTGTGAAGATTGTAACTTGGCATGTGATACCGGATGTTATGCAAACTACATAACGCTAGAATACTGCGTTGTGTTGGGTCACAGGATTTTACCCGAACTCGACGCGATGCACGATTCGTATTGGTTTCGGGATGGGATCTGATTCTTGCGGGTTGCATTCCGACTTTTCAAAAAGTCTTTCAGAAAAAAAACTATTCATTTGAACATAATGAGTTTATATATAAGCATTTTTCTACATAAAACATAAAATCGATATTAGAAATGTTATTAAAATTCATAAATATATAACTAAAAGTAAATATATTGCTTGAAAGTGCGTAAAAACATACATAAAAACATTTAAAAACACATCAAAGTCCTTTTAAAAAATCAAAACGTTTTCAACCGAACTTACTCGGTCATCATCAGTGAAAAACTAATAGTTATGTTGAGTTGTTGTCTCTTCGCATTTTCTAGCTTGCCCGGAACAAACCATTTGACTTCAAGGGTGTGGAATATAAGGTGGGATGGGAAAGGTCATTCAACATCTCAAAAATAAGTACAGGTTAATCAATGATGTATTAATTCATTCCAGACTGCGTGGATATCATATGATAATACATCGTTACAGACTATTTCTTTTTTAGATATCATTTCCAGAGACTCTCTTATGATAGCTTCCTGGTGATTATTTGTGCGGAATATAATTTTGGATCCGTTGAAATCTACTTTTATAGGTTCAGTTTGTGCTAATCTTGCTAAAGCAGTGTGGGGTCTATTTAATCTGATTATTTAATCAATCCTGTAAATTTAAAAGGACTTTAATGTGCTTTTAAATGTTTTTATGTATGTTTTTACGCTCCTTCAAGCAATATATTTACATTTAGTTGTATCTTTATGAATTTTATTTATTAAACAAGGTGAATTTGCACTGAAATTTTAACTTTTTACAGAAATATTATTGTAGACTATTTTTTTTATAATTGTATAAAAATATGGATACATTTTATTCAATTTCGTATTCGGGTTTAAATATTTCGGGTTCAGGTTAGGTTATGGTTCAATTGTGTCAGGTTCGGTTTGGGTTTCGGACTGATTTGAATTTTCGGGTTCGAGTCAAGTATAAAACACCAACACGCACATGACTCTATATGGCGTGTCTAGTTCAACACTGTTTAGATGAGGATGGTGAAAACGAAATACTCAAATACTAAATACGGAATTCAAGTAAAAAACATTTTTTTGTGGCATTACACATAGTATAATTTCCCCTTATTTCGACACCAATTTCAACGCTCATACATTCAAATAATGAAATTTTAATGCATTATTTCATCTATATATATTTTCTTTTTATGCTTGAAATGTGATGCATTATAGAAAATACTGCATACACAATTTTAGGGATAAGCTATGGCTTCAGAATATTTGCAAAAGTTATGATAGCATTGATGGGAGTTTTTGAAGCAGAAAAGTGCATGTTAGATGCAATGTATAAATCGAGTTAAAATTCTCGTATCATGCAAAAATCGTGTAGCTCACAGCATGGCAAGTTGCTACGCATTTGATGAAAAAATAACATATTTTGAATAGAGGGAAGGATTTTGTATGTTGTAGGATTTTATTTTTTTTCTCTAAAAAATTGATTGTACGACAAATATTATCATATACGTATATAATACAAAGTTTTATATTTAAAAAAATAAAACAATTGATTTTTAGTACTCCTATTTCAATCCCAAATTTTGAAGAGTTTCTTAACATATTAAAATTGAAAGAAAAAGTTTCTGTGATAGATATGTATTCAAGATATTGACAAGATTATACCTCAGTATAATTATTTTTTTTAAGAAAAAGTTCTTCAAAAATGAATTAAATTATAGCGATTTAAAAAATATTACTTTTCAATATATTTAAAATAT
Source organism: Maratus michaelseni (assembly GCA_963931845.1). Classification (NCBI taxonomy): domain Eukaryota; kingdom Metazoa; phylum Arthropoda; class Arachnida; order Araneae; family Salticidae; genus Maratus; species Maratus michaelseni. Next base: position 411,766,663 of record OZ007587.1, read on the forward strand.
AAGTGAAAACATACAAAAGAAAATAGAAAAATCATGCGTGAAGCATATAGATTATGAAACACTTTCGAAGACGTTCAGAATACTGTACAAAAACTTCACCGTTTAATAATGTGAAAGGTGATGTTTAGAAAACGTTTACCACATTTCAAAACACAATTTCAGCAATTACCATCTAATTTAGGTCCTCTGTGGCAGAGTGGTTAAGGCACTGCTCCGCTAATCGCTTGAGAGCGTAGGAGTCAGGGCGCCGGTTTCAACTCCCGTCAACTCCATTGAACACTCATTTTGAGGTCCGGGCTGTAATTTTTCGGTGATGTAATTTTCTTGTGCCTATCCCGTCCTCATCAAGAAGATCTATGTAATTGTCGAAGTCGTGTATGTGTTTCTGTGAATAAAAATCTATGGATCATTCCAGACAACATCCTGTGTAGCTAGAGGTCTCAAAGCAACATTCCTTCAAATGTACCATCTAATTTTTAAAAAATATTCGAATTCTGTTGTGCAGCTATTTATATTATCTATAAATTTGTATGTATTCTACATAGTATGCAAAAATTACTTCAGTTAAGAAATGCATCACACATTTAAAAATTTACCTTCGGCGATTTCTACAAATAAGCGGAAATGTACTAGAATTATTTTGCTCAGACCTGCATATGATACATAGAATTCAAATACACCAAGTGCTATGGAAAAATTTATTTAAACTTAAAAGCGCAAACCAAAGTTGAAAACGCACCTGTAGCAATTCTTGCTCATAGGCAATACTGTAAAGGAGTTCTTCTGTATCTCTGTAAATGAACAATAAATGCAATGCACAGCATATTTTTCAGAAAGTTATGTGGTTACTACAGTGCAGTAAAAGCTAACACTTTTACGCTCTGTAATTCAGATAAATTTCATTATTTTTGAAATAGTGTAAAATCATTAAAATACACTGCAAACGATTTTTCTCCGTAGACCATTATGTAGCAGTATTCTTTTGTGTGACCCTGTAAATGATTAATATTAATCCATCCCCTATTCTACAGAAAGCATGTTTAACTGCAACTCAGAAATGCATAACAATTTCATTATGTTTGAAATGATACGTCGTTAAAATGTACTTCAAACGATTTTTTCCCAAAGACCCTAATGTAACGGAATACTTTTGAATACCCCTGTAAATGAACTATAAATGTTCCCAACACTTCAATGCCAACACTTCATTTTCGATAGCGATAGTTCTATAGTAAACGTCAATAACATATAAAAATTACAAGGCAATCCTAGTATATAGACGAGAGTTAGCGCACAGACAGATGGACAGAGAAATAAAAAACAGACACTTTTCAACTATGTTGGAAATTGTTGAAAAGGAGAAATTAAAATGAGATATTTTGTATTAATTACAGCAATTAAAAAATATGTTTAAAGTTATTGAACTTATTGCATATGTCGCTAAATTTCTTTCTGTCCCCCTCCCCTCCTTTTAAATATAATAAAACTAATAAGAACATTTTTAGTTATATATTTAAGTGAAACGTAAGTTATTTCTCTCTTCAATTAAAATAATCATAAAATGCATAAATCAAATTCCATTTGAATCCCACAATTAAGGGATAAGATAAAGATGTTAGAAATTTTAAGACATTTATATATTTCTATCATAATATTGCTTCAGAATCTAGAAAGTTTCAATAAAACCGATTTCGAAATATAGTCATAATACTTTTGAAATTTAAGTAAAAACCATTACCTTTGTGGAATGACACTCAATCTTATTATAAATTTACCTTATCGACACAAATTCCAACATTTGCACTGTCGTGGACAAAAAAAAGGATACAGCCCCACTAACTTTGCCTTAAATCGTCGTATAAAATGATACTGCTACCAACCGATTAGGAATAACATCTACTGATTAATGTTATACTTAAAGTATGCTTCGGGATTCGTCTACATATTGAAATTGTAACATACTTAAAATTTTTCATTATCAGCACCTAATTTTGAGATCATATTGGGATTTTTAGGTAGGTTTTAACTTAGGGTATTAGACCAGATGTCATTCGGCCTAATAATGTATGAATCATACAGTTGTAAAGTTTATAAGAATCGATTTTTTTTTTAATTTTCATATTTTACTATACACATTTCCCCGAAGATTAATTAAAAATATATTAATTTTGAAAATAATATTAAATAATTCCAGTCGAATTTTAAAAGAAGTTGGAAATTGTACGTTAAACGTGACATATGAGGTGCGTTCGTTTTATAACTAGTTTCACAATGTAAAAAAATCATCCTTATTATTTCAGTGAAATAAATTATATCGCCTGCTATGAGCGAAATCAGCATGCCTTTTTCTTTCTTATTACTAAGTATGGCACGCTTACATATGCGACTTTTTTTTATACACCAGACAGCACTGTAAAATTCACTATGGAGATCTTTCTTTGCGAATGATTACGTCTATGGTTTAATATTTTTATGACTCATAATGAACGAATCTCCTGTGTTTACTGACTCTAATGGATTGAGATATTCGGCATTCAACCTAATTTCCACTGAAGTTATCTCAAAATCTATACATTTTTTAATGTAACTTATCTCTCAAACAAACAATTTTTTTTCAACGATCTGTCTAAAAATGTAACTTTTATGCAATTTTATTCAAAAAAATAATTTTGAATAAAAATGGCCGCCTGGCATATGAAAAAGAAGTGGTTTCGCCGCATTTGTTTTCCTCAGTCACATGACGCTCTTATTCTATAGATTATACGTACGATAGGATTTAACAGAATAAAGAAAACTTTTATTAATATATTTTTAAGTTTTGATTCGATTTTCATAAAATTTTAAATGACTCGACAAATTTTTAAAACGATAATATTTATTAAATTTCAAACCATTCGGTTGGATAGTTTTTGCGCTGTTATATGCGGACAGACGGACAAACCAGACGACGAATATAGGTGCTACGTATTTATATAAATACGAACGCATCTAAAAAATTCTATTGTAATTTACGCAATATATAACAGAAATCGGTTTCTACACGCTTCAGATATAAAAATCCAAAATTACAGATCAATTCGCTAAGTAATTTTTAAGTTATGCTTCGAACTACACGCATTACAGTCTGTTTTGCAACGAATAAAAATTAATTTACATTTGGTGTTAAAAATTTTAAATCAGCGTAATACTTAAACTACTTGATCTAATAACTCCCATTTTAGTATTCGAAGGTAAAAATCAAAATCTCTTTCCAAAATTAGATATTAGTATTGAAATTTTCGAATTTCGATACAAATTCAGTATGTAAAGCATCCCCGAAACATAATTTAAGTATAATATTAATTTTTACATAGTAGTTTTAACCGGTTGGTATCAGTATCATTTTTATATGATATTTTGCATCAAAATTAGTAAGAAAGGATGTGATTCTTTATTTTGTCACGGCTGTACAACCTAATTTTAATGTATTATATAATGCATCTTTTATGTTTTTCTACATTAAAATTTGCTGTTCTATCGAACGAAATACACACACAATTTTAGAGAAAAATGATGACTTTAGAATATTTGCAAAATTTGTGATACTACTGATAAGAATATTTGAAGCAGAAATATGCATGTTAGACACAAACCACACATGGAGATAAAATTTCCGAGTCATAAAAAAAAATCGTGTTAAATCACAGTATGGAAATTTTCTGAGAAAAAAAGTAACATTTCATATACAGTGAGTGACTTCGTATATTCTAAGTTTTTAAATTTTTTATTAGAAAAATGATAGCACGGCAAATAATAATAGAATACGCGTTCAGAGTGGAAAAGCATTCTTAACTGAAATGAAAAACGTCGTCGATATCCAGTACAATTTTCTATATTTTTACGAATTTTTTTCTCCAACGAAATGAATGAATTAGCGAAAAGAAATTTGGGAACAAGGATTTAAAAGAAATATCCTTGACAGATAATAGTGATACAAATCTAGTTACTTTGTCGTTCTTACTAAACTTTGGGATTTTTATTACACCGTAAAAAGAATTTCCGTATTTTGCCTATACAATGTCTGTATTTTTACGGATTTTGTTTCACTGTCACAGTAAAAATAAATCACCCAGCTTCAGAGAAAATGAAAATTTAGCATTATCTGTCATAGATGTTCTCAAATATATACTTTTAACACAATCACAAATTATCTTTCACCAGAAGAAAAAACCGAGGAACGGCATAAGTGTGGTGAAAAATAGCAGGTAAAAAATTACAACTGGAGCGACCACGGCTATATTTTCATGGCGAATTATTTCAAGAGTTCGGAGCAAAGTATTTTAATGTGCATGCAGCTAGAATGAGCCGTTTACAGTCATGGTGGATTCAATACTCCGTAGGTTTTCCCTCGTGGCAAGTAATTACTACAAGATGGAAGAACTCATGTTTATTATCAAGCACATTTTACAACCGACAGAGAACTCTCAACATGCAGCATGATAATCCAGAAGACTTTCACAAAAGTTCAGAAAAATATTAGATTCCCTAGAAAAAATCCATGAAGGAGATACAGAATATATTAGATACTCCGTTACTTTCCGTGGAAATCAGTAGCTCAACTCAACTATTTGCTGATGTCGTACGAAATATTTGGACATCAATATTGGTTCCTGAATTTCTGCAAACTGTTTTTTTGGCAGTGCGTAAAGATATAAATTCTCGGAAAGACACATTGCGACAGAAGCTTTGAGACAATCACAGGGCGTGCCAAAGAACGTCGATGGTGGAAGGAGAAAAATGGTGTAACAAGGCTTGGGTTATTGGCCGGGAGACAAATAGAAGCGTCCTCAGAAAAAAAAATAGGCTTATTGATCAAATGGCATGTTTTGAATTCGAATGAATTGAGACTGGAAAGAAATGTTAAAGAGCGTAGGCCATAGGAATTTGGAAAAGTGGAAAATTATTTCGAGATGCAAAGTAGTAAATTAAATGGGGAAAATGGGAAATAGAATAATAATATAGCACATTTTAACTGTTTTAAATTTTCTCCCTGTTTAATTAATTTATTTTTGCATCTTAAAATACTTTTGGAATGGAAAAATTCATTCAATTTTAAGACCTGATCGTGAGAACATAACATTTTAATAAAATATAAAAACAATATCCATTAAAATTTAACACCATAATAAATTATTTTTAGAAAAAAAAAGAATAAAAACTTTAAAAAATTGCTTACACTCTTTGAGGTTAAAATAAAAAAAAATAAAATGAAAAGTTTTATTCGACATATTTCGGAAAACATTAATTGAAAATCTATGTTTTTTCCCCTTTAAATTCAATTCCTGGGAATAGAGTGAAATAGTAGCTGTTTAATTAATTGCAAGAATTTTATTTTATTTAACCTATTTGGCTGAAAGTAAAACTCAAATATATTAAGATGAAAATATTTCTAGATGCCAATTTGTCGAAAGGCAATTTTTTGTTCTTTAGAAGAAACTGATTCATTAAGCTTGAATATGTGAAAATATGGTTTCATTTCTTAAATAATGTAATTTAATAAGATAGTATTTTCCCTTTCTATTCAAATTAAAAAAAAATTCTTTACAATTTTAATGAGATAATAACAGTTAGTTAGTAAAATTTAACAATCGCTGTTATTTTTTTTTCTGCCTTTTGACCCCCAACAATGGAGTGTTTTATTTGCCACTATTATAGACATTTTATTAAATAGACAAAACAAAATAATGCTTCTGTAACTAATTAAATTGTCTAAATTTCGAGAGTTTTTATGACATTCTTGGATCTTTACAAATAGTGGGTGTTCTTTTCGAATAGTAATTCATCCTATTATCGTACGAGTAACTGTGCAATACGAATTCACAACTTGATTTTTAATCAACTAAAATTAATTTAAGATTTTTAATAGATTGTACACAGTGTAATAGGAGAAGGTTACTTCAAATAAATTGTGATATCTTTACATGTTATTTTTTAAACGCAATGTTTAATTAGTTTCTTAAAATATTAAAACTGAAGAAAAATTTAGCTATGAGAGATATGTATTTCATTATACATCAGATTTCTTATTTTTGAAGAACATATGTTCCCAAGTACAAAATCTGTATAATTCCACATATTATATTAATTTATAAAACATGTAAAGAAGGGTTTTCAACCCTTTTCGCTTGGGCCACGGATGGCTCGCCGAGGTTATTTTGTGGCCTACCGTGTAATTTCGAATATTAAGAGTGAAAAGTTTTGAGAAACAATGAAAAATGTCGGAAAATGCAACCAGGACTTGACAAATGCACTATTTATTTATTTTTTTTTCTGGCAACTAAGTTGTAAAATTTGGCGGTTTTTTTTTTTTTTTTTTTTTTTTTTTTTTTTTTTTTTTTTTTTTTGTGTGTGTGTGTGTCACAAAAATTGACCCTAAAAATGCGCACAAACGGCTTTTTTTCTCTCATTTCTCATAAGACGTCTCATTATAGATGTTGGAAAGTAAACTTAGAAATTATATTTAAACAAATAAAAATTTAAAAAATATTTAAAATTTTTGTTTTCAATTTAGGCAAAAATAAGGTCATCAAATACAAATTTTAAAATAATAAAATAAGAATTATTTGAGTGACTTCAACAGGAAAAATAGGCAAAAAATTGTTTTCCTTTTTCACTATTTCATCGATGTCCCCCTCACATTTGAAACATTCCGCAATTCGTTCAGGAACACGCCGCGCCGGTTGATTCAGCCTTCACAGTATTTTATTTATTTTTTTCAGAGACAGATAATTTTGATAAATTGCATGAGAAAACTTAGTTTGTATTATCGTTTTAAATTATGTAGCATTTTAAACCATGTAACTAATAATTCTAAACTATACTTGTTATTCATTTTTATCAATTACATACAAAAAAAATTGTGCTTTTTGAAAATAAATGAAGAAGGAAGAGGGGAGGAGTAAATATTTATTACTGGCCACTAGAATTTTCCGCTTCCTAGCACATTTTATCAAATTTGTAAAGTCCTGAAAACTATTAACATTACTATACCAAGTAACTTTATAAAATTTCTAGGCTTAAAATAAGTATTGTTTGGAAGTATAAATACATAGATTTTTTAATCAAGCAGAAAATGATAATTCTGTAGTTCCGCAGCCCTTACAGCCCATCACTAGCTGGTTCTTAAACGTAGGTGTGTGTGTATACATTTTTCTCTACGCTATTTAATTGAACTATGGGCAGCCCCTCTAACCGAAACTCAGATTTTTGTTCATAATTTATCAATAAAAATATTTTAACGAAATTTCCAATAAACGTAGAGTTCGTTGATTGAAAAAGTGTGTCATTATGAAATAAGCAGCTATTTAATCACATGTGCTGTTAATTACAATCCAAAATATGTATCTTCTAGTTCAGCGTTGTTTATATGCGGATGGTGGCTACTTCCTCCACTTCTCTTGATATTATTACATTTCACACAGAGCAAGGTAGGTATGTTGAACATTTCGTTAAAATGTTTTCATTATTGTTAATGTTAGAGGGATAATACAGGTTTGGATTGTAGTTGTGTCACCCTTAATATTTGACTGAATAAATTAATCGGGAACTTAGTTACCTGTACAAAATCGATACTTTTATAGCGACCCCCGCAATTACGATTATGCACAGATTGCAGTTACGATTTCACCAAGATCATCGAAAACCTTATATATGCATCATTTATAAGCATATATATACTTCAAGCCATATACGTCATTATACTCGTATTATTGATGTCTTATATGCCATATATACATCATACGCATCTTTTACACATGTCATATATATACTCCATATATGCATCCTACATGACTATAACTGGTCATATGAAATGTTTTATACATCATAAATTATTAAAATATCATATATGTTTTAAAATCTTGGTTGCTTGGAGATTCATCCCCAGGGGCCACTATAACCCAAAAGTACCCAAACATTATTTGGCTTGATGTTAAGTATCACTTTTTTCAGTTATCACCACATTAACTGAACACCCTAAACATATATTCTGAGGTTCCACAAATAAATTTTAAAGATCTGTGTAATGAATCATATAATATTTAAGAATCATAATTCAACTAAACAGAGAAAAGTAACAGCAATGTTTGTCGTGACTGAGATTATCTTTTCAAGTCTAAATATTTTGTGATTTCTTTTTATCTATAATGAAAACAAATAACAATTTTGCTTCAAGTGCCTGATATAATAAAGTAGCCTGAATAATTGAGTTCATTTTTATGTAAAAGTCTGCTAATTTTATATGCACTTAGATGTATTTATAGCTTTTGAAATTTTAACGTTATTGACATGCAGAAGTAAAATATTTTGTAAAATTTTCTTGTTTTCTTATTCTACGTAAATGCAATTCTCGAAAACAACACTCAAACGAAGAGCTAGTTCGTTAATCTTCTTTAAAGAGTAATTTATATGCAAATTTTGTAACTTGTGACCGATTCCACACTAAATATTACTTCAAAAGAATTACAGTTTATTTAATCTAAGTACTTATGAATTTCTTACGATATAGGATAGTGAATATGTATAAACAATTATAAAATCTTATGTTTGAGGCATGGTATAAATAATAACAACCTCTTCAAAAACAAAAAAAGAATTTTTTTATTTATCCGTTTGTTTATTAGTTTGAGAACGATGACCCAGCAGAAATTTAAATAAAACCGAAGATTAAATATGACATTATATATAAAAATATGAACATAATTTATTTTCAAAATGAGATTTCACTGCGTTGTGTTTTTTCATGTTTATTTAGATAACTCATTTAATTGTATAATGAACAAAACTGAAATTTCTTAAGAAAATTCCAACAGCGTTAGAAGATGTTTTAGAATCTATGTCGTGATGTGTATTTATTATTCTTGTTAATTAATAACTTCAAATATAAAATTTGCTTCATTTCTACTGAATAGAAGATAAGATACTGCTATAATGTTCATCGCTAAAAAAACAAGTTGGAAATTGTGCGTCAAACGTGACAAATGAGGTGCGTTCGTACTATAGCTAGTTGTGTAAATATCTAGATCTTGAGGATTTTTAATTCTGTGAAATTAATTATATCTTCTGCAGATTAATTTCTGTCATAAAATAAGTATCTCGGTTGCTTGACGCTTAAACTTCGGAAGCTCCTATAACAAAAAAGCACCGATTTTAAAAAAAATCAAATTTCTTAATAAATGTTTTTATTAATATTTTCTAAAGTTTTGATTCAATTTTTATAAAATTTGAAATGTCTCGACAAAATTCTGCAAAGATAATATATCTTAAATTTCAAACCATTCGGTTGGGTAGTTCTTGCGTTGTTATATGCGGACGGACGGACGGACAGACGGACGGACGACGGACAGACAGACAGACGGACCAGACGACGACAATAGGTGCCACGTATTTATATAATTACGAACGCACCTAAAAAAAGTTAAAAATAAATAACACTATAGCTCTACCTGTTGGTTAAAAAAAAAAAAAAAAAAAAAACTAAAATTAAATCAATATAATTTCTAATAAACCTCTTACATTTGGTGATATTGCATCTCATTGTTGCGGATAAATAGTTAAGACGGAAATAGTGAAAAGCATAGCAGGATAGCACTACCTTTCATCGGTATACCGAATCAGCAACAATTTATGTTTAGATCGAACTGAAAATGACGTTTGATGAAATTTCATCTCGTAAATACCAAGATACAGCTATCATAAATCGTGGGAAACACATTATAGAAGCGCAACCTGTGGGATATACACACCAAAATCTAATCAGCACTTAATATATGTGCAAAGATCTAATTCAATGTGACGTTTGATGAAATTCCATTCCATAGATAACGAGATATAGTTGTTACGGAAATCGTGAGAAATATAGCGTAGTAACGACATCTGTTCGGCGATACACATCCAAACCCAATCATAGTTTGTTCGTCAGAGGTCAAACAGAATAGGAGGTTGCATGAAATTTTGTGCATTTATTCTGGAAATAGAATGCCAAAAAATTGTGTCACATGATTACGGAGAGACGACAGACAGACAGATATTTTCAAATATAGGAAAACCATGTTCGGGATATTTTAAAACATGAAAATCCATTAAAAAAAAAAGAAGTTTGAATTTTTCACAATTTTTTTTATATACAAAGAGGCCCTGCCAATACGAGCCCCTACGTTCGCCAACCCCTGTTCAGGCCTGTTTTATAAGGAAGAAAAAATAACCGCAAATGTAGAAAATCAGTAGCCATTTCAGGATAAATTGAAAAGCATTAATGATGCTTTTAATTTAATAAAATATCGTTGCCCCTCCAAAAATAAATAAATAAATAAAACGGTAAAAGGAAATGTGAACGAACTAAGTTCGGAAATTTCATACACTAAAAAGTCGTCTGTCTGTCTGCTTTTAGTGCCAGAAAACTTTGAAATTTCAGAAAAAGTGAAAGTATCGTAATTGGTTTAATTTTAGTCCAACAAAAATGCAATTTTTACTGTTGTATTTCTCACAGTACAAAGAAAATGTTTCTAAATATATCTTCTAATTGGGTCACAGGAACCAAATAAAATTTAAAAAATGTAACTTTTAAAAAATAAGTGGCAGAACAATTTTGTCGACCATATTTTGAACACATTTGTAGTTTACATTCACTACTTATCTAACTAAATAAAACATGCATTTCAATCTTTTTGGGGATACCTTGTATAGTTATAAAAGTTTAAATTATAATAAATGGCATAAAAGTTCGTTTCAACTATGTAAGTGACTCAAAGCTAATGATTTTGAGTTATAACGTAGTATATTTATTAAATGATGCGCAAATTACACAGCTATATGTTCACATTTATAAGAAAAAACAGACATATTTCTTATATTAGGGCTTTAGGAAATGTTCTACATACATATGTGCCAATTAATAATAAAATATCCCATTTTTAATGGAACCGAATAATATTTATTTATTTACATGAAGTGCATTTTGCTTAAAAATGGTTAAATAAGCAACCGAATGATATAAAATTCGAATATCTCACTGGACGGTTTTAATATATTTATCTGAAATCGTCTTCTGTGGAACGACTGTACAACTTTTGCATAATATATGAACCCTTTAACTACATAAAACAATTCTAGAGACGTAGAAATTAAAGTCACTTATCAAAAGGATGCGATCGTTGTAAGATAAATTAAACTTATACGGTGGTTTTCGAGTTTATGGCATCGTAAAACTCCGAAAAATTTCAAATATTAAATACGTAGAGAAAGTATTAAAATGATCTTATGGTATGTCTTTAAAATACTCTTGTGTAAAATAACAAAAGTAATGGCAGAAGTACGGCAATGTGTACATTTTGTTTATTTTTGTTCTTTTATTTTAATATACCGGGCGTCCATACATTATTGCCAGGGTTCCCTTATATCATAATCTGTGATTTAAGAACATGACGAAAAATATTTTTTCATATTCGTAAAATACAACTCAAAAAGTTCTTATAAAACAAACAAAGTTATATATGCGTAAAGTTTCAGCTAAAAACGCTTTAATAAAATACCGATTATAATCGAAAATAATTAATATTAAAATTTTATCAAAAAAGTTATTATGGATGATGAGTACAAAGTTAGATAGATAGATATAGATGATTCATTAATAACTTTTTGATAATTTTGATAAAATTTCAATATTAATTATTATTACATTATAATTGTTATTTGATTAATAAAGTTTTGAGTTGCAAAATTATGCATGTGTTATTAAAAAAAAAAAAAACTTTTTGAGTTCTACTTTACGAATATGTAATAACTAGTGGACCCGTTCAAGGATTTCGCACTGCAGTCCAATATATTTTAGCAATATCTACTATCTTTAGATGCAGGTTTAAACTTCTGAAGAAAAATTAAGGATAAAAATAACTGCAAACAGCTTTATTCAAACCAGTATATCATCTCATTAATTCCATCGAAGGTATAGTCAACACTGGCTGAAGATAGCAAAAGGCACGTGCGAGAAAAAAATAACAATCGTATTTTAATTGCACTAGAGGATCTTGTCGTCCACTTCAGGAAAAGCATGCGCCAAAGAAAAATAAAATTGAATGCATTCAAAATAAAATTTAATGTAGTATAATAGAGCATACCTTTTATTCTACACGTGAAATATTTAGTTACCCGAACTGAGTTCGGGTAACACAAATGTGCCAATTTTGGAATTCCTGATCGGAGGTCGGGCAAGAGAAAAAATGGTGTTTCAATTCCGTGAAGCCCGAACTCTGTTCGTACAATACATAATAAGTAATTTACCTTTTTCCCAATAGATGGCGACACTTTCCCTTGACAATTTCGTCAGTTTCGCGCCATTTGTCGGATTTTTGTAATCCTATATATTATTTCTGTTGTCAACATCCCTTTTTCTAAGAAAATACGAAACACAGAACGACGATTGAGATATCATATGAAAGGATTTTAAACAGGCTCTTGACATAGTACAAATACATTTTACTAAAACATGTTTTTTGATTAAAATTTTCTGATAATTAAAAATTAAATCGGCATTGTTTTCATAAATGAAATGAAACGTTTTCCTCAAATTAATGTTGCCACAAAAATAAAATACCGCGTTATATATATCGTGCTCAGTAATAATTGTAAAAAAAAAAAGAATTGTAAATTAAAGATTGCTGCACGGGTTTAATTATATTTATTATTAAAGAGCAAAATTTAAATTCAAATGTTCAATTTATTTTTCTTTGTCCTATGTTTTTTCCCGAAACAGATGATCTTATCTTCTAATGCAATTAAAATACGATTGATATTTTTTTTTTTTTTTGCCTTGTCTATCACCGCTCAGTTTTTACTGTAAGTTTGATGGGATAAATAAGATGATATTCTGGATTGACTAATGTTGTTTTCAGATATTTTTAGTCCTTATTTTTATATATATATAAATTTAAACTTGCGTCTAAAAGATATTAAAATGCAGTGCGAAATCTTCGCACGGGTCCACTGGTTTTGCATTTATTTCCAAATTTCATTCAAACCACGTTATGTTTCGCAGGCAGATATATAAATTTTTCGCAAGTTAAAAAATTCTTTGCATTGTTTTTACATATTTTTCTTTCCATTTTTTGGCACGTTTTCGTCAAATATATTCCACAAGCAAGTGCTAATATTGCTACAGAATGCTTTTACAACAGAACTGATGCCATACAACAGAATTACATATAATCGTTCCAATTTTACATATCTTTCTGCATCGGAATTCCTCTTTCCACGATATCTCTGATGTCTTTAAGGAACACGTTCATGGATATATTTTGCTAAAATGAAGCTATTCAGTCGATTTATAGTGTTGTTTTCTTACACTGGGGATGGGACTGAAAACATGCGATTTCAGTGTAAGAACTGCTTTCTTTGAATGGAATATAAACATTATAAGTCAGATGTCGTGTGAAATATTTACAAAAGCGCAAACTTTGTTATTGCATTTTTTACTTTTCAAATTCAGAGAACAAAGTTAATTATTTTATTTTTATATGTTTAAATGTTAATAATGATAAATATCGCATTTCTTTAAAAACTATATATTATTTTTTTAAGCAAAAATAAGAAAAATAAATTATATCCTGATAATATTATAAATGAAAAGTGTGTGGAATGTTTGGTTGAAGGCGTCAAAACGGATAATTTAATTTCTTTGTATCTTTGCATCTATGGATTATAACCCAGAAATTAAAATCTATATATTTAAAACACTAAGCGATTTCTTTCGACAATCCGTGAGAACAAACTACTGCATCAAATTACATCATTCTTTTTGTTTAAATGAAAGCTATTTGGACACAGATTTGTTATCGTGCATTCGTTTGTTCGGAAATTTAATTAATGAGCCGTAATTTTCAATTAAACTTTTACTTCTGCAAATGACGTCATAATCGGATAACGCCCATTGTTGCGAAGCACATATAGTTTATTCTCTGAACTCTGTGGTTACGAGGATAAAAAAAAAAAATAAAAAAAATATTAAAAGCACGCGACTTTTAGGCCGTATTTTTTAATTTACAAGTTAAATTTCGTTAAAAATATTTATCCGCGTGTTTTATGAGCGAATAAAAATTCATATTTATTGTGACGTCAAGGGAATATTGTCCATTGGGTTTATTTTATCATTATGCATTATAACTTTGTTGATGCCATTTTTTCATTACAACTAAATATAAAATATATTTTTATTTGTATGCATGGTGTTTAAGCATTATAATAACGTATATAAATTACGTGAGAAAAGTTTGCGCCTGTGAAAATGACGTTATGCTTAGCTTGAAATGCATTTTTACATTGATAAAACTAAAGCGAAAAATTTAAATGATTGTGTCAACAGGACGTAATTTTAACTGATTTTTCAATTCTTAATTATAGAGAACAGAACTGGAGTCTTTATTGGGGAGGAAATGTGAGCTTTATTTGCAATGTTTTTTTATTTACTGAATATGATATGAACGTAGGAATATACTATTTGTATATACTTCATAGGTCCATGAATTTTTTTCTTGCCGTGGGGAATATGGCGGTAATGTCAAACTTATTTGCATTTCACAGTTGTTTATGGATTGTTTGCTTGGAGTTTGCATCGGAAATAGTATTGTATTTGACTGGGGAAAATCTTTTAAAATAAAATTTTCGAAAGACTGTCTCATACGCACCCCTTCTTAAATAATAAAGAAGCTTATTTGACTGATGTTGTTATGGTATTTTTTCCGTCAAGTTTTGACGGGTTCCATCTAGTAGGCTATATTTTGTTTATTGAATTCAAATATTTTTTTTAATAATTCAAAATTTCATTATTCTCGTAGAGAATGGATATTTTTTTCGTGTAAAATTTTAAAATGGTTAAATTTAATTTATCGTTGCCAATACTAAATCAAAACCCCGAATAATAATTTTTACTGAACAATTTTTTTTCAATTGAAAAATTTCCCTGTGAAAAATGGAAATGGAATAAAAAATTTAAGAATTAAAAAGAAGATGAAATAACATTATTAGAAATATAATGTACATCTTCAAACATTTGATAATAATACGTGATGCATGAATAGAGTAAGTACGGAAATCAGGCGTCTATGACGTGATTAGAGAATTTTAAAAAATAAATAAATATGACGTCCTATTGAAAGTTATATTTAGAGAGTTTTTTGATAAATTTAAACGACGTTTCTCTAATAACCACTATGACAAAGACGTTTGTCATATATCTTGCTTTCAGTTCAAACCCCCCCCCCCCCAAAATTTTAACAAGTTAACATAAGCTTTTCCATTTCTCTTCCAACATCTAGCATACATGTATTGATTGCATGCTTCTCCCCCCCCCCAAAAAAAAAAAATAGAGATTAAAAAAAAAATAAATAAATTCATAAAGATTCATTCATTCCCCCCAAATAAATAAATAATTAAAAATAAGAAACAATTATAGTTTATAGATTTTAAATGTCTGTAATTCCCCCCCCCCAAAAAAAAAATAATTCAATATGTTAACTAAAACCTATTTCTGATTTAATTTAGATAACGAATCTACTTTCTTCATTCTAAATTGCAAGTCACTCGCATACATCAGAAACTTCTCAGTCCTTCACTTTGCGGTTATGCTAAAAATAAGTTACAAATGTTCACATATTTCTAATTCAACCGTTTCCTTCTCATGAAATCAAAAGTGCATCTGTCTTAAAAATTAGACAAAATATATAAGCAGCTGTGCTCTACTTATTAATGTAATGTAACGTATAACCGATATTCTTTATGCAAGCATTAGCACTTCTCATCCGCTCTCAAAAGAATTAATTAAAAAGATTAAGACTGTAATATGCAAGCTCATATCTTTCACACCCTGTTATTAGATTCGAGTCATAAGTAACCGTTAATTGCAGCTGTCTTTTAGCAAAATCAAACGCCAATCCCAAAATTACTTTCTTTTCTTTTTCCTTTTTTTTGTCTCCATGAAAGAATCTTTACAACTCTTCCCCCATTCTCAAATGAATGCATAATCATAGACAGAATCTAGCATTTATCGTTTTTTCCCATACGCTTCCGACATTGTCTCCTAAAACTCTCTCGCCAAGTACTGGCGATTTTATCATGCTTTCCGCGCCAACACCCGTACATGTAACTTTTAAAACTTCCTCACTTCGGCCGTTTCTTTTGACCAGAAGCGCTGTAAAAAAAAACTTTGTCTTCGTTTTTGTAGGTACCTCCCCTTTGCTTCTTTAACTATCGATAATGCCTCGTCGTGAAATAAACAGATGTTGCATCTAACTATGTGCTTCTTTTTTCTCCTGGATTTACTACGTATTTTTATCTATAACTGATCCCGTTTGCTATGCTCCGTTATACTAATAAGCACTGACGACATGGTATATAACAGCAAAAGTTCCATGTTATAAATATTGGTGCTTCCGCCGGTTTCGCTCGAACTTAGAGATTCAATTTTTCTTCCAATAAGGGGAGGTACCGAGGTACAATAATTATAAGAGGCATATTTCCTTCAACTGCAACTATGTGGAACTTTAAATACAACTTCTCTGAACTGCCCCTGGAAGTTTAACTCTACAACCGCTCTGCTTCGCTGATTCCAGACTGCGCGCACCCCCCCCCCCATCTCTTCGCAGCGCGCTGATCCTGACTCCGGCCTCGCTTCAGTTTGAACTCATCATCACAGCCCCCCCACCTGCCATGCTGGGTCGCTTTTCTACCGGGAGTCCTTCTTCACCCCCTCATCTCTGCTGACAACCTGCTCTTTCTGGAAGTGCTGCCCCCCTCTCTAAAAGTCATCCTCCTGTCCAGCTGTGCTCTAAGAGATGGTTTCAACGCTCAACACCCTAGCTGCCTACCCTGATCATCAACTGGCCGTGCTCGATTCGTGATCGTGATTGTGTTTTGTGTGTGATAGATTCCTTGCCGTGCAACTTCATAAGTGCAATCGTGTGTTTTTCTTTCCCGTGCAACTTCATAAGTGCAATCGTGTGTTTTTTCTTTCTATGCAGCCCACCATTTACGTGTGCACCACTCCCGACAATTGTGATTCAATCTATACACTTCATAAAATATATATAATGAATAAGTGCTAAATGTTTTTGTCGATTTATCGTCTAGTGCTGTGCTAAGTGAAATTAAAAAAAAAAAAGAAAAGGAGTGGTGTCTGCAGTGTCTCAAGTGTGTACAAAAAAACCTTCAATACTTCACTTACAAGAGTGAGATAATTACAAAATATTCAATCACTGATTGTGATTTTACATGGCATTATTTTTTTTCTTTAAATTATCGGCGCGATAATGAATATTTTTTTGTGGTCCATGGTTTTTAAATTAATAAGTATGAAGGATGAATAGAATGTTAGTATATTGTAACTTTCTCTCACTCACAGTAAAATTTTTCTTTAATAAAAAAAAAAAAAAAAACTTTGGCTTTAATTAAAATGTACATTTCAACCTTCATACTTCTCTTGTAATATAGTAATTTTTTTTTTCTCTCTCAGTCAGTAGTAAATTTTATTTGGTTAAATTATTGCATTTCTATTCTTAAAAGAATATATTTAATAACAGAGTTTTAGTTATGTTCTTTTTGTGTTTGCCCTCTACCAAAACCTTCTTAATTAAATATGCAGGTTGAAATTTAAGTTAATTTAATTTTTGAACTTTCACATCAAATTTATCTTGCATTTTTTTTTAGTTGTAAAATATGATATTTTTATGAATATTTAAAGCAAGATTGTTTTTTTTTAAGGTGTTTTGGATACAAATATTAATCTGAGTTTTTAATTTTTAGTAAACCAGTTTAAAAAAAATAACTTAAATTGTCTTGCAATATTGGTTTCATTTTTTTTAAATGAATAAAAGAAATGTTAAGTTTCATTATTAACAATTTAAATAATTTGCATGAATTTTTACTTTTTATACTTGTGTTGATAAATCCCAGGTAAGATCTATTCACAGTATTTTTTTGCTATACAAATTGATTTTAAAGTTATAAAAAAAAAGGATATATATATTTTCCCCCTTTTTTTTTTTCTCTCATTCATCGCTGTTTCTTTTTAAAAATGAATTAAAAAAATGAGCGTTAGGGATCTTTACGCTAAAAAGAAACAGTGATCAGTCATTATTATTTATTATGATATAAATGCAGTTTACATTTTTTTTTCTCTCCTTCTTTCATGTTATATTTATTATCTGCTAGTGTATATTGATATTTTTTTTAGTTATTTTATTGTGCATACAGTGTTTCCTTGAATTTCATTAGATTAGTTAACTGTATTTTTGGCCACCATGGCTTCTCGGCAAATACCAATTAATCTGCCTGATTTCAACGGTGATCATGAATCACTCAAATTCTTTTTCGACCAAGTACGGTCTGTTAGTCAAATAAATAAATACAGCCCTCAAGCAACAATTGCTTTACTTAAAAGTAAATTAACTGGTCCTGCATTAAAATATTTAACACAGAACCCTGATTTATTAATCTCAAATGACATAAATGTTATTGAAAAAGAATTTTCTAATTTTTTTCACCTCCTAGCAAGTCACAGGTAGCAGTCGAACTTGCAAACTTAACGCTCTTACCCGCAGAAACCATTAAAAACTTTGCCCATAGGCTTAATGTTCTGGCTGCAACAGTTTATGCGGACATTCAAGACGCCAATGCGCGTGACGAAATTAAGTACATGAAATTCCTGGAAACCATTCCATCCAGTTTAAGAATTAAAATAGAAGAGGAAGGAATTACAGAGTACCAACCCGCAGTTTTGAGGGCCCAGGCGCTACAAGATATTTTGTACGGAGAAAAAATTTTGCATGCTTACCCCACCCCTTCCCCAACTGATTCAATATTCGCCGACCAGCTGAAGCAGCTAACCGAGAAAATAAATGCCCTCTCTGTAAATACCCAAACACAACCAGAAATTAAAGAAGACGCGGCAACTTACAAAACTAAATTTGCTGGCATGCACAACAAACGGAAATTTCAAAATCGCAATTTTAACAAACGCCCCTCTCCACATAAGTCGTACAGATTTCACCGCACTACTGGCCAGCTATGTTTCAAAAGTGGTCACGAAGCGCAAGCCTGTTTTAAGTGGAAACGCTTAAATACACAAAGACGAGGACAATTTCACAACAACAACAACCGACAACAGGAAAACTAAGTCAGAGGTGTAATTTTGCTGATGGCTTTGCACCTCACCCCACTACTGATTACACATCAGCCAGTTTTTTCCCAGATCCGTCCTTACCAAAAATTTCACTTAACAGACTAGTAAACTCTGTAAGCACACAAACATGTGATATTGTAAAAATTTCTAAGCATGAAACGACACAAACAAACACAGAACAACATGATGACACTACTACAAAAATGATTTACAATGTCATTAAAGACTCAACATCACTCCCCCTTGTAAAGGCCTCAATTGCAAAAAAAGATATTACTCTACTTTGCGATACAGGAAGTACTATTTCGTTACTATCACAGTCTTTATTTGATGAATTAAAAACAATTTTAAAATATAAGAGATTATCAACTGGCGTTGTCATCAAAACAGTCAATTCTGATGTAGATTTCTCCGCATGTATTAGAACCTCCATTAAATTACAGCACAAAAACTTCAACCACCACTTCTATATCATAGACATACCAGATTCATCTAGTTTCCAAGGTATTATTGGCTATGATTTCATCAAATGATTCAATATTGTTGTAAACACTGTCAAAAACCTTATCCATATTGACAACACTTTATCGATTCCTTTGGTAAACAAACAAACTACTCCATCTTCTGAGATAAATCAATGTAGTACACAACCCACCTCCTTCAAAAATCAAATAGTAGCTTTGACTCGTAGAGTTTCCTTAAACCCTCAGGAACAAAAATGGATTTCAGTTTTCACAGATACTATTAGCACGGACAAAGATTATTTATATCAATACAATTCACCCGTTGACAACTTAATAGGATTTGATGCTATAATAAAATCAAAAAATCCAAAGCGAAAAAGAAAAATTCCACAACAATATACATTTTTCCTGATTTCGGTTAAAAACAATTCTGATAATCCCATTCACCTTCAAAAAAAAGCTAAAATAGGTCAACTTTTTGAGGTCGAGGAAATAATTGAGTACTCCCCAGATAAAATTAGTCAAGACAACTCAGATCAACAATTTTTAAATCTTATTCAGGCTTCTAAAGACATTCTCAAAAAAAGAAAAGAAGACTTATCTGCAACTGATTTCAATCTTGAACACTTACCATCCAATGAGGCTGAAATTCTAAAAGAAATGTTACTCAAATATTACCCTGTATTTTCAAAATCTCTAAATACACTTGGGCATACAGATAAAATTATTCCAGATTTGAAATTCATTAATGACTATCCTATAAAAACACTTCCTTTTCCAATACCTCAGGCATTACAAAAAGATGCATTAGATCAAATTAATCAATTACTTGAAGCTGGAATTATACAAAGACATTGCTCGGAATGGTCTTGTCCTATGTTACTTGTTAGAAAAAAACCAGATGGTACTGGTAAACAAAAATTTCGCCTCGCACTTGACCTTCGAATGTTAAACACTGTAATTCAAGGATCATCTTACCCACTACCAAAAATTCAAAACATCATCGCTAATCTCTCTTCTTACACATTCTTTACAACACTCGACTTTCATCAAGCATACCACCAAATTAACTTACCAGAAAAATTCCACAATCAACTAACTTTTACCACCATGTTTGGATCTTTTTCCTACCGCAGACTTGTCTTTGGTTTAAAGACAAGTGCCTCAATCTTTCAAGCTCTAATGGACCTTTTAATTGACGAACTACACCTACAAGGTGTGTATACGTATCAAGATGACTTTATCATTGGTGCGAATTCTTTTGATGAAATGTGTTCTAAACTCGACAAAATTTTTAACCTCCTTTCCAAATACAATCTCACTCTTTCACCTAATAAATGCAACTTTCGTCAAACAAAAGTCAACTACTTAGGTTTTCAAATAGAAAATCATTGTATTTCACCAATCCATTCCAACATTGTAAAAATAACTTCATTTCCTACACCAACTACAAAAAGACAACTAAAAAGTCTTATTGGTTTGATAACTTTCTATAAATCCTTAATCCCAACATTTAAGAAACTAGTGCAACCGCTTATTGATTTAACTACTCCTAAAACTAAATTCATCTGGACAGAAAAACATCAGGACATACTTAAAACAATACAAAAAATTTTCTTCGGTTCACCCATGGTTAGGTTACCAGATTGGAATAAGAATTTTTATTTGAATACAGATGCATCTAACATTGCCATCTCTGGCGTTTTAATGCAAGAACATAATGGAAATCTTCTACCAGTAGCATACTTTTCTAAATCCTTAAATTCCTCTGAAAAAAAAATATCCTGCTTTAAAACTAGAACTCATGGCAATTTACAAATCTGTTATTGCATTCAAATATTACTTATACAACAGAAAATTCCTAATCTTGTCAGATAGCAAACCTCTAAAAAAATACAAAAAGACTACAAACCCAGCAGACATAACCACCCGTTGGCTAATTGACCTTTCAGAATATTCATATGATTTTGAACACATTCCAGGATCTTCAAATGTTTTAGCAGATTATTTCTCTCGCTGTAATTTTGACAACAACCAAGAAAATTTACTAACCAATCCTAACCTTATCCATGATCCTCAACCACTTCCAATAGTCGATCATGAAACACCTGATATTTGTAAATCTGTTAATAACAACAGTTGTCATGTTAATTTTCTCATCTCAGGTGAACGAACAAAACGAGACCCATTATTAGAGATATCAAATCAAACTTTTTGCACTGAACAACAAAAAGACCCTACCTTAGCTAGTATTTATGATCATATATTACAAAATGGACCTTCTTCAAAATTCCCGAATTACTTCATACATCCTGATTCTAAAATATTAATGTTCAAAAAGGAAGATATCATAAATAATACTTTCTCATACCACATTGTAGTCCCTGATTCACTTAAAAGTAAAGTTTTAACTATATCCCATCTGTCACACTTTGGTATGGCCAAAAATTATGAATTTCTTACATCCAAATATTTTTGGAAAGGCATCTATGTAGATACACTCAACTTTGTAGCTTCATGTGTCATATGTTTACAGGCCAAACACCATAACACTCCACCCGCACCTCTTCAACCTACATACACACCAAGATATCCTGGTCATACAGTCAGTACAGATTTACTTGGTCCTTTCTCAAACAATAAACATGTTTTAACTGTAACCGATCACTTCTCAAGACACATTGAACTCTATCCTCTCACTGATACTTCTGCACCCAAAGTTGTAAAATGCTTATTTAGTTATATAACTACCTATGGGAGACCCGTCTGTATTTTATCAGATTTAGGCCCACAATATACTTCTCACATCTATAATGCATTTAATGATGCTCTTGGCATAAAAATACATCACAGTTCGGTCTCGCACCCACAATCTAACAGTATTGCCGAGCGGATTAACAAATCTATTAAATATTCTGTTACCACATTACTACAAGAAGGACACTCTTTTGAAAATGCTCTGTTTATTCATAAGTCACTTTATAATGGTTCGACACACTCTTCTACACTATTTTCACCTAACTTACTTCATTTTGGTCGTGAACTTTCATTAATTTTTGACACATATGATCATAGTACCAACCAAGCATTTCTAGATAAACATGTTGAAGTTTATAAATTACTAGATGACTTAAACAAAATATATGACAAAGCATATAACAACATTAAGACTGCTCAAGATAGACGTTACAAAATTCACAGTCGAAAAGCTAAATTAAGAAATATATGTTTAAAATATATTGTTTATTTAAAATCAGTCGACAAATTTAAACCTAAATATACCGGTCCATATATTGTAACATTTAAACATTCTCCTGTTTCATTTTCAATTAAAAGATTATATGCTCATGATGATACTGCATTTAGGGTACATATTGATAGACTTCTTCTAGCACCACCTCGATATGGACATTTATGTGATCCTGCAAGTCATGTTATAAATAATAATTCTTCTAACACCATTCTCGCCCCTCGCTACAATTTAAGAAAAAGATAATTTGTAACAAATTAAAAAATAATAATAATAATAATAATAATAATAATAATAAACTTAAAAAAAAAAACTTTTAAATTTTTAATATGTCTGATACTAAGTGTTTTATCCCTGGCCAGGATTCTACGTATACTGTGCATAACTTGTCTTCACTTGACTTCACGGCTGGTCCATGTCTTCTTGTGAAGACCACTTTTACACAATATTTTGTATCGGGTCACACCTTTCTTTTAATTTTTCATTCAATTTTATAAACAGTAGATAAATATAACCTTTTCACATTTCTTTTTCTCTCACACTTTAAACTTTCACTCACACTGAATACAACATTGCAAATATTTTAAATAAATAAGGTCTTTAAAAAAAAAAAAAAAAAAGTTCTCTTAAACAAACTTAAAGCATTTACTTACATGACTTGTACAGTTTCACTTCATCATACCCGATTATGACATATTTTAGGTCTCTCAACACTCTAGGACTGTCAATACATTAGGATTTGCATAAGATACACTTGTATCTGTTTTTTTTATTTTTACTAATTCTTCCCCTTCAGGCTAGTGGTACCGTTCTAAATTTTTTGCCCTTAGGTTACCACCCCTCACCAGATTGTGTTTAGAGAGACAATTGTGATTTAGTTTACTAATTCACAATATTCCCTTTTCCCAAAAGTATATGTGTTCCCGAATCGTGCTCCTGTGTGGGGATCAGTGCGATCTTCATTGGGGAGCAGGGAGTTCATGTTGTAATGATGTGGACTCTCATCACTGCCCTCCTCACCTAGGTCGTAAGGCCCTAAGCCTGAGACATCACACTTGTCATGCATTGACAAGATTAAGGGCGGTCCCTTTTTATGGGCGTGCCACATGCACCTCTTTTTTTACCGTCCTGTGCTTGCACGAATTTTAAAAATTTCTCAAACAACTTTTCAGTACACTACACTTGAGTTAATCCATTTTCACTTTTTCATATAATTCAAGTTAATTTTTAAGGATATATGTTTATGTTATGTGTTATTTGTGTTTATTTTTTTAATTGTTTTTGTCATGTCTGTTCCGTATGTGTGTGGGCGTTCTAAACTAAACAGGCCGTTCTAATCACGAACACAAGTTTAATTCTTGACATAACGATGACATAAAGTTGACATAAAAATGACGAGGACAGATGACAGTTACATAAATCAACATAACAGATCAACATAAATTATTCATATTTTTCATTATTCATGACCGGTAACATTTACTCACGGCCATTTTCATAACCAATTCTGGTTTTTCATATCACAAACGACGTTCTTCGCCGCTGACGTTCTGAGTTCTACCGCCGCGCGCTTTCGTTTCTCCAGAAGGGGGCGCTACTAGAGCAAGAAGAGGCATGCGCAATCCTCATACATCCCCCTTTCGAGAATTTGATTTAGTCTGTTGAGACAAATCAATATCTGGTAAATATCTAAATAAACAAGTAAACATATTAATACAAAAATTCAAACACTTAAAGAATATCAAAGAAAATAAACAAATAGAATACACTATAACACTAATACTAATATTTTAAAGTTCGAGGATAAAGTTAAAGTTTTTAAAGTTAAAGTTCAGACTTGTAACACAGAAGAAATGTTCAAATTTTCAAATGTTCAAAGTTTTTAAGTCTTTAAGTCCAATGTGAGGCATGTAGCCTACTTAGAGAGTCAGCATTCGCGTGGAGTTTCCCACGTCGGTACGTTATTTGGGCTTGAAAGCGCTGAAGTGCAAGGGCCCATCTTTGAAGGCGCGCACTTTGAGGTGCACAGTCCGTGAGAAATTTCAAAGGATTATGGTCGCTCACCACAGTTACGTGCGAACCATAAATATAGTGTTCGAACTTTTTCAGGGCGAAGATAACAGCATAAGCTTCCTTTTCGATGGTAGCATAACCTTCTTGGCATTTGGAGAGCTTTTTACTTGTAAAAGCAATGGGATGCTCTTGTTCATTTTCGTCTTTTTGAGATAGACAAGCGCCTATCGCATATGAAGAAGCATCTGCATGTATAATAAATGGTTTCTGAAAGTTCGGGGAATAACAGATGGGTGATTTACTGATCGCCTGTTTCAACTCGAAAAAGGCTTTGTCACAATCCTCAGACCAGGTAACTTCATTAGGGGCACGTTTCTTGGTAAGTTCAATCAATGGACGAGCTATGTCGGAGAATGAAGGAACATAGGATCGGTAGTAAGATAGAAGACCTAATATGCTTCTGACATCTTTCTTTGACTTGGGAACTTCTAAGTTTTGTATCGCTGATACTTTGTCGGGATCGGGTGCATGTATACCGGATCCTACCACATGACCTAGAAATTTTATCTGAGGCCGTGCGAATACACATTTCTTAAAATTCACTGTAAAATTGGCTTCTTCGAGGGTAGTTAGTACCGCTTCTAGGTGCTTAAGATGATCCAGCCAATTATGTGAAAAAATCACTACATCGTCAATGTATGTTTCTGCATAGGCTTTATGTTGGATTAAAATACGATTCATGGATCTCTGAAAAGTGGCTGCGGCGTTGCGTAGCCCAAAAGGCATGACTACAAAAGCGTACTGTCCACGGTGTGTGACAAAGGACGTGAGATGTTTGCATTCTTTGTTTAGACGGATCTGCCAGTATCCTTTAAGTAAATCCAACAGGCTAATGAATTTCGCTGGAGCTACTTTATATATAAGATCAGTTGCATTAGTCATTGGGAATGAATCGATCTCGGTTTGGGAATTCAAATATCTATAATCGACGCAGAGTCGTACTGACGAATCCTTTTTAGAAACGCAAACAATTGGATGCGCATATTCGCTCTCGGAATGTTCAATGAGACCCAACTCAAGTAATTCTTCAATTTGTCGGTCAACTTCATTTTTGAGTGCCTCAGGAATTCGATAAGGTCTCTGGCGTTTGGGTTGGCTGTTCGGTTTCAATCTAATGTAATGTTCACCTACATTGGCAATTTTTGGAATTCCAGACTGTAGGTTTGGATGTTTACGTAACAGGTCGGATAGTTGTTTATTCTCTTCATGTGATAAATGTTTTAGCTGCAATTGTTTATCGATTATAGCAGGATTTTCTTTGTCAATTCTGGGGATATTCTCGATTTCGTCGTCTTCCTGTACTAAATGTATTATTCATTCGGCGAAAGCCATCACGTATATACTGTTTCTTCCGCACAGTTTCCTTTATTTTCACTTTAACATAATTTTTAGAAAGTTCAGTTTCATTTTTATTTTCGTCGATCGTCACTTCCTTAAACGCTGTAAACTCATCAATCTTCTCATATCTCTTCTGGCGTTTTTCTAACATCACGTTGTCAGGATGATTTAACTTAAGGAATACATCGGGTTCTTTGTTTGCTATTTCATGTGATTTCACACAACCATTGACTATAATGTAGTCGGAATTTTCATCGTAAACAGGAGGTTGTTTCTCGCTGAACTCAATCGTGTTGGATTCGGAACTTCCATCAAGTGTTTCTGGCATTGTATTATTGAAAACAGAGTAAGATTCTTCTGTTGTCGTGACATCAACTTTTGAATATTTATTTTCAGAAATTATCTTTCGTCTTATATTTTCTTCCTTCATGTCTGCTGATGCAATCAAATATTTATCCGAAGCACTTGCATTCTTTTTAGCATAAATTGCGGTTTCGTATTCGGTTTCTTCATCAGGTGTGACTGCATAGTTTGAGGACTCGAAAATTGAAGTTACATTGT
Source organism: Maratus michaelseni (assembly GCA_963931845.1). NCBI lineage: Eukaryota > Metazoa > Arthropoda > Arachnida > Araneae > Salticidae > Maratus > Maratus michaelseni. The sequence continues at coordinate 411,793,553 of OZ007587.1, forward strand.
TAACTATGGGAGTATCTTTCATAATATTGTGTTCACTCTGTAAATAATTTTGAACTTTTAAATCTTTTGAGTTATGTAAAATTTCTTCTGCTTGCCTAATTTGGGAATCTTCTTCCTTATAATGAATTTCCGTTTCAGTTTGATCTCCACTCTCTATTACGATTAAATCGGCAACAGTACATATGTCATTTTCATTATTATTAGTTTCTTTCGTGATCGATTGTGCAATACTAGTACGCGGGTGAGGGTTATTTTTTGTATCATCAAATAATTTATCCAAGTGATATAAGAAATTCTCATGAACGGAAAAGCTATTAAATTCATTTTTGTTAGCTGTCGAACACTGATTTAAAGAAGGGTCGTTTTTCTGTTGCCATTTAAATTTATCTGAATCATTTACAAAAGTATCAGGGTCGTCGCCAGGTGCGTGGTCAATGTTCTCGTTTGCATTCGCATTTTCAACTGACACATGGTCTAAAATTGAAGCAGACAGATTTACAGTGTTGGTTTCTTTTGTATTGTCACTTATCGCGTCAACATTACAATTTAATGCCTTATCATTTTCATTATACTTATTCAATTCATTATATGTATCAAGAGAAAGTAATAAATCATTAATTAAATTATCAACTACAGCACATGTTATCATAATATTAGGATATATCTTGGGGTTTAATTTATCAACTGCAATACTCAATGGGATATTTATTAAAGGAGCTTTCAATTGGTGACCGAATGCAGATTGCAATATTATAGTACCACAAGGATTTTTAAAGTATTCGGGTACACAATTAGCCTTTATTATAGAAATTTGAGTTCCACTATCTACTACGCCATGTAATATTTTATTACCACATTCGATATCTACTGTCGGTAATGTTTCAATTAATTTTGTTTCTTTTTTCGGTGTTTTCAAATTAAAAATCTCATCCGATTTGACTCTAGCAGTGAGTGCTTTTTCATTTGAATTCGAATTATCTTCCCTATCAAATTTATTGGCATTGCCAAATAAATAACTGCATATTGTAACATTATGGTATCTGCCGCAATTTGTGCATTTTTTATCTTTTATGGTACAATCTTTAGCGACGTGTTTACCTTTCTTTAAGCATAAAAAACAGCGTCCTTGTGCTTTTAATTTAGCTATTTTCTGATCAACGGGTAATTTATTGCACTCCTCAGTCGAATGACTATTACAAGAACAAAATATACAAAAGGTTTCAGAGGTGGCTTTAATATGAGATACTTCAGAATTAATTCTATCACTAGCGAACATTTGTTTACGAAATGCAGTGGAATCATTATTATACGACTGCTTTAACCTTGGGTTATCTAAATTGCCAGTTAAATAATTTTGTTTTTCTCTCGACTCTATTTCGGTACGAATAAATAATAACAAATCATCAATGTTTGGTTGCGAGTCACTAGAATTTTTTATACATTGCTTATTATATTCTAACGAAAGATTATTTGGCAGGGATTTAAGAATTATTGGTGTCAACAGGTTATCAAATCCGTTTGATTCAATGTCTAAAGACCTGAGACTTCTTATTTGGCATTGAATGGTATCAAATAATTTTCGCAGAGCTATTACATCATTTGTTTTCAATACGGGTTTCAAAGATAATAATGTATTTATGTGTGTCGTCACAATGAGATCCTTTCGGCCAAATTGTTGTTTCAGAATTTGGACAGCTTCCAAATAATTTTTATCTGATAACGCAAACCCGGAAATAGAATTATATGCACTACCACCTAAATAACTTTGTAAATAGCTCATTTTTTCAATATTTGACAGTGAATCATTATCATGGACTGCTATTTTGAATGAGTTCAGAAAGTTTTGAAACTTACTTATATCGCCGTAAAATTTCTCAATTTTTAATGTAGGGAGTTTAACAGATTGCGCAACTAATTCTGCGTGCTTATTATCGGCGTGAGATACGGCGGAAATTTGGCTTTTGCTATTATTTTTCAATTTCTTATTAACTCTAAATCGCCATAAAGTTATTTTTTCATGATATTCTATGGAGGTCTTCGCGTCTCTTTCGATTTCATCCTCATCATTAATTAACGCTAAAATTTGTTCATCTTCCCGTTTAAGGTCGATACCTTTCTGTTCTAGCTGAGCTAGATTTTCTTCTAATTCCACCAAATTCGGCGATTCTAAAACCCATGCATCTTCGATCTTTTTAATAATAGATGTAATAGATGCTTTTATTACCCCTCTAGTTTTTTTAAGTTTAGTCAGTTTATCGGCCATACTTAAATAATAAAATTTACCTTACCTCTGTATAGGTTATCCAAAATTTTTCTTCACTATAATCTTTCACTATAATATTTCATTATAATGTTTCACTCCGTAATCCAGTAATACAGCCTGTTTTTCATCCATTAATTCTGACACCAATGTCATGTCTGTTCCGTATGTGTGTGGGCGTTCTAAACTAAACAGGCCGTTCTAATTACGAACACAAGTTTAATTCTTGACATAACGATGACATAAAGTTGACATAAAAATGACGAGGACAGATGACAGTTACATAAATCAACATAAAAGATTATTCATATTTTTCATTATTCATGACCGGTAACATTTACTCACGGCCATTTTCATAACCAATTCTGGTTTTTCATATCACAAACGACGTTCTTCGCCGCTGACGTTCTGAGTTCTACCGCCGCGCGCTTTCGTTTCTCCAGAAGGGGGCGCTACTAGAGCAAGAAGAGGCATGCGCAATCCTCATACATCCCCCTTTCGAGAATTTGATTTAGTCTTTTGAGACAAATCAATATCTGGTAAATATCTAAATAAACAAGTAAACATATTAATACAAAAATTCAAACACTTAAAGAATATCAAAGAAAATAAACAAATAGAATACACTATAACACTAATACTAATATTTTAAAGTTCGAGGATAAAGTTAAAGTTTTTAAAGTTAAAGTTCAGACTTGTAACACAGAAGAAATGTTCAAATTTTCAAATGTTCAAAGTTTTTAAGTCTTTAAGTCCAATGTGAGGCATGTAGCCTACTTAGAGAGTCAGCATTCGCGTGGAGTTTCCCACGTCGGTACGTTATTTGGGCTTGAAAGCGCTGAAGTGCAAGGGCCCATCTTTGAAGGCGCGCACTTTGAGGTGCACAGTCCGTGAGAAATTTCAAAGGATTATGGTCGCTCACCACAGTTACGTGCGAACCATAAATATAGTGTTCGAACTTTTTCAGGGCGAAGATAACAGCATAAGCTTCCTTTTCGATGGTAGCATAACCTTCTTGGCATTTGGAGAGCTTTTTACTTGTAAAAGCAATGGGATGCTCTTGTTCATTTTCGTCTTTTTGAGATAGACAAGCGCCTATCGCATATGAAGAAGCATCTGCATGTATAATAAATGGTTTCTGAAAGTTCGGGGAATAACAGATGGGTGATTTACTGATCGCCTGTTTCAACTCGAAAAAGGCTTTGTCACAATCCTCAGACCAGGTAACTTCATTAGGGGCACGTTTCTTGGTAAGTTCAATCAATGGACGAGCTATGTCGGAGAATGAAGGAACATAGGATCGGTAGTAAGATAGAAGACCTAATATGCTTCTGACATCTTTCTTTGACTTGGGAACTTCTAAGTTTTGTATCGCTGATACTTTGTCGGGATCGGGTGCATGTATACCGGATCCTACCACATGACCTAGAAATTTTATCTGAGGCCGTGCGAATACACATTTCTTAAAATTCACTGTAAAATTGGCTTCTTCGAGGGTAGTTAGTACCGCTTCTAGGTGCTTAAGATGATCCAGCCAATTATGTGAAAAAATCACTACATCGTCAATGTATGTTTCTGCATAGGCTTTATGTTGGATTAAAATACGATTCATGGATCTCTGAAAAGTGGCTGCGGCGTTGCGTAGCCCAAAAGGCATGACTACAAAAGCGTACTGTCCACGGTGTGTGACAAAGGACGTGAGATGTTTGCATTCTTTGTTTAGACGGATCTGCCAGTATCCTTTAAGTAAATCCAACAGGCTAATGAATTTCGCTGGAGCTACTTTATATATAAGATCAGTTGCATTAGTCATTGGGAATGAATCGATCTCGGTTTGGGAATTCAAATATCTATAATCGACGCAGAGTCGTACTGACGAATCCTTTTTAGAAACGCAAACAATTGGATGCGCATATTCGCTCTCGGAATGTTCAATGAGACCCAACTCAAGTAATTCTTCAATTTGTCGGTCAACTTCATTTTTGAGTGCCTCAGGAATTCGATAAGGTCTCTGGCGTTTGGGTTGGCTGTTAGGTTTCAATCTAATGTAATGTTCACCTACATTGGCAATTTTTGGAATTCCAGACTGTAGGTTTGGATGTTTACGTAACAGGTCGGATAGTTGTTTATTCTCTTCATGTGATAAATGTTTTAGCTGCAATTGTTTATCGATTATAGCAGGATTTTCTTTGTCAATTCTGGGGATATTCTCGATTTCGTCGTCTTCCTGTACTAAATGTATTATTCATTCGGCGAAAGCCATCACGTATATACTGTTTCTTCCGCACAGTTTCCTTTATTTTCACTTTAACATAATTTTTAGAAAGTTCAGTTTCATTTTTATTTTCGTCGATCGTCACTTCCTTAAACGCTGTAAACTCATCAATCTTCTCATATCTCTTCTGGCGTTTTTCTAACATCACGTTGTCAGGATGATTTAACTTAAGGAATACATCGGGTTCTTTGTTTGCTATTTCATGTGATTTCACACAACCATTGACTATAATGTAGTCGGAATTTTCATCGTAAACAGGAGGTTGTTTCTCGCTGAACTCAATCGTGTTGGATTCGGAACTTCCATCAAGTGTTTCTGGCATTGTATTATTGAAAACAGAGTAAGATTCTTCTGTTGTCGTGACATCAACTTTTGAATATTTATTTTCAGAAATTATCTTTCGTCTTATATTTTCTTCCTTCATGTCTGCTGATGCAATCAAATATTTATCCGAAGCACTTGCATTCTTTTTAGCATAAATTGCGGTTTCGTATTCGGTTTCTTCATCAGGTGTGACTGCATAGTTTGAGGACTCGAAAATTGAAGTTACATTGTTAACTATGGGAGTATCTTTCATAATATTGTGTTCACTCTGTAAATAATTTTGAACTTTTAAATCTTTTGAGTTATGTAAAATTTCTTCTGCTTGCCTAATTTGGGAATCTTCTTCCTTATAATGAATTTCCGTTTCAGTTTGATCTCCACTCTCTATTACGATTAAATCGGCAACAGTACATATGTCATTTTCATTATTATTAGTTTCTTTCGTGATCGATTGTGCAATACTAGTACGCGGGTGAGGGTTATTTTTTGTATCATCAAATAATTTATCCAAGTGATATAAGAAATTCTCATGAACGGAAAAGCTATTAAATTCATTTTTGTTAGCTGTCGAACACTGATTTAAAGAAGGGTCGTTTTTCTGTTGCCATTTAAATTTATCTGAATCATTTACAAAAGTATCAGGGTCGTCGCCAGGTGCGTGGTCAATGTTCTCGTTTGCATTCGCATTTTCAACTGACACATGGTCTAAAATTGAAGCCGACAGATTTACAGTGTTGGTTTCTTTTGTATTGTCACTTATCGCGTCAACATTACAATTTAATGCCTTATCATTTTCATTATACTTATTCAATTCATTATATGTATCAAGAGAAAGTAATAAATCATTAATTAAATTATCAACTACAGCACATGTTATCATAATATTAGGATATATCTTGGGGTTTAATTTATCAACTGCAATACTCAATGGGATATTTATTAAAGGAGCTTTCAATTGGTGACCGAATGCAGATTGCAATATTATAGTACCACAAGGATTTTTAAAGTATTCGGGTACACAATTAGCCTTTATTATAGAAATTTGAGTTCCACTATCTACTACGCCATGTAATATTTTATTACCACATTCGATATCTACTGTCGGTAATGTTTCAATTAATTTTGTTTCTTTTTTCGGTGTTTTCAAATTAAAAATCTCATCCGATTTGACTCTAGCAGTGAGTGCTTTTTCATTTGAATTCGAATTATCTTCCCTATCAAATTTATTGGCATTGCCAAATAAATAACTGCATATTGTAACATTATGGTATCTGCCGCAATTTGTGCATTTTTTATCTTTTATGGTACAATCTTTAGCGACGTGTTTACCTTTCTTTAAGCATAAAAAACAGCGTCCTTGTGCTTTTAATTTAGCTATTTTCTGATCAACGGGTAATTTATTGCACTCCTCAGTCGAATGACTATTACAAGAACAAAATATACAAAAGGTTTCAGAGGTGGCTTTAATATGAGATACTTCAGAATTAATTCTATCACTAGCGAACATTTGTTTACGAAATGCAGTGGAATCATTATTATACGACTGCTTTAACCTTGGGTTATCTAAATTGCCAGTTAAATAATTTTGTTTTTCTCTCGACTCTATTTCGGTACGAATAAATAATAACAAATCATCAATGTTTGGTTGCGAGTCACTAGAATTTTTTATACATTGCTTATTATATTCTAACGAAAGATTATTTGGCAGGGATTTAAGAATTATTGGTGTCAACAGGTTATCAAATCCGTTTGATTCAATGTCTAAAGACCTGAGACTTCTTATTTGGCATTGAATGGTATCAAATAATTTTCGCAGAGCTATTACATCATTTGTTTTCAATACGGGTTTCAAAGATAATAATGTATTTATGTGTGTCGTCACAATGAGATCCTTTCGGCCAAATTGTTGTTTCAGAATTTGGACAGCTTCCAAATAATTTTTATCTGATAACGCAAACCCGGAAATAGAATTATATGCACTACCACCTAAATAACTTTGTAAATAGCTCATTTTTTCAATATTTGACAGTGAATCATTATCATGGACTGCTATTTTGAATGAGTTCAGAAAGTTTTGAAACTTACTTATATCGCCGTAAAATTTCTCAATTTTTAATGTAGGGAGTTTAACAGATTGCGCAACTAATTCTGCGTGCTTATTATCGGCGTGAGATACGGCGGAAATTTGGCTTTTGCTATTATTTTTCAATTTCTTATTAACTCTAAATCGCCATAAAGTTATTTTTTCATGATATTCTATGGAGGTCTTCGCGTCTCTTTCGATTTCATCCTCATCATTAATTAACGCTAAAATTTGTTCATCTTCCCGTTTAAGGTCGATACCTTTCTGTTCTAGCTGAGCTAGATTTTCTTCTAATTCCACCAAATTCGGCGATTCTAAAACCCATGCATCTTCGATCTTTTTAATAATAGATGTAATAGATGCTTTTATTACCCCTCTAGTTTTTTTAAGTTTAGTCAGTTTATCGGCCATACTTAAATAATAAAATTTACCTTACCTCTGTATAGGTTATCCAAAATTTTTCTTCACTATAATCTTTCACTATAATATTTCATTATAATGTTTCACTCCGTAATCCAGTAATACAGCCTGTTTTTCATCCATTAATTCTGACACCAATGTCATGTCTGTTCCGTATGTGTGTGGGCGTTCTAAACTAAACAGGCCGTTCTAATTACGAACACAAGTTTAATTCTTGACATAACGATGACATAAAGTTGACATAAAAATGACGAGGACAGATGACAGTTACATAAATCAACATAAAAGATTATTCATATTTTTCATTATTCATGACCGGTAACATTTACTCACGGCCATTTTCATAACCAATTCTGGTTTTTCATATCACAAACGACGTTCTTCGCCGCTGACGTTCTGAGTTCTACCGCCGCGCGCTTTCGTTTCTCCAGAAGGGGGCGCTACTAGAGCAAGAAGAGGCATGCGCAATCCTCATACATCCCCCTTTCGAGAATTTGATTTAGTCTTTTGAGACAAATCAATATCTGGTAAATATCTAAATAAACAAGTAAACATATTAATACAAAAATTCAAACACTTAAAGAATATCAAAGAAAATAAACAAATAGAATACACTATAACACTAATACTAATATTTTAAAGTTCGAGGATAAAGTTAAAGTTTTTAAAGTTAAAGTTCAGACTTGTAACACAGAAGAAATGTTCAAATTTTCAAATGTTCAAAGTTTTTAAGTCTTTAAGTCCAATGTGAGGCATGTAGCCTACTTAGAGAGTCAGCATTCGCGTGGAGTTTCCCACGTCGGTACGTTATTTGGGCTTGAAAGCGCTGAAGTGCAAGGGCCCATCTTTGAAGGCGCGCACTTTGAGGTGCACAGTCCGTGAGAAATTTCAAAGGATTATGGTCGCTCACCACAGTTACGTGCGAACCATAAATATAGTGTTCGAACTTTTTCAGGGCGAAGATAACAGCATAAGCTTCCTTTTCGATGGTAGCATAACCTTCTTGGCATTTGGAGAGCTTTTTACTTGTAAAAGCAATGGGATGCTCTTGTTCATTTTCGTCTTTTTGAGATAGACAAGCGCCTATCGCATATGAAGAAGCATCTGCATGTATAATAAATGGTTTCTGAAAGTTCGGGGAATAACAGATGGGTGATTTACTGATCGCCTGTTTCAACTCGAAAAAGGCTTTGTCACAATCCTCAGACCAGGTAACTTCATTAGGGGCACGTTTCTTGGTAAGTTCAATCAATGGACGAGCTATGTCGGAGAATGAAGGAACATAGGATCGGTAGTAAGATAGAAGACCTAATATGCTTCTGACATCTTTCTTTGACTTGGGAACTTCTAAGTTTTGTATCGCTGATACTTTGTCGGGATCGGGTGCATGTATACCGGATCCTACCACATGACCTAGAAATTTTATCTGAGGCCGTGCGAATACACATTTCTTAAAATTCACTGTAAAATTGGCTTCTTCGAGGGTAGTTAGTACCGCTTCTAGGTGCTTAAGATGATCCAGCCAATTATGTGAAAAAATCACTACATCGTCAATGTATGTTTCTGCATAGGCTTTATGTTGGATTAAAATACGATTCATGGATCTCTGAAAAGTGGCTGCGGCGTTGCGTAGCCCAAAAGGCATGACTACAAAAGCGTACTGTCCACGGTGTGTGACAAAGGACGTGAGATGTTTGCATTCTTTGTTTAGACGGATCTGCCAGTATCCTTTAAGTAAATCCAACAGGCTAATGAATTTCGCTGGAGCTACTTTATATATAAGATCAGTTGCATTAGTCATTGGGAATGAATCGATCTCGGTTTGGGAATTCAAATATCTATAATCGACGCAGAGTCGTACTGACGAATCCTTTTTAGAAACGCAAACAATTGGATGCGCATATTCGCTCTCGGAATGTTCAATGAGACCCAACTCAAGTAATTCTTCAATTTGTCGGTCAACTTCATTTTTGAGTGCCTCAGGAATTCGATAAGGTCTCTGGCGTTTGGGTTGGCTGTTAGGTTTCAATCTAATGTAATGTTCACCTACATTGGCAATTTTTGGAATTCCAGACTGTAGGTTTGGATGTTTACGTAACAGGTCGGATAGTTGTTTATTCTCTTCATGTGATAAATGTTTTAGCTGCAATTGTTTATCGATTATAGCAGGATTTTCTTTGTCAATTCTGGGGATATTCTCGATTTCGTCGTCTTCCTGTACTAAATGTATTATTCATTCGGCGAAAGCCATCACGTATATACTGTTTCTTCCGCACAGTTTCCTTTATTTTCACTTTAACATAATTTTTAGAAAGTTCAGTTTCATTTTTATTTTCGTCGATCGTCACTTCCTTAAACGCTGTAAACTCATCAATCTTCTCATATCTCTTCTGGCGTTTTTCTAACATCACGTTGTCAGGATGATTTAACTTAAGGAATACATCGGGTTCTTTGTTTGCTATTTCATGTGATTTCACACAACCATTGACTATAATGTAGTCGGAATTTTCATCGTAAACAGGAGGTTGTTTCTCGCTGAACTCAATCGTGTTGGATTCGGAACTTCCATCAAGTGTTTCTGGCATTGTATTATTGAAAACAGAGTAAGATTCTTCTGTTGTCGTGACATCAACTTTTGAATATTTATTTTCAGAAATTATCTTTCGTCTTATATTTTCTTCCTTCATGTCTGCTGATGCAATCAAATATTTATCCGAAGCACTTGCATTCTTTTTAGCATAAATTGCGGTTTCGTATTCGGTTTCTTCATCAGGTGTGACTGCATAGTTTGAGGACTCGAAAATTGAAGTTACATTGTTAACTATGGGAGTATCTTTCATAATATTGTGTTCACTCTGTAAATAATTTTGAACTTTTAAATCTTTTGAGTTATGTAAAATTTCTTCTGCTTGCCTAATTTGGGAATCTTCTTCCTTATAATGAATTTCCGTTTCAGTTTGATCTCCACTCTCTATTACGATTAAATCGGCAACAGTACATATGTCATTTTCATTATTATTAGTTTCTTTCGTGATCGATTGTGCAATACTAGTACGCGGGTGAGGGTTATTTTTTGTATCATCAAATAATTTATCCAAGTGATATAAGAAATTCTCATGAACGGAAAAGCTATTAAATTCATTTTTGTTAGCTGTCGAACACTGATTTAAAGAAGGGTCGTTTTTCTGTTGCCATTTAAATTTATCTGAATCATTTACAAAAGTATCAGGGTCGTCGCCAGGTGCGTGGTCAATGTTCTCGTTTGCATTCGCATTTTCAACTGACACATGGTCTAAAATTGAAGCCGACAGATTTACAGTGTTGGTTTCTTTTGTATTGTCACTTATCGCGTCAACATTACAATTTAATGCCTTATCATTTTCATTATACTTATTCAATTCATTATATGTATCAAGAGAAAGTAATAAATCATTAATTAAATTATCAACTACAGCACATGTTATCATAATATTAGGATATATCTTGGGGTTTAATTTATCAACTGCAATACTCAATGGGATATTTATTAAAGGAGCTTTCAATTGGTGACCGAATGCAGATTGCAATATTATAGTACCACAAGGATTTTTAAAGTATTCGGGTACACAATTAGCCTTTATTATAGAAATTTGAGTTCCACTATCTACTACGCCATGTAATATTTTATTACCACATTCGATATCTACTGTCGGTAATGTTTCAATTAATTTTGTTTCTTTTTTCGGTGTTTTCAAATTAAAAATCTCATCCGATTTGACTCTAGCAGTGAGTGCTTTTTCATTTGAATTCGAATTATCTTCCCTATCAAATTTATTGGCATTGCCAAATAAATAACTGCATATTGTAACATTATGGTATCTGCCGCAATTTGTGCATTTTTTATCTTTTATGGTACAATCTTTAGCGACGTGTTTACCTTTCTTTAAGCATAAAAAACAGCGTCCTTGTGCTTTTAATTTAGCTATTTTCTGATCAACGGGTAATTTATTGCACTCCTCAGTCGAATGACTATTACAAGAACAAAATATACAAAAGGTTTCAGAGGTGGCTTTAATATGAGATACTTCAGAATTAATTCTATCACTAGCGAACATTTGTTTACGAAATGCAGTGGAATCATTATTATACGACTGCTTTAACCTTGGGTTATCTAAATTGCCAGTTAAATAATTTTGTTTTTCTCTCGACTCTATTTCGGTACGAATAAATAATAACAAATCATCAATGTTTGGTTGCGAGTCACTAGAATTTTTTATACATTGCTTATTATATTCTAACGAAAGATTATTTGGCAGGGATTTAAGAATTATTGGTGTCAACAGGTTATCAAATCCGTTTGATTCAATGTCTAAAGACCTGAGACTTCTTATTTGGCATTGAATGGTATCAAATAATTTTCGCAGAGCTATTACATCATTTGTTTTCAATACGGGTTTCAAAGATAATAATGTATTTATGTGTGTCGTCACAATGAGATCCTTTCGGCCAAATTGTTGTTTCAGAATTTGGACAGCTTCCAAATAATTTTTATCTGATAACGCAAACCCGGAAATAGAATTATATGCACTACCACCTAAATAACTTTGTAAATAGCTCATTTTTTCAATATTTGACAGTGAATCATTATCATGGACTGCTATTTTGAATGAGTTCAGAAAGTTTTGAAACTTACTTATATCGCCGTAAAATTTCTCAATTTTTAATGTAGGGAGTTTAACAGATTGCGCAACTAATTCTGCGTGCTTATTATCGGCGTGAGATACGGCGGAAATTTGGCTTTTGCTATTATTTTTCAATTTCTTATTAACTCTAAATCGCCATAAAGTTATTTTTTCATGATATTCTATGGAGGTCTTCGCGTCTCTTTCGATTTCATCCTCATCATTAATTAACGCTAAAATTTGTTCATCTTCCCGTTTAAGGTCGATACCTTTCTGTTCTAGCTGAGCTAGATTTTCTTCTAATTCCACCAAATTCGGCGATTCTAAAACCCATGCATCTTCGATCTTTTTAATAATAGATGTAATAGATGCTTTTATTACCCCTCTAGTTTTTTTAAGTTTAGTCAGTTTATCGGCCATACTTAAATAATAAAATTTACCTTACCTCTGTATAGGTTATCCAAAATTTTTCTTCACTATAATCTTTCACTATAATATTTCATTATAATGTTTCACTCCGTAATCCAGTAATACAGCCTGTTTTTCATCCATTAATTCTGACACCAATGTCATGTCTGTTCCGTATGTGTGTGGGCGTTCTAAACTAAACAGGCCGTTCTAATTACGAACACAAGTTTAATTCTTGACATAACGATGACATAAAGTTGACATAAAAATGACGAGGACAGATGACAGTTACATAAATCAACATAAAAGATTATTCATATTTTTCATTATTCATGACCGGTAACATTTACTCACGGCCATTTTCATAACCAATTCTGGTTTTTCATATCACAAACGACGTTCTTCGCCGCTGACGTTCTGAGTTCTACCGCCGCGCGCTTTCGTTTCTCCAGAAGGGGGCGCTACTAGAGCAAGAAGAGGCATGCGCAATCCTCATACATCCCCCTTTCGAGAATTTGATTTAGTCTGTTGAGACAAATCAATATCTGGTAAATATCTAAATAAACAAGTAAACATATTAATACAAAAATTCAAACACTTAAAGAATATCAAAGAAAATAAACAAATAGAATACACTATAACACTAATACTAATATTTTAAAGTTCGAGGATAAAGTTAAAGTTTTTAAAGTTAAAGTTCAGACTTGTAACACAGAAGAAATGTTCAAATTTTCAAATGTTCAAAGTTTTTAAGTCTTTAAGTCCAATGTGAGGCATGTAGCCTACTTAGAGAGTCAGCATTCGCGTGGAGTTTCCCACGTCGGTACGTTATTTGGGCTTGAAAGCGCTGAAGTGCAAGGGCCCATCTTTGAAGGCGCGCACTTTGAGGTGCACAGTCCGTGAGAAATTTCAAAGGATTATGGTCGCTCACCACAGTTACGTGCGAACCACAAATATAGTGTTCGAACTTTTTCAGGGCGAAGATAACAGCATAAGCTTCCTTTTCGATGGTAGCATAACCTTCTTGGCATTTGGAGAGCTTTTTACTTGTAAAAGCAATGGGATGCTCTTGTTCATTTTCGTCTTTTTGAGATAGACAAGCGCCTATCGCATATGAAGAAGCATCTGCATGTATAATAAATGGTTTCTGAAAGTTCGGGGAATAACAGATGGGTGATTTACTGATCGCCTGTTTCAACTCGAAAAAGGCTTTGTCACAATCCTCAGACCAGGTAACTTCATTAGGGGCACGTTTCTTGGTAAGTTCAATCAATGGACGAGCTATGTCGGAGAATGAAGGTACATAGGATCGGTAGTAAGATAGAAGACCTAATATGCTTCTGACATCTTTCTTTGACTTGGGAACTTCTAAGTTTTGTATCGCTGATACTTTGTCGGGATCGGGTGCATGTATACCGGATCCTACCACATGACCTAGAAATTTTATCTGAGGCCGTGCGAATACACATTTCTTAAAATTCACTGTAAAATTGGCTTCTTCGAGGGTAGTTAGTACCGCTTCTAGGTGCTTAAGATGATCCAGCCAATTATGTGAAAAAATCACTACATCGTCAATGTATGTTTCTGCATAGGCTTTATGTTGGATTAAAATACGATTCATGGATCTCTGAAAAGTGGCTGCGGCGTTGCGTAGCCCAAAAGGCATGACTACAAAAGCGTACTGTCCACGGTGTGTGACAAAGGACGTGAGATGTTTGCATTCTTTGTTTAGACGGATCTGCCAGTATCCTTTAAGTAAATCCAACAGGCTAATGAATTTCGCTGGAGCTACTTTATATATAAGATCAGTTGCATTAGTCATTGGGAATGAATCGATCTCGGTTTGGGAATTCAAATATCTATAATCGACGCAGAGTCGTACTGACGAATCCTTTTTAGAAACGCAAACAATTGGATGCGCATATTCGCTCTCGGAATGTTCAATGAGACCCAACTCAAGTAATTCTTCAATTTGTCGGTCAACTTCATTTTTGAGTGCCTCAGGAATTCGATAAGGTCTCTGGCGTTTGGGTTGGCTGTTCGGTTTCAATCTAATGTAATGTTCACCTACATTGGCAATTTTTGGAATTCCAGACTGTAGGTTTGGATGTTTACGTAACAGGTCGGATAGTTGTTTATTCTCTTCATGTGATAAATGTTTTAGCTGCAATTGTTTATCGATTATAGCAGGATTTTCTTTGTCAATTCTGGGGATATTCTCGATTTCGTCGTCTTCCTGTACTAAATGTATTATTCATTCGGCGAAAGCCATCACGTATATACTGTTTCTTCCGCACAGTTTCCTTTATTTTCACTTTAACATAATTTTTAGAAAGTTCAGTTTCATTTTTATTTTCGTCGATCGTCACTTCCTTAAACGCTGTAAACTCATCAATCTTCTCATATCTCTTCTGGCGTTTTTCTAACATCACGTTGTCAGGATGATTTAACTTAAGGAATACATCGGGTTCTTTGTTTGCTATTTCATGTGATTTCACACAACCATTGACTATAATGTAGTCGGAATTTTCATCGTAAACAGGAGGTTGTTTCTCGCTGAACTCAATCGTGTTGGATTCGGAACTTCCATCAAGTGTTTCTGGCATTGTATTATTGAAAACAGAGTAAGATTCTTCTGTTGTCGTGACATCAACTTTTGAATATTTATTTTCAGAAATTATCTTTCGTCTTATATTTTCTTCCTTCATGTCTGCTGATGCAATCAAATATTTATCCGAAGCACTTGCATTCTTTTTAGCATAAATTGCGGTTTCGTATTCGGTTTCTTCATCAGGTGTGACTGCATAGTTTGAGGACTCGAAAATTGAAGTTACATTGTTAACTATGGGAGTATCTTTCATAATATTGTGTTCACTCTGTAAATAATTTTGAACTTTTAAATCTTTTGAGTTATGTAAAATTTCTTCTGCTTGCCTAATTTGGGAATCTTCTTCCTTATAATGAATTTCCGTTTCAGTTTGATCTCCACTCTCTATTACGATTAAATCGGCAACAGTACATATGTCATTTTCATTATTATTAGTTTCTTTCGTGATCGATTGTGCAATACTAGTACGCGGGTGAGGGTTATTTTTTGTATCATCAAATAATTTATCCAAGTGATATAAGAAATTCTCATGAACGGAAAAGCTATTAAATTCATTTTTGTTAGCTGTCGAACACTGATTTAAAGAAGGGTCGTTTTTCTGTTGCCATTTAAATTTATCTGAATCATTTACAAAAGTATCAGGGTCGTCGCCAGGTGCGTGGTCAATGTTCTCGTTTGCATTCGCATTTTCAACTGACACATGGTCTAAAATTGAAGCAGACAGATTTACAGTGTTGGTTTCTTTTGTATTGTCACTTATCGCGTCAACATTACAATTTAATGCCTTATCATTTTCATTATACTTATTCAATTCATTATATGTATCAAGAGAAAGTAATAAATCATTAATTAAATTATCAACTACAGCACATGTTATCATAATATTAGGATATATCTTGGGGTTTAATTTATCAACTGCAATACTCAATGGGATATTTATTAAAGGAGCTTTCAATTGGTGACCGAATGCAGATTGCAATATTATAGTACCACAAGGATTTTTAAAGTATTCGGGTACACAATTAGCCTTTATTATAGAAATTTGAGTTCCACTATCTACTACGCCATGTAATATTTTATTACCACATTCGATATCTACTGTCGGTAATGTTTCAATTAATTTTGTTTCTTTTTTCGGTGTTTTCAAATTAAAAATCTCATCCGATTTGACTCTAGCAGTGAGTGCTTTTTCATTTGAATTCGAATTATCTTCCCTATCAAATTTATTGGCATTGCCAAATAAATAACTGCATATTGTAACATTATGGTATCTGCCGCAATTTGTGCATTTTTTATCTTTTATGGTACAATCTTTAGCGACGTGTTTACCTTTCTTTAAGCATAAAAAACAGCGTCCTTGTGCTTTTAATTTAGCTATTTTCTGATCAACGGGTAATTTATTGCACTCCTCAGTCGAATGACTATTACAAGAACAAAATATACAAAAGGTTTCAGAGGTGGCTTTAATATGAGATACTTCAGAATTAATTCTATCACTAGCGAACATTTGTTTACGAAATGCAGTGGAATCATTATTATACGACTGCTTTAACCTTGGGTTATCTAAATTGCCAGTTAAATAATTTTGTTTTTCTCTCGACTCTATTTCGGTACGAATAAATAATAACAAATCATCAATGTTTGGTTGCGAGTCACTAGAATTTTTTATACATTGCTTATTATATTCTAACGAAAGATTATTTGGCAGGGATTTAAGAATTATTGGTGTCAACAGGTTATCAAATCCGTTTGATTCAATGTCTAAAGACCTGAGACTTCTTATTTGGCATTGAATGGTATCAAATAATTTTCGCAGAGCTATTACATCATTTGTTTTCAATACGGGTTTCAAAGATAATAATGTATTTATGTGTGTCGTCACAATGAGATCCTTTCGGCCAAATTGTTGTTTCAGAATTTGGACAGCTTCCAAATAATTTTTATCTGATAACGCAAACCCGGAAATAGAATTATATGCACTACCACCTAAATAACTTTGTAAATAGCTCATTTTTTCAATATTTGACAGTGAATCATTATCATGGACTGCTATTTTGAATGAGTTCAGAAAGTTTTGAAACTTACTTATATCGCCGTAAAATTTCTCAATTTTTAATGTAGGGAGTTTAACAGATTGCGCAACTAATTCTGCGTGCTTATTATCGGCGTGAGATACGGCGGAAATTTGGCTTTTGCTATTATTTTTCAATTTCTTATTAACTCTAAATCGCCATAAAGTTATTTTTTCATGATATTCTATGGAGGTCTTCGCGTCTCTTTCGATTTCATCCTCATCATTAATTAACGCTAAAATTTGTTCATCTTCCCGTTTAAGGTCGATACCTTTCTGTTCTAGCTGAGCTAGATTTTCTTCTAATTCCACCAAATTCGGCGATTCTAAAACCCATGCATCTTCGATCTTTTTAATAATAGATGTAATAGATGCTTTTATTACCCCTCTAGTTTTTTTAAGTTTAGTCAGTTTATCGGCCATACTTAAATAATAAAATTTACCTTACCTCTGTATAGGTTATCCAAAATTTTTCTTCACTATAATCTTTCACTATAATATTTCATTATAATGTTTCACTCCGTAATCCAGTAATACAGCCTGTTTTTCATCCATTAATTCTGACACCAATGTCATGTCTGTTCCGTATGTGTGTGGGCGTTCTAAACTAAACAGGCCGTTCTAATTACGAACACAAGTTTAATTCTTGACATAACGATGACATAAAGTTGACATAAAAATGACGAGGACAGATGACAGTTACATAAATCAACATAAAAGATTATTCATATTTTTCATTATTCATGACCGGTAACATTTACTCACGGCCATTTTCATAACCAATTCTGGTTTTTCATATCACAAACGACGTTCTTCGCCGCTGACGTTCTGAGTTCTACCGCCGCGCGCTTTCGTTTCTCCAGAAGGGGGCGCTACTAGAGCAAGAAGAGGCATGCGCAATCATCACAGTTTTCATTTGTGTTTCATATTATACTTAAGTAGTAATTATAGTATTTAAGTGCAACAAAATTGAGAAAATGAGTACTGTTTTGTGCTCAGTTATCACTAGACATGTCTAGTTAAATAGTAACTTTTTAAAGCTGGTACCAGAAAGAAAAAGAACAAAACAGAAAATAAAAGGACGAAGATATATAAAAAAAAAAAATCTTCGAAGGTAGTGCACTATGTTTTATATTTTATGGCCTGATGTTACGGACTATTGAGGTAACAAAATCCTTTATACTGTTGCAACTCATATAATTTTACAAGTATTTTGTTTTATATTATGTATGTATTATTTTAAGCTTGGGGAGAGTATAATTGTATTGTATATATTTTTTAAAACTGTACTGTAAACAGTACAGCTTTTCTGGTCAATGGGGTGATATATATGACAAAGACGTTTGTCATATATCTTGCTTTCAGTTCAACCCCCCCCCCCCAAAATTTTAACAAGTTAACATAAGCTTTTCCATTCCTTTTCCAACATCTAGCATACATGTATTGATTGCATGCTTCTCCCCCCCCCCCCAAAATAGAGATAAAAAAAAAATAAATAATTTCATAAAGATTCATTCATTCCCCCCAAATAAATAAATAATTAAAAATAATAAACAATTATAGTTTATAGATTTTAAATGTCTGTAATTCCCCCCCCCCCAAAAAAATTCAATATGTTAACTAAAACCTATTTCTGATTTAATTTAGATAACGAATCTACTTTCTTCATTCTAAAATGCAAGTCACTCGCATACATCAGAAACTTCTCAGTCCTTCACTTTGCGGTTATGCTAAAAATAAGTTACAAATGTTCACATATTTCTAATTCAACCGTTTCCTTCTCATGAAATCAAAAGTGCATCTGTCTTAAAAATTAAACAAAATATATAAGCAGCTGTGCTCTACTTATTAATGTAATGTAACGTATAACCGATATTCTTTATGCAAGCATTAGCACTTCTCATCCGCTCTCAAAAGAATTAATTAAAAAGATTAAAACTGTAATATGCAAGCTCATATCTTTCACACCCTGTTATTAGATTCGAGTCATAAGTAACCGTTAATTGCAGCTGTCTTTTAGCAAAATCAAACGCCAATCCCAAAATTACTTTCTTTTCTTTTTCCTTTTTTTTGTCTCCATGAAAGAATCTTTACAACCCTTCCCCCATTCTCAAATGAATGCATAATCATAGACAGAATCTAGCATTTATCGTTTTTTCCCATACGCTTCCGACATTGTCTCCTAAAACTCTCTCGCCAAGTACTGGCGATTTTATCATGCTTTCCGCGCCAACACCCGTACATGTAACTTTTAAAACTTCCTCACTTCGGCCGTTTCTTTTGACCAGAAGCGCTGTAAAAAAAAACTTTGTCTTCGTTTTTGTAGGTACCTCCCCTTTGCTTCTTTAACTATCGATAATGCCTCGTCGTGAAATAAACAGATGTTGCATCTAACTATGTGCTTCTTTTTTCTCCTGGATTTACTACGTATTTTTATCTATAACTGATCCCGTTTGCTATGCTCCGTTATACTAATAAGCACTGACGACATGGTAAATAACAGCAAATGTTCCATGTTATAACCACAACAAAATCATTCCATTTTTGTGGGGGAAAAAAAGGCTAAATAAAACGAAACGGATTAATACATTTTTTTATCGCCATTAAAATTGAAAAAGTAATTTATTTTCAATGTGAATAGATAAGGGAAAATCTTGATTAATGTCAATTTTCCGAAAAATATTTTCACATATTTAAGCTTCATGAATCAATTTATTCTATAGGACAAAAATCGTCTGTCAACATATTGTCATTTAGAAATATCATTACATCGTAGATTTTGTTATAAGCTATAGATTTAAACTCCTTGGATTTAGGTGGATAATTATTGCTGCCTAATCACAAGAATTGAATTTAAAGATAAAGCATCTACTATTTGCAATTAATTATTTTTTAAGGATGGCTGTTAAAAGCTTTCACAAAGGCGTTAAAAGTAAAATAGTTTATCGAGTAAAAATGACATTTGTGTTTACCAAATTTATCAATTTACACAATTTTACCTGGCCCATTCTTTTTTCATTAGTTGCAGTTTCATTTTCGTGATTGTTTATATTATTTGGTACAAAATTTCATTTTTAAAATTCTGAATTAATGTCAAGGCCCCTATAACAAGTAAATATTGTATTGTCTCGTATAACATTTTATAAAGATTTGGTTATTTATATGTTTTTAATTACCGGGGGTAAAATATTTTATTTAATTAATGTATTTTTTATGTTAAGTGAACGAAGTCACGGGTAAAAGCTAATATAAAATAAAATATTCGTCGCTGTTTAGTGAACAGTAAACGAATTGAATTAACACGTGATTTTTTTTTTAATGTAACGCATAGTAATCTGCCTGAGATTGAAATCAGAGTATTAAGCAATCCACAATTTTTAAAATTCTACTTTATAGGTTAATCAATTAATAAAAATATCATGCATCAATTTACTGTTGTTATGCTTAACCGCTTTTCGTAACAATATATGTATACCAACTGATCCGGTCGGCGTCTGGTCTGTGATAGTAACCATAAACATACCTAAAACCAGTGTTGAATATATTTTTTTGTTTTTAAACGAAAATATATCTAAACAAACATAGAGTTGAGGGCCTCAGTGCCTTGCGCAGAATACACTGCATTGATTAGATATTTTTAAAACTAAAGATAGTTGAAAATGCAGAGGTTTCCCCAGACATGCGCAGAAATGAAAACTTTTCTGAAAAATGCTCTAAAACGCGAAACGATATCTTGAAAGGCACTAAAAGGGAAAAAAAAAATTCTTGGGCGAATCTATTAAATGACTTGAAGAATTTTTTTTTTAAATAGTGAATATTAATATACCTTTAAATCAAATATATCGTTAGAACCGATAAAATATCGGGATAAGTAGGTACTTTTTTCTTTGTATTTCAGTCGGCCAAAAGGAGATGGATTTAACTTTAGAGAAAAAAAAAGAAAAGGTAAAAATGAACGCGAATCGGCCTGCGTGAAATAATTATTTGTAATAGTAAATATTAATACTTTGCAAAATCAAAGATAACCCCAGAACCGGGAATGATATTTACATTTCCGTCGGGAAACCAGATAAGTCTTTTTTAAAATGTAGAAAACTTGAAAAGCAATCGGAGAACACGAAAACGAACGAACTACGAAAAAAAAAAACACTTTTTATAGACAATATAAATATATATAAATTTTTAATTAGACCGTTAGAAAAGGAAAGGTATCCCGAATAAGTGGGTATTTTTTCTCTTTTTGTTTTTTCCTCCTGGAAGCGGATGCTGCAGTTTAAATTTGCAAAACAACGGGAAAACATGAAATACGTCGAGAATCGAGGACCAGTAGAAATTCTTTTTGAAGTAGTAAATACAGTGCAATGCAAAAATAAACAAACCCCTTAGAATTTGACAATTCTGAAAAATATGACTTTTGTATAAAATTGACTTTTGTATAAAGAGAAAGACGTTAGATGAATGTAAATGGTAATTAAAACAATACAAAAGGGAAAAAATGCATATTTAATTAAAACCACAGGAAAAAATGCAGAAAATGTGGTTTCTTGCCAATGAAAAGTATACATCTGCTTTCTGCCAGAACGTTGTATAGCAAAATTGAATTGTTCAAAAACGTATTTGAAGGCACATATCAGATGTCCCCTGCTTCACCACAAGAAGAATTGAATCTTGTAACAGGAAAACCATATTACACAGCCTCTTTATTTCACTATTGGAAAAAAACTGTGTTGTCGAAAAAGGGGGAGAAAATATGGCGTTAGGTTTAATATTTAATGTCACCATGCAATTTTACAAATTAAGTCCATTTTTTTCTTGATTAATATTTATTTCATTTAATTTACTAAAGAATGTAACTTAAAATTTTGAGGTTTTAAAAATATTGCTGATAATAATGCGACTTCAACCATGAGTCAATTCTAACGGCCTAAAACGTTTTCTCAGATTTGAACTCTGTGATGTACCTAACAGCATGTTACTGGGTCAAAGATTTTCAAACCGTCTAAATTAAACACTTAAGTATTTTTCTTCATAAATGCCTTTCCATCTATATGCTAATCAAGAACTATATTTCGAAATATTCAACGTAATGTATTTTCATTAACCATTCATAACATCAAAATATAATATATTCTATATTCCAACTAAAATCAAATTTATTAAAACAAGAAAACGACTGTAAAAGTGTTTCTACTTATCTTTAATGACAAATAGTACAATACATTTTTTTTTTGAAAAAGATCGCTTTGTTTAAAATTTCCCACTTGTCCCACCACTTTTGTGTTATAATTGTAATACGTTTTCATATAAAATAATTATTTTAAGAATAATTTTTTTTGTTTTCGAAAGTATTCATAACATATATATATGAAGATATGAATGATTACAGCAAAAATTATTCTAAATTCTTTTAATACATTTTAATATTTCGATAGTTCTTGATTTTATAAATGTCCCGCCACTTTCGTGAGCTACTGTAATTTCTGTTTTGTTTTATATTTAACCTGTTAGTCGCGGTACCGCTGCTCTCTGTAAGCAACACCATGCTAAAAATAATTTCCTATTATAGCGTGATCACAGACTCTATGACTGCAACGGCAAAAAAAGTTGGAAGAAGAAATTCTCGACGACAAATACACGGTATATAGTTGTTTTGTAATATAGTTCTGTAGAACTAAGAACTATATTACAAAACAGTATACATGAATATTTGATATATGCATGAAAGTTAAATGCTTCAGCGTTACATAAAATTAATTCAACGTCGACATAATGTCTGGAACCCTTCGCCTCCGTCTGCTTCTGTATCTTGCGCTACCTCCGTACCCTCAGGATTGCACACAAACTCTAAGGCTTAGATCGGGTTTCCTGCGGTGGTCATCCCTGTGGTTATCCCTGTACGTGTGGTGTGACGAAAACAAGCACCTCTGTATAAGTTTTTATTCTACTCTCTATGGAGAAGTACGAAAGGCTCTCTCCTACATATAATCATAACAAATTTTTGAATTTTAACCATTCTGTCCTACCAGAAAGAGAAGATACCTTGAACATAATAATTATGTTTAAATTTCCAAAATTTTCAGTAGGACTGAAACTACCCCTTAAATCTTTAAATAGAACTGCAAGGGATGTGAATTTTCTTTTCACTTTGCTTAACAACGTACAACCAACTTAAGTGAAAAATGTGTCCAGACCGGGGATTGAAACCAGATACCTTGGTATAGCGCAACAGGTGCTTTACCAATTAAGCCACCCGGACGACATCCAGTCTGGCACATCCCTCACTAATATGCGTTGGCAAGGTTGCAACTCCGAAGTGCAAGATGGAATGTCAACATTAGCACACTATCAGTGGCGTACATGAGACAATAAATTCCCAGGATCGGATAATATATATTTAAATTTCCAATTAAATTTTCAGTAGGACTGAAACTACGTCATAAAGTTGGAGTTGCAGCCTTTCCAACGTATATTAGTGAGGTATGTGCCAGACTGGATGTTGTCCTGATGGCTTAATTGGTAAAGCACTTGGTGCGCTTGACCAAGGTATCTGGGTTCGATCCCCGGTCTGGACACATTTTTCACTCAAGTTGGTTGTACGCTGTTAAGCAAAGTGAAAAGAAAATTCGCATTCTTTGTAGTGCTATAGCTATTATAACCATAGTAATAATTCTGTGGTGTAATAATAACACATAACCTTATTTTATTATGCATAAAATAATAAATTTATTAATGAATGCGTTACAAAAAAGAAGATTAACTGTCAATACCAATTATAAGATTGCTTTTGCACTAGCATGAGAATACATACTGACATTCACTTGTAACGATGTTTACTTACCGACACTTTTGTTCATTATAGTCTCAAATCGCTATCCCTCAATGATTTTAATGAAACATTGTGTTTAACGAAGTTGTTTATATTCACATTTTTCCCTGTAAAGTTGGTACAAGAATGGGTGTTCACAGAGTTGTAGAGAATGATCTCACACTATGATGACAGAAGATAAATTAAATATTTTTGAAAAACACATCTATCAATCCTCAATGCAACCAAAACATCGCTCGCATTCCATAGTTTGAGAACCACTGGAATTAATGGATTGTGATCATAGTTTTCCCAAACTATAGTTTGTATAGCTCCTAGTTGTAAAAAAAAAATATTTTCATGTAAAGAACTTCAACCTTTCACGCTCGAGGTCCGCTTTAGCAAATTAGTGAAGTTCCGTTAGCCATCATAGGTTAGTTAAATAAAGAGAGAAAAGAGAGGCAAGAAATGTATGCACGTATACTTTGGTTTCAAAGCTAATGAAGGAAATGTTCTATAAGCGTTGAGGAATTGAAAAATTCCTATTCTTTTCTTAATTTATAGAAAAAAACAGTTTATTGATCGTTGCACGTAAAATTAAATTTTGTCATCAACAATTCCACACAGTTTCGATATTTAGGGGTACTACTAGTATTTTTAATAATAACCGTATCAATGATGATACTAATTCGCCATGTAGAAGCCTTTTAAAAGAGCTAAATACATTAGAAACACTATATTACCGCGGTAACTGTATGGATACATGGTACATACAACATACATTGTACAGTTATGGAGAAAAATGATAACGTCTCCAACACATTGTATCACAAAGCATTGTATAAAAATGATACGGGTTCCCACCGATAGGCAATAACATGTTCTATTAAATAGAATGTATGAAGTAGGGTTTGGTGGCCCTCCGTATATTAAAATTTGTACTAACTTTGATTTTCAAAGAGCTATTCCTTTATCAAATAACGTCCCCTTTTAACACCCTATTTGAGTTTTGCATATTAAATCAGTATGGAAAATAATATAAATTACTCATTTTTTGTCATTTTATGCCTTGATATCAACTTTCACTTCAGATCAATGAAAAAAACAAAACTTTTAAAATGAATAATTTTTATCTCATCCCTCGCTGAGCCTGCCTCGACCTGATACAAGAGGTCGGAAGAATGGGAAACGTTCGTCAGTAGTTTGGCTATATTACAAACTGTTCGCCCAAGATGGCTAAGAAATCTCTCTCTTCCATATTCTACAAACATCATTGGATTTGTCATACTAAAGCAATTCGAATGTCTTTATTCGATTTCTCTGTAAACATTTATTTTTAATTAATCGAAATGACATGGCGGGCCACTAAAATTCTCTCGGTGAGCCACTGTGGCCCGCAGACTTTGGGTCGAAGCGACATACTTTGATATGTACTAACATCTCAGAAAATTTGACCAATCACTTTAGAAACGAATCAATATGTCAATTTATCTACATCAGCGGTTCTTAAACTTTGTGATTTCGCGGACCCCCTTTGATTTAATATGCATTTTGTGGACCCCCAACTATATTTTTCTTAATATGAGATAAGAAGTTTTTTAATGTGCATACACGTTGTATATTTTCATTACATATATTCTACGTTTAGTTTATAGCGTTGGAAAAAAGCAGCTGCATTAATAAGAAAAAGAATTATAACATATATGTTAAGACAGTTAAAATATAGATGCTTCTATTTGTTAGGAAAAGGATGCAGCTTCTTTCTTGGTAATAGATTTAGAATACCTGTTTCATTGCTTGAAACATGTATATCCGCAATTTTACTTCGAAATTCAGTCTATTTCTACATGTATTTTTCATATTCACGAGGGTGGAGAAAGTGTTTTCACACAAATATGTGATTCAGAAGGAAAGAGTAATTGCTTGGGAAATCTATTTTCTTGGAAGCCAATTTTCATGGAACCATAGCATGGTAATCTTGTAAGTTGTTTCTGTTCTAAGAAAGTCAGGGTTTTTAGGCACTAAATTCTTGGAAGTAAAATGAATCTCTCATCCACTCATTCTTTGACTTTGAGGGAGAAAAATAAATTCTGAAAATTACTTTCGAGTGCTTTAGATGAACAAAAATGTTTTCAATAATATCAGGGGAACTTGTATCGCCACAGGCTTGTAAAAAAACGACTGGCGTTGAAAATGATTCAAAAATATTATTTTCAAGTCAGTTTGCCCACAAATCATTTTTTTGCTTCTACTTTGCAGTGGATTTTGAAAATGTGGATCGATTTGTCCTGTAAGCTCAAATACAGCTTATTGAGAAAATTAAAGATATCTATATACGCCACTTTGCTAGATCAGGGAAAATCATTGAAACGATATTTCAAATGGAATTAGGAGTTTTACTAATTTACCCTTGCAAAAAAGCGATATGAGACTTTTCCTCGTGACAGACACCTAATTTCTCTATGCAGAAATAGCTGTTTATGGTGACTCTCACTTCTTCACATAAAATTTAAAAAAGTATAGTGTGTAATGCATGAGCATTGATATAATTTACTACTGAAACAACTTCGTTGAATGAAATCTTCAAGCTTCAGGCTTTTTTTGCCAACCAACAAGTCACAGTGAATAGAACAGAGTGTCCAAAATGCATGTACTGCTTTAGCTTTAACCAAGCTGATCAAATCACTAATAGGTCCCACTCATACCTAGAACCTCATCTATACTTATTCCGACACCTATTGACCAGTTTGTTTCTTTTTCAAGTAATGCAATTTTTCGTGACAGGTGAGTAGTGCTGCACTTGTTGTGTTAGTGGGAAGCAATTTTACAAAACAAAAAATCTTCGTATATCTTCATAACGAACGGAATCTATCAAATTGCAATAACATTATTGGAAATATCTAAACTCTCATCTAGTTGCAAAAAATGACAAATTTTTACACGTTTCATCAGTTGGTTCTCAATATTTTCACACAAGTCTGTGATCCTCTTCTTAACACTGAATTAGAAGAAAACAAATATTTGAAAAAATGTTTGCTTTGCACAGTGATGAATTCAGAGTGCGACCGGGTGTGTGTGCGTGTAGGGGGTAGGGGGGGGGATAACCCTTCCGAAGCTTTAAAATATCTCGTTATTGTTCTTATTAAAAATCTAGAATAGAAATTTTAGACCTGCAAAACCCCTTTTCCCAGAACTGCAAAAATTCCCCTTGGAGAAAAAACTCTGAATTCAACACTGGGCTTGAGGACCCCTGGCTGTAAGTTCGCGGACCCCCAGAGGTCCACGGACCACAGTTTAAGAAACGCTGATCTACATGATATGTAAAAATACTTACGAGTGTCTTTGTCTTAATTATTGTAAACAGCTTCACATAAAAGCAAATTGCTATCAAAACGCAATGACAAACTCTGTATGTTTTTAATATATTGAACATGTTTTTATAAACAGAACTGAATAGTACATTTATCTAAAAATACTAAAATGAAGCCTTTACGTCACAATTTTTCGAAATATCCCATCAATAAAATACAAAAGATGATTTCTTTCAGACAAATTTTTTCAGGCATTTCAGATAAATGGAATTTAAAAAGTTCATCGCAAAACAGAGTCGTTACTATTCATATGAAAAATTTATTAAAGATGGAAAAATTGCAGACGATAATTTTGTTTTTGCTTTCAGAAAAGTAAATGTCATTAAAACTGATTTCGCAGCTGTTTTTTGAGATGGAAATATATAAAATAAAACTATAGTAAATACCTGCCAAAATTCTTTAATAATATTTTTAGATTCGTGTGAATTTATATCTCAAATAATAATTTAACTTCGAAATTACTTTTCAGACTTTTTTCAGAAAGAAAACACTGGAATGAAAATAATTCTGCTCTAGAACACGATTCTTAGAATAATACTGTGCTCTAGAAGGAAAATCGAATAATTTACCTCGTTATTGCTGATGAAAGAAATCGCCTAAAAACACAAAAGACAAGTATATTTTAGATGATGGAAATCAATGGGATTATAAGAAATGGAGGTTTCAAAAATACTATTGTGGTTAATTCAGTCTTAATAGAAAAATATTATATATTGTTTTCTGTTCTTAATATTCCCACTCTGTGGCTGTTTCTTCAAACAGAAAATTAAGATATATCTCAGTCCAGTCTTAATAATAAAAAAGTCCTTCCGGCCTGTACCGGGAGGAAAAGGTAGCTTTCCTATATCTTCGTTTTAAAATTTTAGCTAATGTTACACGAAAACAGCAAGTTAAAATGCAAAGAAACGTTTACAAAAGATTCGTTAATACTGAATTTGAATAAGAAATTCGCCAAATTATTGAGCAATAGCCAAATTGGCTTCATTTATGAAGACTTATTTTGGTCGCCAAATTTGGCGATATTTCGCCAAATGTCGCCAATTTTGGCAAGAATTTGGCGCTAACGGATATGAATATATAGGTTTATGCGTTTGATTGGGAAAATTATTACAACAATGAAAGAAAATAATTTGCGAGTAATCGCGTTAATGTGCTGTTTTGTTTCAAAATGTCAGCCACCCTAGAATTTCAAACTGCTCTATCTCAGCCGTTTTTTAAGATAGAGGTAAACCAAAAAATGCTCTGGAATCCTTGTATCAACGCCTAAGACGTAATGAAAAAATAAATTTGAATTTTTAACTTTTTTGTATATTTATTTTAGTTTTAAATTTTTAAATGGCCGCCATCTTGAAACAAAATGGCGGACCAAGCTGGCCAACGAACTCGGTCGAGACATTAGTGACCTTAATACACACAATTAGTTTCATCAAAATCGATTCATAAATACGAGCGTTATCGTATGACATAGGTCAGATATATATATATATATATATATAAATCAACATTTGAACGGAGGGTGGTTTTGGGGTCTGGGGGTCATGATCGGTGAAAATATATCGAAATTTTCCGGAACTGCTTTCCTCCGAACGGCTGCAATAGGTAGCTTTATACTTTTAGGTAGCTTTCAATACTAAAAAGTATAAAGCTACCTATTGCAGCCGTTCGGAGGAAAGCAGTTCCGGAAAATTTCGATATATTTTCACCGATCATGACCCCCAGACCCCAAAACCACCCTCCGTTCAAATGTTGATTTATATATATATATATATATATATATATATCTGACCTATGTCATACGATAACGCTCGTATTTATAAATTGATTTTGATGAAACTAATTGTGTGTATTAAGCTCACCAATGTCTCGCCCGAGTTCGTTGGCCAGCTTGGTCCGCAATTTTGTTTCAAGATGGCGGCCATTTAAAAATTTAAAACTAAAATAAATATACAAAAAAATTAAAAATTCAAATTTATTTTTTAATTACGTGTTAGGCCTTGATACAAGGATTGCAGAGCATTTTTTGGTTCACCTCTATCTTAAAAAATGGCTGAGATAGAGCAGTTTGAACTTCTAGGGTGGCTGACATTTTGAAACAAAACAGCACATTAACGCTATTGCTTGCAAATTATTTTCTTTCATTGTTGTAATAATTTTCCCAATCATACGCATAAAACTATATATTCATATCCGTTAGCGCCAAAATTGGCGACAATGGCGCCAAAATTGGAAAAATTGGCGACATTTGGCGAAATATCGCCAAATTTGGCGACCAAAATAAGTTTTCATAAATGAAGCCAATTTGGCTATTGCTCAATAATTTGGTGAATTTCTTATTCAAATTCAGTATTAACGAATCTTTTGTAAACGTTTCTTTGCATTTTAACTTGTTGTTTTCGTGTATCATTAGCTAAAATTTTAAAACGAAGATATAGGAAAGCTACCTTTTCCTCCCGGTACAGGCCGGAAGGACTTTTTTGTATTGAAAGCTACCTAAAAATAATGGATTGTTTTATATTCTATATATTTCATTGTATAATTATTCTATAAAACTGAGCAACTATTCAAATATTTAGTGAAAAAGATTTGTGATGCGCATTAACTTTTTCAAAACTTTTATTTATTTACTGTATTGACGTCATTTTGATGTTGGCAACATCAGACGATTGAATTTCGCTTTTACTTTTTATTTAAAATTTTTACATCGTCGAATAGAAAAAAAAATTCAAACGCAATTTGTTTGAAATCTGTATCGCAAATTGCTTGAAAACTGCATGGTAATTTATTGATTTTTTTATAGTTTAAAAAATAATTTTCAAGTATAATTTTTTTAACTATCTGTATCGTATTGCATCATATTCAATTTTAATATAACTATATAAGCAAACATATTCTGATATATATATATTTTTTTTTTTACTAAATAGAATTTCTGTAGATTTATATTTGTACAGATATAATTTTTACTTTTATACGAAGTATACTAAATATGAAATGTACGGCAGTTGGGGGAGGTGAGAGGAGAAACGTGTTTGATTGTTCACAATATCGGAAACAGCATTAGCCAAGAAAATTATTTCAGAGTGCAATGATAATGATGTTTCAAAGCTTTGGGTGTATGTTACGAATTTTAGTAGTAATTTATAAAGCATATTTTTAGTTTTTTAAAACATTTTACTTATAATATTAGAAAAAAATGGTAGTTTTTTGTTCAAGCTGCTTGTCGCGCAGGGGAAACAGTGAGCTGGGCAAGTTAAGAAATATTTTCAAAGCACTTTCTGGCAACTTTTGTTTACATTTTATAAACGTCCTCAGATGTCTTTATGAAATAACTATCAATGTATCAAATGCCCAAACAATTTTGTTACATTTACACAATGTAATACATGCATGGAGAAATGTGTTTAATTTATATTTAAGCCATTTAATAATGTAATGCAAAATATATAACATAAAGCAATATAAGATTGGAAATTTTTTATTGGTCGCCATTTCTCTTTCGTGATTGTTTTTAATATTCGGTACAAAATCGCACTTTCTTAAAACTGAGTTATTCCAAAACCAAAATAATTCGTATTCTCGAAAACATAAGTATACCTTAAAAAGATGTTTGTCTGTCGAGATTCATTGTTGCTACAAGGAAAACAAGGATAATATTTATTATACAGTGGAACTTCCCTTTAACGAAGTCCCTATTTAACGAAGTTTTCTACTTAACAAATTTTCTGCAGAACTTTGACTTTGAACACCATTATCATGTAAATTAATCTCCATATTACGAAAACTATATTCTATATAACGAAGCTTATTCCACGTTTGTACGTGTACAAAATCCATACTATGAGGTTGCTGTTACGATGGACATGCGAATTTAGTTCAGTGGATTGTATGAAAATAAACATAATTTCCATTGTGCTTGGTGCTAAATAAAAAATTGTTTTTTCTTTCACACTAAGAAAAACACTTGTTATCATTACTCTCACACATCGCTGACACACATCGCTTGGGGGAAGTCAAAATCCCCTTTTTACATTCAATGATATAGAAGATGTAGTGACGCAATGGCGTCGGATACATTAAATACAAAAAATATCAATTAGAGTCAGACAGCTACCATTCTGACCTCCCATTGCTGATAGACAACTACTTTGTACATCCACAAGAACGTGCTTCAAAATTCCAATCAAAGAACATCAAAGTTATTTTTTTTCCTGACAATACAACTTCTAAACTTCAGCCATTTGTCTAAGGAATAATAAATAATCTTGAAGTACATTATCGAAAAAGTCAGAAAGACGACAATGTAGTGAAAACATTAGTTTGGGAACCTGTGTATCAGAGCTGATGAAAGCTTGAGCCAGAGCTTGGGAATGTGACGTGATTTTATCGATCGTACACAACTGTTTTGAAAAAGACGGCTACATAATTGAAACTGAATCAAATGCTTCTGAATCCAACACCTGTTTGTCATACCTGAAGAAAAAATTTCATGAATTTAAGTTGATTTCTATTTAATGAATTTTCTTCATAACGAAGTTTTTAGATGTAACGATGAGACTTCGTTAAATGGAAGTTTCACTGTATTTAAAAAAAGTTATAGGTCAACATTAAATTTTACATGAACTACATTAAAGTCCATCGTGCCTGGACCACTAGATTCATTTACATCTAATCTGACATAAAACATTTTTTTTCTCATAATTGATAACATAGTGTTAAAATATTGTAGAAAAACATAATGTTGTGATTATAAATGTCTACATGTGGCGCTATCCATATCTACTTTTCTTTCTCTTTTGTTCATTTTATTTTGGAATGCAGAAGTGTTCGGTGAAGTGGCTATTGCCACATAATATTGAGTACTGAAATGCTGCATATAAATATTTTTGGATATATATATATTCGTAATTAAACTGTTATTTGAGTTGAAACTGCAACATTAATTAAAATCTGGAGGCACGGGAGTGCCTCCGCCATCTCGAGAAAGCAAGGCCGTAAGCATACTTTTCTGGAAGCAACTCAGGGCACTTTTGACCCCCCCATATCTCCGCGCTGGAGTATCCCAGAAATTTGAAACTTCGTTTTTCTAGAGTATTTGGCACACAGGACCAAAATTTAAAATTACAACTTTCTGTCTTTTCTAGTTCAGACGATATATGAACTCAAAAAGATTAGGTAGATCCCGTAGTCCTAGACACTTGACATTTGGAGAAAAGGTAGTGTTTAGGATACAAAGAAAGGAAAAATTATAAAATCCGGAAAATTCGAAAAAAAAAAAACATTCGAAAATTCAACGAATTCCATCAAAATTGAAAATTGAAAATAATACGATATCTTATAGTCTTAGAAACTTAAGATTTGGTGTGAAGGTAGTGTTTAGCATCCAGAAAAAACCCCATCAAAAACACCAAAAAAAAAATCGAAAGCAAAATTGAAAAAATCGAAAAAATCGAAAAAATCGAAAAAAATCGAAAAATTTCAAATAATCGGATTTTGTTGCGCTAAAAATTTGGAATTCGGAATAAAGGTAGTATTTAGGATGCAAAATAAGGAAAAGTTTAAAAATCCGGAAATTGAAAAAAAAAATCAAAAATTCGAAAAATTCGAAAAAAATTGAAAACATTAAAATAATTTGATCTTTTAGCCTTAGAAACTTAAAATTCGGGGTAAAGATAGTGTTTAGTATTCAGAATAAGTTAAAGTAAAAAACGCAATAAAATTCAAAATTAATATAAAAAAATCGACAAAAATCGGAAAAATCGAAAATTAAGGAAAATTTGAAAATAATTCGATTTTATAGCGCTAGACACTTGAAATTTGGAATAAAGGTAATATTTAAGATACTAAATAAGAAAAAATGAAAAAATATGGATAATTCGAAAAATACCCATTAATAAGTGCAGACTATATATGAACTCAAAGTTTCGATTTTTTGTCACTCACACACTCACTCACTCTCGCGTCATCAAAAAGACTGGGTAGATCCTTTAAGCCATAGAAACTTAAAATTTGGAATAAAGCTAGTGTTTCGGATACAAAGAAAAAATAAATAAAATCCGTAAAATTCCAAAAAAAAAAATTCGAAAATTCAACAAATTCGAACAAAATTGAAAATTGAAAATACCACGATCTTGTAGTCTTAAAAACTTAAAATTTGGTGTGAAGGTAGTGTTTAGAATTCAGAAAAAGAAACATCAAAAACACCAAAAAAATCGAAAATAAAATCGAAAAATCGAAAAAATCGAAAAATTTCAAATAATCCGATTTTGTTGCGCTAGAAACTTGGAATTCAAAATAAAGGTAGTATTTAGGATGCAAAATAAGGAAAAGTTTAAAAATCCGGAAATTGAAAAAAAAAATCAAAAATTCGAAAAATTCGAAAAAAATTGAAAACATTAAAATAATTTGATCTTTTAGCCTTAGAAACTTAAAATTCGGGGTAAAGATAGTGTTTAGTATTCAGAATAAGTTAAAGTAAAAAACGCAATAAAATTCAAAATTAAAATAAAAAAATCGAAAAAAATCGGAAAAATCGAAAATTAAGGAAAATTTGAAAATAATTCGATTTTATAGCGCTAGACACTTGAAATTTGGAATAAAGGTAATATTTAAGATACTAAATAAGAAAAAATGAAAAAATATGGATAATTCGAAAAATACCCATTAATTAGTGCAGACTATATATGAACTCAAAGTTTCGATTTTTTGTCACTCACACACTCACTCACTCTCGCGTCATCAAAAAGACTGGGTAGATCCTTTAAGCCATAGAAACTTAAAATTTGGAATAAAGCTAGTGTTTCGGATACAAAGAAAAAAAAAATAAAATCCGTAAAATTCCAAAAAAAAAAAAAAAAAAAAAAAAAAAAACATTCGAAAATTCAACAAATTCGAACAAAATTGAAAATTGAAAATACCACGATCTTGTAGTCTTAAAAACTTAAAATTTGGTGTGAAGGTTGTGTTTAGAATTCAGAAAAAGAAACATCAAAAACACCAAAAAAATCGAAAATAAAATCGAAAAATCGAAAAAATCGAAAAATTTCAAATAATCCGATTTTGTTGCGCTAGAAACTTGGAATTCAAAATAAAGGTAGTATTTAGGATACAAAATAAGGAAAAATTAAAAAATCCGGAAAATTCGAAAAAAAATTCAAAAAATCGAAAAATTCGAAAAAAATTGAAAAATTTAAAATAATTTGATCTTTTAGCCTTAGAAACTTAAAATTCGCGGTAAAGATAGTGTTTAGGATTCAGAATAAGTTAAAATAAAAACGCAATTAAATTCGAAAATAAAATTGAAAAATTGAAAAAAATCGAAAAAATCGAAAAATAAGGAAAATTTGAAAATAATTCGATTCCATAGCACTAGAAACTTGAAATTTGGAATAAAGGTAATATTTAAGATACTGAATAAGGAAACATTAAAAATATGGATAATTCGAAAAAAAAATCGAAAATTTCAAAAATTAAAAAAAAAAAAAAAAAAAAAAAAAAAAAGAAAGAAAAAGAAAAAGAAAAGTGAGAAATTGAAAATAATATGATCTCGTAGTCTTAGAAACTGAAAATTTGGTGTAAAGGTAGTGTTTAGGATTCAGAAAAAGAAAAAATTAAAAACACAACAAAAATCGAAAATAAAATAAAAAAATCGAAAAAAAACGAAAATTTGAAAATAATTCGATTTTGTAGAGCTAGAAACTTAAAATTTGGAATAAAGGTAGTATTTAGGATACAAAAAAAATAATAAAAAAAGTAAAAAATCTGTAAAATTAGAAAAAAAAATCGAAAATTCGAAAAATTGAAAAAAATTCGATTTTGTAGCTTTAGAACTTAAAATTCGGCGTAAACTTATTTTTTAGAATACAGAAAAAGGAAAAATTAAAACACAATAAATTCGAAAATAGAATTAAAAAAAAAACTCGAAAAAGATCGGAAGTTTTAAAATAACTCGATTTTGTAGCGCTAATAACTTGAAATTTGTAATAAAGGATACAAAATAAGAAAAAATTAAAAAATCCAGAAAATTGTAAAAAATATTCGAAAAAATCAAAAATTGAAAATAATTTTATCTTGTAGTCTTACAAACTTAAAACTTGGTGTAAAGGTAGTATTTACTATTCAATAAAAGGAACAATTAAAAAATTCGTTGAATTCGAAAATAAATCTTTAAAAAATCGAAAATTTGAAAACAATTTGATTTTGTACTGCTAGAAACATTAGTTTTAAGATAATTGTCCTATTAGCTAGTACAACGCCCCTATTTTTTTTATGTTATTTGCCCCGGATTATGGTTTTCTTTTCTTTCGTTTACGAATTTCGTTACAGAAAAGTTCCGCTATAGACTGGCTACGTTATAGGCGATTTCTTTATAGACAGGTTTGTTTTCATTCACAGGTTATACTCTATTTACTTCGCATATGAAATATGGATTGTTAAATGACGTTAGCCCCACAAAAATTTTTACAGCTGCCCCTGCCCTCCCGACATTTCTGGCTGGTTATGGCTTGATAGTCCTTACTAAATAAAATCATGGTGACTCTAAAATTCATTTGATTTATCTCTAAATTCAACCTAAATGATCCTAAGAAGACGGATCAAAGAATTACTATATTGGTATATTGAATATACTACTATTAAATAAAGATGTAGAGACTAGCAGTGATTTGTGAATGAAAATTTCAGAGTTAATAAGATAGCTAAACTTGGCTTTACACGATTTCAGAACTTTTTACGGAAAAAGAGTCACGAGACTTGGCTGCATTTTTTACAGGTGACGTTTTTGATGAGATTAAATATACATGAAATAATGAAAAACTAGCTGTTTAACCCGTTCTACGTATGGGGAGTTCATCAATTTAATTCTAAAACCAAAATTAAAAATAAAAATCAGTAAAACCAAATGTATCGATGAATATGTAGAAAAATATTTTTTACTACTGTGCGTTTTTTTAATGAAATTTAATGTATAATGTTGCTATGTCAGCAGACGATAATACGATATATTTGGAATAAGGGAATAAATAGAATAAAAAGTTTTGTTGATGTTTGTGAAA
This sequence comes from Maratus michaelseni, assembly GCA_963931845.1. Classification (NCBI taxonomy): domain Eukaryota; kingdom Metazoa; phylum Arthropoda; class Arachnida; order Araneae; family Salticidae; genus Maratus; species Maratus michaelseni. The sequence continues at coordinate 411,829,889 of OZ007587.1, forward strand.
ATTGTTTTCTTTATTTAAAAAAAAATTAATAATTAAGCGCAATTAAATAATCTCTAATTATTTGAATGCGATGTAAAAGAATGTTCGTAATGCCCGTTACAGCGTCTTAGTATTGCAGCGTTGTATATCTCACATTGCAGTAAATATTTAGAGCTGGTTAGAACTCACGCGATTATGGGTTAAACATAAAAAGGGCAGAAATTCGTCAAAAACATAAAATTAAAAAAACATACATATTTAAAAATTTTGAATTTTTTGCACTTGAATGTTTGCCCGAATTTTTGGTCCATGAACAATTGGTTCATGGGACCCCTACCAGCAACCCATGTGCCAAATTTCGTAACCCTACGCCCTGTGGTTTCCGAGTTTTTGAGGTTACATAGATAGATATGCGCACGGATATTAATACGGTAGATAGAGTCTAAACTTGAAACAAATCAGAATCCCTTTGTGTATATTTAAATATAAAAAAGAAACATAAAAACAATTTACATTCGTCAAGCCCATAAATTACTACAGTAAAGAGATACAAATAAGCCATATGTGAAGGACACGAAAAACAAGGTATTGTTAAAATAATAGACTATGAAAAATGCTTAATATTGTGTGTCATTTCCTTAGGGGTATTATAAGACAATGCAATCTATATAGAGATTACTGCCTATGGTGAAAGCATGTTTCTTAATTTATTACAGTGAAATCTTTTAAAACGGCACCTCTATGCACTGAAATATTGTCTTAAACTGAGAAATTCCAAACGGTAGGCCTGTCGTAAAAGTCCCCTGGCTAAGATGGAAACTTATATAAAATAGAATATTTCCTCAGCCCAGTGCGATTCCGTTTCACAAGTTTTATTGTATCATAGAAAACCCAAGATATTGTAAAAAAAAATATATATATACAAAAACTCTGAAACTAAAAATTATGTAATGGAAATGACGTACATTATACATCTACACGCATACTGTTTGTCTTTCAAAATATTTTATTACTATTTTCCAGAGTATCATATATTTACTACAATATTTATAAATATGATTTCTTTCAGAGGATTATCAAATATAAAAAAAAATCAAATATAAAAAAGAATCCCCGAACATTGTCTCTATTATTTAAATGAAAAAATAAAAGTAAATGTAGATGGAATTGAATACGATAATTTGTTTTGCTTTGAAAATAATAAATAATATTGAAACTGATTTTGATATTGCATTTCGAAAGAAACATAGAAAAATTTAAAAGTATTAAACACACGTCAAATTCTTTTTGCAAGAAAAAGAATCTTTCGAATTTGTTGCTCGAAATTAATTTAATTTCGATGATTTGTTTCAGACATTTTTTATACGCGAATAAGAAAAAAATAGATGGATAAAAAATATCTTTTAACATCTCGCATTAGCATAAAACTAAATTGACTTATTTTCTTGGACATGAAATATCGTCTTGAAATACGAAAGAATTTATTTGAAATGATCAAAATGTGTTGGATTATGATAAATGTGATTTGGAAGGAAACATAGAGGTATATCTATTCATTAATCTTTGTTGTTTGAAAATGACAAACTGTTTAAGATTCTGAATAATTCCAATGTCTTTAAAGTTATTTCTTAGATTAAAGATGTTCTAACATTTCTGAAATAAACTAAAAGAAATAAAGAGTAATATTCACATACAATAATGTATATTTACATATTGTATCTGATGTATATTTACATAATAAATATACATCGGATTGAAAAACAAAAAAATATGTGTCCAATATTTTAGAAAAATTGCAACTATTATACCCCTAAATAGATTTTTCAAAACTATTGAATATGCATTTTTCCGTTTTTCAATCCGATGTGCATTTATCCTGTTATTCGCAGTTTCCAAATTTTTCAAAGGAAACGATTCTCACTGCATTTTACGCGATTACAGCGCCATCTACAATTTTACGAAGAAAATATTAAATACAAAAGTTACGTATTTTTTCCTGTGGAATCTGAATCTACAATAAAAAAAAAGGGGGGAGGTTACCATTAAGACTTCAAAGTTGCTTCCCTTTCCCCGCAAGGGGGCAACTTTTCTGTCCCTAAATAGATTTTTTCAAAAATATTGAACATGTATTTTTCTGTTTTTTTTTTTCCATCCGATATATATTTCTCGAGTTATTCGACCGTTTATAGACATTTCGGACACCCTGTATATATATATATATTTATTTATTTATTATGGGAAAAAAATATATACAGGGTGTCCCTGAACGCATGTGCCAAACTGTAAGAGAAGGTACAGTACAAATAAAAAAGAAATTTTGGCATAGCAATGTGCAGTCAGAAATGAAAAGTGTTGGCGAAAAACAAGAAATGCGGAGGAAATGTAAAAAATCGTTTTATTAACAATAACATTATAACGTTTTATTAACATTAACATCGTTGTGTGAATGTTTTACTAAGAATGGTTTGGTACAATTAAATGCTGAAACGTCTCACTGTTAACAGTGAGAACTGTTCATTTCATGTCACGAGACAGGATTCGGGTCGCGCGAGATATGTACAAGCTCCAAAAGTGGAAGAACGTATTCTCAGAGAGGTTGAAGGTAGTCCAACAATTAGCACAAGAGAGATTTCACAAACTACACATGTGAGTAAAAACACCGTATGTAACACCGTAAAAAACAACCCATGTTTTGAAACATCATCGGTTGAAAACTGGCAAATAATGACAAATATCGTTTTTAGCTCACAGGCTATCAAAGCCTGAGAGCTTATGTGCCCGCCCGTTCTGTATGTATGTATGTATGTATGTACGTGTGTACGTATGTAACGCGATAACTCTTGACAGAAATAACCGTTTTGCTTCCAATTTTGTTTATAGGTTCCTTGTGATAAGGCGCTTCCCTGATTAGTTTTGGGGATTGATTGTTTAACTATAAAGGGGGGAACGGGGGGCTAACCCCCCTTAATTAAGATAAATGGTTTTTTCATGCAGAATTGTCCAATTTTCTTCAAATTTTGTATATAGGTTCATTGTGATAAGGTTCTTTCCTGATTAGTTTTGGGGGTTCATAGGTTAAGTATAAAGGGGCTAACGGGGGGGGGGGGAATCCTCCTCCTTAATTTAGATAAATGAATTTTTCATGCAGATTTATCCGATTTTCTTCCACTTTTGTTTATAGGTTCCTTGTGATAAGGCGCTTCCCTGATTAGTTTTGGGGATTGATTGGTTAACTATAAAGGGGGGGGACGGGGGGCTAACCCCCCTTAATTTGGATAAATGGTTTTTTCATGCAGAATTATCCAATTTTCTTCAAATTTTGTATATAGGTTCATTGTGATAAGGTTCTTTCCTGATTAGTTTGGGGGGTTCATAGGTTAAGTATAAAGGGGGTAACGGGGGGGGTTTAATCCTCCCCCTTATTTTAGATAAATGATTTTTTTCATGCAGAATTATCCGATTTTCTTCAAACTTTCTATATGGGCTCATTGTGGTAAGGGGCTTCCCTGATTAGTTTTGGGGGTTCATTGGTGAAGTGTAAAGGAGGGAAACGGAGGCTACCCCCCCCCCCCCTTAATTTTGATAAATGGGTTTTTCATGCAAAATTATCCAATTTACTCCAAATTTTGCATATAGGCTCATTGTGGTAAGACACTTCCCTGATTAGTTTTGGGGGTTCACTGGTAAAGTATGAAGGGGGGAACGGGGGGGACTAATCCCCCTTGATATAGATAAATGGGTTTTTTAAGCAGAATTATCCGATTTTCTTCAAATTTTATATATATGTTCATTGTGATAAGGCGCTTCTCTGATTAGTTTTGGGGGTTCTTTGGTTAAGTATAAAGGGGGGACGGGGGGCTAACCCCCCCCCCTTAATTTAGATAAATGGATTTTTCATACAGAATTATCCGATTTTTTCAAATTTTTTATATAGGTTCATTGTGGTAAGGCGCTTCTCTGATTAGTTTTATGGGTTCATTGGTTAATTATAAGAATGAGAAACGGGGGATGGTTCTCCCTTCTTAATATATTGTCGATTTCTTCATTTTTCGAGGGCTTATTTCAAATTCTTTGAAATAAGAATATAATTTACAGTTAGTGTGAATAGCCTGTGAGCTCAATGCCGTCAGTTTAACTGGGCAGTTTTCTTTTATTTTATTTAGTTCACAGGCTATCAAAGCCTGAGAGCTAATGTGCCTGCCGGTTCTGTATGTATGTATGTACGTAACGCGATAACTCTTGATAGAAATAACCGTTTTGCTTCAAATTTTGTTTATAGGTTCATTGTGACAAGGTGCTTCCCTGATTAGTTTTGGGGGATCATCGGTTAAGTATAAAGGATGTAACGGGGGCTAACTCCCCTTAATTTAGATAGAGGGGTTTTTCATGCATAATTATCCGATTTTCTTCAAATTTTGAATATAGGTTTATTGTGATAAGGCGCTTTCCTGATTACTTTTGGGGGCTTATTGGTTAAGTATAAAGGGGGTAACGGGGGGCTAACCCTCCCCCTTTATTTAGATAAATATGTTTTTCATGCAGAAGTATCCGATTTGCTTCAAATTTTGTATATATGTTCATAGTAATAAGGTGCTTCCCTGATTAATTTTGGGGGTTCATTGGTGAATTATAATGGGGAAACAGGGGGATGAACCTCCTTAATATATTCTCGATTTCTTTACTTTTCAAGGGGCTTATTTCAAATTCTTTGAAATAAGAGTATAATATACAATTAGTGTGAATAGACTGTGAGCTCAATGCCCTCAGTTTAACTCGGCAGTTTTCTTTTTATTATATGTTCTATTCATTATTTACTGGTGGTTAAAAGAGGGGCGCATAATAGAAGTTTTACTGTATTAGATTTATGCCTAGAAACATGATCGATGAATCGCAATCATGAAAATAAAATGTTACTGGAACATTTAACAATATTTTATTAGTATATCTACATGAAAAACATACAAGATACAAAAGTATTTGAATAACATGTGTAAGTAAATTTTTATCAAACCACAAAGTTTGTAAAAGTTATAAAACATTATTCATTCCATTTGAATTATATTTACATCATGCACAACCAAGAAAAGAAAAGTAATCCATTAAAAACTAATGTGCGCTTCTAATTAATTTTAAAAAGTGCAAAATCAATGGATGCGAATACCATAAATTATAATGCGGACGTTTCAGAATTTCACTTCAATTCAATCTTCAAATTCAAGAACAAGATTAGGCTAGCTCATTCGTGTTTACGTTAAAAATCAATCTTGCTTTCGGTATTAAATATTCTTTAATTTCTATTAGTCCAAAAGACAGAGGAAAAGTGAATTATATACAAGCCAATTTTCAAATATCAGCTTCTGCAAAATAGTTAAGTAAAAAATGTCGCTGCCTCCCGGACCATAAGACATTATAGATCAAGTTACTAACACTAATTGACACATTTACAAGGCATATTGAAATTATATATATATATATATATATATATATATATATATATATATTTATATATATATATATATATATATATATATTGTCAGCTGATAACAAAGTAATTCACAGTCTATAGCCGATAGAATCACTGACTTAAAATGGAAGTAAACAGCTGTTTTGGCATGCGCACTCAGAAAGACTTCCAAATGAACTGAGTTCGCCGAGTTGAGACAACACCTCCTTGATACAAAACTATACTTAAGAATAAAATTTTGCCTTTCACTTATAAAGTAAACTTACTAATATTTAAAATTTTAATTGCTTAAAAGGCGTATAGCCAACATAGTGAAAAAATATTCAAGCCGGAACTCGAACCCGGGTCATCAGTATAGCGCACTGAAGTTCTACCAACTGAACCACTAACTGTACCAACTGAACGTTCCCAAGTGGTTCAGTTGGTAGAACGTCAGTGTGGTATACTGATGACCCGGGTTCGAGTCCCGGCTTGGATACTTTTTCACTATGTTGGCTATATGCATTTTAAGCAATTAAAATTTGAAATATCATGAATGCAAGGCGTGCGAAATTTTCTATGGAAAAATTTCCAAGTATTAAAATAGATTTAAACTTACTTATGTAAAATTAATATTTCCCACTAAAATTCCGGTAATAAAATATTAGTTATTGTTCTACAAAAACAAACAAACAAACAAACAAACAAACAAACAAACAAAATTAAAAAAAAAACAACTATGCCATCTGTAGGGATTCGGATTACTAACACAAGTATATGATTCCTAGTTTTGAAGATTAGTAATTAGAATGATGTGAAATGGATATCCTCAACCATATTTCACTGGATTCGAAGACCATATATTGAAGTATGTTTCAGAAATTAGCCTCTTTCAGATATTATTAACAGAGAATGATAGTAATTGGCCAAAATTAGAAAAGGGATTTGTGAGGTAAAAGAGTTTTCACTACCTTCGCATATAAAATGCGTTATCTCTACTACTATTGAAATATTGCATATTCTGAAGAAGTTGTATTTAAAAATATTTTGTTATGATGCGATGAAAATAGTTGAATTTTCTTTCCATTGAAAAAAATATATTTCGTGAATTTATGTAATTTTGATTTCTCTTATCTTTGAAAAACCATATTTTTTTTTCTTGTGCAAACTTTGATTCATGCTAATTCTATACAGAATTCATTCTAAAACAATTGTAAATTTTAATATTCTTGCTCACAAATATGTTTAAACTTTATCTAATAGTTTCATCATAGTTTTAAATCAATTCTTATAAAACTAACGAAGATATCAAGAAACAGGACACATTTTACTAAAAGCCCTTTATTATAATTCATTTTTGATCTCGACAATCCAGAACTACAGCTGGATTTAAACTGAAATTACTGGGTAACAAGAACGAAAAATCATGCGTCAAGCATAGATTATGAAACATTTTCCAACACTTCCAAAATTATTTTACAAATCATTACCGTTTAATAAGCTGAAAGATGATGTAATCAATTTGGAAAACGCATAACATGTTTAAAAACCCAATTTCAGAAATTACCAACAGTATTCTGAAAAATATCCGAATTCCTTTGTGTAGCCCTGTATATAATCAATGATTTGTTTATATACCACATAGAATGCTAAGTTTTAGTTCAGAGAGGAAACGCGTAGCACAGTTTAAAATTCTCCTTCTGGAATTTCCGTCAATAAACGGAAATGTACTCGAGGACTTTTGTGCTGCCCTGTATATGATCTATAGAATTTATATTCACCAAGTAATAGGTAAAAATTCAGTTAAATATCAAAACGCTTTCAGCAACTGAAAAAGCACTTCCAGCAATTATTGTTAACAGCATGTTCGAATTATTTGTGTGTCCCTGTAAATAAACAAAGAGTGCTATACACAAGATTCTATAGTAAGTCTCTTGTAATGCACATTAGTGATATATATCAATTTTAATATGTTTAAAATAGTGAAACAATGTAAATAAACCGCAAACGATTTTTCTCCATAGACCGTAATGTAAAAGAATTATTTTGAGTGGCTCTGTAAAGGAACTATAAGTGCTATGCACACCATCTTCCATAATATACCTATTGTAGTGCACCTAATTGATATATATGAAATTCAATGTATTTGAAATTGTGTAACATCATTAAAATAAACCGCAAATAAAATTTCCCCATATACCGTATTGTAACAGAATTTTTTTGATTGTCTCTGTAAAAAAACTATAAGTGCTACACACTTCATTTTTAATACCGAACATACCATGGTAAAACCTCAATAACATATATCAATTGCATGTCAGTCCGAATTTATTTATGCGAGTTAGAACATGGACAGACAGACAAACCGAATTCATAAACACTTTTCAACTTTATTTGAAAGTGTTAAAAATGCCAATTTTTTTATTTTTCTAAACTTGAAATGATTACAAAGTTACAGGATTTACTTAGTTTCAAATTATTATTTATTAATATACTAGAAACGCTTGCAGAGAAGCGTTTAGACAACTTTAGACAACTTTGTTAGAGCATTTTAGAGAACTCTTATACACTGTATCTAAAAACTGTAATATTAAAAACTGTTTTACGTAAAAAAATTGAATTTTAAACATACAACGAAAAAAGCCTTTAAACTCTATCTCTTACTTATTATTTAATTAATTCCTTTTTCTGTACCAATAATTTAGAATTAGATTTATAATAATATTAATAAATAATTAACAATGCATTCACAACAATTTTATGTAAGTGCAGTGTGATTTGATGAAATTTAAGTAGATAATATGATGCTGAATGCGACAATAAACCAAGAAAGATCACTGAGAGTTCATTAGATATCAGAATTCAGCGATTCCTAAAATGCAATTACAATAGCGTAATCAGAGTGATAAACGAAGTAAACCATTATGATGATATTTTAAAGATGTAATGGAATTACCAATTTGTACTGCATTTGCAAAGCGGAGAATAACCTCCATAAATACAGATATTTTATCCATTTACAAGTAAAGTAAATTGAATGTAATTAATGGAGGATTAAATTTTAACCCAAACGAATTAGACACCCAAAGACACTCCAATATTCATAAAATAATTTGAAGCAGTTTTATTCTGAAATATTATCTAAGTAACTGCTGCAGCCTTAAAAAAGATGTATAAATTATTTGTTTAAGAAATGTTTTTAATTTAATCTTTTAATTATTTTTACCTGATGATAAAATATTTGCACTAATTGTGAAATTTTTGTTTATTACATTAAGTTCAAAAACGGATATTATTGACTTTAAGATAACAAAAAATGTGCAATAAATATTTTAAAGTTTTAGTCATTAATAATTTTAAACACTGTTTTTTGAATAACTATGCTTCAAATTCTTTACCAAATAATTATTAGTGAGGATCAAGAAAGTTAAAAAAAAAATAACTCTTTGAAATCTTTATCCAATTTTCATGGGACCATTTAAGATTTTTCCATGTCCATTTAATCCTATTAATTTCTTGCCAATATATATTTTCAGGGTTCGTAGCGCTATTTTCGAAAAATAATATTTGCCTCATTTGACATTAATTTGGGATTAAATAAGTCGGAAATTACTATTTGAAAATAGAAGTACTGAAAATTAATAATATGTTTAAATTGCATAGATTCTCAAAAAAATATTTTTTGGAACAAATGGGCTAATAATAAATAGCATATATTTTAATATGACTACGCAAAATTCTAAATTTAGAAAAAAAAAATTAAAATGTAATAATGTAATTTATTATTATAAAGATATATACACAAATATAACCCTTTTTAAAAACACACACATTTACAAAAAACTTACACCTTTTTATACACAAATTTTATCAAAAAAAGAATTACGTTTTCTAAATATCTGCGTTTAATATTTTTTTTTATATTTGTATGGCGCAAAAACTGTTTAAATATATTTATTGACTTTCTTTACAATACGCTTTTGTAAAAAAAAAAAAATTCTCAAAGGATTATAAAAAAAGAAAAAAAAAAAGAGATGATCTGAATCGTTATTTCTTGTTCCATTATCACTTTATTTATGCAAAGTGATAAGTCCTCCATGTTTTTCTAACGTTTGTGCACTTTAAGTTTTAATGACGTATTTTGTTAATTCTTGTGAGTTTTAAAAAACAAATATTAAAAGAAAAAAATAAAATACTTAGCTTAACTCGAAGGATTTTCAATTATATATATATATATACACACACGCCTATATATATATATATATATATATTACAAAATTTAAAATTCCTTACCCTATTAAATTTATTCTATAAAAAATTCCTTTTATTAATATTCCATTTACAACCCTAGTTTATTAAAATATTCCCTTTCTTAAAAATATTCCATTACTGTCCATATTTAAAACACTTTTTATCCTAATATAAAATTCACTTTTTATTTCTCCTCAAATAAGATGTAAAAATCACAATTCATAAGTACATTTTTTCTTAAAAAACCTATTTTATTAAATTCTTTATTATATTAAATATTTCCTATTTATTCCCGAATTTAAATCTCTTTTATTTTCTTTAATCTGTGTAAATTCACAATTCTTCCTCTCCTAATAGTCTGAAAAATCATTCTTTTAAATTGTTTTGCTATCTGTCTCAATACGCAAAAGCCGAAATTATTCTATTAGTTTTTCCCGCGCTTTTAATTTTCTACTACATTCTAGAAATTTTTTTTGCCACCAATAGCATCGGAGAGACGCATTTCTTCAATATTAATTCATAGCTAAAACATAGTGCGAGACGAAATTGAGCATGCATTGGTTAAAATAGGTCACGTGTTACGCAATTATTCTACCGCACCCCGGGCTTAAAATGAGCTGACGAAGGCAGAGAGCAAGATTTTTTCCGACGAAGTGAGTGTCTAATACAAATGATGTTTGTGTTTCAGTGAGAAAGCAGATAGCTTGTAGAGTTCCAGTGTTAAGGTTATCGTTATGGAGAGAGAGCACTCCCCAGAAATGAAGATGATGGAGTTTAATTTTAAATAGATTAGAGTGCAACAGTGTTAATTTTTTCGTCTAATTTCACATTACTCGGCTATTACTAATTGGAATTCATGACACAACTGCATTAAATTAAATATATTCTTGGCATATTTCTTTTCATTGACTGCTGGATGGTTCTAAAATGTAGCAGAATATAACACACACACATATGTATATGTTATATACATATATATATATATATATGTGTGTGTGTGTATATACAGATATGTAAGAAGGTGATATGTAAACAGTTAATTTACTGGAATTACTTGAACAACTAGACGTTGAATAACAAAATATAAACTTTAATACAGTCCTAGAAAGATAATTCTACAATACTTCACAGATAATACACTTCTCGCCCAAAACGTACAGTATATTTATTTTCGAAAAGTACAATTAGGCCTAACAGCGCCTTTATTGGCTATTTCACATTTCGACGCTTCCTCGATGATAAAAAATAAAAGACTGGCTCTTTTTTCAATTTTGTAGATAATCAAACCTTGATCTCGCGATCCAAAACTTTTATAACTCGTGCTTTCAAATCATGGATAATAAAAATACCAGAGCGTCAGTTAATGTGACGATCACGCACGTCATAGATGAAATGAAGTATGTTTAAATTCAATTCCTACATATATATGTAATAATAAAAAATTTTCACCATTTTTCCTTAGTTAAATTATTCCAAATTCTTACAATTCTAATTTTTTTCCCCTGTTTTATTCCAATTTACTACTCTATATTCATTAAATCCTTATTCTTAATTTAGCTCTATCGTTAACTCTGTTAAATTCCCTTTTATTTAATTCTAAATTGTCCAAATTTACTTAAATATAAAGCTTTTAGTTATTCTTAATTTCTATCATGATCCCCGATCATTTCTGGGTATTAGAATGTTTTTTGAGAGCCATTTTCATTTTTATTCCGAATATTAATTTCCCGCTCTAAAGTCACTTTACTACAAAATTAATCCACTACCTCTCTGTCCGAACTCTTTTACTAATTATCTTCCATTGGTCGTGACGTAGCATGACGCGTCTTCTTTAATTCCTCATTGGTTCAGTGCGCGTTCTACGTCATAATTTGTGTTATTGCGCTGGGTAACAAAAAGCAGCTACCTGCGGCGCTCCCTCAGAATTTTCACTTGTAAACAACTCCCTGGCTGCTCGTTTTGAGAATCATTGATATGTTCTGATACTTACCCTCTATACCTTGATGACGTAGTGATGCACGGCTATTATGGTTATGGTGGAAACTGCCCAAGAGAAATATTTAATAAAGGATTGAAATTGAAAGCCTTGTTCGTTTGAATTCATGGAGAAACGCCTCTGGGTTTTAAATTCTACTGCCGCTATGGCCGCGTGGAAACTGCAACTAAAATGTTATGACTGCTTCTAAATATTTATATCATCAATAACAACCAACGTTCTTAACTTCGTTGTGCGACCATGTGTGCTCCTGCTTCTATAATCAACGTAATTGCAACTACAACATATGACGGTAAATCATCGTAATATAATATATATATATATACATTCTATGCATATATTATAAAGGACGCCAAATTAATATTAAAATATGATTTGTGTTACATATTTAATTTTACCTCATAGAATTTTCAAATAAAATTAAAAAAAGAATTTAAAAAAGGCTTTATTGGCTGTTTTTGCTTAGTTGTCACACTGTCTGAGATTAACCAATACTTTATATTTTTTATATTATATTTCTTTTAAAAATTCTTCAAAATCCTTCATTTGAAAATACGTACATTACAAAACTTAACTCCTTTTTAAATTTCATAATTATAGACTAGTGATTTAGCGGTAATAAGGTACACATCCTTCAATTTTCATGATTTGAAGGCGATTATGTCGCGACGTTAATTCCTAATTACTTGCTAATTACTTGCCCCACATATATATATCACCGTAACCCTGTAATGAAAAAACGTACAGTACCCTTAAAATTCCGAACGGTAGCTATAACTGTAGTTCTAATTAAGTAAAATAAACATAAGGTACCGTTTTACATCTCAGTTCTTTGTAATCGTGTTGTTTATTTTGTCATAAAGGGTCGTGTATATATTAAAAATTGCACCAACTTCGATTTTTCAAATGGTAACACCCGTTTTTGAGTTTTTTGTATCAAAGCAGCCCGAAAAATATATAGCTTGTATGCCTTCACTTAAATCTTCATAGAGTTAGAATAATTCAAAGATTAAGTGGACTAAAATGAAATCCATGTAGCAAACTTCAATATATAACTTCTCGAAAAAGCATCCAATTAAATTTTCGTCTTTTAATGATATGCAATGACTAAAAATAAATCTTATTCCATGCATTTTTTTCAATTCAAAAACATATTTTTAATTATGAAAATTATTAATAAATTCATATTAAAAATATATGAATTACCCTCATTAACCTTAAACGCATTAGGCATAAAACGATACACAATTCTCAAAAACACAGGTTTGTAACTTTACAGCGCATTCTGATCATTAGTTTTCGAGATATATAAAAATTTTACTTTTTGATATGCTATACTCTATGCGAACAATCTCCTGTTATCAAAGAAACCATGGGAAATAATTCTTCTATGTCCGCGAAAAAATTTTACGGAAATTTCGCTCTATTATCCGAAACAGAAACAGTTCATCGTTCTAATGGGACTCCCTTGTAAAACAACTCCACTCCCGTTGTACGAGTAGTTATATATCACAGCATAGAGGAGCCATGGGAAACAAAAGTATAAATGTAGCATTTTAGCACTAGAAACGAATGAAAAGTAAAAAGATTCGACTCAGAACTTCATCAGCCAATCCGAAATAAGTTAGCCAGCCAATCAAATTTAACTTGCAGTATAAGAGTTTAAGGAGGAGGAAAACAGTAGAAAAATGAGTAGAAAAGCATTAAAATATTATAATTACGTAGAAAAAAATGATGAGAAAGATGTTTAACGGTTTCAAAAGGAGAATCATTCGCAAAAAAAGCAAAGTGAAGCAGGAAAGAGCGTAAATCTACCTCAGTTTTTAAAAAGAAGGCAGTTTTTATTGCCATACATTAAAATATAGTATAATTATAGTTAGTATAGTAAGCAAGATATATATTCAAATCTTCTCTGCAGTATTTCTGGTAACAACTGACTGTTCCCTGTGCTTCCCCTTATAAGATCTTAATTTTATATTTCGAAATTTATAGATAAATCCCTAATATATTTGCTTTTATAACTCTATGAAGATTTATGAAAAACTACATAAACTAAACATTTTCGGGATGCCTTCCTGCAAGGAACTCATATATGGTGTCAAAAGTGGGAATTATCTTTTAAAAAAAATCAAAAGATTGTGCACGTAGTGTAGATATGCAGACGACCCTCTTAAGACAAAATAAACCACATACAATTAAAAATAACTTTGTACGACTTAAAACGATAGTATTCGTTTATTTTTGCATTAATTAGAACTTTAGTTATAGCCACCGTCCGTATTATCTTTGCGGGTACTCTACAAAAATACCTAAACATCATATTAGAACTTACCTCGCAAAATTACTTTTAAATAATTCTTTTAATCCATTTATTAGAAGTTAAGTGATAAAAAGACGGATGAATATCGTTGATATATTTTAAAATTCAACACAAAATTAACCCGTTAATGTACGAGGATACAGTTTTCACGAAAATGTTTCTTGTGATCGAAAGTTTTGCGTATGGGATTTAAAAAAAGTCCTTCCGGCCTGTACCGGGAGGAAAAGGTAGCTTTCCTACATCTTCGTTTTAAAATTTTAGCTAATGTTACACGAAAACAGCAAGTTAAAATGCAAAGAAAAGTTTACAAAAGATTCGTTAATACTGAATTTGAATAAGAAATTCGCCAAATTATTGAGCAATAGCCAAATTGGCTTCATTTATGAAGACTTATTTTGGTCGCGAAATTTGGCGATATTTCGCCAAATGTCACCAATTTTGCAAATTTTGTCGCCAATGTCGCCAATTTTGGCACTAACGGATATGAATATATAGTTTTATGCGTATGAATGGGAAAATTATTACAACAATGAAAGAAAATAATTTGCGAGTAATCGCGTTAATGTGCTGTTTTGTTTCAAAATGTCAGCCACCCTAGAATTTCAAACTGCTCTATCTCAGCCATTTTTTAAGATAGAGGTAAACCAAAAAATGCTCTGGAATCCTTGTATCAAGGCCTAACACGTAATTAAAAATAAATTTGAATTTTTGATTTCTTTGTATATTTATTTTAGTTTTAAATTTTTAAATGGCCGCCATCTTGAAACAAAATGGCGGATCAAGCTGGCCAACGAACTCGGTCGAGACATTGGTGACCTTAATACACACAATTAGTTTCATCAAAATCGATTTATAAATACGAGCGTTATCGTATGACATAGGTCAGATATATATATATATATATATTAGGGCGTATCGAAAAAATCCAAATTTTTTAGATCTTTTAGCGGTAGTGCGGAAAAGTTGTGAACTGCCTTTATTAAAAAGTGTGCGGAATCTTAAAACTGTGGGTTGATATCTCCTGTCGCCTCAGTGGGCCTAAAGTTATAAAAAATGTACTAAAAATGATTAAAAATCAAAAATTAATAAATAATCACAGATTTTGCTCATCGGTTTGAGGTAGTGGTTACAAGTTACTCTTTTGTAACAACAACAACCATAGAAAATTGTAGAATTATAGGTTGATATCTTCTGTCGCCTCATCGGCATCGAATTTTTTAAATTTTGATGCAGTTTGGTAGTTTTCTGCATTACTGTTTACTGCTTGCACAATGCACAATCGAGACAGACTGGGTTTGTCGATCTGCCAAAATAGTGGAACACCCTTATTTTCACGCCGAGAAACAACAACAGCCATAAAAAAAATTTAGGTTAATATCATATAAAATAATTACATCAATCAGCTAATTTTTAATCAATTAAAATAATATAATAATTTTAATATGTTAATATCTTCTGCTGCTTCATCGACACCAAATTTGGGAAAATGAAGGCAAAATTTTAAATAAATACACGTTACACTTACCTCATTTTAATGCAAACACAAAATTTATTTTACCTTTCGAACATACAAATGACAAAATCATTACTGGCTTGTAATCATTTTTGGTTTCAAATTTTGAGATGTGTTTTCTGGATTCTAGTGTCGCTCTAATAAATCTATCATTGTTCTGCCTCCCAACTGTTTTTCCGGAGGCTGCAGTGACTAGTTTTACAATGCGCTCTACCGCTTGTGTGTGTGAAGCAAATTTAATAAAGCCCCAGCAATACATTGGCATACTGCCCTGTATCATCTTCAGAAATTCTTGAGAACAGATCTCGGTGAGAACAGGAGGCGATATCACATAACAAGCTCGCCAGTCAATGAGATCTACATAGTCTGTAGCTCCAAAGTTAACAGCAGGAATAACAAATTTGCGAACAGAATTTCCGTCTGGGATAATTTGTCTTGCCTTGATAATCCGCCGATCTGCAAGGGTCCTAATACGGCACCTATCATCAGATAACATGGCCAAAAGCATGTTTACTTGAGCCGCAAAGTAAGCGTTGCGAAACATAACTGGGTCGATTATGTCACAATACTTTTTTGGCAATTACCGAGATGAGCTGATCAAATACCACAGGTGTCTAGCACTATCCTTTATGGAATGACGAATCTTAATTCAGAATCATGAGAGTGCGTAGACTCTTTGAATGAATACAACAAAATGTTAGCAACTCATTTGATGGGTCTGATGTTGATATATATAACCTCAGTATTCGATTGGAAGTTATTAGCAAGCGGGACAAATTCAACGTTCCCGGTTCCCGGACCCGGAAATGTAGATCTGAACAACAAACGCCAGAACTAATGGTGGTACAAATGTCTAATAAGTATTTCTGATCTGAACTGAGGATGGTAGGATCAATGTCTGGAAACTTGCATTCAATGCTATTAAAAGCAACAATTGAAAGCTTTTCGTATCATTTAAGGTTTCGTCCAATGCCTCCGGTGTAATATGTGGAGCCAGATGACTTGCCGTCTATGGACTCAAACAGGTGTTGTAATGGCAAATCATTGAAATAAAGTAAGCAGATAGTCCATTGTACTAGTCTCTGAAGTTTCAATTCAAGCCTGCGAATTACGCCATTACAAATTCCTGTGTTCACTACAGTGCCGTCACACCCGAGAACAATAAGGTTGCTAAAATCATCCAATAAAGCACTTGTTACGTATTCGTAAATGCTATTAGATATATCAAGACTAGATCCTCTTCCAAGTGTAACATGTCCCATATACGTAGAACCAGGCTCCAATACAATACAGCAATGCGCTTCTACAATTGTACTTTAGAACTGCTTGTCCTCGATTGTTTCTGATGTTAAGATTTTGTCATGTCGTCCATCAAAATAAAAACCAGATAGAGTGGAACGATTTTCATTTGATTTTGAGACCAATTTTATGTAAATTCTCAATTTTTCCCTCCATATTTTATTTTTGCCTGTGACGAAGCCTGTATCTGATTCCGATATTAAACCCAAATCTTGCGTAACACGCAATGCAATAGCAGCCGTGGCTGTGTTGGAGACACCATACCTTTTACTGACAAGAACTGTGTTGTTCAGTTTTAAACGCATTTGAACACTCCTTGTGAGTTCCCAGATTGCCTTCACTATTTTGGCAGACCGCCAAACCCAGTCTGTCTCGATTGTGTATTGTGCAAGCAGTAAACAATTATGCAGAAAACTACCAAAATGCGTCAAAATTTCCAAAATTCGATGCCGATGAGGCGACAGAAGATATTAATCTATAATTCTACAATTTTCTATGGTTGTTGTTGTTACAAAATAGTAACTTGTAAGCACTACCTCAAACCGATGAGCGAAATCTGTGATTATTTATTAATTTTTGATTTTTAATCATTTTTAGTCCATTTTTTATAACTTTAGGCCCACTGAGGCGACAGAAGATATCAACCCACAGTTTTAAGATTCCGCACACTTTTTAATAAAGGCAGTTCACAACTTTTCCGCACTACCGCAAAAGGATCTAAGAAATTTGGATTTTTTCGATACGCCCTAATATATATATATATATATATATATATATATGGATATATCTGTATATACAAATCAACATTTGAACGGAGGGTGGTTTTGGGGTCTGGAGGTCATGATCGGTGAAAATATATCGAAATTTTCCGGAACTGCTTTCCTCCGAACGGCTGCAATAGGTAGATTTATACTTTTTTGTATTGAAATCTACCTAATAGTTCAAATATTTTCCCATAGATGATGCTATACCTTCAAAGCTCCATAAAAACTTAATAGAAGCATTTACGGATGATTTATTTTACAATCTACAACCATATTTAAACGCGTGAACCTTGTTTAGATCCAACTGCATCCAAAACGTTAAAATAAGATACAGCACTGGAAGAAATAAATGGTCTGTAGCTATTTTATCTCGAGTTTTTTTTATGCATTTTTTTACAGCTTTGAAAATATAGCACCATCTACAAGAAAATGTTCGACTTTATATAATTTGTTTAAAGAAAACTTTTGATTATGAGACGTATGTTAGGCCAAACCGCCCACTCCCATGTCAGTTACTTAATTGTTTATATTAAATTTAAAAGTTTATCAAGCATTATAGCAAGCCTCTGATGAGCGAACGGCTGCCTTTTTCGTGAACTAGAGGCGTTCTGCTCGTCCCGCTGTGTGCATTTCCTTATTTTTTCCATGATGAAGGTTCAATACATACAACAGCCATAAAAATTAATTTATATCATGATTGTGCCGTAATTTTAATCCACAACATAACAATCGCTAGATCAATGGATTTCTTCCACGATCGGTCTACTGCTTAAAATAAAATAAAATGCTGCAATTTCGGCTTTTTCTTTGGTGATTAAAATGAATATGCAGTTATGCCGCTTAAATTAAAACCAAAGGTATTTTCAGAACTTTTTAACCCATTTGATACCGGAGCACCGCTTGTGACGAGCATAATTTTGGATACTATATATATATATATATATATATATATATATATATATATATATATATATATATACCGGTTGTCCCAAAAATGACCGACGATTTGAAAAATCAATTAAAGAAAAACAGATGGCAATATAAATGTACGGTTTGCTGCATTCTGCTTATGTAACCAGGGAATTTATTCTTACCAATTTTCAAAATTAGTTAAAATTTTGGTCAACAGATGGCGCTTCTGACTAGAGAAAACTATAAAACAATGTTTTTTTTTTTTTAAATAACCACCGTTTGCAGCAACAACGTGGCGCAGTCTGCGGACAAAATTTGCAGATACCCATGAAAACATTTCTGTTGGAATGTTCTGACAAGCAGCAGAGATGTATTATTCCAGTTCATTTACAGTTTGTGGATTGTGACGATACACCTGGCCTTTCAAGTGCCCCCAAAGAAAAAAAATCGCATAGTGTCAAATCTGCGAATTTTGTTTTCAGACTGCTCCACGTTGTTGCTGCAGACGGTGGTTATTTTCAAAATATTGCTTTATAGTTTTTCTTAGTCAGCAGCGCCATCTGTTGACGAACTTTGTAACTGATTTTGAAAATTGCTAAGAGTAAATTCCCTGGATACCTAAGCAGATTGCAGCAAACCGTACATTTTTATCGCCTTCCGTTTTTCTTTAAGTGATTTTTCAAATCGTCGGTTATTTTTGGGACACCCGGTATATATATATATATATATATATATTACTGATACTTTGCCTGATATCCCGCGTATGATTTGACATATTTCATGCAAAACTGTTATTTATTCAACTATAGATAGAATTATAAGTATTATCCTGGGTGATTTTATTTCTTTTTTTGTCTTATAGTGTAACATGTTTAATAAAATAACACTGAAACAAACAGTATATTTTATATTTTCGCATATAATTTTAGTTATTAAAGGGTTAACATATTTTCTTTTTCTATCGATTTGATATTGAGAATAAGAAGGAAAAAAAAGAAACAAGTCTCAAAGGAAATAAATACAAATACAATTCATCCAAAACCATTTATTTGTATAAAATGTCTGTAGAGAAATACGCACTTATGTTAGCTCTAAATATAAGAAATGATAACTCAATCTCTCGGAGAATGATTCTATTATGTGCTAAGACAAATTGCTTATGTGTAAAAGTTTCATACAAATTGCTTTCTGTTTTTAAGTGTTTATTTCTTATCTTTTCTTTGTAAGTTTGTGTTATTTTCTTATCTTAAAAGTCATTTAACGAATTTTGCATGTAAAACTACATCCGGAACAAAAAATTATTTAATTTAGGGAAATAGCATGTATTTAAGTCGTAATTTCAAATATGTTGCCTGTCTATAATTTTATGGGGATTATTTATTATTTATAAATAAATACCATGGTAATTAGTCTTGGGCTATCTGGGAAGCATGGCATACTAACCGGTATTCAGAACACTTTGAAAAATCGTGTTTAATTGTTAAGAGATAATAGATTTTTTATACTATATATACATTTTTTTGGAACCTCTCTAAATTTACTGGAAAAGTGATTTTATATGAAAGATATCGGTTATATATTCAAATAATAAAATTTGGATATTTATTAATAACTACATTTTTAAAATGCAGCCGTATCCTCATCTAGTTTACAATCTACATAAATAAAAAAATTTTCTATTTTACGAATGAAAATACTTTTTTTTTGCTTATGTGATGAAGAGGCTGAACAGTAGATCTTGCCAAGTTTGGGAAACCAATCGCTAATTCTACTAACGATGCCACTTTTTCTTTAGTTTTGCATATTTATTATATTACTAAAGTAAAAGCCTCATTACATTATTGTATGAATAAAATGTTTATTTTTTAAATAGACTTAAAAGAATTTATGCTTAAAAATTATTTTAAAAACAGTTTTGAAGCAAGCTGTCTTTGAAAATATATTTGTTTTTATTAAATGGTGTAAAAAATTTATTTGCGAAATGTATAGAAAATAATCTTGTAATAAAAGCGAAATACATATCGCAGGGCTTTGATACCATCGTTTTGACGCCAGCGTTAGTGACACGCATTTTCTTTATAAAATCTATACTGATATGTAATATTGGAATGTCTGTCTGTGATTTTAAGAAATACCTATTTCTGTCAATATTCGACTATCTTGACGATATAAATAATACGCAAAATAACGTTTAAATTTTTGTCTGTCTGTCTGTCTGTCTGGTTGTCCGGATATGCTCAGAAACAGTTTCATACCAAATACTAAACTTGTTAGGGGAAGATATAGAATATTTCTGGCTACAATATGCAGTTTGCCACATTCATGTGTCTAAAATAGTTTTTAAGAAAAAAGGGGAAAACAGAGAGAATCAACCAGTCTGTGAATACTCAAAAATTCGGTAAGAAACTGGCACATTTTAAAGAATCTTATTCCGACTGAAAAGCCTAATTTAGAGTCTTCGCTAGTCACGCGAAGAAACGTCAAGCTAATGTTAAGTCTATGGGAAGGTTATTTTCAAATTTCTCGCTCGCATATTAATATTTATAAGTGGTTTCTTTTTGTATTAGATATCCCAGGTCGATCTCTAACATTGTTAGCTTTTACTTTTTTGATTTCTGTTTTTTTTTTTATAAGCGGGCATTTTTAAATTTTGAACCAGCCGGAAGGGGTTCTGAAAGTGAAAGTACCCTTATATAAAAAACTGGAAACAAAATCGAAAATGTAAAAACTAACAACATTAGCGATCTTTCTCAGCTATCCTATGCAAAAATAATCATTTAAAAATATTAAAATGCAAGCGAAAAATTTGAAAATAACATTCGTATGACTAGTATAGGCTCTTAAAATTTATAGACGATAATAATTGTATTTTTATCCCTTAAAACTTGAACATTTTAATTTAAAAACTGAAATGGTAAATTTTCAAAGATGGTTTAAAATACAAATATAACACAACTGGTTGATATACAGCTAGTTTAAAATAAAATTGTTCATTTTCTACCTGATATTTTAATCCAATATTTAATAATTCAATCGCAAGAATAGTTTTTCAGTAATCTTAAACTTGTCATATATAATTATTTTCAGATTTACTCTTGTTAAAGTACAAATATATTTAAGATATTTCATGTTAATATTGAGTTCTGATTTATCTCAGGAGAAAATCAAATGCACGGAATAGAAATATGCAGAAATTATGAAACATAATTTTTTTAATTTAATAATTCATTTAATACACATACACATTGAAAATACACGCTCTTACAGTGCGTACATGCTTCAATAATACTCTGCTGAAAAATAGATCGATTGCATTCAGAAACGAAGCAGGGTTTTTAAGCCAGTTTTATGCAAAATCCGATTATTTTTATCATTTATCAAATGTGTTTTCTGTTTTTGTTTTCTTTAAAGGAAAAAGACACATAGACGAAAAAAATGAAGGTTTTTTTTCACCAAAACATGTCTTCTATAGTTATTATTTTTAGTTGCTAAAAAAAATCTCTAGTTAAAAAAATGCTTTTTTTAAGTGACACTAAAAATCCCTTTTAGGTGACGGCGTCAAAAACAGCTGTCTTTAATCTTATAGCATTAACATATTATAAAAGAGTCTTTTTTTTTTTTTTTCGTGTACGAGAAAAATAAAATTACTTTTCTCATCATTTTCTTTGAGCAAAATATTTGATTTAAAAAGATTAAGTAATTTTGTTCTTTTATGATTAAATTTTACCCATAAAAAAATATTTGAATGTTTATTTTTTATCAGATTTAAGGTAAAATTGATCAATGAGTTATGAGGTTTTTTAGATACGGAATTGGATAATGTCGCTTGGTTTTGAAGTAAAACATTTCCTATAGCATTTAAAGGTTTCATATTCTAGTTCGTATCCCCATAAAAATATTTGTAAACAAAATATTTCTTATAGTCATGCTGAATTATGTACCGAATGGTTGTACTATAAGTATGCTATTTGGAGCTGTCTGTAGCTTGAAGGAATAACCCGAATGAAGCCAAAATCGGTACATTTACTATTCGAGAAGGGGGAAGAAGAATGGATCAATAAAAAAATAATTGCAATAATCACCGACAGATGGCGCTATTGAGTGTGAAATGTAATGTATAATACAAGAACAAAGAATTAAGGCGTTAAACCGGATGGCATACCTAATTTATTGGAAAATGTCACAGTGAATGTGGTTACGCTTTCGCATGACGGTGCCGATCATGTTCAGGTTCCACTTGGCCATTGTGCTGGAGAACACAATCCAGGCGGTGCACGACGTGCTCAACTGCGGAATGTAATGCATCAGGAGTGATGTTTCGCACATGTTGTGATATTCGGTAAAGTCATTGAGGTTTGCGACACCTCTACGGTACACAATATTACACATTACAAGTCACACTCAAAAGTGCCATCTGTCGGTGATTATTGCAATTAATTTTGTTTATTGTTCCATTCTTCTTCCCCCTTCTCGAATAGTAAGTGTACTGATTTTGGTTTCATTCAGGTTATTTCTTCAAGCTACAGACAACTCCAAGTAGAGATACTTATATTATAACCACGTTGTAGTCATATTTAGAAATAATTTTAAATAATACATTTTCTATAAATTATACAAAGTGTCCCAAGAAACTCTATTGGGAATTCAAATAATCCATACTCATGTAAGACAGGCGCAGGAGTGATTTTGGAAAACCCCGACTTACAACATTCGAGTTCCTTACATTAGTAGCTAAATCGACCTAATAATCGGAGTTAAGAATAATGTTAAAAAACGGTCACACGTCTGGTACGTTAAGATAGTACATTGCCAGGAAGAATGTTGTTATATTTTCACAATAACGTTTACCGAGTTAATCACGAATCTGAAAAGCGATTTTTATCTTTAGAATTCTCAAAAACAAAGATATTTTTGAGATTTAAATAAGAATTTATAACAAGTGCGTAAGTGTGGTCGAAGATCGCACAAAGGGTTTCGTTTAATATTCCTTTCAAAACACTTTATCCTTTCTTTAATAAATACAAATAAATTTCATTTTATACTATTATACTCTGTCATAACAATATCTGTCATGTGAACTAAATACGATATTAAAAAAAAAAAATCAATTTCAAAATTAAACATGTTGTATAGAAACCTTCAAAATGTTAAAATATGCCAATATTTCCATAATTGGGTTTTTATCATGATTCAATACGTTCCTTAAACTTATATATTTACTCTTCTCTATTACTCATATTTATACTCTCTTTGTATTATGCTCAAACATTTTTGAAAAATCCGTTACGAAGTCAGATTAATTTTCTTTTTAATTCTCTAATGACGTCATCTGTATTTAAATATACTCATAATCCTTGTATTATTGAGAAATGTTTGAAAATTTCCGTTTTATTACCAATATGACGTCAGATTAATCTTTTTTTTTCCAATTGTTGAAACTTTTTATTTCACTTTCCTTTTCACGTGGAAATCTTTCAAGAGAAAATTAATTAATGTAGAAAGAATTATATTGCGGATTTTTATTTGTTGGCAACTGCTATAACGAAAAATGTTTAAATTTAATAGGAAAAGGCTGTTAGATTTTTGTTTTTTATCTCTATATATTAAAATCATACGATTTTTTTTCAAATTTTGTGATTTTGAGATTCATAGCAGGTATTCAGCTATCGGTACACAAAATTTCATCCCTGTAAGTTAAATAGTTTCTGAGAACCGGCTCTGTGACGGACACACAACGAAGCGGGAGTAATAGGGTTTCGTGAGATGAACGAAACCCTAAAAACAAAGTTTCTTTTGTTGTCACGGATTTACGAAATCGTTTCCGAGTAATTTTTATAGCGCATTAATCAGTTTTTTTAACACTGATTATAGATTTTTTGGATGTTATTAAAATGCCGCCTCACGCAAACATTTGCATGGTCAACAAACATGTTTTATAGACAAACATGAATAAATTGACTGCATTAATTTTAACATTAAAATTAATATTATTTTGGTACCTTTGCATGTATATATTCAGTTACGCAGCTGACAATGTTTAATTGAGAATTGCCACCCTCGAAAAAGACGATATATTCCGGTTTGAGTAAACTTATTAATGCACTATAAAAACTACTATGGAACGTTTTTGAAAATCAGTCACAGAAAAAGAAACTTTGTTTTTGTAAATTCCTCTTAAAATCTCAAAAATATATTGGTTTTTCAGGTTTCTAAAGATAATAAGGACGCTTTTTCGGATTCGAGGGTAACTCGGATGAGGTTATTGCATGTTTTCGTCCGTAGTTATAGTATGTTTTACTAGATTAAGAAATATTTGTCTGTTTTTACAGTGTGCTAACTGAGAAGCCTATACTGTAAAAAGAGAAAACTATTTCTTAATTAAAATAAATGATCAACGTAAAAATATCACAAATAAAAATATATAAAATAGCAAACAGCTGTTTCGGAGCCTCTAAAACACCATCATCAGTGCCAAATTTAAAAATATTAAAAACTGATTTAAAAGTTTAAGCCACGTAAGTATGCTTGCGTCCCTGCACGCGACCAAGATAGAATGGTGGTGAGTTTTTAAAAACAACAGCGGAGTCACATGTGACGTAGGAAACAAATTTTTAATATTTTTTAATTTGGCACTGATGATGGAGTTTTAGAGGCTCCGAAACCGCTGTTTGCTGTTTTATATATTTTTATTTGTGCTATTTTTACGTGGATCATTTATTTTAATATAACGGCACAAACTCAAATCCACCTATTTTAAAAATCTTTCTTAATTTCTAAAAATATAATCCGGACGAAAGTATACAATAGCATCTTCCTAGTTACACACGAAGGTTTCCGTACTTTTAGAAATATCAGAAAACTATATTTTTTCAAGTTTATTTTTTATTTATTTTTTTTTCGTGCCACTGATTTCCGGAAACTTTTCCGAGTAGTTTTTATAATATATTCATCAGTTTTCTCAAACCTGAATAACAGTATTTAGGATAAAATCAATTCTCAATTACAAATTTTTAGTCGTATAATGGACTTTATACATGCAAGATTAACAAAATAACATTAATTTTAATGTTTAGGTTAATCCTGTTAATTTATCATGTTTCTCTATTCAACATGATAATAATTACTTGAGAGTTGATAGAATTCGAAAAACTTATATTCCGGTTAAAATAACCCCCCTCCCACACACACACACACACAAATTTTCATTAATTTGATAAGATGGATAGTTTGGATTTTGAAACACTTGTAAGAAAGTATATAGCTACATGGAAAGAAGGCAAAATTAAAATAATTAGAAAATATTAGCTTCCATTTTTTTTAAAATATATTTCAGCGTTAAGGAAAAAAAATGCATGATTTAAAATTTAACTTCATTTTAGAAAAAGTGTTTATTTAGAATTGTTGAATTATAAATTTATCTGAAAAATTAATGAGAAATATATTATTGGAATTTCTGACACTGGAAAACAAAAATGTTTTTTTCAATTTTTTTCCTATATGGACAAAATGGACAGGATGAATTCGGAAAGATAAGTTTCATTTGTAAGAAAGAACATAACTACATTGAAAGTATGTCAAATTAAAATAATTAATTCATAATAAAAATAATATTTTCGTAGAAAACGTAGGAAATATTATATTGTGTTAGAGTTTTCCATGAAAAAGTTTATTTACTACACTGTAAAAAAAATTCCTAGGGTTACTAAACTTTTTTAGTAAATTTGTATTCCACAGAATTTTTTATTAACCGGTATTATAAACCGGATTCTTTGTTAGCTGTTTTCTAGTCATTCTTACAGATTTTTATGTAACTGAGTAAGAATACAAAAAAAAATTTAGTAATTGCAAGGATCAGTGAGAAAAACTAAATTTTTTTTTAGTTGATCGACCCTTTTTTTACAGTGTATTCTTAAATTAAAAAAATTATCTGAAACAACAAACAGCAGAATATTATTGAAATAACAGGCATTCAAAGAATTCGGCAGAAATATTTTCTTCAATTTAGTTTCAATCTCGCAGAACGAAGATATATTACTCATATAAGTAATAATATACCTACACATTATGAATTCAAAATATAAATGTGTGTAAAATATTAACTTCTACTATATTAACTTCTACTATATTAAATGTGTGTAAAATATTAAATTTTACACACATTTAATATTAACTTCTGCTTAAATTTAAAGGAGAAAAATTTTATTATTTGAAATCTAAATTGTATTTGGAATTTTCTCTAAAAAGGTTTATTTAACCTTCTTAAATTTACATACTTATCTGAGTTAAGAAAAAAAGGAAAACTGAATTGCTGTAACTAACTGAATTCTCTCAAAAGTACAATTCGTTTGAGTATTTTTTCAATACATGAAGAAATAGTCTCGTTAAAGTTTAGCATTTTCTAACACAGATTTACATAATTTTGTTCTTATGTTTGGTTTACTTTTGGTACAGGTTTATTTTTCTAAGTGTATTTTTGCAGCAATTTTTGAATATCGCTAGCGAATGTATTACTATGTGTACTTATTAAAAGCTTCTTTCTTTATCTGAAATATAAATATCTATTTTATTGTTTGCAAGATTTAATGAAATTAATTAGGTTTCAAACAAAAATAAGCGTTAAATACAAACTTGTATTTTTTTTTTATAAATGTAAAAAATAAAACTGCTAGGAGATGAAGTGAATTTCTTTGTTTGCATTTAAGTTTTTTATTTTTATTTATTTAATTATTTATTTTGAAAAAAATAACATTTAAAATTTTTTGTGTTAAAACGACATCTTGGCGTTATTTAGAATAAAATGACGCAATCTGAATGTAAATAGAATAATTAGACAATATATGTAAGACTCTTTACATTGTACTGTCGGTGGTAGGGGTGCCTTCTTTTAGGATATATGTATCTTTATTTCAACATAAGTTTCCTAAAGGTTTGTTATACTTAAATGTATATATCTAATTTTCTATAAAAGATAACGCTATGCAAATTTGTAGAATGCTTTACAGTTATCTATTCTTTAAATTTTGTCGTTACACCTTGTTATAACGAAAATCTGAGTTCGTCTTAAAGTGAAATATCCGTATTGTTGGCAAACTCTTGAATTAATCAAATGAAATAAACATATTTTGAGCAAGAAAATTTATTTAATAAAATGTGTTTTGTTTGTATGTGATATTTATTTTATTTTATTTCTTAAGTAACATTTCTGGTTTTAAATAATATTTATTAAACTTCAAACAAAGAGGAAGATGGTGGATATGTTCACTTCCTTTTCATTAAATACGTAAATTGCGACCCGGGTTACCTATATAAAACCTATTTTTGTTGACATGCATTGTCACTCTTTAAAGTTCGGACCATCAGATGTAACATGCCCTGCATAAACACTATTCATTTTTGAATGTATAAAGCACATAACAATATTCTGTAAATAAATATCTCATAGAAGTTACGGCACACGAAACATTTTTAAAAATTAATTTTCGAACAAAACATGAATAGTAACATATGATTTTTTTTTAAAACCATAACTTGATTTCTAGCTGCTTGAAATATGTAAATATAGTGTGTCCCACAAGGTACGCAGCGTCTAATATGTACAGATTTAGATAGAGCACGTCAATATGAGTATTTTGAATGGTAACATGTGGGGTCCCCGAATATAGCGTGATAGTGTAAGTAAGGTGTGAAGCTTGTCATAGGAAAAACACAAGAAATGAGGAAAAAATCAAGTGAAAATCAATGTTGAGAACTTTAGGCTATATTCGGGGACCCCACATGTTACCATTCAAAATACTCATATTGACGTGCTCTATCCAAATCTGCACATATTAGACGCTGCGTACTTTGTGGGACACCCTGTACAAAATTTCAGTCCAGTTCACAACAAATTAACCCATTAGAGTTTATTTCTGAAATTTTAAGTTATATTTTAAAGAACGTACGCTCATTGCAATCTATTTTAAAACGATTAAAATGAATTTAACATTAGTCATTCCAAATTGTACATCTACATACGTCCAAAACTACTAGATGGAATAACTCCCCATTTCCTATTCGACGGTAGAATGTATTGGAGAATCCAAATATGATGCAAAAATTATGTGTTACTACTGTAAATTTAAAAGTTTTATATTTTCAGCATGTAGACGATTCCTCATAAAATATTCAACATGACATGATTGTAGAAAATGGTAAACAAGGAGATTTGCTGCAAAAATATTTTTATTCTGTGACTTTTGAAATTGGAATAATGATCATCGTTAAAGTAAAAAAAAGCTTCTGTATGCTTCTGTCTAAATTTTGAACACACCCCTCATGTGATAATATCGTTGGAAAGGTCTTGTGACCGATTAATCATATTATGCAGGGGGGGGGGGGGTATTTTCTGAATTTTGCACCCACCCCTCATGTGATACATCGTTGGAAAGGTCTGTGACCACTTAATACTATTATGCATCTCCGGTGTCCATCCCCCCCTTTGCCCCCCCCCAAACGCGATTCGCTTTCACCACCATTGGGACGCTTTCCTATCTCTGTTTCTATGGGTCAGATTACTATGGCGTATGGCTCATTCGACTCGACATCTTTAGAGCTTACCGATTTTAGTTCGTTTTTTCACCACCAGAGCACTTTTCTATCTCTGGTTCTATTGGCTGGATCACGACGGGGTATAGCTCATTCGACTCAACATATATAGCCTTAACGATTTCAGTGCCTGAGGTTCGTATAGAACAGATTGCGCCACCTGGTGGTGGAAGATGGAACTTGCAGGCGTGCGCAGCACAACTGCTATATTGTGCCGCAGGCAGCGGGGACCCGGGTCGGAGGTTCGTTCGGTTCGAGGATTATATTATTTGAGGTTTTACAAGATTAGAGGTCCCGATGTAAATTAGGGGCCGGCTAGCGGGCGAAGCCAGCTAGTGCTGCTAATAAAAGAGCGTGATATCACGTTTGATTTCAAATTCAGCGTTGACACCCTATGTACGTATTCCATTTTTATTCATTTCATGGATAAGTCAGTGATATTTTTTAACGAAGGATAACAAGTATTATATAACAAGCCACATTCAGGTTGTTGTTAACAGTGTTATTAGTCTAATTGAAAAATCTACTGGTATTTCTAGTTAACCCTTTAAAGAATGACTGTAAGTAAAATGCAATTTTAAATAACATTCTCATGTTAATTTCATAGGGTAGATTATTTAAATTATGTATAATCTATTTAAAAAAAAAATGATATCTACAAAAAAAAAAAAAAACTTATCAAAAGTAAAAAAAAAAAAGTTGTGGCTAAAAAATGTTGTGATATCAAATTTCCAACTTTTATTATATTACTTATTTAACTTTTTTCCATTAAATAAGTTATTATATATATAAGTCGAGTGCATACGTATATGTTAATAGAAATCGTTTTCTCCTGTACTAAATACATCCTAACGTGTTTCTGAAAATTCACTCTTTTTCAAATAATGCATGATGGACTTGGCGGCCATTCTTCCATATTTCTAAGCACCCAAATTTCTAAAGAAAAAGTATAATATGTGAGCAATGTAATATGTTTATAACAATTTCGAACTTCAGATTTTAACTACGGACAGATATATTGGGGAACACTGATATTTTGAGAAATTGATTTTTACTAGTTTGAAATTATTAATTACTCTAAAAAATACATCATAAGATGAATCCTTAAGATAAGTCATCATTATCTTAAGACACAATTTTCAGAGCATACAAATCCTTAAACGAAACGCTTAAAATATTTCTTTAAATTGCAATTTTGAACTTCGGATTTTAACTACGAATTTGGGTGCTTAGAATTTTGTGTATAATATGGAAAGATGGCCGCCAAGCTCATCATGCATAATTTGAAAAAAAATGGAATTTTCAGAAACACGTTAAGATGTATTTGTACAGAAGAAAACGATTTTTATTAACATATACGTAGGCACTCGTATTATATATATGATAACTTATTTAATGGAAATAGTTAAATAAGTACTGTAATAAAAGCTTGGAAATTTGATACCACAACATTTTTAAGTTTGGATTTTTTTTACCTTTTTTTTGTAGATTTATATAAAAGGATACTACAGAGGGTGTTTACACATATTGGGAAAGATTTTGATAACAAAAATAAAACACATAAATTAAAACAATTATTTTTTAACATGTTCTATCTGGTAGCCCTTGTTGTGGATTATCATATTACAGGAGGATTTCCAAGATACAACGGTTTTTGTAAAAAAGGATGTGAAATTTTGTTACATTCCTCCGCCACACATTTCCAGAGTCCACTCAACGTAGTTGGTCGGCGTTTCGCAAGAGCGTGTTTTAATTGTCCAAAGGCACAGTAATCCATTGGTGAAATATTTGGGGACTTGGTAGGAATATGATTAAACGGTACAAACACTTGATTCCAATTTTCTTGTCAATTGTTCAAGAAATGCGACTGTACTTTTGGATGTATGGCTGCTCTCTTTATCGTGATGGAACTCAACACTTTTAACGTTACTAGGATAAAGTTTTGGAGTTTCTTCTTTAAAAATAGGAATTAGAACATTGTTTTGATAATAAGTAGAGGTAATTTTGACATTTTCCTCAACTTTTCTGATCTTTAATTTTTCGTGGTAAGGGATTCCAGCAATCGACATAAATCCTTTAGAGAAACATTCTTTGTAGTGTTTGAACCAAAGTTTTTAAGTCTTTTTGGCCTCTTTTCCGGTAATAAATCGATTTTTTTTAATAAATTCATTTAGATAAATCCACGCTTCATGAATTGTGATAATTGTCCCACTTATCATCTGCAAAATGATTTTCATACAACGGAATATGAAAAATTCTTTTCGGAAAGAGCAAATATATAACCTTCAATCCACTCGCTTCTTTCGCGTGTCATTTCAGTAGCAGACGATATTTCTTCATAGCAGCCAGGATTTCAGTTATCACATTATTATATGTTGCTAGATTTTCCCTCCCTGTTGTTTCTTGTTGTTTTTTAATTTAACATCAAAATCATCCCCAATATGTGTAAACACCCTCTGTATATAATTTTATTTATATAATTGAAAGGTGGATCTGTTTTGTTTCAGTATTTTGTTATTTCATCTATTTTATAAAAAAAAAATGTTTTACACATCAATTATTTCAAAATACATTTCTGTTGTTTACGCGGTAATTGCATTATTTTATTTAACTCAACTTTGTTTTTGTATGTAAGGATGCAATTTTGTAATCCATTATTAATTATTTTTCTGATAAGCTAAAATAATTTCTTAAAAACTATGTGTACAGTGGCATGTTTCCGATTGCGACACAATATTTAAGAATTTTTAGAATTTCATTAAAAATTAATAAATCAATTTATGCTATTTTTCCGTTAAAACGCCACGGGTGAGAAATGTCCTAAAAATCATTATGGTTACAATTGTATATGAGTTACAACAACAATGGACTTAATAATGCTTCAAACTATGCTCCCCCAAAAAGGCGAACTGGCTCTGAAGCTGCAACAATTAAATGTTTTAAACACTAAAACGTAGAAAATATAAATAAAAAATAAAGTGTGTACTATGTATTTTTTAAAATACACTTTAATCAATTAATAGTTTCATATTAATTAATATATGATTATACGTTGAGAAATAAATTTAGCAATACCAAAAAGACAGTTTAAATAATGTTTTTACCCTCTGAAACCATATTTTAAAAGCAAAAAATGGCTAAATTTATATATTTTTTTTTAATAGAAATTCAGTAGTTCTCGCTGTCTTCCAAGCGAAACAAAATTGGAGGATTTTCTATAATCGGGTGTTTGGTGCCCACGCCAAATTAGTGTATTTTAATGGAATTTTTTTGAAAAAATGATAAACTGCAGTCATGAAGTTTGTCATGCCATTCAAGATAAACATTGAATAATTATAAAAACGTTTATTTGAAAAAAAAATTTTTTTTACTTTTATAATTAATTTGTAAATACACAAAGTAAAAAAAAACTATTATCAATTAACTAATATTAGTATGCTAAAAACTATCAGAATCTTATTTTTTTGCACATAAACAAATATATTAATAATTGATCATCTATTTATTTGCTTATTTGACGTTTATTTAATCAGTTAAATTGGTTGCAATTATATTTAAACTCAATCTTACATCTTATCAAATAATTCGATACATTGTATTAAATACATTCGAGACATTGTATTAAAACAAAAATAAAAACAAATGTTTAAAATGTTATATAGAAATATAAAATTTATTTTAGTATACAAACTAATTGCTTTTCTCCACAAAATATTTAATTAAATTCCTTAAACTTTACACAAACAAACACATGCATATATATACATATATCATATACGTTATTTTATATTGATTAATTATATTCTTTTAATTTTAGTTATCTAATCCAAGGGTTTTAAAACTAATTAAATTTTAATAACTGCATACAATACTCCAAAAAAGTACATCCTAAACGATAAGCTCTTTTCATAAATTTTAACAGTATCTGAGATGAGATATTTGCTATTTTTGTAATTAAGATTAGATTAAGTTTTTTCAATGGTATAGAGAAGAAAGCTCTATCAGGATTATAATTGGCTGTTTTAGTATAAAGAGCTTAATTTTACCGTTGTATCTAAGTGAGGTAAAAGTACGCATAAATATATTAATTATCAATATTTTATTTTAAAACAGTAAATTTGCATATTAAGTATTTAATTTATAAACATAGTTTAAATGATCTGAAATAATATGTCTGCAGTATTGCATACTTGTATTATGGACGTGCTTTACAATATTATTTTTGTTACATGCATTTTTATTTAGTTATAAATATGCAAATGAAATACAAGGGGTCTCAGGACTCTTAATCCTTCAAAATTTTTGAATTTTGATTTTTTTTATATATTAAACTCCTATATTTCCTGAACATTTTAGTGTAAATGTTTTCTTGAAATTCCCATTAGAACAGACGTTATGGCTTTTAGAATTATACCCACTCAAAGCTGAAGCATACTCAAAGCTGAAGCAAAACATCATTTTTCTCAAAATGATGTTTTTGGGCATAACGCGCACGATATCTCAAAAACTTATAAATATTTTTTCATGAAATTTTCCAAAAATATGTGTCATGTTAGTCTACATAAATTGAACCTAAAATTGCAGTTTTATTATTTAAAAAAAAATATTTTTAAGTGGTTATAATGTTGAAAATTTTAAAAAATTGCATTAGCCCAATGCAACTTTGCATTAAAAATATAAAAATGCTTTAAATACAAATTTTTTGAGGTTCAGGGTAATTATTACAATATGAAGTATAATTAGACTCCAAAATTTTTATTCTAGATGGAAAAATTATTTTGTAATCGTGCGCGTAAACTGTCATGTCAATTTTCAACTCGGCAAATGTCTGACAGTTTGAAGCCCCCTTATAAATATTAATTCTGCATCTTGTAACTTTTTAAATATGTGAAATGAAAGAACACGCTTATATCTTTTCATCCCAATAAAAATTCTGTTTTTAAATCATGTACATTTGCAGATATTAAATGTTAAAAATGGTCTTTTTTTTCATTTTTTCCAATTTTAAGAGTCCTGAGACCCCTTAAAGGATCAGGGTCCATAAGCCGTATTTTTGGCCCATGAAATAGACTAAAGATCGATTTTGTTATACTAACTTAATTATTTAACTTTTTAATATTCGAAGGTTTATCCTATACGATTTCAACAATAGTTTTTGTATTTTGTTCGGATTTATATGACTTACACAAGCTCAAAGTTCGTATTATTCGTTGTTTTTGATGAAAAATATGCATTTTCTGCTAATTTAACCTCAATTATTTATATGAGCCCAAACGTGCAATATTTTCTTCTTTACATATATTATGAAATACATCAAAATGTACAATATATGTAAAAATAAAAGTGTCGCAAATCTGCGCTCATAGTAAAATATTAAAAAACAGATTAAAAATTGAGGTAAAATTAGGAGAAATTGCGTATTTTTCATCAAAAACTACGAATAATACGAACTTTGAGCATGTGTAAGTTATATAAATCCGAACAAAATGAAAAAATATTGTTGAAATCGTACAGGATAAACCTTCTAATATTAAAAAGTGAAATAATTACGTCAGTATAACAAAATCAAATTTTAGTTTTATTTCATGGACCAAAAACACGGCTTATAGACAAATGCTTTCAATTTTTGTACCGAAATACTTTCTGTGAATTATTTCATTTGTTAGAAAAGATACGTGACAAGATTCGCTCTCTAACTGATAATTATGTTACGCTGCAAACCCTTTTTCAAAGACTCCAAAAAGGATTGTTTTACTTATACATACAGGGTGTAATATAAAGTCTTAAAACGCTCAAATAACTACTGAAAGGATAAACTACTGAAAGGATAAACCTATAATTGTTTGACAAGTGTTTACCTATAATAAAACGATTATGCACTAACATATGAGACTGAATACAGTGCCTCTTAGTAACGAAATGTGAAAGTTATCGACTCGCTCTCAAAAACTATGAGAGATAGCAACAAGTTGGAAATTATACTTTATACGTGACATATGAGTGCGTTCGTTTTACAACTAGTTTCACAATGTACAAAAATCATCCTTATTATTTCAGTGAAATGAATTATATCGTCTGCTATGAGCGAAATGAGCATGCCTTTTTTTTTCTTATTACGTATGCCACGTTTATAAATGCGAATATATAAATTTTTCTACACCAGACAGCGAGCGCTAAAAAATCCACCATGGAGATCTTGCTTTAAGAATGATTACCTCCATGGTTTAATATTATTATGACTCATAATGAACGAATCTCTTGTGTTTATTTAGTCTAATGGATTGAGACATTCGGTTAACCTAATTTCCACAGAAAATATCCCAGAACCTATACATTTGTGAATGCAACTCATCTCTCAAGCAAACAATTTTTTTGAACGATCTTTCTAAAAATATAACTTTTATGCAATTTTATTCGAAAAAATAATTTTGAATAAAAATGGCCGCCTTGCATATGAAAAAAGAAGTGGTTTGCCCGTATTTGTTTTCCTCAGTCACATGACTTGCGCTTTTATTATATAGGTTACGTACGATAGGATTTAATAGAATAAAGGAAACTTTTACTAATATATTTTTACGTTTTGATTCGATTTTCATAAAATTTGAAATAACTCGACAAAATTCTGCAACGATTATATATATTAAATTTCAAACCAATCGGTTAAGTAGTTTTTGCGCTGTTATATTCGGACGCACAGACCAGACGCCGACTATAGGTGCTATTTATTCTTATAACTATATATTCTTATATCTATATATTCTTATATATTTATTCTTATATTCTTACGAACGCACCTAAAAAACAGACAAATACAAAAGTGTAGTCCGTCTTCTATTTAATAGAAAATGACGACTTACATATAAAATAATATTATTAGCAGTCTAGAAAAGCAAATTTTTAGATTTCCAATCACTATCTTAAATACGTCACTATTCGCGTGCAAAAAAGTGGCATTATAATGCAAATGCACATTTAAAAATAAAATAGCACATGTGTCCATAAATATCATTTTTGGTCTATATTCAATAATCACTTCATAATAGTTTTATGTATAGTAGAAACAAATATGCCAATAATCTCTGCTGAATATAATCCCTAATATTTACCATTATTTAATAATTATGGTTCTTTAACAAACACTATTCTTTTTATCGATATCTATTTCGAAATATAGGTATAATTGAAATAAATATCTATCTTCTCCCTTTAATATATTCCGCATTATTATTAATTTTTTAGTAATAATTCACAGAATAATAATAATAATAATAATAAAACTAAAAAAAAAACCCATAAATCAGTTATTTTATAAAATTCTCAAAAGGGACATTGGCTTGTTTCTACCAAGTTATAAATTTACTCAAAGAAAAAAAATATTTAAATTTTTATGTGTTTGGGGCAACGCTACTTACGATGCCTGAAAAATTATTTATCATTCATAGTTTTTTTTAAAGAAAACTATATATATCATGATAAAAATTGGTTTGTAGGCATGTATTATATCTATCTGTAATACCAGTTACATTTTTTTAAATTATTATTATTAAAAAATCAGAATAGAGCGATAGGGTTGGAAACAGGGGAAAACCAAGAAATGTAAGTATTGCAGCAGAGCTGCTGCCCAAATAAAACTGGATTTTTTTTTCTTTTGTTAATCTACCTCAAATTTGCACAAGTACACAGGACATTAAAAATATTGATATTTGTAAAATTGGCAAACATGCAAAAAAGTGGGTACGATTTTTCATATAAAAATTTGATTTTGTACACTGTAAAAAAAAAAGAATATAATTTATCAACCTGAACAACCTTGTGTACTTCTGTAGAGAAAAGTGTTGAGTGTGGTTGATGTTTGGAGGCGATCCGATGAAAATTGTTAAGGTTATACTACAAGCCAACTTTTAAACATCATCCAAGTTGTCACAGAAAATCCACGACATTTTGATTATTATTAGTAAAAAAATATAACCGCATACATGAACGATGTTAAAGGTATAATGAAAACCTTCAAATCTATTAACATTACGATACATAATTTTCTTAAAAAATAAAAGTAAATAATTAAAAACATCCGAGTATTTTTTAGGAACAATGTATAAAAAGATTTTTTGATCTACGAAAATATAATATAACCACTAAATAAGTTATACATTAACATCTTCCGAGTTGCCCACGACTCCGAAAAGCATTATGTATCATTAAAAATCTCAGAAGCCAATATATGCTTTTGAGAGTTAAGTTTCTTTGGCTGCCAATGATTATCGGAAAAGTTCCCAAGTAGTTTTTATGGAATACTAGCTGATCCGTCCTGCGTTGCCTGGAAATCGGTAATTTTCTTTTGCAGTTTCGATAAAAATAGTCATTTTCGGCGCGCTTTCTGTTCTAAACAAACCTTTTTCTGAACGAAACTACGGCACTCGTCCCCGCTGCCTACGACAATGTACAGCAGGCGTCCTACGTACGGGCTGTAATGTTGTTTAGTTTCAATTTCTACTGCTAGGGGTGCGAAATCATCTTACTTAGTTATCTATATCTTAATTAGTTCATGATAAGTCGAATGAACCAATTCCCGGTGAAGAAGATTTTTTTTAGAATACTTTGGTTGATATATGAAAATACCCTAGGTCGACCAATTCCTACCACCCTATCTGCCACACCCCACAACTACCCACATGCAACCACAATAGTTCACGATGGGACACTCGAGGCTACTCCCAGACACAAACACCAGTGGTCTGCGCTGGGTAGTTGTGGCTGCAAAGTGAAATATACGGACATACGCCTCTCCCTATACACCGGGTGAACCAAAAGTTCGTTAAAACTTTAAAAATTCATAAAAAAGGAAGAAATTATGATAAAGAAGTGCGGTTAGCAAGAAAGGGCTCACAAGGCAGTCGGATTTTTTTTTAGCAGCAAAAAAAAATTAGTTAAAATGTCACTGGTAGAGGGCGCTGTCGACCCTACACAGAATGGACAGGACAGGAGTACGCTTCATCCATTTATTCTTGCAACAACAATTGTTAAACATGACCTCCAGACCACATTCTTCGTCTTCAGCCCTTTGTGAAATGTTTGCAACGCAACAGTTGCTGACTCTCCGTTCAAATAGAACAACTTCACCAACAATGCTCGACCGGGTAATGATAACATTCTGAAAGCGAATGAGAAATCCTTGTGTATCCCGATCTTGTATTACAGGGTTAATTTGCATAAATCTGCTGAATCTCTCGCAAGTTAGCGCCATCTGCAGGCGGCATTTTTAGCAAAAAAAAAATTGCTGCTAAAAAAAATCCGACTACCTTGTGAGCCCTTTCTTGCAAACCGCACTTCTTTATCATAATTGCATCCTTTTTTTATGAATTTTTAGAGTTTTAACGAACTTTTGGTTTACCCGGTTTATAGACGTGTTTGTCCGTATATTTTTGATATTTATTTATTTTTAAGAATACGGCAATTTACACTTTTGATTGAAGGAAAAAGTAATAATGTCTTAAATTTCTAATTCACTTGAATGTTATGTCCAAAGTTATCCCAAATAATGCACCTTGTTTTATCATGTATTCTTTTCTTATTTACATTTCAAAGAAAGATATCATTACACAATATGGATTTTTAAATAAAATCACTAATGTAATTTCTGTGTTTTTTGCGAGTCTATTTTCTAAAATACATCCCTTTGAATAATGATTAAAAATTTACAGTTTCTCGGATAATTTGTAATTATATTTGAAACGTGGATGTACTCTAAATTATATTTGAACGTAGCGTTATATATATCTCACTAATATTTTTATTTTCCGAGATATTTTTTCACTTTATTTTTCTTATAAAAATGTTCTTGAAATATTTAATTATCTGATGAGATTCTAAGCATAAATGTGTATGAGTTACATCTTGCAGAATTATACAAAAAGGATTTTTATTTTTGCATTTCATTTACTTAGTGAATACAAAAAAAAACACTTTTGAGAATATAACGTATTTTTTAATCTTCAAAGAGTAACAGAAGTGGAGTTTGTGAGAATTCATGCGGTTAATTTTATAAATACTAAGAACAAGCGAATGCGGTAAAATATAGGGCGCTAAATTATGACTCATCATATGACTCATTAGTCTTCCTAATCTTGTGCTCTAAATTATGACTCAAAATAATCTAAGATATATATACAGGTGATTCTACAGTGTAGTTCAGTATAACGCTTAAAACTTTAGGAAGGGGTAGAGTACACTGCAACAAAGGAGTTTTGTATAGAAAACCAGAGTCGCAATTTACTCATTCAGTCAAAATTACAAGATTTCCAAATTACTGTGGATTTCTAGCACTTTTCGTGACTTCATAGAATTGTACATATAACAAGTTATTTCTATTGTAAATATTGCTAAAATATCTTCATTATTGTTAATTTTATGACAAAAATCCGGGCTCATATTGAAATAAAGCAGTCTGTAATGTTGACCGAATGAGTAAATTGTGATCCTGGTTTGTCATGCAATTTTTTGTTGTTGTTCTAGTGCGCTCTAGTACATCTTAAAGTTTGTAAATGTTATGCTGAAAGACCCTGTATTTAACATATGAACAATTCTGGAATGAAAATGACTTTCCGAAAATACATTGAAATAAATTCCTTATTAGAGTAGCCCCTTATTTACGTTATAAATGTCGTACCATTTATCCAGCAGATCCACACACGACGCAAATTTCTGAATTAGTTATTAGAAGCTTTTTGCCCTTTATAATATTTTAAATTTCGCGTTTAAAAAAATCATTTCTTAGTCAACATTTGAATCCTAAAAGCAGCATTCGTTCCAATATAAAGCAAGATTTATAGGTTATCCTCAGTCACACTTCCTTCATTATAGAAACAGTTACTTAAAATTAATGACATCAAGAGGTATTCATATAAGCCAATTGAAAATGATTTTTAACTCGGTTCATAATTTATGATTTAATTACTTCCTTTTTCTACTTCAAAAGTTTAAGGTACATTTTAGGCAAAAATAAATCTGAATAGCTTTACAATAATTCGATGTCTGTACATAATATTTCATGTCATTAATTTAATGAAATGTTGGAAAAGGATTTGAATTTAATGCGTCATAAACCAAGTAGAATCTTTCAGGGTTCATTAGCTATCAAGTCATTGCCCTAAATGCATTAACAATTTCGAAACGAAATTGACGACTGAAAAGTGGTGTAGTATTCGATAGTATTTTAATCAGATAATGGAATTACTGACTTCTATTGAATTTGGAAAAGGGGAAATAACATTCTCATCAATAAACATAAATATGTTTCCAAGCGAAATAAATGGAGTGAAACTAAGGAAATATTAAAAGTTTAATGAGATATATTATAAATTTAATGACACTAGCTTCCATTGTATTGTTCTGAAATTGTACAAATAAATTCTATATTTGTATAACTGTTTTATTAAGGAACGTTTTTATTAAGCGAAAAATAGAAAAAAGACAAATTGTTTGCTTAACAAAAACATGTCTTATATTTTCTATGTTTTATCTGCTTACAGTTAAATATTACTTAACTTTAATTCACAATACAGTCAGTCTCAAAATTTAAGTACAACCAGACGATGTCGTTTATTAAGTAAAAAAAAAAACTAAAGAAAAGAATGCTATTTATTTATTAGATTCTGTAAAAACTATTAAAAATAATCATATGAAAATTAATAAATAATTACTGATATAAATAAAAAATTGG
Source organism: Maratus michaelseni (assembly GCA_963931845.1). Classification (NCBI taxonomy): domain Eukaryota; kingdom Metazoa; phylum Arthropoda; class Arachnida; order Araneae; family Salticidae; genus Maratus; species Maratus michaelseni. The sequence goes on from OZ007587.1 coordinate 411,870,669, forward strand.
AAATAGAAATTAATAAAAAAAATAGAAATGAATTATAATTAATATATTAATTTTTCTTTCTAAAAATTAATGACATCAAGAGGGATTCATATAAACCAATTGAAAATTATGTTAAATTAAGTTAGAAAGTTTTGATTTAATTATTTCCTTAATAATTACATCTTGTTAGCATTAAACGTCGTGAAGAACAAGTTCGAGAAACTTTAAACAGTGCATTATTTTTAAATACTGTATATTTAATAATTATATTGCTAAAAATTAATGACATCAAGTGGTATTCATATAAGCCAATTGAAAATGATTTTTAACACAGTTCATAACTTATGATTTAATTATTCCCTTTTCTGCTTCAAAAGTTTAAGGTGCATTTTATTCAAAAATAAATCTGAATAGCTGTACAATAATTCGATGTCTGTACATAATATTGCTTGTCATTAATTTAATGAAATGTTGGAAAAGAATATGAATTTAATGCACCATACACCAAGGTGAAACTTTCAGGGTTCATTAGCTATCAAGTCATTCCCCTAAATGCATTAACAATTTCGAAACGAAATTGACGACTGAAAAGTGGTGTAGTATTCGATAGTATTTTAATCAGATAATGGAATTGCTGACTTCTATTGAATTTGGAAAAGGGGAAATAACATTCTCAACGATAAACATAAATATGTTTCCAAGCAAAATAAATGGAGTGAAACTAAGGAAATATTAAAAGTTTAATGAGATATATTAGAAATTTAACGGCACTAGCATCCGTTGTATTGTTCTGAAACTGTACAAATAAATTCTATATTTGTATAACTGTTTTATTAAGGAACGTTTTTATTAAGCTAAAAATAGAAAAAATACAAATTGTTTGCTTAACAAAAACATGTCTTATATTTTCTATGTTTTATTTGCTTACAGTTAAATATTACTTAACTTTAATTCATAATACAGTGAGTCTCAAAAGTTTAAGTATAACCAGGCGATGCCGTTTATTAAATAATAATAATAAAAAAAAAACTAAAGAAAAGAACACTATTTATTTATTAGATTCTGTAAAAACTATTAAAATAATCGTATAAAAATTAATAAATAATTACATTATCATAACTTCATTAATATTAACACAATTATTCTAACTGCTAAATAAATCACATGAGTAGTAATTTTCCAACTGAGTGAAAAAAAGTGTCCTGGTCAGGATTTGAACCAGGGACCTTTGTGTTATTAATTACATCTTGTTAGCATTAAATGATGTGAAGAACAAGTTCAATAAACGTTCAACAGTGTATTATTTATAAATACTACATATTTAATAATTCAATTTCTAAAAAGTAATGACATTAAGAGGGATTCATTTCAAGCCAATTGAAATTATTTTAAATTCAATTAAAAACTTTTGTTTTAATTATTTCCTTAATAATTACACCTTTTTAGCATTGAACCTGGAAGGACCAGCTCAAGAAACTTTAAACAGTGCATTATGTATACATGTTTTATATATAATAATACTGTTTCTAACAATTAATGACATTAAGAGGTATTCATATAAGCCAATTGGAAATTATTTTTAACTCAGTTAATAACTTATGATTTAATTATTTCCGTTTCTACTTCACAAGTTTAAGGTACAATTTAAGCAATAATAAATGTCAATAAATTTACAATAATTCGATATCAATACAGAATACTGCTTGTCATTTATTTAATGAAATGTCGGAAAAGGATTTGAATTGAATGCACCATAAACCAAAGATAATCTTTCAGGGTTTATTAGATAACAAGTCATTCCCCTAAATGCATTTACAATTTCAAAACGAAAGTGATGAATGAAAAGTGGTGTAGTATTCGACAGTATTTTAATCAGATAATGGAATTACTGACTTATATTGAATTTGCAAAAGGGAAAATAACAATCTCAGGGATAAATACAAGTCTATTTCCAAGCGAAGTAAATCGAGTGAAACTAAGGAAATATTAAATTTTAATGAGATTATTAATTAGACATTTAATGGCACTAGCTTCCATTGTATAGTTTTGAAATTGTAAAAAAAAACAATTCTATATTTGTTCATTTATTTTATTAATCAACGTTTTTATTAAGCTAAAATACAAAAATACAATTTTTTCCATAATAAAAATGTATCTTGTATTTTTTATGTTCATCTACTTACAGTATTCATATTACTTGACTTTAATTCATTATACCGTCTGTCTCAAAAGTTTAAGCACGGCCGGGTAATACCATTTATCAAATAAAAATAGAAAAAAAAATAGAAAAGAACGTTATTTATTTATCAGGTTGTGTAAACATTATTTTAAACAATTATATACAATAAATAATTAATTACATTATCATAACTTTCATAAAAACTCGAAAAAGTCTGTAATATTTAGTGTTTCAAAACGTACTGCATAATAACTGTAATAATAAAAACTACTATTTAACACTTAAACAAACATGATTCTAATTTAAATTTGTATTTTTCGTATTTCAAATAACTTCAAGTAAGTGTGTTTCCATTGAATAGATGAAATTTTTCAGTGTTATTGGTAGCAGAACATTTTATGCTTTCTCAGTGGTTATTTTTCAGTGGAGTCATATTACTTTCTATTATTGTGTATGCCGTAGGCTAAGTGCGAAATTCGGCTCTTAGGCCAACAGCTTAGGCCAGTAACGGCAAACCAAATGGTACACGTGCCATAGATGGCACTCAAGGGGATATTTTTGGCCTGTCGTTGTTTAAATTCTAAATCAAAATTCAGCCTAACTCCCCACAGTTCTGCACCTAATTATACTTCTTCCATTAACAAACGAGCTTGACTGAAAAAAGCTTTTTTATTTTAACATACAAGTTAAAATAAATCCTTGTGTACTTGTCATGTGATTGAACTACCCGCTCAGAAACATCTGATCCCTCCACCCTCTATCTTTCTTCTTTCTCGATTTGGTTCTGCCGGCGTCGATGATTAGCAAAGAAACAGAGGCAAATCTAGCAAATACAATAATTTTTTGGTTTAATGTTTCGGAAATTTCTGCATCATTTAACGCATTTTGATCTGCGTATGAGGCTTTACTTAACTGTTGCTTTAATTTGTTAACTATTTTTTTGTTAGATAAAATGACAAAAGTATTAATAAAACTAACAGAACATGTCCGTTTTTTCTACAAGTTGAGATAGGAAATAATAATTCGTTGTTAAAACAGTTGTAAAATGTAATGAAAACTTTAATTTCAAACGTACGACGACAACAATGTTATTGCATGTCATTGCGATTAGTCAAGGAACTTGACGAGTATCATCTTTCACGTATTCTCAGACATGCAAAATTTTTCTGCCCATTCTTTCATCATAGAATAAACGTGTTAGAGGCGATCAATCATAAATACGATTTAAATTTATTTTATTTTGTTATTAAGAACTTCTTCAGTCAAACTTTTAAACAAGTTGATACTTAATGTTAATGATTTTAGAACATAATAGTACACTGACCTACGAAAAGTAAGGTAAAACCAGTGTTTTGTGTCTAATTTGAAAACAAATGAAGATAAGAACATTAAATTTAGAAGAATGGTTCTTCAAACAGTTATTTATTGCGTTTTACTTAATTTTAACATCAAGCATGATTTAAAAATAAAATATTGCATTTTTTTTGCAAAAGCTTGTTTGATAAAAAAAATGCCAGTTTTTGTTAAAAAAACTACATAAATGGATTTTAATAAGTCATGTGTCCGGCCCTACTTGTAATGCGTTTATAGCATCGAGTTTTCACACTGTCAATTAAGTTCTCGGACACTGGAATGGAAAAGAACGACCATACATGCAGCAACGCTTGTTCTAGCTCATTTAACGACTTCGGAAGAGGACAGCCACCTGTCTGCTGAGATAGTTCTAAATATCTTTTATCGGATTAAGGCCCAAATATTGAGCTGGCCATTACATTTGGTCTAAACCTTGATTCTTAAGATATTCATCAACGACTGTAGTTCATTGCGATCGGCCATTATCATCCATTAAGGTTAATTTATCACCAACAGCACCACCATACGATGCCCATACGGTGTGACAAATGGAGCAAAAACCTTGTCCCGATATTTCACAGCAGTCACAGTTCTTCCATGACACACATGGAGGTTACTGTGACCACAAACGACATTCCAGCCCAAAGTATAATTCCAGCTCCTCTATAACTGTGTCTTTCCATAATGTTACATAGGTAGAATCTGATGCTTCGTTCTCTCCAGATCAGCACACGAACTGAATCACTTTCCAATGCAAACCGTTATTTTACAGTACGGAAGCCCATTGTTGTTTGTTTCAATGTAACGAACCCTTCTGTGTTGTCGATTAAGTGGGGCACATACGACGGGTCGTCTTAAATAGAGTTTTTAGTTGCGAAGATGTCTGTGCACCGTAGTAGCAAATATTGTTACCCCTGTTGTTTTATTATGATCTGAAATGAGCCGAACCACAGTATGTTCCTCCTTCTTCGAGCCAAAAGAGCTATGATGCGATCTTGTGCAAGCGTTATAACCCCTGAGTGGTCTGCAACAAGTCTTCTTGATACTGAATTTTTGATTCAAATTGATCTCAGAATCTTTGGACGACACTAAGAGGCATATTAAGACATCTAGCAGCACCAGCATGTGATAACCCCATTTCCATCCATCAGATAGCCCGACATCGTAACCATTCAGGTAAACGACATCTTCTATATATGGACAACAATATTTTAGTACTAACAATTGAAGATCAATGATATTCACTATTTACCTGACAGCAACTGATTGCGTCCGAAATACCATCAGGTTATCGAGTTTAACCGGCCATTACGGTAGAGAATAAATACTAGTGTTAACGTTGCCAATGCATATCTGCAAGAGAAATTTTTTACCAAATAATTTCTTCTAAGTGAGACCAAAACCTTAAGATATTTCCAACAATTCGAGTGATCCAGACAAAATGACAAAAAATAGTAACTTATAAATACTGTTCCAAATTAGTGTTCAACTTTTTTTTGTGAAAAATATGAATTCTAGAAAATAATTTTAAAATTCTGATATATTTAGGATAATTATTTCCTTTTGTATTAGAAGAATAAAAATTATGTAACAAGTATCTAATATAATATTAAATATTTAATAATTCTCTGTATATATTTTGTGAACCAAATTTATTTGCAAAGTACTCGTCGAAGAAAATTATTTCATTTTTAAACAAAATTATGTACGTACTATCTTTCTTTATATCAAAAATATTTTACACTTTTTTTAATGAACAAAAATATATGAAAATAGATTTAGATTTTTATTTCACAAAATTTTGAATGGAAGCGAGAAAAAATTTATTGTCTTCCTCCACTGTAATTATTTTTGCAGATAAATTGAAATTTTGTCATGTTTACTATCATTAAGAAACTAAAAAACTTTCCTTAATAGCTATTTCCTTCAACATTCTATTGTGCTTATAAATATCTTTATGGAAAATGTGACATGTCTTGAATATTTTTTCTTCGCTTTTGTGCCTTACAATTATGACTTAATGGCTCATTTTGTTTATAAAAGTTGCCACTCTAAAGCTTTTCTTAAAAATTGTTTTTCCATAATGATTTTCTCGAGTATAAATTGCTGCTTGTTTTGGTAAAATACACGGTACACAATATCAGTTGATCAACGAATATGTTTTAAAAGACATTTAAATAGTTCAGCTTAATTTAAAGAATTTTGAAGTAAAATAAAGAAAAAAAACTATAATATAATGTTATTATGCATACAAATTATCAACAATAAATTTTCGAAAAATCTTTTTAACATTTTCCAACAATGTTGATATGTGTTTATGAACTTGGTGTGTCTGTCTGTCTGTCTGACGCCTGTCTGTCCGTGTTTTAACTCGCTTAAATATACACGGATTGCCATGCAATTCATATGTTACTCAAGTTTACTATGGCATGTTTGGTATTGCAAATAAAGTGTGTAGCATTTATAGTTCATTTACAGGGACACCCAAAAGAATTCTCTTACATTACGACTGTGGGGTAAATCGTTTGGGGTGTAATTGAATGATGTTAATGTATTTCAAATATGTTGTAATTGATATATTAGGAACGTTCAAAAAGTAACGAGCCGGAGGCTTAACAGAAACTTGTACATGTATTTCAGAAGTATTGGCCCTGGCTGTTGAGGCACTTGTCCCACTGAGACGATGAATGGCTGTCTTGTAAAATTCCTGGGGCTGAGATTTGAACCAGTTCCGCACGTACTGCTTCACATCGTCGTCCGAAGTGGATCGTTTTCCCCTCAGAGCCTTTTTGAGGAGACCACGAGTCCATCAACCAGCTGACTGACGTCATCGGTAATGCGTTTTGGTGTTCCAGACTGTGCATCATCGGCTAAGGAAACCCGTCCTTCCCTGAAGCGCTTGTGCCGCGCCTTGACCCTTGCAAGGGACATGCAGTGTTCACCGTACACTTGTGACATTCTTCGATGAATGTCCGTTCCCCTTACTTCTTCCGCTGTCAGAAAACGAACAACACTTCTTTGCTCTTCTTTTGACGCCTCCATTTCACTGCTTACAACACGAATGAGTATTTGACGACTGTTTCATACGCAACCCTTCTTAAATAATAAAGAAGCTTATTTTACCGATATTGTTATAGTATTTTTTTTCGTCAAGTTTTGACGGGTTCCATCTAGTGTATATTTATAAGAGTAAAAATAAAATATGAAAGTGCCTTATCGAGCCTTTGATAAAATTAAGTACAAACTTTATAATAATATAAATTGTTTATTTTAAAATATTAAAATGTTAAGTAAATACTGTTTTCCATTAAAATTTTTGTGCTTTGAGTGGTTTCAAATTAAAAGAAATCCTTTCTAATTTATATTGGTAGCATCTCATTACTAATGGCTCTACAAAACACATATACCGTTGACTTCTATGATTTCTAAAAATCTAAATTTAATATACAAATCAGCAAGACTTTTCACTTTAAATGAGTAAAAGGCAGTTACAGGGGGACGAATTAGCTGATAGTACGGCAAAAGAAGCAGTACAGGATAAAGATGTTCCTTCATTCTTCCTTTCACTTCCGGCTTCTTATTTAAAATATAAATTTTAAATAAGATAAATGCAATAAAAAAATGACTGTGAGCAAACATGTGAAAATAAGGAGTTAGGCCACTACACCCATAATCTATAGACAATGTGCATGTTTATCAACAATCTGGCTTGTTGTAGGTCTACTCCACTTAACGTGAACAAAACTTTGATCTAAATTGCTTGAAATGTTGCTAAAATGCTCGTAATTTTCACGTAGTTAAAATATTTTGTGTAGGAAATAATACATTATATATTACTAGCTCTGCGAGAATTGTTACTTTCTGTCTACACCCAGTCGAGAAGTACGTCTTTACTTGGGTGTGTGACGTCGCATACATACACTATATTGCCAAAGGTGACCGGTCACTTGCGATTTTAGACGTTTTGTTAACTATCTAGAAAATACATGAGGAATTAACCTGAAACTGCAGATGTGTAAACAGTATAGTATAGGTTATATACAGGGTGATTTTTTTTTTAAGTTGTGAAAGTAAAACCGTATAACAAAAGAACCTCTGAACCAAATGACCTGAAATTTCACTAGTATGCTCCCAAAGCAATGGGGATTTTTTAGGCGTGGTTAAAAAAAACTTAAAATCACACCAACAGATGGCTCTGTGATTCTTGCACATGCGCTATTTTGTACTAATAGCATCGCATTTTTTTTTTCAAAACTTTATTTAACGTACTGACCGTCATGTCAAAAGTTCCCCGTGCACTGCAGCTTCCCGTACCACTGTTGGATCCTTCTTCTAATGCAGAAGCTACGCTTTCTACAGCAGTCACATCAACTGGTTTCCTTCTTCTACTGGGTTTTAGGCTCAGTGAACCAGTCTGTTCAAATTTCAAAGCCATCTTCCATAGGCCTTCTGTCGTCATTGGACCTTTTCTTAAATTCTTATGTGTCCTAAGTCTCCTAAGAGCAGTTGCTGCGCTTTCATTATTCTGATAATACAGTTACACTATCTATACACTTTCTGCCAATGGCACAGTCATTCCGAGGATATCCGTAGAATAATGAACACGAGGTATGCAGTATGCATGCTTCACGTTTTTGTCGCTACTGTGCGTGTGCCGTTCGCATGCTCGTCTCCCTACTTTACTGCAGATACAGCGCCATCTGTCGGTGCGATTTTAAGTTTTTTAACCACACGTAAAATATCCCCATTGCTTTGGGAGCATACTGGTGAAATTTCCGGTCATTTGGATCAGTGGTTCTCTTGTTATAGGGTTTTACTTTCACAACTTAAAAAAAAATCACCCTGTATTTCCACGAAGATTTTTTCCCGAAACCCCATAGGGGACTGTCAACAAATTGAGAAAGAACGGATATCTTTTGGATTACCCTGTAAAAACTAATGTAGCAAAAGCGTTCAAACTCGAGATTATTAATAAGTGGCATATTGTAATATATTGCGTTCATTTTTATGAGGATAGCATGTATACTCAAAAAGAAATTAAGGTTTTTATAAAAACAGTCCCAAATTTCGCCAAGTTTTTTTCCTTATAATTTGCAGAGTTCTTAATATAAAAAAAGTTATTTTGAGAAAATATGTCAAACAACATTGTACATAATACTATGCAACCCGAAATAAAAAATAATAAAAATTGGATGAAATATGAGCAGGTTTACTAAAAAATGTTTCACTGCGCATGCGCGAATGCAATCAAAATGTAATATACATAATGTGTTGGCTAAGTATATAGAGCAACTTTTGTGAAAGTATCAAAATCATAGCTTGAAAATTCTGAAAATTATCGTCGATAGAATAAGCTCGAAATCCATTGCTCCAAAAAGAAGCAAAAATATGAGCGGTTGTATCAAATATCTGTTGATTAGTGCCAAGATAGCGCACACAATTTTGCACGTACCAAATTTTTGGATACAACCCCTCATCTTTATGCTTCCTTTTGGGAACAACGGATTTCGAGCTTATTCTATCGACGATAATTTTCTGAATTTTCAAGCTATGATTTTGTTACTTTCACAAAAGTTGCTCTATATACTTAGCTAATACGTTATGCACATTATATTTTGATTGCATTCGCGCATGCTCTGGGAAACATTTTTTAGTAAACCTGCTCATTTTTCATCCAATTTTTATTATTTTTTAATTCTGATTGCAGAGTATTGTGTACACTGTTGTCTGACATATTTTCTCAAAATAACTTTTTTTTTATATTAAGAACTCTGCAAATTATAAACAAAAAACTTGGCGAAGTTTGGGACTGTTTTTATAAAAACCTTAATTTCTCTACGAGTACACTTGCTATCCTGATAAAAATGAACACAGTATATTACAATAAGCCACTTATTAATAATCTCGAGTTTGAACGCTTTTGCTACATTAGCCTTTACAGATCCAAAAGATATTCATTCTTTTTCAATTTGTTGACAGTCCCCTACGGGGTTTCGGGAAAAAATCTTCGCGGAAATATATAACCTATACCATACTATTTACACACCTGTAGTTTCAGGTTAATTCCTCATGTATTTGTCTAGATAGTTAACAAAACGACTAAAATCGCAAGTGACCGGTCACCTTTGGCAATATCTAGAGGCACGACAGTGCCTCCGCCAAGTCGAGAAAGCATCCTTTTCTGGAAATAACTTAGGGCACTTTTAACCCCCCCCCCCTCCCCATATCTCTACTGGAGTTTCCCAAAAACTCGGAACTTCGTTTTTCTAGAGTATTTAGAACACAGGGCGAAAATTTAAAAATACAAGTTTCTGTCTTTTCTAGTTCCGACTATATATGAACTCAAACATTCGATTTTTAGTCACTCACTCACCCATTCACGCGTCATCAAAAAGATTAGGTAGATCCCGTAGCCCTAGAAACTTGACGTTTGGAAAAAATGTAGTGTTTAGGATACAAAGAAAAGAAAAATTATAAAATCCGGAAAATTCGAAAATTAAACATTCGAAAATTCAACAAATTCCATAAAAATTGAAAATTGAAAATAATGATCTTGTAGTCTTAGAGACTTAAAATTTGGTGTGAAGGTAGTGTTTAGCATCCAGAAAAAGAAAACATCAAAAACACCAAAAAATCGAAAGCAAAATTGAAAAAATTGAAAACATTGAAAAAAAAAACTGAAAATTTGAAGACAATCCGATTTTGTTGCGCTAGAAACTTCAAATTTGGAATAAAGGTAGTATTTAGGATACAGAAAAAGAAAAAATTAAAAAAAATCCAGAAAATACGAAAAAAAAAAATTCAAAAATTCGAAAAATTCGAAAAAAATTGAAAAAATGAAAATTGTTTGATTTTTTCGCTTTAGAAAGTTAAAATTTGGTGTAAAGGTAGTGTTTGGAATTCAGAATACGAAAAAATTAAAAAGACAATAAAAATCGAAAATAAAATTAAAAAATCGAAAAACAACGAAAATTTGTAAAATAATTCGATTTTATAGCGCTAGAAACTTGAAATTTGGAATAAAAGTAGTATTTAGGGAACAAAAAAAATTAAAAAATTAAAAAATCCAGAAAATTAAAAAAAAATTAAAAATTCGAAAAATTCGAAAATTTTTTTAAAAATGAAAATAATTTGATCTTTTAACCTTAGAAACTTAAAATTCGGCATAAAAGTTAGTGTTTGGAATTCTGAATAAGGAAAAATTAAAAACGCAATAAAAATCGAAAATAAAATTGAAAAATTGAAAAATTCGAAAACCATCGAACATTTGAAAATAATTCGATTTTGTAGCGCTAGAAAGTTGAAATTTGGAATAAAGGTAGAATTTAGGATACAAAAAAAGCAAAAATTAAAAAAATCCAGAAAATTCGAAAAAAACATCAAAAATTCGAAAAATTTGAAAAAAAAAATGAAAAAATGAAAATAATTTGATCTTTTAACCTTAGAAACTTAAAATTCGGCATAAAGGTTAGTGTTTGGAATTCTGAATAAGGAAAAATTAAAAACACAGTAAAAACCGAAAATAAAATTAAAAAATCGGAAAAATCGAAAATTTGAAAATAATTCGATTTTGTAGAACTAGAAACTTGAAATTTGGAATATAGGTAGTACTTAGGATAGAAAAAAAATAATAAATCCAGAAAACTCGAAAATAAAATTTCGAAAATTTGAAAAAATCGAAAAAAAAATTGAAAAAAGGTTGATTTGTTGGAATTTTCCTGAATTTTCAATTTTGTATCTGGACGCACGGTAGTGCCTCCGCCTAGTCGAGAGAGCACATCCTTAAGCATCCTTTTCTGGAAGCAACTCAGGGCACTTTTGACCTCCCCATATCTTTGAGCTGGTGTATACTAAAAACCTGAAACTTCGTTTAATAGAGTTTGTGGCAAATAAGAACAAAATTTAAAATTTCACATTTCTGTCTTTTCTAGTGCAAACGATATATGAACTGAAAGTTTCGATTTTTTGTCACTCACTCACTCACTCACTCACGCGTCATCAAAAAGATTAGGTGGATTCCGTAGGCCTAGTAACTTGAAATTTGGAATGAAGGTAGTGTTTAGGATACAAAGAAAGAAAAAATTATAAAATCCAGAAAATTCGAAAACAAAAAAGCATTCGAAAATTCAACAAATTCCAACAAAATTGAAAATTGAAAATAATACGATCTTGTAGTCTTAGAAACTTAAAATTTGATGTAAAGGTAGTGTTTAGAATTTAGAAAAGAAAAAAAAAAGAAAAAAAAACATCAAAAACACAATAAAAATCGAAAATCAAATCAAAAAATTGAAAAAAATCAAAAATTTGAAAATAATCCGATTTTGTTGCGCGAGAAACTTGGAATTCGGAATAAAGGTAGTATTTACGATACAAAATAAGAAAAAATGAAAAAATCCAGAAAATTCGAAAACAAAATTCAAAAATTCGAAAAAGTCGAAAAAAATGAAAAATTGAAAATAATTTTATCTTTTATCTTTAGAAACTTAAAATTCGGCGTAAAGGTAGTGTTTAGGATTCGGAATAAGGTAAAATGAAAACTCAATAAAATTCGAAGATAAAATCGAAAAAATCAAAAAATAAGGAAAATTTGAAAATAGTTCGATTTTATAGCGCTAGAAACTTGAAATTTGGAATAAAGGTAATATTTAGGATGTTATTTAAGGAAAAATTTAAAAATACGAAAAATTCGAAAAAAAAAAATGCTCAAAATTTGAGAAAAAAAAGAGAAATTGAAAATAATTTAATCTCGTAGTCTTAGAAACTGAAAATTTGTGTAAAGGGATTCAGAAAAATAAAAATAAATAAAAACACAAGAAAAAACAAAAACAACAGGATACAAAAAAGAAAAAAATTACAGAATCTGGAAAATTCGAAAATTTGAAAAATTGAAAAAAAAATTCGATCTTGTAGAATTAGAAACTAAAAATTCAGCGTAAAGGTACTATAGTCATTTAGGATACAGAAAAAGGAAAAATTAAAACACAATAAATTCGAAAATAAAATAATTAATTGAAAAAGATCGAAAATTTGAATATAATTCGATTTTGCAGCGCTAGAAACTTGAAACTTGAAATAAAGGTAGTATTTAGGATACAAAATAAGAAAAAATAAAAAAACCCCGGAAAATTAGAAAAGAAAATTCGAAAAAAATAAAAAATTGAAAATATTTCTATCTTGTAGTCTTAGAGACTTAAAATGTAGTGTAAAGGTAATATTTACGATTCAAAAAAGAAAACTTTTAAAAATTTGAAAAGTTCGAAAATAAAATCGAAATATCTGTAAAAAATCGAAAATTCGAAAACAATTCGATTTTGTAGTTCTAGAAACATGAGTTTTAAGATAATTGTCCTATTAGCCAGTACACTGCCACAAATTGTTTTATGTTTTCTTTCCCCCGGATTATGCTTTTTTTTTCTTTTTGTTTTTCGAATATCGGTATATAAAAGTTCCGCTATAGACCGGCTACGTTATGGGCTGTTTCTTTATAGACATGTTTCTTTTCTTTCACAGGTTATACTCTATTTAATTTGCATCTGAAATATGGATTGTTAAATGATGTTAGCACCAAAAAATTTTTCACAGCTCCCCCTCTCCTCCCGACGTTACTGGCTGGTTATGGCTTGATAGTCCTTTCTAAATAAAATCATGGTGACTCCAAGATTAACTTGATTTATCTTTAAATTGAACCTAAATGATTCTAAGAAGACGGATCAAAGAATTACTACATTGGCATGACAATCAGGAAACTTAGAAGTAAAATCGAAAAATCAATAAATTTATAAAAAGTCGACGGTTTGAAAATAATTCGATTTTTTAGTCCTACCAGCTTGACATTTGGCAGAAAGATAGGGTTTAAGATACAAAAAAAAAAAAAAAAAAAAAAAAAAAAAAAAAAAAAAAAAAAAATTTCGAAAAATCGAATATAGTTTGATTTATTGCAAATTTCCGGAAATTTTGATTTTAGCTTTCTTTTTATCCTAAACAGTACTTTTGTACTACATATCAAGTATCTAGGCTGCGAGTAATATGTCAGATGGATAGCACCTTTCCTGGAAGCAGTTGAGAGTACTTTTGACTCCCCCCTTCCATAACTTAGTGCTTGCCTACATACCTGAAATTTCTTTAAGGTAACTTCTTCGAAAATCAGTGAATGATCTCCAAAAAGAGCCCAAAATCAAGAAAAGGAGGATTATTTACAAAAAGAAGTGAAATCTCATGAAAAACTCACCTGTAAAAAATGCAGCCAAGTCTCGTAACTCATTTACCGTAAAAAGTACTGAGATCGTATAAAGCCAAGTTTAACTATCTTATTAACTCTGAAATTTTCATTCACAAATCACTCCTAGTCTCTACATCTTTAGTTCAGTATTATTTTGTGACTTGGCAATGACATAGCACGAGAATGTGATGTATATAGTTAGTCTTCAAATTATACTATAACATATTAAGGTGTAAAAACTTCCCTGTGCGTATATAATTTGCCTTAATTAAATTATCCCACCCCATACCATAACATAGTAAGGTGTAATAACTTCCCTGTGCTGCGTAATTGCCAAGTCACAAAAAAATAATTATCTAAAGATGTAGAGACTAGGAGTGATTTGTGAATGAAAATTTAACAGTTAATATGATAGTTAAACTTGGCTTTATACGATCTCAGTACTTTTTACGGTAAATGAGTTACGAGACTTGGCTGCATTTTTTACAGGTGAATTTTTGATGAGAAAAATGTATTATCTATTACCGAGAGTTGCCATTGGAGTTACTGTAGATAATCGTTAACCTTTTCGTCCCAAATCATTGCCCATTAAAGAAATATTTTTACGACAAAGGAAAACGGGATTCACCTCATTGTGTTTGTGGTCTTCTTTCTACTTTAGTGCACTATGTTCTGAATTGTCCTCTTTCAGCATATTGTCACGTTAAAAAGCATGGAAATATAACAATAGCGGATTAGATTAATTATATCAGTAAGAGTTCCGTACTCAAGAACAGTTATACCTAGAATAATAAAAAATATGCAGAAACATGAAGTCATTTTTAAACATAATTATCCATACTTCTCAAATCCATCTTCGGACAAAGACCTCGGTTCCATTTCATCAAATATTTCTGTATCCATTGTAAATAATTTATTTCTTTAAATTCTTTCATTCCTTCTTTTTATTTTGTAATCTGTATATTTTTTCTTATTTCTATTCCAGAACTTATATTATACTCAAGGTTTGTTTTGGTCAGGAGTATATACTTTAAATTGGCATGTTTTGAACCAGGAATACTAAGGAACTAATAAGAATATTGCAAGATTTTTAAAGACATTACAGTGACTTAAATATATTTAGTCAGAGTAATAAGTGAAAATATGCTAACTTCTATTTCCATAACATTCCTTCCATAAAAGAGACATTGAAGGAAAGAAACAATGAACATTGGACCATTCTACATAAGGGATAATGATTGCAAAATATCTTCTTTTGTAAGAAGAGGAATGGAAATTAAGGCATTGGTATAATATTATTGTGAACTTAAAAACTGATAAATTATAACAAACATTGCAAAATGTAAGGTTTCAGTTAAAGCGGGGACATTCTTTCAAGTTTGTTTTTTGGAGGCTTGCCCTGTACGTGGTATCCCTGTTAACAGATGGGTTTTGGCCGATCGTAGGAAATACACTCCAATAGCCTTATTTCTTGGGGGCTACTGTTCGGATCCCTTCCCCCATGTACATTTACATATATACTGATATTTTCTTTTTTATATTAATCTAATAAACGTTTTAGATATCGCATACTTAAAGTTGTAGCCAACATTTCCAGAAAAAGTACATAAAAAATCTACGCAAAATTAAGATAACTGGATACGCCGATAGCTCAGTTAATAATAATTATCACTACGAAGAAAAAACACACAATCTCAAAATAAAATAAACTCACTTGCGGACTGTAACTCATTTAATTTATCACAACACTAAATAAAAATGGTCGAGAGCCGAGATTTACACAACTCCTCAGATCGGCATCTCGAACCCAACTCACAATCACAAGTTTTTTGTTTTTTAAACATTTTACATAGACGGCGCTTCTAGCGGCAACATACCGCCGGGCCTTGAATGCTGCTAACATTCAATAATATAAATGCAATATAATTCAAACACAATCTCTAAGTGAAAAATACAATCTCAAAAAAAAAACACAATTTCTTCTCAAAAATACTACACTAAATATTATACTAAATTTACAAATATAAACAAATATAAACACAAGAATGTAATACACTGCAGGAAAATATATAGTTTAATAAAACAAATGTATGAATTTAAGTAGTTAATAAACCATCGTTCACATATGGCAAAACAACAATTTTTGTGACTGGCCTTTTATATGTGCCATTTTTATCTTTCAAGGTGACAACTCTTATGATATTGTCGTGGCTTTTGTAATAAAACAAACAATTACACAAATAAATACTTTTTTTTTACCTGTTTACTTCTACCTACGAAGTTTTTTACTTCAAAGGGACCACAGTAGTCCAATCCAGTACGCATAAATGCTCTGGCCATTGTTACTCTAGAAGCTGGCAAATCAGCCATTTGTTGCTCTGAATTCTTAGAATTTACCTTTTTGCAAGTCATACAATTGAAAAGGATTTTACGAACTACATTTCTAGCAGATAAGATCCAAAATTTGTTTCGGATGAGAGAAAGAGTTGTCTCAGCACCTGCATGGAAATACAAATTATGAAAATATTTAATTACACAAAAAGTAAACTTATGTTTTGAAGGAATAATCATTGGATATTTTTGATGATCAGTTAAGTTACTGTTTTTTAGTCTACCACCAACTCGGATTATACCATTATCATCTAAAAACGGGCACAAGTTTGTCAGTTTACTACTGTTAGGGATTGCATTAACCTTTTCAAATACTGCATTTCCTTCACGAATGAAGTCTTCTGGATGTTTTTTACTATACAGAATAAGGGCTGAGAGAGTTCACTGCTGGTTAAAGTTCCACCTTTGGGATACAAGGGATTTCTACAGTTATGGATGCTACTCTTTGCAGCTTTATGAATGAAGAACTGTTATTAATGATGTCTAAAGGCTCAACAGTGTTAACTAATGTACATACTTGAGTTACTGATGGTGCTTTCAATTCACGGATAAACAACTCACTGGTTTCAACAGAAATAATATCTGGAGACTCCACCATCTCAGGCTGTTGTAGGAATGATGGACCGAACCACCATAAATCACATTGCTGGATCTTGATGGGATCTAGGCCTCTAGAAATGAGATCTGCAGGATTTTGCTTGGAAGGTACATAATTCCACTGATCAATCGAAGTTAAACCTTGTATAATCGATACTCTATTTGCGACAAATGTCTTTAGATCATTCGACTCCTTTTTTAACCATGCAAGTACAATAGTACTATCTGTCCAAAAACAAGTTTTAGAAACTTCTTGCTTTAGAGCACTTAACACCTTTTGCATCAACTTAGATAATAGGACTGCGGCAGAAAGTTCTAGGCGAGGGATAGTAATATGCTTCAGAGGAGCCACTCTAGATTTACTAGTGAGCAGTTTGACAGCAGAATCACCATAATAATTAATAGATTTTACATGAACGACCGCACCATAAGCATCTGAAAAACTATGCAATTCCACACAATTAGATTGTTCTACAAATACAAATCTTGGGATATTGATCATATTTACAGTTTTTAAGGAAGTAAGAAAATTAGTCCATTCGATATTTTCTTTCACTGGAAGATAATCACACCAATCTATTTTCAGCAACCATAATTTTTGGAGGAAAACCTTGGCTTTCGTAATTATTGGACCTATCAAACCCAACGGGTCAACTATTCTAGCAATTTGCGATAATACTGAGCGTTTGGTATACCTTTCACTTTGCTCAATAAATAAATAAAATCCAAAACAGTCTAGTTGCGGCTTCCACAATATTACTAAAATTTTTGTCTCATTGGAAAATGAATATTCAGATAATGCATAATTACACAAATGAGAAGAAATATTTACTGACCATTTGTGAAGATCCATGCTTCCTTTCTTTAACAAAGATATCAGTTGTTGTTGGATCTCTTTAGCTGTGTTTAGATCATCAGCACCTGTCAAAATGTCATCCATATATACGTCTTGAAATAATACATTTGTAGCAAAAGGAAATTCCTTTCCTTCATCTCTAGCTAGCTGGGTAAGGGTTCTTGTTGCTAAAAAAGGGGCACTCGTTGTGCCATAAGTCACCGTACATAATCTATACACCTTAACTGGTTCATGCACCTCAGATTTAAACAAGATTCTCAATAAATCTCTTTGACTCGGATGTATCAATATCATACGGTACATTTTCTTAATATCTGCTACAAAAACAAATTTGTGCTTTCGAAATCGCAACATTATACTAAATAATTCATCTTGGATTGTTCCTCCGTTATATTGCAAACTATTTAAAGATTTTCCGGTAGAAGTTAAGGAGCTAGCGTTAAAGACAACGCTTAATGGTGTGCTACTTGATTCAGCACGAAACACGCAATGATGGGGTATGTAATAAGTGATATCTGGTTCTTCAGTTTCTATCACCTCTTCCATATGACCCATACTTAAATGTTTTTGCATAAAGACTTTATAAAGATCATTAAATTTAGGTTCTCTAACTAAGCGATTCCATAATGAATTTAAAACTTTCATAGCCTTTTTCTTTGATTCTCCAAGACAAGATGGGTCTTCCTTAAGTGGCATTTTTACTATGTATTTCCCTGTTGCAGTTCTGGAATAATTTTTCAGAAAATGTTCTTCACAAATTTCTGATTCCTTATTTCTAGAAACTTCAGACTCTCTCTCAATGTTTTCTATTAACCAAAAATCTCGAATTACCCTTTCTAACTCCAAATTATCTGTTATCAACCCACAATGTACATTACTTTCACCCTTAGCCGGAAGGCTTCCGCTAACAATATAACCGAAAACACTGTTTTGTAACACTATCCTAGTATTTAATGGTTGGGGGTAAATTTGACCTGGCCTTAAAAATTCATAGAAATTTTCTGCACCCAAAAGCAAATCAATAGAGCCTGGCACATTAAACTTTTCATCAGCTAATTTGTTGTTATTTAACGATGGAAGACAAGTCTCAAGCGGTTTAGAGGGCGTAAATTCCGTAATTTTCGGAACGACTAAAAAATCTAATTTTAAATAAAAATCTTTATCTATATTCGAAATAGTTGTGTTAACTCTAGATCTAACATTAAGAGTCAAATCATTTATTCCTGAAATACAAATATTAGTCTTTTCTCTTTTCAAATTTAGTTTATCTACTAACCTTTTACTCATAAAATTAGAGTTTGCACCGACATCTAATAAACCACGTGCTTCATGAAAATTAACATATTCATCTTTTACTAAACAAACAAATGTGCTAAGTAACACAGCTTTTAACTCGTTAGACAAATTACATATCGTTGAAAATAAATTGCTTTGGTTATTAGCTTGGAAAGGCTGGAATACTGGAGCCAAAGCATCCAAATTAGATTTATTACCGACTTCGTTTTTAGAACTCATTTCCTGTGAAATTATCTCTGGATTTTCACCTTTATTTATTTTTTGTTCACGTGGGAAATGCAACGTCACATGGTGACTTCTCTTGCAAATAATACAAGAGAATTTAGATTTACAATCAATCACTTTATGATTCATAAGACAATTAAAACAAAGATTTTTGGATTTTACAAGCTCAACTCTATTACCCACTGACATGTTTTTATAAACAGGACATTTATGCAAAGGATGATTTTCACTACATGACAAAATACATTTAGAATTTTTTACGTCAGTTAGAAAAACTTTAGAAACATTTCGATAATAAGTATTTTTATTACTCGCTCTAGAATTGTCAACCACGGGTTTTCCCTTAGACGTATAATATAAATCAATTTCCCGAGATAATTCAATGGGAGAAAACCCCGATTCTGTTTGTCTAACATTTATAAAATACATGACATCTTTATCAAGCGTTTGACAAATCTTATCAGAAACTATTAACTGTTTTAAAGTTTCGAAATCTGTCACATTCCTCAATTTTAAATAATAATCCCAACTCGTTATTAATCGGGATGCAAATTGTACATATGTTTCATTAGGATGACGTTATGCTTTCCTAAAATGTTCTAAACAAGTCTGGGGGGATGGCTCAAATTCTCTAAGTACTATAGCCTTTACTTTTGAATAATCTTCTAATTCCCCATCTTTAATGTATGTAATTACGTTTGTTGCCCTTTCTCCTAACAGATTTAGTAGAATTTCCGATTTATATTTTTCTGGGACATTTTTAGAAATAAATGCTCTTTCTAACGATGAAAGAAAATAACTCCAACCTTCTGGTTTAGATGGAATTTTAATCGTTAACGTTCTTACACTTTTAATCAGAGAGTCTAAAGATTCTATATTATCTTTTTTCTCGAGATCACTTAAATTATCATTTTTAATTTCTGCATGGGCCTAACTTTGCATTTCTAACTTTGCATGTTCAATTTTTAATTTCTCAAGATCTAGTAATTTTGATTCCTCATTTTTTCTTTCCTCAATAAAACTGTTTGCTATGTCTTCAACCAGTTTATTATCTGCTTTATACTTCGAACTTTCCTTTATTAAATTTATTAAATCATAAATAGTTAATTTCGAATCTGATATATCTATGTCTAATTCAGCAGCAATTCGCTGATAATCTTCTTTTTTTGCTCCTTTAAACATTGTATTATAAATACAATTCACAATAAAATAAATAAAACTGACGTACTTTTATCTATTAATAAGTCTCCAAATCGAATAATTCCACATTGGAAAGATGTAATCAATTTTCTCTATTCTCAAATTAGTTCAATAATAAAGAATATCAGTTCTTTTCTGCGTAAAAACATTCACTGTTTATTTTTTCGTATTATACGAAATTCTACAGGTTAATCGAAATTATTTTTTTTCTGGAATCAAGAAAAACTTCATCAGAATTCTCAATCACAATATTTTGTACTTCAGTATATACAATACGATGATTTAATTTTAGTCTTACTCATTCTAATTACTTGATAGAATTCCAAACACAATTTTATCTTCTGCAGACGATTCCCGAAAAAACATAAACATCGAATAATTCCTTTAGATCTTTCTCCGGCGAGAGGAGACCAATACTATGGATACGCCGATAGCTCAGTTAATAATAATTATCACAACGAAGAAAAAACACAAAATCTCAAAATAAAATAAACTCACTTGCGGACTGTAACTCATTTAATTTATCACAACACTAAATAAAAATGGTCGAGAGCCGAGATTTACACAACTCCTCAGATCGGCATCTCAAACCCAACTCACAATCACAAGTTTTTTGTTTTTTTTTAACATTTTACGTAGACGGCGCTTCTAGCGGCAACAATAACAAATAGGTTTTTAAAGCGTTTTAGCGCACGTTTTCAAGGGACATACATGTGAAAATGCGCGGTAAATCTCTTTAAACATTAATTTTATCCCTAATATTAGTATCTGTAGAAGGAAAAGAGTTTTAAAACATTCTTTAATTTTATAAAAATTATATCATGTTTTAAATTGTACCATCAGAAGTGTTAAAAAGATTTGTTATTAAAAACATTTTCGTTTATAAAATCATTTAATAATACTTCAAGAGGATTTTCGTAAAATTTCTACTTTAGAAAAGAATGTTCAAAGAATGACAAGGTTTCTTAATCAAATTTTCAGAATAGATTTTGGCTGAAGACAAAATTCTTATTATTTATTGAAATGCTGAAAATGTTACTGTATTTAATGATTTTTGATACAATTTTCTTTGTTAACCCTTCGTATTACCGTGTTGTATTTCTGCAACATACTTAAAAGTCAAAGTTACTTATAAAATAGGCTCAAAAAGACGATTATATCCATTTCTGAAATTTTACAATCACAGTAGTTAATCCAAATTGTTCATAGAATTTTCAACAGAATGCGATATTGAGTGAATTTTTCATGCCAGAGTTTCATTTTTCATTTGAGCACTTCCGCATCGTTATTACAAAAACTATCTTTGTAAAATTAAAAAGGCTGGATATGTGCAGAATTAGTAATAATGAATGCAAATTAATACATATAAAAATTTAGAATATTTATGAGAAGTATGTATTTTTTTGTTTATTGTCAATATGAAAAAAGTACTTTTTATTCAATATTGTTTTATTTTTATGTTTTAAAATTGTAAAATATTTTTCACTCGTTTAAAATGACGTATTCTACTATCCGAGAAAACATTTTTCAAATCGGTGTTGTTGAGTCAGAAAGGGTTAACCTTCATTTATTTTGCCATTTGATGTCATTCGTTTATAAAAAGAAGTAGAAAGTTATTTTTTTATAGACGTAGCTCTAATTTGGCTGTTTGGAGAAACATTACATATGTAAGAAAGAATGTCCGTTTTACAAATGAATTGAAAAATAAAAATGCATGAAAATGTTAACTTCTACCTCCATAATGAACCTTTGTTAAAATGAAAACGTAAAGCATCAGTTGTTTATCATTTTAAATTGAAACAGCATTTTCGAAATTTCACTAAAAGAGTTTCGTTAAAGTTTTCCAGTTTACAAATTTATTTGAGTTAATACTGGAAAGAAAAGATATCTGAAGTGACGTAACTAAGTTACAGGAAAAAAATATATATGTAGAGAGAAGTTTACCGCTATAAAGGAAAGAAAATTTTTGTTAAAGTTTCTAAATTTAAGAGCATAAATTTACATAATGTTTATATTGAATTTTAACTTTCTTTTTCTATTGAGGTAGGTTTTATGACCAATTTCAAGCAAAGCCTGTTATACTTTATTATTTATATGCCAGTCTGTCTTCTTCTTTTTAACACTTTTTCCAACATAGTTGAAATGTGTTTATGAAATCTGTTTGTCAGTCTGTCTGTCTGACGACTGTCCGTCTGTCTATTCGTGCCCTAACTCGCGTAAATATACTCGGATCATCATGCAATTAATATATGCTATTTAGGCTTACTGTGGCATGATCGGTATTGAAATTGAAATGTATAGCTATTATATTTTTTTTACAGGGACACTCAAAAGAATCCTGTTACATTGCGGTCAAAGGGGAAAAATCATTTGCGGTTTATTTTAATGATGTTACGGAATTTCAAACATATTGAAATTGATATATATCACTAAGGTGTACCACAAGAGACAATTATAGAATGTGGTGTGCATAGCACTTATAGTTCCTTTACAGAGATACTCAAAATAAATCCGTTACATTACGGTCTATGAAGAAAAATCGTTTACAGTTTATTTTAATAATGTTTCCCTATTTCAAACATATTGAAATTCATATATATAACTAACGTGGATTACAAGAGGCTTACTATAGAATATTGTATATAGCTTTCATCGTTCATTTACAGGGACACGCAAAATAATTCGGTTAAAGTACTGCTTATTAATAATAGTTGCTGGGAATGCTTTTCAGTTGCTGAACGCGCGTTTCTAAAACTAACTCATTTTTTGTGTATTACTTGATGTGTTAAAGGTGTGTAGATGGTATGCAGGGCAGCACAAAAGTTCTCAAGTACATTTTCGTTTATTGTCGGAAATTCCAGAAAGGAAATTTTAAACTGTGCTACCCGTTTCCTAAATGAACTAAAATTTCGTAATTTATTTAGTATATATACAAATCTATAGATCATATACAGGACTGCACAAAAGAGCTCGGATATTTTCCGAATATTGTTGGTAATTCCTGAAATTGGATTTTTAAATATGTTATGCGTTTTCAAAAGAATTGGCTGACTTAAGAGATGAAAAAATAATAGCAGTAATGGAACTTATTGAATCACTGAAAGAAAAAGACAAAAATAATTGAATTTATGGAACAGAAATAAAGAAAATTGGAAGAGTTAAATTCATCAAAACAAATAGTTATTAATACTTTGTTAACGCAACAGTCAGCAGAAGAAGGAATCTGGAAAAAATTTACAAAATTAATGAAAAATTAGATAATTTGAAGCAAGAAATACAGGATATAACACAAAATGATAATAAAAATACGCCAAAAATTTTCTGTAATTTCTTTCTAAAAGAAAAAGAAACAATTCTCCCAATCGAAGAAGCAATAAATAAATTGAAATCATTGAAATTGGAAGAACTAAAATATTGCACTGGTAGGAAACTGACGAATGGAAAATTGCAACTTCAATTAAACACCATTGAAGATTATAATAACCTCAAAACAAATTTACTTAACTCAGAGATAAAAGGAAAATTCATACTCAAAATTCAACAAAGGAAATTAATAATCTTTAACACAATCGAAAACAGAAGAAGTTCTTAAATCCATCCTTAAAAAGCGCTTAAAAGATAATGTAGAACTTAGTTTAGCTAAGAAAATCAACAAGGGCGATTATTACAACCAGATAATTGAAACAGTCATTTCTTCAGCAAATATTTTACTTAAATTAGGCAGAATTATTTATGTTTTTAAATTTAGCATTGTAAAAAAGTATATTAACTTACAGAGGTGCTTCCGATGCCAACGTTACAGTCATGTAGCAAATAAATGCTCTGAAAGTAATCCTGTAAGATGTGCATACTGTGCATATTCCCATGACTCCAGACAATGTCAACTTAAACACAATTCTGATTGCCATAAACGTATAACTTGTGTAAGATACAACAGTTCCCATTCACATGAAAAAGACTTTACACCAATTTCAACCAATCATGCAACATCCAGCAATAATTATGAAGTATTTCAATATGGAATCTTCAGGGTGAGGAGTTATGCTTCAAACATACGTTACTAAAATTTACTAAAGTCGGTTGTAACTTAAACCGACTATAAAATTTGTAAGAATAAGGAATTCAGAAAGATTTAGTAGAACTAAATTGAAATTTAAAAGCAGTAACAGGTATAAAAGTACATATACAATTTGATAATTTATAATTATGTAAGTTTAATTTTCTGTAAATTTATTTTGTATTGAAAATATTTTGTTTACATTTAATTTCGTTTTGTTATTCTGTAATTACATACCTTTGCAGCTGGGCCCTTCAAGAGCATAGGTAATTTTCTTTAATTCTTATATTAAGTTAGCATCTTCTCCAGTTTGTTTTAACTTTGTTCACAATTTTGTTGTAATATTAACGTCTTTTAAGCATTAAGTCTGGTCCCAGCTGGATTGAATTTTCTTGTATATTTTAATTTGCTTAAATTTTATATTTGTTTAATCTAATGATATTAATTTTTTGTAAATTTACTTTGTATTGAAACTATTTTGTTTACATTTAAATATTTATTTTGGTTATTTTTTAATTACATATCTTTACAGCTGAGCTCTTTCAATAACATAGGTAATTTTCTTTAACTCATATATTAAGTGAGCATATTTTCCAATTTGTTTTAACTTTGTTCACGTATTCCTATTAAATGTCTTTTAAGTATTAAGTCTGGTCCCAGCTGGATTGAAATTTCTTGTGCATTTTAATTTGCTCAAACTATGATTATTTTTTTTGACATTATTGTATTTATTAATTGTTTATCATTCAATAAGTAAGCTGTTAGTATTGTTTTGTATTTATTGTTTTCTCTAAACTTTAATAATTATATTGTAAGGCTTTGCCGCATTGTAAATAAACCTATTGGGTGGGGCTAGTTGAGCTAAAGCCGAAAAGTAGTCCTCCCTACCCGGTTTCACTTTGACTTTGTTTAGTTAGATATCATCTTACACCTTACGGTAAAGATTTGCAAAATTATTTTGGAAGTGTTGGAAAGTGTTACATAATCTATGCTTAACGTATGATTTTTCGTTCTTGTTTTATTTTATAGCCTCTGATTTTCGTAAAAATTGACGAACATCCTCGACATTTGAATATATCGCGCACCGCAAGGACAATGACACAACTCCAAAATATTCATTTTCCATATTATTGCATTGCTAGGTCTGGTTTATGTGCCTTTGCTGCAAGAAAAATGTTATAAGTATAGTTATCTGGAAAACCGCTAGAATACACCATATGTTTAACTTGCCACCGTAGAAGGAGGAAAAATTGTGTGTGGGGGGATAAATTTACACAATTTTCCTGGTCCATTCTGCGTTTTGATTCTTAAGGGTTTTGGTCTTCTATGTACATCTTTGCAGCACTCCAGAGCTAAGTGTTATATATTTTTTATAAAAAATTTTTATAATTTTTTTTATAAAAAAGGCACAGCTTCCTTTGTTTCTCCTGTGAAATGTAGTATTTTCGACTTGTGTCACTTTTCTTGCAGGTGAGCGGTTTTGTTAAATTCGCAGATTTGCTTTACATTTCACATATGATCTCAGAAACGTATAGAAAATTAAATTTCAATATACTTACTAAACGAATTAATATACAATTGTCAACAACAAACTGAATTCCGAAAATTCGATGAAATAAAAAATTCAACTATAATAAATAGAGGGTTTCCACTAAAGACCTGTCCAACCCTATAACCAAACCGCACTGTCGTACGCAAAATTCTTGAATTTGTATTAAATTTTAACCCTCTGACTGTTCAGCAAATGAGTAAAATTGTAATGTTGATTTCTCTGAGGGTTTCCACTAAAGTCCTGTCCAACCCCATAACCAAACCGCACTGTCGTACGCAAAATTCTTGAATTTGTATTAAATTTTAAAATGTACCAAAGACTTTTGGCTCACATCGTATAGTAAATTAAACGATATTTTTATTTATATATTTTAACTCTAAAAGCACATTTCTATAAAATTACTTTTTTAAAGACATATAAATTTTCAAATAAAGTTTTCTGATTCAATTTATGTAGTGCAAGGTTTTAGAGATGATTGTACTATCATGAATTCATGTCATTCTCTAAATATATATTCTTTTGTTATAAACGATTTTTATATTTTTTCCCTTCTTACATTATCTGAGATGAGAAATTTATTACCTGTGTAATTAATTTTGGATTAAGTTCATGAAATTCCACATTGTGAATGCTTTATTGGATAATGATATTCAGTTTCATTATAAAGAGCTTTATATTTTATAATTGTGTCTTAAAAAAGAGAAAATATGTTAAAATAAATAACTTTTAAATATATTTTTATGAAATTATACATGGTTCTATGTTGAATATTTTTTTGCAGTTTCTAATAAAAAAATTGAAATTGTAAAAGGTTTGCATTTTTTAAACTTTCAAACCTAAATATTTTTATCTTTTTTGTCTGAATGTCTTATTAAACGATAGCGATCTTTTTTGAGTTCTATCGCCAAAAAAAGTGTTGTCGTTTATGATTCTAAAAGCATTGCGATCATGAAAAGAGACCCTTGTTGTAAATATTACTGCGTTGTGGATTACAAATATGGAAAATTCCTCATTATTTACTATTACTTTCATTTGTTGAAAAAAAATTTTTTTTATACAAATTGTATGTATTGAATTCCGTTCCTGAAAAAAAAAAATACATTTATTACAAAATAATTCCTTAAAAATGGATTCGAGATATGCTTGCACTGCTATTTTAGAAATTTTTTCAGGAAGGTTGTATGATGAACAGCTTCGTATAGTGTTTGGTTATAAGTTATATATATATATTATACATGTACTTTATATAAAATTATAAATATATTTTTCACCAGAACGTCGTATTTTAGTTTCTATTTATATAAAATCTCAATTTAATATTTAATAACAATACTATGCGATAAAGACATAACATTGAAAAAATGAAAGCATTTTATTAAATAGAAAGTAAGGGATATAAAATGATAACAACGTGATTTAGTTTTCAAAGAAGAAAATTATATTTCGAAGTATTTTTTATTTAATTTTTGTAATAGAGGAAACCGGGGCTATTTATTACATGTGTTGGTTATTACAAACAACTAACCCATGTAATAACTCATTTATTCCATTCTATCAGCTGTGTCAACTAAAAAATTCATCTGCACATTAGAACGTGCGGCGGAGACAAAAATACTACGTCATCGAGTTTCGGGATGAAATCCTGATGTAGGACAAAGTTATTAGGAGTAGATTAAGGAATAACTGGTCTGCCTCGTCATATCTTGGTAGGATATGAGCAGCAGAGGGCGCTATAACGTTATTTTGGCGTTACTATCACGTCATCGAGATACGAGATGAAATTGGTGCCAAATTAAAGGTTAAATATAGTTTTTTAAACAGTATTTTGGTCTGTCTGGGCATATCCTGGTAGGACTCTCGGGCAGACTAAAATTTATGACAGAAAAACACGTCATATAGTACAATTGAGACCCCATAAGCATAATATTTTACATTACACTGCCCTATATATTGTTACGCCATCGACATTCCAGATGAACTAATGGTAAAGGAAAAGTTTATTAACAGTACGTAATGGAATAAATGATCCGACTCAGTAAAATTTCTTGGTAAAATGCGAAAAGAACGGGCGCCAATTCGTCATCTTGGCGGTACTATCACGTCATCGAGTTAAGGCATAATTTTTTAGCACATTAAAGATACCGAATAGTACAATACATATATTTCAGTCTGCATCGTCAGATCTTGGTACGAGATGAGCAGAGTGGGGCGCAAATTCTTCAATTTGGCGGTAGTATCACGTTAACGAGTTACGACATGAACTTTCAATACCACAAAGATGCTGATTAGTACAATACAAATATCTCAGTCTGCCTTGTAATATCTTGGTACGAGATGAGTAGAACGAGGCGACCATTCCCTTTTTAAGGTACTATTACGACATCGAGTTACGACATGAAATTTTAATACATTCAAGATACTGATTAGTACAATACAAATATTTCCGTCTGCAGTCTTTGTATTGTACTAATCTGTATCTTTAATGTGCAAAAATTTCATGTCGTAACTCATTGAGTGATAGTACCTCCAAAATGACGAATTTACGTCTGTTCTTTTCGCATTTTACCAAGATGTACCGAGTGAGATCATTTATTCCATCACGTACTGTTAATAAACTTTTCCTTTACCATTAGTTCATCGTGAAAGTCGAGGGCGTAATAATATATAGGGCAGTGTAATGTAAAATATTATGTTTATTGGGTCTCAATTGTACTATATGACGTGTTTTTCTGTCATAAATTTCAGTCTGCCGGTTTGTTCCTACCAGGATATGCTCAGGAAGACCAAAATACTGTTTTTAAATACTATATTTAACATTTAATTTTGCACCAATTGCATCTCGTAAATCGATGACGTGATAGTACCTTCCAAAATGACGAATTGGTGCCCTTTGCTCATTTCGTACCAAGATGACTAGTCATTCCTCAATCTATACATAATAATCTTGTCCTACGTCATGATTTCATCCCACATTTCATGATGTAGTTCAAGGGATATGATTTATAGTTTCATTATTTATGTACATATTTAGTTACATTGGAAAAGAGCATGTGCGGAAACCGGAAAGCTTCAGTTGGGGTTGAAGTATTCTATTTATGCATTTTTTCCCATTCATATTCCCATTAATCACAAATTACGCCCACGCCTTTTGATGTCATACAACTCTATATCATAAGACTGGCTGGAAAACTTCACGGTGTGTGTAATTCAATTAGTATGCAAATCTTTTCCGATTTTTCGACTACGTATTTTATGCCATCACTATCTAACAGAGAGATTTTGGTCTCATCAGAACAAATAACACTGTCTTATTGTTTCGTAGCCCACTTCACATAAGTTTTAACGCAGTTTAATCTTTTCAACCTTTGTTGGAGAGATAAAAATGGCTGTTTTCAGGAAATTTTAGCATTTAAACCAAATCCTTACAGTCTGCGTCGGACAGTCCCTGCAACCAACATAACAGTGGTTTGCGCCATTTCACCTTGTATACATTCAGAAGATCACCTATGCACAGACTCCTAACTTGTCTATAATCACTTGCTGCTGTAGAATTTATTTTGAGTTTACCAGTTTGGTTTAGTCATGACATATTTTCTTTATAACATTTCAAAAATTTAAAAATGCCTTCTTTGGTTACGTTTCCACCAATTTGCAATCGATTGGCTTTATAACTGTAACCTTGTTCACTCAATTGTAGTATTTTACATCGCTTTCTAGGTTACCTGTCAACTCTGCGTCATTTCCTTAATTTTGTTATGTTTTACATCCAACTGTAATATCAGTCACATAAAGGACTGACAAATGTCCCCTTAGAGCTCCATAACATGACAACAAAAGTTAAATCCTATTGTTACCCGGTTGACGCACTGCCAAAACAGGATGACGCATGATTGACTCTCTAAACACTCATGCTCATTGGCTGTATTAAAATAATGGAAGCTACTTCTCAATAATCTAAGGAAACAGTCATTTTTTGTTGTTGTTTATTGGTCTACTAGCAGACTACGCCCGCTGCGCTGGTCGGTTTCTCCAAAAAGAACCTTAAATCAAACGAAATGTATCGGTGAACCTTCTATTTTAAAGTAATTTGTACCTGGAATATCCTAAAATAACATAAAAACGGATACTTATTTCACTAAGTTGTGTTTTTTTTAATACGGTTTACTATTACGTTTACAATTTAATACTTACCGTTTTCTTTTGATTTATATGTTTTATAGCTACATTTTTTAATAACGTGAATTAACCTATATTATTCACAACTAAAAAAATGGCTCATATAGTATTTGTCGAGAATTAAATGAAAATCATGCACTCATGACATCATAATTCACTTTTATATTTTAACAGAATAATAAGGCTACTATAATTTGTGACTCGTGCTGACACATTGCTGTTATCATTATTTTTTTTACGCGTGACGTTTTCGCTATGGTACTCCATTGTGAAATTTTGTAAATTTTGAAATTCAATATTTGAAAAATGGCATAATCAGTGGATTTGAAATTTATATCAAGAAAAATGCAATTTTTTACCTTTCTAACGCAGTTTGTCTAACAATTTTGTGACAAATACTTTTCGAGCAATTAATTTTTTCAGTAACTTCAAATGTTTCATTTTCCGAGATTAATCTGTCTCAACGATTAGCGAAAATCCCAGTCGTCAGCAACGCATAGCTTTTTATTAAAAAGGATAACTTTTGATTAGATACTGATAATTGAAAGAAATGTGTTTCATTACATCCTTTGGTTAAATAAGTTTTCCAGTGATATATAATGATATGATATTTCACAGAAAGGTGTGTTATGAGCCATCAAACATCAGAAACAGATATTTTCGAAAGGTTTCGACAATTTTGCACCGCCGTCTGTCTTCTGTTAAAATATTTATTAGATAGCTTTGATTACAAAAAGCTATTGCAGCCGTTCGAAGGAAAGCAATTCAAAAAAAAAAAAAAAAAAAAAAAAAAAAAGAAAAGAAAAAAATTCGATCTATTTTCACCGATAGTGACCCTCAGACCCCAAAACCACCCACCTTTCAAATTTTGATTCATATACATTTATATATATATATATGAATGCATGTATACATGTATACATGTGTCCATGTATAAATGTGCATGTATACATGTGTCATGCTGTAACTCTCTTATTTATGAACCGATTTGGATGTGACTGAGTATTGTGTATAGGACATACCAAGGTCTCGACCGAGTTCGTTGGCAGCTTCATCCGCCATCTTGTTTCAAATTGGCGACCAGTTAAAAATTTAAAATTTTTTAAAAAATCAAAAAGATGTACAAAAAGTTATAAAATGAAAAAAAAAAAAATGTTTCGTTAAGTGTTAGAACGCGATACAAAGATTCTGGAACAATTTTTGATTTGGCTTTATCTTAAAAAATGGCTGAACTATGTCTGTTTGAAATTCTAGTGTGGCTGAGATTTTGAAACAATCTGATATTTGTTATGCTGTAACTCTCGTATTTATGAACCGATATGAATGGGACTGATCATGTGTACAGAACATACCAAGGTCTCGACCGACTTCGTTGGCCAGCTTCATGCGCCATCTTGTTTCAAAATGGCGGCCAGTTAAATTTTTTAATAAAAAAAAAACAAAAATTTGTACAAAAAATTATAAATTGAAAAAGTTGTTTCCGTTAAGTGTTCTGTTAAGTGTTAGATCGTGATACAAAAATTCCGGAACATTTTTTGTTTTGGCTTTATCTTAAAAATTGGCTGATATATGGCAGTTTGAAATTCTAGAGTGGCTAACATTTCGAAACAATCTGATATTTGTTATGCTGAAATTCGCATTCAAATTCAGTAGTAACCAAAACCGGGATTGAATCTTCTATAATCGGGTTCCAAGCATTTTAGCTTCGGGTGTTTGAGTAAAATGAGTTGAATTTTTAAACACATGGACTATGAAAGCTACATTTTTCTCCCGGTACAGGCTGGAAGGAATTTTGTAACTGGTCGTTGTTTTCGTGCTAAATGATAATTTCCATTATATCGTTCTAAATTTCGATTTCAAAATACTCTATTAGCTTACGTTTCAATGTTCCGTTACAATTGAAAAAGGTTGGATAAAGCTCTAAAGGTAAAAGAAAAAAGTGGCTAAAAATAAGTGACTTACTTTGGAACGGGGTAAATATAATATTGCCAGTTATCTCATGTGAAAACCAACTCCACTCGCAGAAGACACGTAATAATTAAATTTAGGAATAAATTCACACCTTAATATGCGGAGGAATTTTAAAAAAAGATACCTCCAGCGAGAATGTAATAATTAATCACATTTAATTCACCAATTAATGCCATTCATGCGTAACAACGCAAACTTTTCTTCTTTTATTTTGCAAAATTGCATCAAATAGGTTTTTTTTTTCAGAAACTGCACAAAACAAGTACTTTACAACAAAGCAACAAGTACTTTATAGCAACAAGTACTTTATAGAAAACTGTCCAGTCATTCTGACCATAATATTGGAAATAATATGGCCTGCATAGAATTAAATTACGACTGGATAGTTTGCTGCAAATTTTTAACAGTGTACAAATACAAAAGGTTTCACTCATTAATAATTACAAAACAACATTTAATTAAAAAAAATCGTAAGAATCACCATAATCATACAACTGCAGCATGCCGCCCAATACTCCTACATACTTATTACGTCACATGACGTCTCCCCGCTTTCATGTCGTTGCCAATAGCATGATGATAAAACAATAAGAATACAGTTACATGTATAATGCAATATAAAAAAATGCACGCAATGTAACACAGAAAGGGAAGAATAATATTTCCTACACGCACATATATATTTATATATTTAAGGATAAATTATATCCCCACTGCCAATGAGTTTATCCATTCTTGACAGATGGCAGCACTACAAAACAGCGGTCAATGTCACGTGATGTAGGGGCCAATGCCAGTTATGATGATGTATGATTTATGTTGCTCCTTGGGATCATAAATTGGTCTAGCGAGAGACAATACGAAGAAAGTGCTCATAGAATTAAAAAATACCGTATGCTATGTTTAGATTTAGTTTAGTAAAGATGTTATATGATGGAGTTTTTCAGTCTGTTTTAAAAAAAGTGAAGACGTATAATATCTTTGTAAATATCTTCCGCAAATGTAGATAGAATTTTTCTTTTAATATTATTTTCGTAAATAATAAGACGAGTTCGTATCTTTGTGCGACAACTGTTTCTTAAGATATCTGTCTATCTATCTATCTATCTATCTATCTATCTATATATATATAACTAATCAAAACTATACATGTAAAACATCAAAGTTGTTATATATGACATATGGCAAGAAACATTCCACTGTGCTAAGCCAACGTCGCTAAAATACGACAAAGAACATGCAATAAGTATATATCAGTGAAATACAAAACAAATAATTTAATGTAGTTTTTTTTCTAAAAAAAGCTTATTTAATTTGAAATAAAATATACCTAATTTAGTTTCTTATCAAAAGATGTGATCAATGTGATTTATTTGATAGGAAACATTTGACACATAATGTAATGTATATATGTAATATTTTATACATTTTTTAACTTCAATTTTGCCTTACCAAAATATTATATACTACATGTAAAAACGTTCATACAATGATATAAAAATCTGAATCAGTATAAATTTGCTGATAGACACAAACTGCAAACGATCGAAATTTTGCTATGTCATGAAAAGAAGTCATGCAAATTTACAGCACGGAATATTCGAGTAAATTTACATAGAAAAAACAAATTTTTCACTTTCGTTGGAGGATTTTGTATATTTTAGGCATTCATATTTTTTCACTGGCAAAATGATAATGCAAATAATATTGGTGAGACAAAATTTTAGATAAGGAAGTTCTTTTCAAAGTGTAGATTTGTGCTGTATTTTTAAAATAACTTTATTGTAATATTAATATATTTATTTTTCTTATTCGTATATGTGTTAGAATAAATAGAAAATTCATTATAATAAATTGTAATATTGAAAAAAAAAATAAAAAAAATAATGTATAAATTAAAAATGTAAATTTTTGTGTCTCGGATCACTTCGAAAAAGTTTTTTGACGAAATAAATTTTACGTTTTTAAATTTGATATAAACTATACTTATTTTATTTTATTTTGAAATGATATGCTTAAATTTACGATATTCATGTAAAAAACTTGACATGTAAAAGCGAGTAAAACAGCTTTTGTCATGTGGTCAAAATTTACAGATAATAAAATTAAGTGTCTGATCATATCAATGTAATTTTTAACACTTTTCAGCATACTTCAAAAGTGTTTATGGATTGGGTTTGTCTGTACGTCTGTCTGTCGTTTTCCGAATCGCTTAAATATGCTCAGATTGGCATGTAATTGATAAATGGAGTTAGGGTTTTCTATAGCATGTTCGGTATTTAAAATGAGGTGTGTACAATTTACAGGCACACTTAAACGAATTCCGGTTCATCATGGTTTATGGGAAAAATCGTTTGCAATGTATTTTAATAATTTTACATTATTTCAAATATGTTGAAATTGATATATATAACTAAGGGGCACTACAAGATGCTTACTATAGAATATGGTGTGCATAGCAATTATCGTACATTTACATGGCCTTACAAAAGAATTCGGTCACAGTACTATATATGAGCGACTATTGCTGGATGTGAGTTTTTTTTTGTCGTGGTATGCATTTTCAAATTTAACTAATTTTTTGCATATTAATTGGTGTGTACAAATTCTATAGATCATATACAGGGCTGCACAAAAGAATCCGAGTACATTATCGTTTATTGTCGGAAGTTCCTGAGAGGTAATTTTCAACACGTTATGCGTTTTCGAAATTGTTCACTTAGACATAATCTTTCACCTTTTAAGCGGTGAAGTTTTGCTACAGTATTCTGAATGTGTAGGAAAGGGTTTCATAATTTATGCTTGATGTATGTCTTTTTTTCTCTTGTTTCTTTCTATTTTGGATAGATTATGTTGTATTGTATATAAGTCTACTCATTATAAATGAGAAGTTATTTCCATTTTGACAATTCTATATATTTGCATATGGGTCCAATGTATCCGTCTGGTAATTCCTATTATTTTTTTTGTGTTTTTGGTATACGGAGGAGGGATAATGTAAAAGTTTATTAAGCTTTGCATATTTTTTCGTCGCACCGAAATATTAGACTATTTGTAACAACTTTCATATAATGATATAAAAAATGGAGTGGAAAAATTAAAGTGGTAGACAAAAAGTGCAAACGATCTAAAATTTGCTATGTTATGAATGGTAGCCATGAAAAGTCACAGCATGGAATGTTTGATTAAAGGACCAGGGTCCGTAAGCCGTGTTTTTGGCCCATGAAATAAGACTAAAATTCTATTTTGTCATACTGACTTAATTATTTTACTTTTTAATATTAGAAGGTTTATCCTGTACGATTTCAGCAATATTTTTGCACATTGTTCGGATTTATATAACACACACCAGCTCAAAGTTCGTGTTACTCGTAGTTAAAAATACGCAATTTCTTCTAATTTTACCTAAATTTTTAATATATTTTTTAACAGTTTACTATGAGCGCAGCTTTTCAAAACTTTTATTTTTACATATATTGTACATTTTGATGTATTTTATAATATATGTAAAGAAGAAAGTGTTGCGCGATCGCGCTCATATAAATAATTGAGGTAAAATTAGGAGAAATTGCGTATTTTTTATCAAAAACTACGAATAATACGAACTTTGAGCTGGTGTAAGTTATATAAATCTGAACAAAATGCAAAAACTATTGTTGAAATCGTACAGGATAAACCTTCTAACATTAAAAAAGTCAAATAATTAAGTCAGTATAACAAAATCGAGTTGTAGTCTTATTTCATGGGACAAAAACACGGTTTAGGGACCCTGCTCCTTTGAACAGAGGAAAACGAATGTCTTGCTCTCGCTGGATGATTTTAGGCATTCACATATTTTCTCTGAAAAAATGATAATATGACGAGCAATTATAGTAGAAGATTTTAGAACATTGAACTCCCAAGAAACTTTTCCAAAGAATCAGAAAATTATCATGTTTTCAAACAATAGATTTATGCTGTAGTTTCAAAATAAGAATCTTCATCATAATGCTTTTTTATTTTCTTTTTGATGTAATTTTAGAAAAATGGAGTATCCTGTCAAATAAATGTAAATATTAAGTAATGTCATTCACATTATCTAGCGCAGTTTCACTCGCTTCGCTCGTCAGCTTTTCTAAATGAACTTTTTTTCAAACGGACCTGTGGATCAGGGTCCCAGTGCATTCGTCAACGTTCATCCGCCACCCGTTAGGTAACGAATGTCGTACATAACTTCACTTTAAGTAAAAGAGAATGGTAGAGAAAAGCATCAAAATTGGTCAATTAGTACTCGAGTTATTAAAAATTGAAATATTTAACACGCGGTTTAAAATAATTAATATTTTTAATCTTTAAAAAATCATAAAATAAGCTTATGTATCTCATTCTTTTCATGTTCTTAAATAAAAAATAGAAATCATTTAAACCTGCTAATTAGTTCTCGATATATATAAATTTGAAAACGCATTGAATGCGAATCATTGCTGTCACATTTACAGATTTCTAGAGCAAGGAAAAGAAAAAAATGGTACCACTCCTATTTTTCTTCTCCATTTTTGCTATAAAGGTACCCTTTTCCTGAAAGTATGACTCCACTTGGTTTTAATGGTATTCTACTCAAAGTAGCGGATTTATTCTCCCTGTCTGTAATTCTAGAAACAACTCATGTGATTTGAGCTATTTTTTTACTTTTGGAAGCTACAAAAGATAAATTAGAAATAAAGTTTTACCTGATCATGTATAGGTAAGTTAGCAGCGAATAAAATAAATTTCAAATTTTTATTTCATTTTAGAAGTTTTATTTTATTTCTTGAAAAAAAAATTGCGACGAAAAAATTGCTGACTCTTCTTGAATTATTTTCGAAATTTGTATATTACCATTTATTGGTATAGATTGTAAAGACTAAATCAATAGAAATGGCAGGTTTCAACTATTTTAATTAATTAATTAAAAAGCTAATTAAAAAAAGTGAAACCGCTTTCAAGGTGCATATCTTTTTGGTACCTTCCTGAACAAATTCTGTAGCAGTGTGCACAGTCCTTTCTTTAAGAAACTGCACACTGGCACACAATCACATTAAAACATCTAACTTTATTATTTTAGATACTTAAGTACTTTTTTAATTTCACTGGTTACAATGAAAATATGTCCTGATTAAGGTAAGCTCGGTATAATGTGGTCGGATGACAGCGGGTTACTGTATTTTGTAATGATACCTTCAATACAATAACAACATTTATGTAACTTTTAATTATTGTTACATGCACATATTATAGTACCTTGCATGTTGTTTTTTCAGTTTCAGATTAAATGAAGTTTTTCGAAGAAATTTTTTAATTTGAAATAACGTATATACGTATTTAGTTTTTTATTAAAGGATCTGATAAAAATCTTGAAGACAAAAAGATGTCTTGTGTTATCGAATAACATAGTCGTAATTTAATATTTCAGTTTTCTTTGCATATATAACTTAAAATTTGCCTTTAGACTATTTGAAAATCTTTCATATAATGATGTAAAAAAAAACTGAGTCAGAAAAATTGCGGAGATAGACACAAACTGCAAACGATCCAAAATTTGCCATGCCATGAAAAGAAGTCATGCGAACTGACAGCTTGGAAAGTTTGAGTAAATTTGCACAGAAAAAAAAGCGAAAGTTTTGCTTTCGTTTGGATGATTTTGTATATTTTAGGTATTCATATTTTTGCATTGAAAAAATGATAATATAACAAATATTGATAAGAAAAAAGTTTAGAAAAAGAACATGTTTTCAAAGAATAGATGAATGATCATATTTTCAAAGACTAGATTTACGCTGTATTTTAAAAATAAAAGACTTTTTAATAAAGTTTTACATTTCTTATTAATATATATAATAGAATAAATGGAATAGTCATTCGAATAAATTGAAACGTTAAGAAAGAAAAAAAAACGTGTGAAGTTTAAATATCTGGAGTTTCTAATTTAAAATAATACAGTTAAAAAACAAATACAAGGCAAATCTTGTTAATATTAAATAAAGCAGAAATATTTATAAAAATTATTTCTTAATTTTGTATGTAAAATATTAATAAAAAAATTCCTCTACGAAAATTTTCATAATTATATTTTAAGATTTTCTGAAATTTAATTGTTAGAATTGTTTATTTTTTACTGTTTTCATAAAAATGTCTTTTAAAAATTTTTATGTATATATATATATATATATATTGCAGAAAAGTGATCAAAATTCACCAAATTTTTTTTCTGAATGCTCTATCTTATATTGCTTTCTTTTTGCTTTTTTTTGGAATGTTCATGCACATAAATGAATGTTTATTGAGAGTAATATATACTTCAAATTGAAATTTATAATTACATTGCAATATATCTTTTGCCACACGCACAGCACATTGCATTAATAATTGTAGAAATTAGTTAAATTGTTATGATGGAATTGTTGGTCATTTTCACTATGTGATACACAGTAAAAAAGTTTTTCTTAACCTAGAAAAATATAAATTAACCACGATCGGAAATATACAATAATATCTTCATTTTAATTAATACTGGTTGGGTAGTTTTTGCGTTGTTATATGCGGACAAACGGACGGACGGATCAGACGACGACTATAGGTGCTATGTATTTATACAATTACGAACACACCTAACAAATAAACTTAAAGGGTTTTAAAGGGTAATACCATTTTGACCGGTTCAAAATTTTAAAGTTATTTTGTCGCTTAAGGAAACTTTTATGTAAACAACAAAATAACTCATTTTATTAGTTAGAAAATGATATCGAAAGTTAATGAGCAATTTTGAGCTATAGAATTAGACCGTGCGAACGTTTGCGCACGGCAGTCTCAAATAAAGTAGAGGTTCTATCCATTATCGGCTTAAGGTCACTTATCACATCTGTCATGTATTAATAAAAAATGTTAATTGCGCTTTTATCAAAACATCAATCAAAACATCTGGTCAATTTCTTAAAACGAACTTTTAAACCAACAAAATATTGACATTTCATAATTCACTTTTATATTTTAACAGAATAATAAGGCTACTATAATTTGTGACTCGTGTTATAGCCAATATACACGCCAGGACACGTCGCCCTTATCATTATCTTTTTACGC
Organism: Maratus michaelseni; assembly: GCA_963931845.1. Taxonomy (NCBI): domain Eukaryota; kingdom Metazoa; phylum Arthropoda; class Arachnida; order Araneae; family Salticidae; genus Maratus; species Maratus michaelseni. The sequence continues at coordinate 411,909,818 of OZ007587.1, forward strand.
ATGAAGGTTTTGCTATGGTACTCATTGTGAAATTTGGTAATTTTTCAAATTCAATATTAGAAAAATGGCATAATCATTAGATTTGAAATTTATATCAAGAAAAATACAATTTTTTACCTTTCAAACGCAGTTTGCCTAACAATTTTCTGACAAATACTTTTCGAGCTACTATTTTTTTTTCAGTAACTTCAAATGTTTCATTTTCCGAGATTAATCTGTGGCAACAATTAGCGAAAAACCCAGTCGTCAGAAACGCATAGTTTTTTATTAAAGAGGCTGTTGGAGCAGGGATTGTCACCACCAATTTGCCACCATCACAATTGAAATCGGTTCGGTAGTTCTAGAGATTCCATAGAAATTGTAATTTAGAATGTTTTTAGAACGCTTTTCGCTCATTTCACCATTTTAAATTTCAAATATTTTTATTTTGTTCTTAGAGAGCATTTACATGTTATAAGTAACTACAACGCCAAATTTGAAATTTCTAGCTCCTTCAGTATAAAAAAGATCGTAATTTTAGAACGGTTTTCTCTCCTGCACCACCCTGGGGTTAGTGACACCGACATAAAATATAGCCTATATTGGAGCAGGGGTTGTCACCATCAATTTGACACCATCACGTTTGAAATCGGTTCCAGAGATTCCATAAAAATTGTAATTTAGAATGTTTTTAGAACGCTTTTCCCTCATTTCACACTTTTAAATTTCGATTTTTTTTTATTTTGTTCTTAGAGAGCATTTACATCTTATAAGTAACTACAACGCCAAATTTCAAATATCTAGCTCCTTCAGTATAAAAAAAGATCGCAATTTTAGAACGTTTTTCGCTCCTGCACCCTCCTGGGGTTAGTGACACCGACATAAAATATAGCCCATATTGGAGCAGGGGTTGTCACCATCAATTTGACACCATCACTTTTGAAATCGGTTCGGTAGTTCCAGATATTCCATAGAAATCGTAATTTAGAATGTTTTTATAACGCTTTTCGCTCATTTCACACTTTTAAATTTCGATTTTTTTTTATTTTGTTTTTAAAGAGCAGTTACATCTTATAAGTAACTACAATGCCAAATTTCAAATTTCTAGCTCCTTCAGTATAAAAAAGATAGCAATTTTAGAACGTTTTTCACTCCTGCACCCTCCTTTGGTAGTGACACCGACATAAAATATAGCCTATGTTGGAGCAGGGGTTGTCAGCATCAATTTTCCCCCATCACTTTTGAAATCGATTCGGTAGTTACAGAGATTACCCCCTACAAACAAACAAACAAACAAACAAACAAACAAAAATCTTTACTCCTTTATAATATTAGTATAAATTAAAATAAAACGTGTAAGCTACTTATAAAATGCATTGCAATTCGAATAAAATCGTGGCTTGAAGACGTCATACACTTTAAATGCTCTATTACTGAATTGCGTAAAATAAACATCCTTATAACTCCAAAATTGATAATCATATTAACTAACGGTTTATTGCGTCTTATTAAGCGTCTCATTTCCAATTAAATTATATCTTTGAATTGAAATTTGGATGACATACAGGGTCATGAAAAATGGCAGAGTATTCAAAATATGATTACAAATATCTCGGCAACTAATTATCCGATTTCATGCTTTATGCAAAATTTATGTTTTTGTATTGTCTTTTATATTCATTCCTTAAAATAAACAATTTCGAAAATTTTTATATACCTTTTATCAGAACGACTATTTCGAGAGTCCGAAAAAAATAGTTCCGGACAATCGAGGTTACTGAAATTCAATAATCTTATTCTAATTATTAGATACTAAGTACATACCAAATTTCAAGTCTCTATCTCAATTTTCTCGAGAGATAGAGCGTTTACAGACACACAGACATACAGACACACAGACACACAGACGGACAATAATTTTGTTTTCTAAAAATATGTTTTTCGAAATCTCCAGTGTCTGAAACGTTTAAATCCATCATTTTTTTTTTTCGATTTTTAAAACGATGTCAAGACTTACCCTATACTACGTATGATGTGTAAGTAACAACTGTTGAAAGACAAAAAAATAATAATCTCAAAGAAGAAATATTAATGTAAAAAAATTGACTTCAGTGTACTGATAGTAATAATTATTATTGTTATGTATCTCCTTAAAAAATATGTAAAAAGCTTTAAAGTTTTTAAAAACCCGTGTAAATCTGCTAAGGTGTTCGGATTTCTTATAAAGTTTATTGGTCATTCTGTTAGAGTGATAAAAGGAAGTATTCGAAATAAGTTCTGATGAAGTTCCACAAAAAAACGCTTTACATTTAAATTGGTGCCAATTTGCAACAAATTAATTTGCAAATTGTCGCAAGTAACTTACAAATAACTGGAAATAATTTTCAAATTTACACTGTAATCCAAAGAAGCCCTAATAAGTTCCGTATTAAAAAGTCTGTAATTCAAGTGGCCGAATTTTCAACCAAACTGATCAACCGGATTTCGAAGACCCTGATTTTTCCCAACTTGCAAATTTTTGCAAATATCTTGCAAAAAAAGTGAAAATAATTTGCAAATTTATATTGTAATCCAAATAAATTCTAACGAAGTACCGAGAAAAGAGATTTACATTTAAAATTTTTGGGAATTCAATCTCCTCCCAATTTGCAAACAATGAACATAATTGTTTTTGAAAATTAATCGTCAGATATTTTTTTAGTGAAACATGTAGGTTTTTTTTTTTCACAATTATGATATTGCGTTTATGCGTAACGTTATAATGAAATTTGTGGTTGATTTACATATGACTTTGAACAGATAATTTTCACAAAAGAAAAAAAAAAGTTTTTTTTTTTTATGGACATAGTAAACTTTCAATTTCAAATTAAAAATATATATTATATTTCAAAATTTTTATCTTTATTTTTAGCATAATAATGATATTTGCGTCCAGACCTTCAGATTGAAAAGAAAATTTTTTGATTACGAAAATTTTTAAGTGAATTATGGACATTTTTTGCAGCCGCAGACAACAACTGTTTTAGCGCGACGGCCACTAAAAATACATTTTGGCAGGACTGCAATAATTTCGTCAACTGCAAATTTATTCCCCTTTGTGAAAAAATATTTTTGCACACTCCCTTTTTTTTAGTCATGAATATTTGTCAATAGAATGCAAATTCTATGACGGAGTACAATATTATTATTAAAAAACATACAAAATACTCATAAAAATGTAATTTTCTTAATACAACTGGATACTACACTTATAAAGGTAAGTTAATTTTTCTACTTTTACAGTGACAAATCATTTACATCAAACATACTCTGTAATATTTACAGATGTGTCTTCTTAAAAAATATCAGTTACGATGAATGGCTTATTATGTAATTAGAAATAACTTCAGATACTAAATAATAATAGAAAATAAGGTTATAGAAATTTCAAACAGTTTTATTTTATGGAATAAAATCTGGAATTATATAGAACCTTCTGTTATTTTAATACAAATTGATTTCCTTTAAAATAAACAGTTTACAGATTTTTTACAGATAAAAACAATAATCTGTATTTTTTACGACTTTTTTCCTATTTTCATATATTTTGCAGTAAAATAAAGTGTTTATACTGTGCTGTAAAATAAATAGTTTTTTATTGGTTTCCTAGTTGACAATCTTTCTCTGTAAAATCAAGATTTTCTTAGAATTCGTTTTCATAACAGAAAATGAATTACAATAGAAGTAACTGTACATTGCATCTAGAACAGAGGTTCTCAAACTATGGTACGCGAAGCACTGGCTACTGGTACTTTGAATAAAATACAAAATTCAGCATATAATGACATCAAAAACGGTTTGTCTTTATTAAATCGAAAATTTTCAAAAAAAAAAAAAATTCGAATGCGATTTAGGATGTGTAAACTTTTTTTCCATTTCTTTGTTGCGAGAAATGTTTGTAATAGCAGTTTTCCAGAATTAAAAACATAATTATTATTATTAGATTTTTATGGATAAAAATTGAGTTTTTTAATAAAGACCTAATTTAAAATTAATGAATGAAGTATTTTTAATTAACTGAAGAACTGTTTTTAAACATGCTTTATAAATTGAATTATCTGGAGGTAAAGTCTGGATGCTTGGAAGTAAGAGGAGTTTGTGTGAGTAGGAGGAGTTAAAACAAAATAAAATTCCAAGTGTAATTTATAATCCATTGTTCTCTTTGTACTAGAACAGCTTCTAGAAGGTGTTGAAATATAAGTTTTATTTTAAACATAATTCATAAAGTAATTCATTCTATTGATTGAAATATATTTCTTCTCTTGTACAAAACGTTTTATAGTTTTCTCCTATTTCATGGAAATCGGTTTTTAACAGAGTAAGGTTATTTATAATGGTGATCTGAAAAAAAAAATTGTAGTCATATGCAATGCGGATTTCAGGTAAAGTATTGTGCATATATATTGAAGTGATATGAAGAAACTTGCGTTTGCCTACTGGGCGACATTATTGTCGCATTTAAAAGTATGCAAATTATTAATGCAGTTGTGCCGAGCCTATGTTAAATTGGCTAACTAAGCTTTGGATAAAAAATTCGTTTCTCATTTGAGACACTCAGCCACTGTATCTCACGAGAGAGGAAAGAAGTGAACTTATTCAGCTCTCTTATGATGGATTACTGGAGTCCTCATTAAGAGGATGATTGTAATAGAATTTTCACTGGCAAGAATATCAGAGTACCATCTGATATCGTCAAAGTATGCTGGTGTTTAGCACAACATATCTCTGTGAATGTGCTTTTCCCCCCTTCGTTATACGAAAAACAAACTAAACATCGAATCTGACTTGTGACTAAAAATATCTAATATTGAGCCAGACATGAGGAAGCTGTGCTTGATAAAACAAGTCCACCCCTTTCATTAGCGATAGAAGCAAATTAGTGCAATCAGCCTACTATAACAGCATATGAATCAATGTGCGCCAATATTTCATTAAGTATTGTGGCTTTTTCCAAAACCAAAACACTGTATTTTGATATTGTATGCATTATTAAAATTTAATGATAATACTACTTTTTACTTGAATGTTATTATAAAGCACTCAATCTAAGTACCAATTTAGTGATGTGTAATCATCCCTTTTTAAATACAATAAAACCTGCTATGGCGTAAACAGAAAAGATGGGAGATATATTTCATTTTAGACAGGTTCCTTTTTACAGGTTATTCTATATTAGCTTTACGCTTGTTACTTGGTGGTACGCGGAAGTATGAACTTCGATTTAGTGGTACGTCTGTCTAAAAGTTTGGGAACCCCTGATCTAGAACATATTATTTGTGGTAGGTTGTTTCTGATTTTGCTAATACAAATTTTATTGTAATTATTAATTCAACTATAACTCTGATTTGAAATACTTAAAAAAATAAAAGCGACACAAATTATATGGAAACTGTTCTATCTTTGATATTAATTAAAGTAAGTAAGCATATATGCAATAAAGGTGGACGAATGAAATCTATTTCACATATTTAATTACAATTCAGAATACAAAACGTAACAATACGACATCAAGACATAACTACACCACATTCAGTGGCTACTTGCAGTACAATCAAACATATGTAAAAGTGGGCGCTAGCGAGCAGACACCCTACAATTTGTAGTGCTGCCATCTAGGGTTTATTATCTGAAATACAAACACTACATAAACGACATATAATTTTTCTTTAATAATGGTCTTAATTCAGTATTCGAGGCATTTTTAGGGGTTTTATACAAATGTGAGCGCTGCACAGTGGCAAATTTTCCACAAAATGATTCTGCCAAAACCAGAAAGTAAAAGTTTTATTTTTTCCATACATAACTTTGCATAATTGCAGGTTAGTATTTTTAGCGTATCTTTAGCTCATCATTATGGCATTTAGAAAATGCCTAACATTCTGTTTTAGATAGTACATAGGTGATGTTGAATTTAAAAAAAAATATTAATTTCGCTGTTTTCATGTAAATTGTTGAAAACTTATATTTTTAGGGATATTCGTTGGTTTTTTAATGTGGACTGTATTTCAAGAAGTCTGTGTAAATAGATTTTGCTCGTAAGTATAAAATATTTTACGAAAAGCCGTCAACGAATGAACATATCGAAATCAATATTCCTCTCAAAATGTTTAACCCTTTCAGACGCAAAGTACTTCTGTTACTAAAATGTTGAAATTATTGAATGACACCAGGGCTTACGAACAAATTTATTTGGAAATAAATAAATCTTTCTTCACATACATTATAAAAGGCAAAACTTAATTTCATAATTCTGGTGCCGTTGTTGATTTTGGGTGTTAAAATTAGGTGGGACAGCATTTAACCCACCATGCCGGAAAGGGTTAACAGTATTTTGTAGAAATGATTAACTCTGTAGAAATAATACATTTGTGATATTAATTTTACAACATTATTAATGTTAACTGTTTTTTAATGCTTTTAATTAAAATACAGCAGTTTTAACTGTTAATTATTTCAATCAATAAATGCAAAAAAAAAATAATTGAATTTTATACTGAGGTTCATAAAACTTTGTCCACATATACCGCGTAAGATCTATGTTTCATAATTAAATAAATTGTACTCCAATTAATCCAATTAATGTAATAGAAGAGGTTGTTGGACATTGGTGAACTGCCATCAAGACTTTAGCCTGCCAATGATCAGAAATCATATAGTAGTCCGAACTATAACGTACATATACAGTGTCGTTGGAAAGAAAAATACTAGTTTTCAGACATACTAGTACTAGCGTGCATATATAACGTAAACACAGGTAGCGTGTAGTCAGATTAAGTGTGAAACCATATTAAATCTGTAGTTTTAAATGAGCACTCTGAATAGATGTGCAGTCCAGTGGAATAAACAGGCCTGACAAACGTCGATGATCCATGTTGCTTTACCGAGATAAAAAAAAAAAAATTATCTCAACTTATTTATTTACCTCTTCTTCAGAATTCAATGGAGCTCCTTAAAAATGAATCGACACCACATTCTACTAGAACATATTAAAAATGAAATTCCAACTAAATCAAAAAGTCACCTTTTATTGATGTTGTAGATATTTTTAACAGGCGAAAAACACTGTAAATTTCTATTTTGAGCTCGTGAATCTGTATTTAAACGCAGGGCGGAATATTGCAACTGACGCACTGCAGATAAATGTTTTATCCAATTGAATGCCTTGATTAGCGCAACAATCGCGGAATTAACAAAACTGAGTAACTAACTTTTGGCGCGAAGAGCAAAAATACGCGTCCCTCGACAAAATAAATAAATCAATAAAGGAACGCTTGACTTCGATAGAAGTAAGGATGCAAGGCTGAGTAAAAAAAAAAAGTACAGGCGTCGCGCGGCATCGAAATGAAATTGCAAGAGGAATGGAGGATGAAGGAAGAAAAAAAAGTATGATGCATTAAAACCATTGTGACCATTGTAATCGTAAAACCATCGAATTGTGAAATGAGAAACGGAATAAAATATAATAAAATTATATAGAACAATAGAATAAATTTAACATGGGTTAATATTTAAAATATGTTATATAAACCTGTATATAAAGCCACACAAGAAATTTATGAATTACGTTATTTTATTACTTTGAAATATTTACACCTTTTTCAAGTTCACAACATTGCGAGTAAAAGATAAATTCAATAGTTTAACTTTCTCATTTCTTTAAAAGCAAATGTAATTTTCTAATACCACAGAACTCAAATGAACAACCAATCAAAGTTTCTTTAAAAGTAATATATATGTAAATTTTGTATTCTATGAAGTGTCTGTTTCAATGAATCAAAATAATACTAACAATCTTCTTGCTGAATACATGAGGTTTCGAACGAACAATATAAATGTACATTTATAAGATCGCGTTGCTTTACATTTAATAGCTGTTGCAGCGAAAAAAAAAATCTTCTCTAATGCTCAAAACAGTTTTTTGAAAATGGTTTACATACCTTTCCTGTCTTAAATAACTAAAAAGTTGTATCATTTGCTAAGAAAATATCTTTGAAGTGTCCAATATTAAACAAATATAAATAAAAAGATAATTTAAAAGACGAAATTTTACCGTGTAATGTTAGATTTCAGTATACTGATTATTATTATTATTATTATAGTCATGAAACTTATTAAATATATGCAAGGGTTATTAAAAAATAAAAAAAATAAACGAGTAATTCTCATTAAAGCATTGATGTCTATTTTCTTAATCTCTTTTACGAGTAATTATGCCTAAGGTGTTCAGATTTCGTTTTTAAAAAAATGAGTTTTAGTGGTCATTCTATTAGATTTAAACAAGAAATGCAATCTTAAAAAGCCCTAATGAAGTTCTACCAAAAAAAAAATATATATATATATTCTTGCGAAAATATATTCTTTAGTTCGTAAAATATTATAATTTCTATCTTAATATGTTAAAATGGTGTTTTTTGTAATATACTTACCCTTTAATTTTTCAAGTATTATTTGTAATGAAAAAAAAAATCATTTGTTTTTTTTCTTTGTAAATATTAAATTACTGATGGAGGCTACACAGTTATTTTTAGAAATTATTAAAATGGAAAAAGAAACAATGATTTTTTGTTACTACTTTCATCTTTCAATTTATTTAATTTTAAATGTAATTTAAATTGAAACATTGTCATGTTTATATTGTTGAATAGTTTGATATGTTGATTTGAATGTTGGAAGTCCAGATATAGGAATGATAGACCATCAGAATACTATTCCACTAATACTAGAAGTAGTACAACTACTGCTAATATATGTAGTGCTTTGTTGTTTCAATGAAACGAATTATTCATTAAAAAATCATTCAATCACATATTTAGTCTCCTCACAAACTTAGACTTCACATGAGGCATTTAATTTAAGTCGTAAAAACAGTGTTTTGAAATCGTCTCCTTTTTAACTTTTACTTTGAGTACCATAACTTATGCTTTCAAATTTCATGTGTGGCTTCAAATGATTTGATAAGAAATAACTTTACAAGATTCAAAAGTTGATGGTATACAGATTTAGAGAAGAAGTGAATACAGAAATAAAAACATTTTTTTTAATTCATGTAGTATACTCTTAAATGAGACGAATAACTTTTCTTTTTCTTTTTAAGGTATGTATGTGTGGTACTACCCTATTAAAATATTTTACCACTAAAAATATACGTTATAAAATTATGTAAAACGTAGCGCCTCATATGTGGCTCAATGCCACAAGTGGTTAGAAAGACTGGTTATTAAAAAAATTAAAGGTACACTGAGAAAAATGACTCTTTCAAATTTGAGTAAATCGATGTTTTCATTTTGTTGTGAAACTTTTTGTTTCAAATATGATGACCCAATGCTTTCAATTCTGAAATACTAGAAATACTCAGAATGTTGAAACATGGACATACTCAAAACTGAGCACATAGAGGTCAGTTCATACTCATTTTTGAAACATAGGCATACTCAAAAATGATTAGGATCAGTTCAAATTCATTCTTGAAACATGGACATATTCAAAAATGAGCACATAGAAGTCAGTTCATACTCATTTTTGAAACATGATCATACTCAAAAATGAGCACACGATGTTTTATTCTTGAGTGTTTGCATGTTTTCAGAAATGAGTATATACATGTTTCAAACTTGAATAATTTTGATTCGGAGTCATTTTAACCATGCAACATACTCAGAATTGAGTATTTTTTGCTCAGTTTCGAAAATGTTTTTTTTTTTTTATTTCTGAAAATATACTTTTTCAGAAAAGTTATTTTCATAGTATTTATGCTTATCAACGAATTATCATCAGCTATTCTGTCTATCAAAATATTTGAAAAAAAAACAAGATTTTTTTTTCTCAAAGAAATGTTTTAGAAATGCCTTTAAAAAAAATATTGATAAATTAAATTCTTTGACACGCAATTGAATGATAAATTTAGAAAAAAAAATGTCTGTCATAATGTCACACAATTAGAAAAGAAAACGAAGAATCAACAATAAAAAATAAATAAAAGTGGATCAGTGTCCAAGATAAAAAAAAAATGCTAATGTATAAAATAAATCATAAATCCATGTGAGTGAGCCTGACAAAAGTTTCAGTTGTAGAAAATGGCTTATTTAAGAGCACATATAGACAAAAAAAGAAAAAAAAGTGAAGGAGAAAGAAATAATTTTCCTAGTTAGATAAATGTTAAGGTATGTATTATTTTTAAAACTAGATTTCTTTATTGAAACAAAAATAGATGGAGGAAAATATTTTTCTGAATTATTATCTTTTTTTTTGTCAATTATTGAAAAATATTCAATTTTATTTAACGCAATATCCATATTGATTAAAGTGTCATATACGATAAGAAATAAAATGTAAGAGTTAAGTGTAAACTGATAAGATTAAAAAAATATATTGCCAGAATTTTAAGTTGTTGATAAGTTGTTTATAGGTCGAGTAAAATTTATGGCGATAATGTTATTCTTAATATATTTTTGTAAGTTATTTTTAAGGACAACCACGAACCTGATAATTTTACAAAGTATTTGTTAAAAATATATTTATTATTTTTTATTATACATATGTGCACATGTGATCCAAACAGAAAAATAAACTAGAAAAATATAGATATATATTTTTAGATGAATTTGTAAGAAGAACTCATAAAAAAAATAATATTTTCCTATATACCAACTATTTTTTATAGAATAGTTTCATTAATTAAAATGTTTAAATATCATCCTTCTTGTTATATTGTCTTTTTTGTTTTTAATCAAATAAACAACTTTCATTGTAATTTCGAGAATCATTTATTTTTTTTATCATATTGAAACATCTGTAGGGTAGTATCACAACATTATTTAAGATTTTTTTTTCAGTTTCAATACTAGGAAGATATAGATTTTTATTACAATCTGCCGTATTCCTGCTAAAAGAATATTTTCATTGCGTTAATTTATGGACATTTAAAACTTATTATAACGTTTTTTTTAGGTTTAAAAGTTTGTCTCATTTATTTACAAAGCTAAGACAAAATTTTACATCACAATTTTTGACGCTATAGAGTTATATTGCAGCTGTAGTTTCATGTAGTACATTTTTATGTTCGATTAAATTGAGAGTCTAATTTGTATGCACTGTATAAAAAGACATGTTTCTTAAGATAGAAAAATATAACATAACACGAGTAGAAATATACAGGGTGATTCAGAAGTAAGTATACAACTTCCAGATGCTGTTAAACAGGAACAATTTAATGCATGTTCCCCCAATGCAAGCCATAAGGTAGGTGTACTCATTAAGTTTTTTGCCGCAGCCGTAAGAAGTGACATTAGGCGATAGCTAGCGTGTCACGCGAATATCAGTAGATATGGCTGCGTCTTCAGTGGAGAAGGCATTTTGTGTTCTTCAGCTGAGGAAAACGGAATACGTCACCATTGTACAACGTCATTTTCTAACACGATTTGGAAGAGAACCTCTAACCAGAAATTCATTTATGATTAGTTTAAAAAATTTGAAACGACGGTTTGTTTGTGCAAAGTGAACAGAAATGTATTACCGGCTTGAAGTGTGTCATGTGATTTTTTAACCAATCATAAATGGCTTTTCTGCATAGAAGTTCTTTTCCAAATTGTGTTCGAAAATGCCGTTTCACAATAGTGACAGATTCCGGTTTGCTCAATTCAAGAAAACAAAATGCCTTCTCCACTGCAGACGCAGCCATTTCTACTGATATTCGCGTGACACGCTATCTATCGCCTATGTCAAATCGTACAGCAGCGGGAAAAAACTGTATGAGTACGGCTTGCATTTGGAGAACGTCTTAAACGGTTCCTGTTTTACAGCACATTTAGCCAGGAAATCCATTTATGATTGGTTTAAAAAAATTGAAACTACTGGCTTTTTGTGCAAAGCGGACAGAAATGGGTTAACGGTTTGAAATGTTGTAACGGTTTGTCATGTGACTAAGGATGGACAAATATAACATTTCTGACTTTTTTTCTGGTTAGAGGTTCTTTTCCAAATCGCGTTCAAAAATGCCATTGCACAATGGTTCCGTTTTGCTCAGTTCAAGAACACAAAGTGCTTTCTACGCTGCAAATGCACCCATTTCTACTGATATTCGCGTGACACGTTAACTATAGCCTATGTCACTTCGCACAGAATCGAGAAAAAATCTTTGTGGCTACATCTACCTTTCGGCTTGCATTTGGGGAACGTGTTTTAAAGTGTTCCTGTTTTATAGCATCTGAAAGTTATATAATTACTTATGACTCACTTATGAATTTCTTATAAATATTCCGAGCCACCTCCGATTCCGACAAACATCTTTATGTTCAGAAACCTGAGAATCCAATATATTTTCGAGGTTTAACCAATCATTTATAGAAACGCAGTTTGTTTTGCCGCCAACAATTTTCGGAAAGCAAATGGTATGAATTCTCAAGTAAACACTTCCATGTTCAACAAATATGTTTTACAGACAAATATGACAATTTAACAGCATTAACATTAACATTAAAAATAATATTATTTTGTTACTCTTGCATGCATAAATTAAATAACGCAGATGAAAACGTTTATTTGAGAATTGATAGCGTCCTAAAATACGATATTCGATATTAGTTTGATTAACTAATTAACATGGTATAAAAAACAATGTATTATATTTTAGACCGTGGGTATATTATATTTTTGTAGTTTAAGAAACATTTGTCTTTTGTTTAATAGTGCGCAATTCTAAATTAAAATGGATTAAAATCTGAAAAAAATACATGACACTGGAAAAAATAAAAAGGATGTATAAAGATTTCGCATTAAGTTTTTTATTTATGTGATAATAAAGACTTATTAATTTGTATGCACCTATGTAATGAAAAAATATGAAATATCTAAAACTTTTACATAGTGTAACACTAATCCAAGCTTCTTTCCAACAATGTTACTATAGAACCAAATACAATTAAAATGTGCATAAAAAACATAATAAAATTATGTAAATTACATTAAAAATCAAACGTACTACCGATTATAAATGCAAGTAAAAAACGTACAATACAAATATTAAACTGGCAAAAATCAGTAATTTTTGTCTGAAGCAGTTAATACATATTTCTTTGATTATGAGATCTTGGTTTTTTACTTTTCCCAAATCTACAGTTTGATTTTATATTTTTCAGCTTTTAAATACACTGATAAAGACGTTTTAGAACAAACACAACATATGTAAGATAATTTTTGACTTTTTTAATGTCATTTTTATAATTTATTACGCTGTTTTATTAACATTTTAATATATTGGCGCAGTTTCTTCCTCTTTCATCTGATTTAAATATAATTGCTTGAAGTTTTGAAACATTTTCTATATAAAATGTCCTATTTTCATGGAATCTCCCATGCTTTAAAAGGAAATGATCACAGCCAAATTCAAGGAAAATAAAGCTGTTTATTCCGTTGAGATATTTCATTCTTTTTCGCATAAAACAGAAAGTGCTTATTTTAAGTTTAAAAATGTTTTGTTTGGAGCTAAAATAGATGTGATATCTCATGGGGCAGTATGAGATGTTTGCAAAACTAGCAATTTAAGATATTGCATTTTTCTTTAAGCGAAGCACAAAAACATTTACGATATTCTCAGAAGCTCGCTTGTTTGAGGAATTTTTGTTGTAGTAGTCAAATTTTATACACAGATTTCTAAATTCTACAGTAGTAAAAGATATATTTTGTTTCTTTTAACTTTTTAGTAGCTTCTCTGAATATAACTTTTTATTGAATTTTATTTGCTATCTTATCGTTAATCCGTAGCTATACTTAAAATAAAAAGACTTCGATAACTTTTTTTTTATAATTTATTGAAATCTGTTGTAAAATATTACTTTATAAATGCGCAATATAAATCAGTGTATTTAAATATTTTTTCATTAGAAATATTGTTATTTTTTTCCAGTTTGACAAATTTAGATACTGTTTTCTTCTGATAAACCTTTTTATGAAAAAATAAGAAGTCACATATCCTATGAAAACAACGCTCGCATCGATGAAAATGACATTAAGTACTTAGTTGGCCCAAATTTGGCTTTGATTTTGATGGATTATTTTGTTTTTTGCCAAATATCGTCAAACATGACATGAATTTGGCGCATGCATGTTTGTAAAAGTGTATGTATATGTCTATACTGTTACTGTACACAGCGAATATAAGTATCTTTAATAGATTGCCAATTGTTTTTCCCCAACAGTTAAGCTGTAATATAATGATTTCAGACTGCACATGTTGGTCAAACTTCGGGCTCTGTTAGCTCATTATAATAACAGATTATTTGCATTGCATCAGTTTATGTGCATTTAAATATTTACAAATTTTTTAATTGAAATTTTGCCAAATTAATTCGTAAAAAAGGTACGGGAATTTTTATGACTGGTTTTGAGGCTCTTGTGCTAAGTAGCGTAGAGTAGAAGGATAGTCTAATTTTTGAGATATGAATAAATAGTTAAGCTGTAATATAATGATTTCAGACTGCACATGTTGGTCAAACTTCGGGCTCTGTTAGCTTATTATAATAACAGATTATTTGCATTGCATCAGTTTATGTGAATTTAAATATTTACAAATTTTTTAATTGAAATTTTGCCAAATTAATTCGTAAAAAAGAAACGGGAATTTTCATAACTGGTTTTGAGGCTCTTGCGTTAAGTAGCGTAGAGTAGAAGGATAGTCTAATTTTTGAGATATGAATAAATAGAAGAGTATTAAAAATAAATTAATTGTGAGTATGTGAATGAATGAAGTTCCTTATACAAATGATAAAGATGTATAAAGTTTTGAATTGAGTTTTTCTATTTACACGCTTGTAAATATACAACATTTATGTTCACCAATTAGTGGTACCTATAAAACTATACAAAATAGAAAGCTTGTTTATTGCATATTACTGATCCATGCGTTTGAATAAGTTATATGAGATTATAGTATGACATGTAAGAACTAAACACAACTATAATATGTGATACAATAACGTCATAAAAGACCCAAATTACATTAATAATCAATTTCCACTTCATCATTTGCTCTTTTACTTTCTTTTGACAATTTAACATTTTAATTTAATTTTTCGTTTTTATATGCCCTGATGAATGTGCTTTATAGACGTATAAATAACTACATGATTGATTTGTAACGTAGTTTTTATTATATTATTATTATTATTATCTTTTTTTGCACTGAAGTATTTTAATACACTGGAAAAAATTTCGTCTCCCTCACCTATTTTAAATATAATTGCTTAAAATTGTGACTACTTTTACGCAGATAAATTCCTATTTTCGTGAAATTTTCCAAGTCTTGAAAGAAAATTGTTTACTTCGAAAATAAAGTTGCTTGTTTGAGATATTTTATTTATTTTCGGATAGAACAACGAACGCTTGTTTTATGATTAGAAATGCTTTGTTTAGAGCTGAAATATATGCTTTATCTCATGGGTACTGTACGAGATGTTTGCAAAAGTGACAATTTACGATACTGCATTTTTCTTGTAGGGTAGCACAAATATATTTAAGATATTCTTGGGGTTCACTTGGAGTTCAAAATTTTGAATGCAGTTTTGTTTTTATTGCAAAATCATACACGCAGATTTTTAGTCTACAATAATAAAAGAGATGTGCCGTTTTCAAAATCTACGAAACAGCTTCTTTGAATTTAACTGTTTATATAATTTTGATTGATAACTTATCTTATTCACCCACTATACGTACATTAAAAGGGTTTCCATTGTGTTTAATTATCATACATAATATAACTGTAGTAAACATACTTTACTATGCAAATTCGGTTATAATTCAGATAAATTTAAAAAGTATTATTTACAAAAAAATATTTACTTTTTATTTTTTATTTATATTTTCTTCTTTTTAGTGTGTAAAATATTCCATTGTTACAGTTTCCTAGCCAGCTTTCTAAAAATAGCGAGAGTAGTTTGATGTACACGTAAATCCCGTTGTTTTTGTATCTCGTAAATAATTGTCAGCATAAAGAATATTTGACGATTTATCCTCTGTGTCCGTCTAACTGAAAAATGCCTTAAAATTAATTTATTAATTTATAATTAAGTTTTAAAAATATCAAAATGTTTTATTGTCATTTAAAACACATAATTGTACATATTTTTTTATTATTCCAGAATAACAGGAGTCAGTTAAAAATCGACTACAAAATTCCATTTTTACATACAGAAACCAAGTTGAGTTAAATAAATAAGTGCATATAAGCCTTTCATACAAACCGGTTTTGAATGAAAAGCTTAAAAATTACTTGATTAAATTTGACATTCATTTGGTTGCGGTTCCCAAAATTTGTTGGACAGACTTAAAGTCCATTTAGATTTAACACCTTCTGGTTATCGAGCAGGGATGTATGAAATTCCTATATATTTGGACAGCGGTTATATGAAGTGCTACATTTGGATGACTATGAGGAAATTCCAGGAACGTCTAAAATAATACAGAAATGACTTAAAAAATCATAAGCTTTACGCCGATCTTTCAATGTTTTATCTAAATAACAAAAGGAGCAGGGTAGATTTTGAAAATGCTAAAACGATTGTTTCCTGTAATGTTGCGGAAAAAAGTTTAATTAGAGTTTCCTTTGAAATTTTAAAGAGAGGAACGGTGCAGTGTAAAAAAAAAAAAATAAAAAAATCGGAAACGTTACTCCCTCTACTGGGGCAGAAATGTGGCCCAGTAAATGCAGTAACAGTTTCCGTATATTTCGGAAAAGTATTTAGTAACGTTTCCGTATATTTCGGAAATGTATTTAGTAATGTTTCCGTATATTTCGGAAAGATATTCGGAAATGTTTCTGCATATTTCGGAAATGTTTCTGCGTATTTCGGAAATTTTTGTGTATATATCGGAAATGTTTCTGCATATTTCGGAAATATTTCTGTGTATTTCGGAAATGCTTCTATATATTTCTGTATCATAATTTCTTTTATTTAAGAGAACGATACACTTTTTAAAAAGAGTTAATATTACCCTGTTCAGTTTTATATAATAATATTAAATTTGCAGTTAATCTTTTGTTGCACATACACAAGTTAAATAATTCGTTCGATTAGTTTCTTTATACTCTTGTTCCATGAATCTATAATAAATATTAGGCATTTGATTGATGAAAAATAATGTAGTACCGTATTAATGAAGTACAGATAGCATCGCTTATAAGTCTTTATCATCTTATATTTTTGAGATTGGAATCCGATTCATAACTTTTCTAATGATGAAATGTATCGTTTATATGACAGAAAAAAACACACAATTTCACTTATACTAGATGTTTTTCACTCATTTTTTTTATGAGTCACATATTTGAAGATAAATATCATTTAAAATTTGATTTATAGATGTATAAATAATTCTTCTTTAGAATGCGGTCTCGTTAATCCGAACCTGTAAATAGGTGCACATACATTATGAAAATGCTTAATTTACCCTCAATAGATGGACTCTTTTAATAAATTTAAATAAATATTTTTTTTATTCTTGTAATTAGATATACGATTTCAAAATATTTCATTTCTCTGAATAATTATTTTATTTCATGAACTGTATGCTTATAAAGCTATATATATTTTCTCAAGTTATCTCACACTTCTCCAGTTATACAAATAAAATAATACTTTTAAAGGAATATATTTAGGAGCATGATAATTGTAAAACACTATATTAAAAATATTTACAAATAGACAAATTTTTTAAAAAAATATATATTTACAAGTATACAATTCATGGAAAGAAAATAATTATCACGCAGATATGAAATATTTTGGAATAGCCTATGTACTTACAAGATAAAAAATATATATATAAAGGTATCATAAAAATCTATCTGTCAATAAGTACGGAAATTAAACATTTTTATAATGAATCCATTTAGAGGACAGAATGCATGAGGCTGTATTTAAAAAAAAAAGAATTATTTATAGTAGATCTAGAAATCAATTTTTCAATGATATCTATTTACAAATGTATGATTTATAAACAGCGATGAAAAAAATATATGGTATGAAATTCTTCTGTCGTTTCAGAGAAACATTTCATCATTACAAAACTTATGAATCTGAACCTATGCCCAAAACGAAAAGATAATAAACAAGAATGAAAAATCATGCATTAAACATAGATTATGAAACACTTTACAGCGCATTCAGGATACTGTAATAAGAGTTCATAGGTTAACAAGGGGAAAGATGATATATAAGTAAACAATTTGGAAAACGCATAACGTATTTGAAAACACAATTTTAGTAATTTCCATCTATAGCAGAAAAATATCCTGTTATTTTTGTGCAGTCCTGTATAAGGTCAATACATTTGTATATATACTATACAGGATGTATATATATATACTATATAGGGAAATTTTGTTCAGTTAGGAAACGTATAACACAGTTAATTCCTTCGGCAATTCACGTCAATGAGCGGCAATGTACTCGCGACCTTTTGTGCAGCCCTGTGTATGATCTATAGAATTTATACATACCAAGCTATAAGCCAAAAAAATAGCCAAATTTAAAAACGCGTGCAGCAACTGAAAACGCACTTCCAGCAAATATTGTCAAGAGTCAGTACTGTAACCAAATTCTTTCGTGTGTCTCTGTATATAAACATTGAATGCTATGTACTCCATATTCTATTGTAAGCATCTTGGAATACACCTCAGTGATGTATATGAAATAAAATATGTTTGAAATAGAGTGACATATTTAAAATACACCGAAAACGATTTTTTCCCATAGACCGTAATATAAAATAATTATTTTGAGTGGCTCTGTAAATGAACTGTAAGTGCTGCATACTTCATTTTCAATACCGAACATACCATAGTAAACTACAATAACATATATATATATTGCATGGAAATCCGAGTATATTTACGCGAGTTAGATCACGGACGAACGGCAGACAGACGGACAAACCCGATTCATAAATACTTTTCAACTTTCTTGGAAGGTGTTAAAAACCATACACGGTACAATCTGAACTTCACTAATATTAGCACTACATTATTATTCTTTAATCAAAAATCTAATGTCTATCATAAATTCATGGAACACGAGCAATAAAGAAACTATCGAACGAGTTATTTAACTTTGTATGTGCAACAAAAGATTAACTGCAAATGTAATATTATTATGCAATGAAATTGTATCGGATAATATTATTTCTTTTAAAAAAGCATAATGTTCTCTTAACTAAAATAAATTATAAAACAGAATACTTACTGGTCATCAAAATTTGTTGCGAATGCGTCTGTTATAATTATGTATTTTTTCTGAAGAACAATACAAATCACGGGATGATGACGTCTGTAGAACGTAATGAACATGTGTAGAAGATTCGAGTAGATGAGCATGCGAAAATATTACTTCATTTTGTATTCCATTCGCCATTTTTAAACTTTACATGAAATGAGCGTTACATTTCAGAATTTTTCAGTAACCAACAACTGCATATTCGGAAACTTTCCGCTATGAAATGTAACGTTTCTGACTTCTTCACTGTATTCGACGCTTTGAATATTTTTCCGAAAATACGTGTTACTTTTCCGAATTAAACAGAAACCGTGAAGATCTTGTAGTTTACTCTAAATTTTCAGAAACCTTTCTGCAATGAAGATGAAACATTTCAGTTTTTTTACAGGCGTGGAATGATAAGTTATCGTACAGTATTTCAAGGATTTTGTTGGATTTGTTGGAGATTTGAATAATGAGTTGTTTTCTTCAGTTTAAAAGGTTGGTTGGTATTTCAATAGTTTTGCTCTTTTTGATTTTTATAGTTAATTGGTTTTTTTCGAATTAGTTTCTTAGTAGTTCATTTAATTCTGGTTTAAATTAATAGATGGCGTTGGCTGGCCTCGGAAGAAGATTGAAACGTGTAGATATGTTTTAATGAATTATCACATCTTTTTAAAATGCTATATCTGTTTAGCAAGGTATTTATTTTCGAATTATTTCATATTAATGGTACGTAAGACGTAATCGGATTACGGAGCTTTTACACGGTCTGTATTAGTACTATAAAGGAGCCGTGGGATATAACTCGCCTATCCCATTTTTCTGAACTTTTTCCAGTATTACAGGAAATCAGAATTCATATCTGTCTGCTATACTTTTACGATGATATTTTAAAAGAATAAGAATTACGACTTTTGGAGATTTCCGCAAGTGGTTGATTATATATAACAAATTTGTCATTTTAAACAGATTTGAAGGAACGTGAAAATCACGCAAGATTGTCATGAAGGAGTATTTAGGATTACTATTCATTTCTATGTATATATATATATATATATATATATATATATATATATATATATATATATATATATATATATATATATATATATATATATATATAACTATAAAAATTAATCTTGAAATAATTTTTAAAAGTTATTAACAATTTTATACTGCGCAATTTTGGTTTTTTTCGGACTTCAAATCAGCCAGTTTTGGCGGATCCGGATTCCGAAAAAAGAATCTTAACCCATGTGTAATAGACTACCATTGGTGCTTTAATTTTCGATAGCTGGATGCAGAAACGATTGTTTCATGATTTAGATTAATAAATATTTTATTTTTATTCTTAAGAATTAAACAAAAATATTCGGTACATTTACAAAATTCTTTACAGCCAAATAAGATAATTCATTAATAAAATAAAATTAATAAAATAAATTTACTAAGGCATATGTAATTTTGAACGTAGAATGTCGAAACATGATTTAGAAAATTAAATTAGAAAATTTAGTTTTCATTCAAATTCTGCAAAGGTAAAACAAATAATTCTAAAATTGTTTTCAAATAAAATACATTCTCTATTTAGCTTACTTCAGGCACAATAGTAAATAAAATAATTTTCGTACAGTTATTTGTAAACAAAAATTTAAATACAGCCGAGCAAAATATGTTAAACATAAATGTTACTGGGTTTCCAACATTTGTTATTCGCCGACTATAAATAAATATATTTCTTTTTTTTTTTAGATTGGAAATCGAAGCTAAATATGAAATGAAAGGTAAATTTCTTAAAGCAATGAAATGGCTTGTGAATTTATTGTTAACTATCACGCACACAAAAACATTGTTTGAAATTGACTTTAAATCGACTGTTGAAGAATGGAAAATGAATAGGAAAAAATACAATTTTAAGTCTTTTTAGGTGCGTTGATAATTATATAAATACGTAGCACCTATACTCGTCATCTGGTCCGTCCATCTGTCCGTCTGTCAGCATATGACAGAGCAAAAACTACTCAATCGAATGGTTTGAAATTTAATATTTATAATCGTTACAGAATTTTGTCGAGTCATTTAAAGATTTATAAAAATCGAATCAAAACTTAACAAGATATTAATAAAAGTTTTATTCATTCTTTTAAATCCTATTACACCTAATTAATTCAATTATATCATATGATAGGTATTGATTTTAGGTTTAGATGGTGATTACATCATATTTAAGATGGAGTCATATTATTTCCATATTAATGAATTTAAAAACCCAATTTCTATACTAAAATTGTTTAATTATAGCAATCACATAATCTACCCACAATTTTTTGGATGGATGTTTCCGGAGGGATAGAAATTAAATGGAAAAAGTGTCTAAACTTGGATTTCAAGTTCTGAAATTTTGAAAGTTAGGCTTAAGTTTCCCATTGGGATTTTCAGTAAATGCTAACAAAAGATAAAATGTTGCCAACTTAAAATGTACTTATTTTATTACGAAAATTAATCACATAATACCAGGAGATATAATTCATTTTTTAAATGAAATAATAAGGATGATTTCTTTTTACATTGTCTTGTATTGGATATTTGCGCATAGTATAACTTTAATGTAACAGAATTGTAATTAATTGTTTGTAAATATCTACTGAAATTTAATTTCATAAAATAAAATTAATATCTATAGTATGAAAACCTGCACATAAAATAAATTTTGTATTCATGCATTTTTGCGTAAGAGTGCAACAGCTAATGCACCAAGATCTGAATACTTATAAAACTAGTTATAGAACGAACGCACCTCATTTGTCACGTTTGACGTACAATTTTCTACTTATTTAAACTTTCCAAGATAGTTAAAGTGTGCTTATGAATTCAGTTTCTTTGGCCGTCTTTCCATTCTCTAACTCTCATATATATATTCGGATTGTCAAGTGATTTGTATATGTTATTGCGATTCACTACAGAATGTTTACTATTGAAAATGAAGTATGTAGCTTATACAGTTTGTTTACATCGACACACAAAAGAATTCTGTTACATTACTGTCTATGAGGTAAATCACTTGCGGTGAATTTTAATGATACCACGATACTTCGAACATAATGAAATTGGCATGGTTCGTCCGGTGTCGCATCAATTTATCACGCACAATTCATCGCGGAACAATTCATCGCGGAACAATTCATTGCGCACAATTCCTCGCAGCGTCAAGTCGTCGCGGCGACAACTCATCGCAGCGTCAATTCATCGCAGCATCAATTCGTCGAGGTGTCAATTCGTCGCGACGTCAATTCATCGCAACGAAAATGTTTTTGAAGGCTATGATGATAAAATAAAGATAATTTAGTAAAATTATTTAATAATAATTTGTTTTTTCGATATAATCGCATGTAAATTGTTAGTTACAATTCTTTATAGGTAAAAAACTAATTATCATTAAACGTTTTTGCTAAATTGTCTTTATTTTATCATCATAGCCTTCAAAAACATTTTTGTTTCGACGAATTAACGTCGCGACGAATTAACACCACGACGAATTGACGCTGCGATGAGTTGTCGCCGCGATGAATTGACGCTGCGATGAATTGTTCGCGATGAATTGTTCCGCGATGAATTGTGCGCGACGAATTGACGCAGAATCAGATCGTCCAGTTGAACCACAAAAATTTTCCTTTAGATTACAGAGTTCCTAGCATTTACAGAAACACTAAAATAAATTCGGTTACAGGATGTAGTATGATCGATAATTGTTAGTATTGCGTTTTAACCTAAGGTATGTATTTTTAAAAATAACTAATATTTAGCACATTACTTGGTTTGTAATTATCCTATAGATCACATAGATGGCTGAATGAAAGAACCCGCAACCATTATCGGATATGGACAGCAATTGCAAAAAAAATGAATTTTTACTTCGTTATGAAGTTTTTAAAATGTGTATTCAGATAATATATCATTTCAATGTACGAAAATATGAAAATTTTTAATACTATTCTGTTAGTGTTAGAAAGTGTTTCATAATTTATGTACGATACATGATTTTTCGTTCTTGTTTTACAATTATTAAAAATACAGGTAAAGAAAAATGATATATTTATGTTGGACACAAAACACTACCTATAAATGAAATTTTAAAAGACTGAATTATAGAAGACTGTGAAAAATAATGTAAATGTGCATTTATGTTGTTTAAAAATTGTAAAAATGAAATTTTAAAAGTTAATTTTAAAAGATCGAAATATAGGAGACTGCGAAAAATGATGTAAATGTGCATTTATGTTGTTTAAAAATTGTAAAAATGAAATTTTAAAAGTTAATTTTAAAAGATCGAAATATAGGAGACTGTGAAAAATGATGTAAATGTGCATTTATATTGTTTAAAAAGTGTAGAAATGAAATTTTGAAAGTTAATTTTAAAAGATCGAAATATAGGAGACTATGAAAAATGATGTAAATGTACATTTATGTTGTTTAAAAATTGTATTTCAAGTGAACTTTTATTTGAGTATATTTAAGTATATTAAGTATATCTTAATTTTGATATTTTGCTTTTTTTTTATGTAGACATGCACTACATTTCGTATCCTTGGTGCCATGTTTAATTCATCGGCTTGAAAATTTAATAACATTAAAACTATTCACGATAAATACTAGAACGATATCGATAAACACTAGATTCATATACTGATACATAATTTGTAATGCATATTTTTGTAATGCATATTATCGCCGTATTTCTTATTGTCTTAACTTTCCCAGGATTCAAAACTTTTTTAGGATTCTATAATAAACATAGATATGAAAACAGTGATATATTTATATGGTAACTCAGTAATACTTTATATACTGTAAATTTAAACAAAAACAAACAATCATACGTCAAGCATAGATTATGTAACACTTTCCAACACTTCCAAAATAATTTTGCAAATATTTACCGTAAGGTGTAAGATGATGTCTAACTAAACAGTTATAAAAACGCATAACATATTTAAAAATCCATTTTCAGGAATTGCCAACAAAATTCAGAAAAATATCCGAGCTCCTTTATGCAACCCTGTATATGATCTATAGATCTGATGCTAAATAGAATGCTAAATTTTAGTCCAGTTAGTAAACGTGTAGCACAGTTTAAAATTTCCCTTCTGCAATTTCCGACAATAAACGGAAATGTACTCGAGAAATTTTGTGCTGCCCTGTATACAATCTATACAATTTGTACACACCAAGTAATAGACAAAAAATTAATTAAATTTAAAAACTCGTTCAGCAACTGAAAAAGCATTCCCAGCAATTATTATTAATAAGCAGTACTTTAACCGAATTCTTTTGTGTGTCCCTGTAAATGAATGATGAAAACTATACACACAATATTCTATAGTAAGCATCTTGTAATCCATGTTAGTGATATATATATCAATTTCAATATATTTGAAATTGTGAAACATTATTAAAATAAACTGCAAACAATGTAACATAATTCTTTTGCGTATTCCTGTAACGGAACTATAAGTGCTATGCACACCACATTCAATAATTAGACAGTTG
Organism: Maratus michaelseni; assembly: GCA_963931845.1. Lineage (NCBI taxonomy): Eukaryota > Metazoa > Arthropoda > Arachnida > Araneae > Salticidae > Maratus > Maratus michaelseni. The sequence continues at coordinate 411,934,627 of OZ007587.1, forward strand.
TAGTGCACCTCAGTGATATATATCGATTTCAATAAGTTTGGAATTGTGTAAAATCATTAAAATAAATCGCAAATGATTTTTTCCCATAGACCGCAATGTAACGGAATATTTTTGAGTGTCCTTGTAAAAAACACTATAAGTGCTACACACTTCATTTTCAATACCGAACATGCCACAGTAAGCCTCAATAACATATATTAATTGCATGACGATCCGATGATATTTACCCGAGTTAGAGCACTGATAGACAGACAGACAAACCGAATTCATAAACACTTTTCAACTATGTTGGGAAGCGTTAAAAATAGATTAGATGTTCGTAAATAGATGACTCTGCATTGCCTGCATTGTCTCAAATTCTAAGCGTAATGAAATCAACTTCCAAAATCGTAAAATATTAACATTTATTTCGCGTTTCAATGGCTAAATAAAACAAAAATTAATTTCTGAGACACCTTTGATGTAGTTTTAGACGTTTATTTGAATATTCGTATATGAGACAGCAGAGTGCCATTTGTTGCCGAAAATTTTAACCATTAAAAAAAAAAAAAATTACAGTATGCAAAATTTATGAGCTATCTGATAATAATGCTACTTATTTTATCTTAATCTTTATTATAGATAATGAATTATTGCATTTTAAAGTTATGGATGCCTTTACAAAACACACTGTATCAAAAGTAACAAATATTATGTGTATGGAACATTCGCACCAATTTTTACCTACCTGATTTAAATGAAATGCTAAAGCTGATACATTCTTTAAAAAAAGTGTTTGCAGATTGCTCTGCATCTCATTTTAGTTAACTCTGGAAATTAGGGTACAATATGAGGGGGTCGGGCAAAGAAAGTGTCAAGCCACATTTTTGGTGAAATAAATCTAACACTGTAATCTGTTGCTTAATATTGTAAAGTATAATATCCAACATATAATTTTTTTCTAATGTCACTTGGTGGTGGCAGCATATGTGACAGGTTTCGTTTTTGCACCAGATGTTGATGCCCCCAATGAAGATAGCTAATTTACAAAAAATGTAATAGTAATATCATTAAAGCAATGTCACATTGTTACTCAGAATAACTCAAATGCTACTAAGACATTGGAGAAAAAACTTTAGGTTATACATCTTGATTGGGGTATTTGATCAAATTTTCAAATTGAAATATCTCAGAAGTTCAAAAATGTGGCTTGGCACTCTCTTGCCCCGACCCGCTCATATGTATTTGACGAGAAATAACTATAATGAGAACGACATTGTTCGGAATAAAAAACAATCCATTATTTATTTTAAGTTTCAACACAGATTAATAACTGAATTTCTGTAGTATTTTTGAAAGTTTATTTATGATAACTCTATTCAGCTAGCGCTGTTTGCATACAATCTTCCGAATTTCATTTGAAGGCGATATTTTATGCACAAAAACCAAATAAGTCATTTCGCTTTCAGACTGATGGAAATAGCAAAAAGATTATTTTGATCTGCACACATTCCACTTACTTTTTAATAAAAACGCGAAAAAGAACGATTCGAAATTAAATTACTCTTTTCATATACATTTGCAGAATGCTTTGTATGAAAAATAAAATTGGAGCATATTTAACTGTTATTTTCTGTTTATTTAGTTTCCTTTTATTTCCGATTTTGATAAACAGTATTGATATAAATTCGAACGATATTTATTTCTCGAATGCAAATAACAAATATTCTAATGCGATTTCACCCACATTTAATATGTATTTCGTATATAAAATAATAAGTCGGAGATAAACCCTTTAAATTCCATTTACACGAACGTTTTATTATTGATTCTTAAAGAAAATATATTTTCTAAAGTTTATGAATGAAATGTATTAAAAATGTAATGTAAATTTAAAAGTAATAAAGAAATGTAAAAAAAAAATAATATTAATAAAAAGATCATGAAAACCAACCCGGATTGCCTAGGTTATTGAATATCCTACACGGTGTACAGAAGAAAGATAAAAACACTTTTCCATTGCAGACTCTAATAGATTTGTATATTTAATATATATTTTTTTTAGATTGCGCAGTAATTTGACCAAAATGAAATTTTATATGAAATATGTAAATTATGCATTCAAATAATAAAGTTTTAAAAATTAGTTAAAACAATATTACTTTCGTATTAGCCGCATGCTATCCAGGGTTCGTACGGATCAGGGAATTTCCCAGGAGTGTTACCAATATTTTTTTATAGAAAAAGAAATCTAGGTTAAATTCGTGAAACTTCACCTTCTTTTAAGGAGAGATTTTCTATAAGAAAATACTGGTACCGAAGAATTTCCTGATCGCAAAACCGAAGCGGTCGTGGAGCCGAACGAACCCTGACTATCATTATTTATAGTAACTTTTTTCTGAATATTTTGGTATTTAAGCGTAGAGTTCGATTACATATCTGTCAAATTTCTGTTTTATTTATTTGTGAAGTTTTAATTTTGTTATGCAATATAAGCCGGGAACAAATGCTGAACAATTTACATTGTTTCAAGTGCAAACGTTTTTATGTTCTGGAATCGGGTTAATTAAATCAGGTGGATTTAAAAAACTAATGCGTGAAAATTATTTAAAAATTCACAAAAACTCAGTAAATAAAGATTCAGTTTTGATACAAATTGCATATGAAAATACATTTTGTTTTTAATCGATTGTGTAAAAAATGGAAATCGTGCAATTTTTGAATAATTTGTCGATAAAAATGAAGTTGATTCCCCAGGTCGTTGTCACCATCATTATGACATCAGCGTTGGTCACGGACATGTTTTTGCTTTATAATATATTAGGCAATCTAACCTAGGCTGCAAGGAGTGAAGATTCCTGATATATTGCCTAGTATATTAGTACAAATCGTCCTATTATTAATCGGTAGATAAAACCAGATTTAAATTGAAAACTATAATAAAATAACTTTAACTTCATAAAGCAAAATTAAAACGATAAATTCACCTTTGTTTAATTAACATATGAAAACAGTCATGAAAATGATTCATAATTTTTTTTAGTAAAAAATGTGTTTGGTGAAATATATATACAAAAACTTTTAAAAACTTTAAGCCCTAAATGTAAATGCAGTACAAAACTCTCTCCGAGAATTTTCGGCTACAATCCTAGCCATTATCAAGGAGTAAAAAATATTTGGAGAATAAAGTTTGATGTTGATCGAGACTAGACGCTAGACGACAGGAAACTCTTTAAAAGACGTTGTAGGCCGACTGTTGTCGAAAGCTCTCGGAGAGAGTTTTATTCTGTTAACATTCGGGTTTTTTAAAGTTTTTAAAACCTTTTGTATATATATTTTCATCAAACACGTATTTTTTAAAAGAAAATAATAATGAATCATTTTCATGAACGTTTTCATATTTTGAAAACTCCAGTAGAATTTTTGCATTTAGTAGATTTTCATAGATTGCCCACCAACTACTCCCGTACTTTAGATGCACTCGGGAAACATATTACGGAGTGACACAACGCTTCTTAACCTATGCAGATAAACAATTTCTCCCAGAGAAACAAATGAATTAGAATAACCAAGTTTATTATGAAATGTTTTGTTAAAAACATGCATAACCAATGGCAAATATACGACATCGCCCGAAGAGGTTATCCATACTGACGGACTGACATCTGATTCTTTTTTGTGTAGAAATAGCATTTTTCATAACTGCTGAAAATTTTTACAAAGAGCACTTTTTTGTTTTCCTTATCTTGTTTGCTGTTTTGTAATATCTGCATCATTATATATTGCAAAGATATTCCAGTATCTCTCTTAACTTCATGCTGTGACTCATGTCCTTAAATGATATCTACACTTCTTAACAATTGCTAAGGAACAGAGACATTTTTTGAAATAAATAACCACAGGCAATGATTGAATAAATGAAATCAAGAACACATGTAATAGAGGTAGAGTGTTATATTTATCATGCACAATGGTACAGATCGCATCACATGGGAAAGCGGAATAACAAAAAGATAAAGAAATGCCTCCTTTGAGTCACAAAAAGTTTTTTCAGATGAAAGGATGCGAGATATCAGCCTCTTAGTAAGGAATATGGCCTCCTCGGACACTAGTGCATATTTTGCATATGTTATTCATGCTGTCTTTTAAACTATCGAAGAGTACTTGGGGGATATTATCCCACTTCGCTCTCAAGGCCTTTTTCAGCTCTTTCACCGTTCGGAGAGGGTGACTTCGTTTAGAAACACGTTTGTCAAGAGCATCCCAAGCATGTTCTATATGATTTAAGTCTGGAGAGTACGCAGGCCATTTTATATGTTCAATATTTTCACTTTCTAGTGTGTTCGATACTTCAGCGGTCCTGTGTGGACACGCATTATCATCCATAAATAGAAAGTATGGACCTACCGTACCCCTAAAAGGACGAACATGATACAAAATAATCTCTCTGAAATACCGTTGTTATGTTACGGTACCTCGCTCAAAGATGTGAAACGGTGTTCTGCCATTGTGCATAATGCCTGCAAACAACATCACGTCTTGGCCATATTGATCACGTTCATGAACATTCTGTGGTGCGTGACGTGTTCCTCTCTCTCTGCACCCTAACTGATGGCTAGAATCACTTGTCGATAAAACACACACATTTTTTTTATTAAACCTGAAAACAAATGAAAAAAAACGAAGAATATTTTTGCGCTAAATTCACAATGGTGGATTTCATGAATAAGAATGCTGTATTAATTTTAATGAACACATTAGATTTAAAGTAGAATATCTTAGAGGTGACAGAATAGGCACAACTGAGATTCAGTTATAAATTAATATTACGAATCTGTAAAAAAACACCGATTTCTAAAATAACTGGCTAACTCTACTTCTGAACCATTTTTATAAGTTGTTTAACATATCTACTTTTCTAAACTTGGAGATGGAAATCTGAATCAGGTGAATATTAATAAAATTGACTTGCACTATGTAGACTAATTACCTAATAACGAAAAAGGAGAATAAATAAAAGGGGTAGACTAAAGCGGGTAAATTTATTTGAGACCGAACAGAGCATAACTTCGAATCAGAATTAATAGTTTATTTTGTTTCGATTTGTTGCATACGTCTCACCTCTCACCTCATGCATTCGACGTCATTTATCATGAGATCCTGGCTGAACTTTTTTTCCAATATCTACTATTAGTTAGTTTGAAAAATAATTCTATTCCTTAGCAAATGACAAGCAGTGCAGTTTTGGTTTCACTGGTTGGAAACTAGCATCATCTTGTATTCTAGGAGCTCTAAGTAAAATGTATTAAAACAGAACCTGTTTATAGCAGGACCTTATTTTAAAATGGAATTTTCCTTTATTTCAGTGAAAATAATAGAATTAAATGGTAACAGATGGTGCACCATATAAGATAAAAACCTGTGTAAAACTAAAAATTTTATCAGTTATTACTTACTCCACATTAGGATTCCATTTTAGCAGATTTACTGTAGTAAATTAAATTTTTGCCTGTTTCTTTAAAAAAGTGAAAAATATATTGACGTAGTAGATAAAAATATTTCTTTTGAAAAATATCTTTAAATATCCTATAAATGAATCAAGCATTTAAAATTTGAATTCAAGAATAAAATCTTTTGATTTGATAAATATTTCCTTATTACATATTTGGAGCACAACGTTAGGTTTATCGGAAGTAGCCATTAACGGCCGATTCCGAACATTATTTTTCAATCTTTTCAATTCAGTAAAAGTTTATTCAAAACATTTGAGTTTAAACTTTTCAGAAAATTGGAAAATATCTTCTCTTTTATTGAAGACGATGTCTGTGTTTATTTATTTAAAGTATCTTGCGTATATTTGATCTATACATTTGAAGAAATCGATCAGGCAAACATGAATACGCAATAAATCTTGAAATACTTTGATGAAAAATCGATGCTTCTAGTAACATGTTTTTGAAAGGTTTTGAGGGGAATTTTGATTAGTCTGAAAAAATAAATTAGAAAATGCCTCTTCTAAAAGAAATTTAGATATTTACAATTTTGAGATACCTTTAAACTGGATTTGGGTACCCATTTAATAATTGATTTCTATAAATGTTCATGTCTCATCAAATATTGAATGTAATCAATTAAAGTTTTAGTTTAATTCTTCAACTGTTACGTTTCAAATTTTCTTTACTCGAAAGCATGATTTCAGAAATGTCCTTTATATGGCACTGAAGAAGAATTTGTCTAATTTTTCTAAAGAAAAACAGGCATAAGATCGAAAGTGTGTGATGACGACAGGCTATATAGATATGAAGAAATCACAGAAGATCTCGGATTTTCAGTTTTTAGAAGTGCTAACTACTTTATACTTCTAGAAAAATTTAATGTGACTAGTAACTTACTTTCTAAATGGTTTTGAAAGTAAATTTTATTATTTTGAAGAAATTAATTAAATAACGTTGTAAAAATGTTTATAATATGCATAATTGTTATAATTTAAAAGTTACATTTTATGCCTTTTGGATAGTGTGTATAAATAAGAACTGAAATCAAATTAATAAAAATATGCATCACATAGTGTTAAACTTTGATTGTTTGATATTTTCATATTTTAATTTTGATGATTATGCAAAAACCGGTACCGTGGAATCTAAAACAAACAGAAAAAGTGAAAGTTGAAAAATAAAACAACGTATAGACAGTAGATTCAATGCGGTTCTTACACAAATTCACAAAAAGACATGGAATATTTTTTTTTAAATAAAAAGTTTTATTACGATTTGGTTTAAAACGAAGATATAGGAAAGCTACCTTTTCCTCCCGGTACAGACCGGAAGGACTTTTTTTAATAAACATTGTTTGAACTTTAAATTTTTGTAATGAATGAGCTAGTTCTGGGTGGAAGTAAAACCCCCGTCACTATTCTATAAATTTCAAAGAAAAATACTGATTAATTTATTAGCTATTATTAATTAAACTATCTCAGTTCAATGTTCATCTTTTTGGAATTTTATCCCTTTTTCACTCACCCGTTCAATTATCCCTCCTATACATTACTGTAACCAAATAATTTTGTGTCCCTCTAAATGAAAGATAAAATGCTATGCACACCATTATCTGCAGTAATATTCTTGTAGTGCACCTCAGTGATGTATATGAACTTCAATACATTTGAATTAGAGAAACATCATTAAAATACATTGTAACCATTTTCCTCCATAGGCCATAATGTAACGGAATTATTTTGAGGGTACCTGTAAGCGAACTATAATTACTACATACTGGATTTTCAATATCGAACAGGCCATAGTAAACCTCAAGAATTTATATTAATTACATGGCAATAAGAGTATAGATACGTGAGCTAGAGCTCGGACTGACAGACAGACGAACAGAGAAACCGAATACATAAACACTTTTCAACTATGTTGGGTACACAGAGGGATATGTATACAATGTCATTTATGGATGCTAATTCCATGAAACGTGTTTTTTTAGATTAATCATATTTGAGTTACATTAAGAGGTTTATGAAAAAATGTATACTTCATATACAAGAATTACCAAAATATTATGCATACATTACCATCTACAGACCGTGGTTGCAAAAAATGGATTATTTGTTCTCAAATTGTTTTTTTAGATATCATTTATTTTCTTTTATAAAAAGAAGTGAAATTTCTTAATAATATTCGGATAACGTTGGAAAGTGTTTTATAATTAATTTTTATTATATTATGCTTCTGATATTGTCCAGCTTGATTACTTATCAAAAGTCTATTAAAAACAGACAGACTTTGATAAAATTCGAAGTATCATAACTGGATTAGTTCTGGTCGTAGAAGAATTCAGTTCTGACTTTTGTACATAAAACTGCACAGAGAAAACTTTTTTAAATAAAAGTTATAAAACCAAGGGCCGTACAAAATTTTTAAAAAATGTTATATTTTTAAAATATCTGGCAAGGTTATTTCATCAACATAATCTTAAATCGTACCTTATTTTGAACACTTTTGTAAGTAACATTCCGCACATATCTCCAATAGATAAAATATTAAAACGCCTTTCAATCTTTTTGATACACCCTGTATGTATGTTAATTTACAGAAAGAGGGGGAAATTTTTGGAAAAACATATGATGTGATCTATAGTTTCCCATGATTTTGGAAATATTTTTCCTACCTGCATTTGGATACAAATCAATCAGAAACCTCAATAAACAAGAAGTTGCCAATGTTTACGAAAACTTTTCTGAGATAAAAGTCTACATCCCCTTTTGTTGCACCATTAAGTTTGGGGAACAGATCTTTCTTTTCATTTCGAAAACTTATTGTTTTCTGAGATTTCCGATTAGATCATTTTCAGAAGATATCTGGAGATAAAGAAACATTTCCAGATTCCAGTGAGTTAACTAAGAAGACACTTCTTCTGTATCATAAATGCCAGTACATATTTTTTTACACAGTTTTCTAATTTAAATACTGTCAAGTTTCTGACTTTAACAGAATCTATATTGTATATTTCTAATAAATTTTATTAACTACAGTTAATCATTATTATATATTACTGTATTCTAATATATATTTTTCTTTTTCTGCAAAACTTCCGTATGGGATTGACATTGGAATTTCCTTTATCCGATTATATATTTGGGGGAATGTTCACGAGATCATTGTGAAAGTAGTAATCCGGCTTTGGAAAGAAAATACAATGGGCAACGGATTCCTGGCGAGCTGGAGTTCAGAGAAGAATGCAGTTATGGAATGGTCTAGAAGAAACGAGAAGAATGCAGGGGTAGAATGGTCGAGAATAAACGCTTCTATAGGTAGGGACCCTCCGTGAAAGAAGATCCACAGCCCCGTTGATTTGAAGTGTGGCCTGGAGAGCGAAAGACGTGGTACTCGTGGAGGTGCAGTTAAGAGTGTAGGACGCCACAGTCGCTGGTGTGCCGTGAAGAGCGTAGGACGCGAGGGTCGTCAGTGCAGAGCGTAGAATATAGACGTGCAGAGTTAAGAGCCCAGAGGAGTGTATTGAATTGCAGAGAGAAGGTGCATCGGACAGTTTGGTCCAGAGTGAATTTATTACTACTTAGACGGAATGGTGTGCACGAGAGGTGCATATGAAATATAGTAAAACGTGCGATCAGGGAGAAGGCTATTCGACAGTCACATACGGCAAGTGACAATAAGCTGTATCGACTATTAATAACTATCACTATAACATTTTTTTGCACATTAATTTAATCAATAAATTATTAATTGGTTATATGCGAACTTCTTTTCCAAAGTCCGGTATCAGTTTAATACAGGTGATGGCAGAAAGTACCATAAAACTAAGGTTTCAATTCTAGGAGAATTATTACGGTGACCGAGCAAGGCGACGAAACCAGAACAAATACAACCAAAAAAATATCAGTTTTTGAAAGGTAGTTAATGATATTATAGTGATGTAATTTTTTTTAAATTCAAATACAACATTTGCTAAATGGTACATACATTAAAATCGTGAATTTACAACACAATTAAACATCAACGTAATTATTATTGACAGGTTTGAAAATTTTAGAAAGCCAGATATTTAAACAAATGTCACTTTAACAAACAATCTAGAGAAAGAAAACTTTCTAAGTTACTTTTCATACTTTCTATCTGAACTAAAACTTACATCTGCATTTTATGTGACAGTTGTATTCCAATTTCGTTCTTCGGTTTTGTTAAAAAAAATTTTTGTCTTTCTCAAAGACAAATAAAAACTTCTGTGAATGCATAAAACATTTCTGTTTTCTAGAATTTAGACCTGGGGATATTTGTTTAATAAAAACTATTGCTTCATAAAAATTGGATCCCGATGATAAAATAACATGTTCGACATGCAATTTATGTCTAGTGTGCATATAAAAATAGAACTGTTTTTAAAACAACTTTTAGAATTTACTTAATTTTTTTACTAGATTTTCATAAATATCATTTGAGAATTCATAAAATGTTTTCGGAAGGCGCTTAAAAGTGATAATTATAATTAAAATAATTTTAGTGTAAGCTAAAGAGAAGTTCCAAATTTTACATACGAAAACACAAAATAATATTTTTACTCTAATCCAGCGGTTCCTAACTTGGGGTACGTGGTAAAATATTTGGGGGTACGTGAAAATTACATTCGTAATGACGGGTAACGCAAAAATAAAACTTAAAATGAAAATAGAAAATACAACTGTAGACTTTTCGTTTAGATAGAAATACTTGTGTAAAAGTAAAATAGACTTCGCATAAAATGAAGGAAAATGCGTAAGCTTAGTAAATAGTTGATCATTTGTTGCCATTATCTCCGCCACTGCTAATAACTTCTTGCGATTTCGCATGTGTACCTACTTTTATTTTATTGTTATTTTCTTTCTAGTAATTCTAGAAATATTTAGGAAAACGTATCAGGTCTTATAGTAGTCGTATTGGGTCTTCTAGTTTCGATAATTTCATTTAAAACCCATTTGAGTCATCATTTTAGTGTTCGACTGGACCACATTAGCATAAACTCATTAACGTGTATTAATAGATGTAGCTTCATCCCTCCTTTGTGAGTGCTTAATTTGATATCTTTAGCTAATATTTCATGTTTTGAGTGACTTTATGTTGCTATTGTTGTGTGTGGTTCAAAATGGATAAGTGGTTGAAAATCTGAATCCTGAAGAGAACTGCTTCTAACATTGGTAACTAGCATAACAACATTACTAATGAATGAAAACAAAAAAAAATTTGGAACGGGTTTATGTGAGAAGGGGTACGTATAAATGAAAAATCTAAGCAAGGGGTACTTCAGAGAAAAAAAAAGTTTGGGAACCGCTGCTCTAAACCAACGGCTCCCAACCAAATGCAAATCGTTCAATATTCCGATCTCCATGATACTCCAGAAAAATAAATAAGATGTGAACTAAATCCCTCATTGCAAGGCAGAATATTTGTTAATATTGTGTACAAATTTTATTGTTACAAAAGTTACTATAAATTGGAAAACCATGCATATAATTTAGTGGTTGGCTTTTATAGGTTGTTATTTTCTGTAGAAAAATTTCGGGAAGAACAATTAATTTCTACTACTACTCTATTTTTTTTTTTACTTTTCCTATTCACAACATATGCAAATCTGATAAACTTAAAGTAGATTACGGGGTAAGACTGTAGATTAATTTATATTCAATCGTACTACAATTTACAAAAAAATTTCTTTGTGGTAAACTTCTCTTGAAAATATCTTAACATAAATTTATTGCAGAGATCATTTTTCAAAAGGTGGTGCAAATAGAATAAAAATAAATAGTCCACTGGGACCATTTGATTACGAGCCAAGACTGACGAAGAATGATGTCGCATCATATCTACATATATATTTGTCTTACGTGGCGCGGAAATAGGGCTGAATTTCTACCTTATCGTTGGCAACAACCGTAGTTTCCAGAGCTCAGACCAATGAGCAGACAAGATTGTGTTAGCTCCACCTCCAATAAGGCGGTCAGCGTCAGAGCACTGAAACTCAAGCTAGCAATTATTAAAAATAAAATAATATGAACGTAATCCAAAGCGTCTGAGATGATTCCTCATTTTAATTATGAGTAATATTGTCGTTTAATTATGAGTAATATTGAATTCTCAACTCTTATTTAGAATTTATTTACGAATTTCACCCACACAAAAAATTGGAGATAATAAAATATAAACTTTCTAGAATCCCCTGCTGCCATCTGTTGATGTTTTATTGAAGTAAAAATGATTTTTCTTCAATTTCAATGAAGTAAAAATTTCTTTTGCAGAAATCTATAATCAATTAGAATAGTAAATGTTGAACGAAATTTAAACAATCATTGATGATAAACTATCTTCCTACCACGTAGTGTTTTTTTAGTGAATTTAAGCCGTGCTGTACAATATTATAGGTGCAATAAGTTTTAAACTAATTATGTTTCCCAAGATTCTTTTTTCATAGTATTTAAATGATTTATATGTCCATTAGTAGCATCAACTAAATGCATTTTTAGTTGTGTTTTCAACGGACTTTTCGATTACTTTTTTACATTAAAAAAATTGTCAATTTCATATGTTCAAATGATTTATTGTAGTACTTATTCCGAATAGATTTATTAGAAAAATAAAAAGGGGCGAGCGAGCGAAGCGATCTGGGACCGCGTAGCGGACTCAATGTGAATTGCTTTGTAATTCACGGGGGGTTGGCGAGCGTTAGCGAGTAGGGGGCCGAGCCCCCTAGTATTATTTAATTTCAGTAATTATTCCCCTGTTATTTATTTCCTTTTTTCCAAATTTGTTCCCCTTTTTCGTTATTTTAATGCTCATTGTTGTACAATATATATATATATATATATCATTTTCCTCCCACCCCCTTTTGTTAAATTCAGTATAACAGATTTCATTTCGTTTATTCTAATATCCTTTTGATAATCATTTACATTAAAGATGTCCATACTGTGCTGATAAAGTAAATGAAAGTCACCACATATACTTTCTCCAATGGTTAGCATAGGATGCCCATATGCCATCTCTTTATTTGGTCACACATATCTGTTGCTAACTGCTTTCTCTATAAACACCCTTTTAAATTACAATGATTCGTAAACGCAACGGAAAATTATTTTCCAAAAATATCCAACATACATATCAAGGCCTTAACAAATTCATAGATCACGGGTTCAAAAATTCAAAAATTCTCTCCCGAGCCCCATATATGCGGTTAAAGTTTCCGCACATGTTGGGTTCTACTGTAAAAATTCGTTTGGATGATTTATGCCAAAAATGGTTCTGTTCTGTAAATTTCTAAGTGTTTTTATTCTCTTTTTACAGAAAATATCGTCACATTGTAACCCGTTGGCGAAATATGAAATCATTCGAGTTTATGCCATGATAAGAGAAACAATTCATTCTATCTCTGCCCTTTAACGGATGAACATGTAATATTTTCGAGAAATGTGTACGCTCCCGGCTGCCGCTGGCAATCGTAGTCATGGAACATTTGTATCTTTACTTGTGTTAGAGTACTCGTCCATTTAATGTCTGTCTTTCTTCCGAATGTGCTTACACTTACTTCTTTTCAATTTATTGATTGCTGAAGAATAATAATGACATTTGACATCGAAATATATAATAAATTTACTCTCCCACGATCACAAACATCAGTATACGACTGTTTTTATATTCAATCATACCACAAATTACAAATTTCTTTGTGATCAATACCTCTGGAAAGTATCTTAGTATAAGTGCATGGAAGAGATTAGTTTTGAAAAAGTGGTAGGAGTACAATAAAAATAAGTAGCTGGGACGTACGCTCAACCCCATAATCAAAAGGTTTGGACTCTTTTAAATACTCATAATGAAGAATGACGATGCTAATACAGCCCACATTTTAAGGTTAAATAACTTCTGTGTTATAAATCGAGATCGAAAGTGAAAGAGCAATTTTAGAGCTATAGAAATACGCTCGCAACATAGCGAGTAGTTAGTAACGAAAACTCCGAAAGCATTTTCTTTAAGAACAGCATTTTCTAAAGCAGTGGATCCTCTAAATATGCCAATTTATATTTAGCCAACTTCTATCTTTTTGAAAATTAAATGTCACATATTGTTGTAGGGAAATGCGTAGGGTTATTCCGAAAAATTGATATCACAGTAAGCAACGAAATTTATAGTTGGAAAGTTACATTATATTTTCATTCAATGCCATTTCATTAAAAAGCCTATTTTTAAATCTGCTACGCATTTCACTAACCTCTGGACTAGTAAAATAAATTATTTAGTTACGTTATTCTAGGTCACACATGTCTGCTGTGAATTTGGATGTCCACCGCTTGCCGATCTTTTATTGAAATGCTCCAGCCCACCAGCTGTCAAACGGCCATTTAATATAACAATTAATCAAATATATGATTTTACAATTTAATACACCGGTGTCTAGAAATTAAGGGGCAGTGACCAATTTCAGACGTTTCGTCGAATACCTGCTGAAACTCGTGAGGAAATGCCCGAAATGCCCTTGAACTTTGAGAATGTAAAGAACACGCGGGGGCAATTAGGGGGGGGGGATAATAATTTTAATAATAAAATGATATTTTCGATCACCCAAGTAACATAAATGCTAAAAATAGTCTGTCACTGTAGCAAATGACGAATTAGGTCCTGTTCAACATTCGTGTGCATTTGTGTAAGCATAGCACATATATTCGTGAAGATGTTAACGTTTCTGTAAAAAATTCACAAGGTTTTCTTTTATAGCATGCATAGTTTTCAACCGAATTTAACACCGCTTTCCAAAATCTTGACAAAAAATTATAGCAATAGTATACTGCAATTAAAATATTAATATGTTGAATATTTGATGAGGTATGGGTCTTTTTATGAAATAAGCTTTAACTGCGCATGCGCGAACTACAGCAAAAATTTTGTCATAATTTGATAGTCAATACTTTAGTGCAACTCATATAAAAATACCACTGAAATATTATGAAAACTCAAAATGTTACTGCAATAATTGATAAATTGAGTAGGAAATTCCATTTATATGGGATTTTATCTTTAACTATGAAACCAAATATTTGAAATATAACAGTTTTCGAAATAGCTTTTAATTTCTAACTCTAAATAAATACCACCAAAAGAGATTTTATTTCACTTTTTCAAAGTTTGATAACAAAGTAAAATATGAAATGAAATGAACATTTATTTAAGTGGTGAACTACTTTGTGTATCTCAGTGTGGAAAAATAAAAAAAATCGGTAGATCTGTGGGACGCCTATAAAAGAGAACAAATATTTGAAAGAAAATTATTCTTCAACCTTCCTTTTTATATTACATTGGCAGAAAAATAACTTACTTGTGTTGGATATGAAATATTATCTAGAAATGAAATTACAATAAGATATTACACTAAAAGTTCAAAACCTAGGAAGTTGTGATTTATGACACATCAAAAATATTGTAAATACGCATTTATCTTCTTAAAATTTTAATTCAGAAAAAATGATGGAAAGTTTAATATCGCGATATCTCAAACAGTTTCAGCGTGATTTCAGTTACAGTTGAAACAGATTATTTTGTAGAATGATCAAAACATTCAGTATTTAAAATAATGCATAGTATGACGCATTTAATCAAGTTATACCGAGTATTATTTATTTATGTTTGCTCGTTATTCATTTTACGATAAATATATTCATTTATGTTGATGTCGTTGACTTTGCTAATGAAAAACAGTCAAATTATGTAAATTTTTAAAGCTTCTTTTGTACATTCATTCACAGGGTCTTACTAATGTAAGAGCATGCGGGGCAGTCCCCCCCCCCCACATGTTAGTAATGAAGATTTTTGTTAACATTCTCACGCCGCAAACTGATATATCCGTTCACTATGCTGCAGGTTTCACTGCAATATTAGCATTATTTAAATTAATCTAATTCTAGAAGTATCATGTAGTTTTTAAACATTAAGTAATAATTAGTAGCCTCAAGGGTTATATTCATATACGTAATTAAGTTTTAGGTAGCTTTCAATACAAGAAAGTATAAAGCTACCTATTGCAGCCGTTCGGAGGAAAGCAATTCCGGAAAATTTTGGTATATTTTCACCGATCATGACCCCTAGACCTCAAAACCACCCTCCGTTCAAATGTTGATTTATATATATATATATATGACCTATGTCATACGATAACGCTCGTATTTATAAATTAATTTGGATGAAACTAATTGTGTGTATTAAGCTCACCAATGCCTCGACCGAGTTCGCTGGACAGCTTGGTCCGCCTTCTTGTTTCAAGATGGCGGCCTCTGAAAATTTTAAAACTAAAATAAATATAGAAAAAAGTTAAAAATTCGAAATTTTTTTTAATTAAGTGTTAAACCTTGATACAAGGATTCCAGAGCATTTTTTGTTTTACCTCTAAGGTAAAGGTAGGATAGTCTGCGCACAATTTAAAAGAATAGCAATAAAAAATCTAAATATTAATTTTTTGCTAAACTATTCATGAATAATTTTTACTTCATTTGTTTTTTATGCATTTCCATTGCTATTTTGTTTTTATGTTGCAATTTAATAGAACAGTTGTAATAAAACCAAGAAAGTTATTTTGCGCAATCTGTCCTTACAGGGTTGGTGTAATTGCGCACATGGGTAGGAGAGATTGTTACTAATAATAACTACAATTAAATTGTTAACAATAATAATTACACTTAAATGACATTGCTGTAAGGTTTTTGTGAACACATATTATTGTATTAGGAGTGAATATTTCAACCTAATGATTAAAGAATCAGAAAAAGGAAATAATTTTAAAAACGATTAAAAAATTTTAATTAAAGGAAAAAAAAATAAAGAATCAGAAAAAGCAAGTCCAGATAAGATTACAAAATAAAATTAGGTTACTTAATAACACGTTTAACTTAAAATTAGTCCATTTTCATTTTTAATTTTTTTATGCAAATTTACCAATAAGCTGCGTAATCTCTCCTATCATGGAAACTAATGGGAACACTGCGCCATCTCTCCTAAGTAGCAGATGCGCAAACTCTCCAAATTCGGTAGGAGAGATTGCGCGGCCTTTTATTTAAACATGACCTCTTCTAAAACGAACAGTTGATGTTCACATTGTTAGTCTAGATTACTAGCTTATGAGAAATCGTTTAAGTTAAAAATATTTTGTACCATTGACATTGTATAGAAATTCTGATGAATAGCTATGAAAATTCAAGCACTTACTTTGAGAAAACAAAACAAAATAGCAATACTTTATCTTAGACGTTCAAAGCAATCAACGTGCACTTTCAAGTAAACACTCCACTATTGTTGTTGTACAACTACCTGGAGTCACTGCGCGCTCACTCTACTCCTTCCCCCCTAACCTCTATGTGCGCAATCTCTCCGACCGCGCCATCTCTTCTGGCTTTACCTTATCTTAAAAAATGGCTGAGATAGAGCAGTTTGAAATTCTAGGGTGGCTGACATTTTGAAACAAGACAGCACATTACAAAAAACCAACGATTAATTTATGAGTTTTAGTGAACGCAATTTCTCGCAAATTAATTTATTTCATTGTTGTAATCATTTTTCCAATCATACTCATAAAACTATTTATTCATATCCGTTAGCGACAAATTCTCACCAGACGTGGCGGCATTTGGCGATATATCGCCAAATTTGGCGACCAAAATAAGTCTTCATAAATAAAGCCAATTTTGCTATAGCTAAATTATTTGGCGAATTTCTTATTCTAATTCAGTATTAACGAATCTTTTTTAAACGGTTTCTTTGCATTTTAGCTTGCTGTTTTCAAGTCTCATTAGCTAAAATTTTAAATGAAGATATAGGAAAGCTACCTTTTCCTCCCGGTACAGGCCGAAGGACTTTTTTATATCGAGTTCGAAATATCATGTTTTTTATCATTTAAAAAAAATACAGAGAAAATAACATTACAATTTTGCCTTTTTGCTTCGCGGTCAGAGGTTTAAGTAGATGCCAAATGGTTAAAATTGATCAAAAGTGACTAAAAATATTTTCATTGATTTAGCAAGTGTGTGCAGTTCTCCTCTTCCAACATCCCAAGAACCCTGCTCCCCCCTTAAAAAAAGAAATGAGCTACATCATGAGAGAACTAATAATTAAAACTTTATTATAACAACTTAGTAGTCTCATCTGTTCAAGAGAAATTCATTATTCAACTTTTCATCTTAACGAGGTATGTTTTAACTATTTACGATGACCAATTGGGGTATTTTTCAATTAGACATCTCCTGACATACGTAAATAAGCAAAGGGAAAGTTTGGAATCAAATACTTACGAAAAACAATCCATATTTTTTTCTTCTAGATTCCTATTAATTTTCTTTTTGTATTTTTCTTAAAGTTGTGATCCTTTTGCTTGTGATATCCTGTATAAAGATGTGAATAATACATCGTCATTTATGTATAAATACATTGGGTATGAAATTTAGTACTACTCACTTAAACATAATTCTCGAACAATTTCTATAGATAGATAGAAACGGACCTCCCCCCCCCAGAATAATCCTTGCCCCAGGGCCTACAGTGTAAGTTGGCCCTGTTCATTCATTTGCATAACCTTGCAATTTAAACGCACTCATAAAAGATCACATTCATCCAAAGAAACATTCGATGCTGTCTGTGTGACGTATATGGAAGTATAAAAAAACAATATCTGAAATAAAATTCTTCTACAACAGACCATTTTAAAACTGCCTTGGCAGAAAACTGATTTATTTCTGTTCGGTATGAAATTTCACCTAAAAATGATATTCCAACAAGTTTATTCTGAAAGTTTAGGTAGTTAGTAGGTGGTTGTGGTATACGACACATTAAAATTGAAGGAAAACTGAATTTACCAATTTTTCATTTTAATTTAAAAAAAAGGGATGGATCACTTAATATCACTAGCAGTTTTACTAAGATTGTTATAACTGAAACAGATTCTTTTCTAAACTAGTTAAAATTAGATAATTTCTGAAATAATGTGTGACATATAAACATGACTCATGTCATAACATTACTACTGATTATTATTCATTTACACTCACTCATTATTCATATTTGTATATAAAATTTACGATAATATATTTCAATTCCCAAATTAAAATTGTCAGGCTATGCAAATTTGTAAGCTTCCATTAGAAAATTATTCATTCGCATATCCTTAAAATCTGATAAACATGGGTACAATTGAATTCAAGTAAATATATATATATATATATATATGTGTGTGCGTGTGTTATCTGTAGCATGCCTACAGAAATATAAATAGTCGGATGTGCCAAACACAAAATTTTCTTCTATCTCACATATGTTAATATTTTAAAAAAACGTAAATTTAAATTATGCATTTTTCAGAATCCAAAAATGCAGCAAAGGAGTGCCACCTGTTGAATGATTTACACCAAAAACGAACCACTCCAATTTATATCAAGGTCTAACTGAATCTAAAGTTTTATTAAATACTGTACATTAGTTCTTGATATATGACTATTGCTAAAATTGTGTAAATACTGAAAAATGAGCATAACAGCGCCATTTATTGACAGATTTACACCGAAACCTAATCAACAACAACATATGTCAACGTCTAACTGAATCTGAAGTTTGATGAAAATCCGTGCATTAGTTCATGAGGTATAGCTATCTTGAAAATCGTGAATAATGTAGCATGACAGTTCCACCTGTTGCGTGGTATACAGCAAAACGTAATCAGCAACAACCTATGTCAACGTCTTACTAAATCTAAAGTTTGATGAAGATCTGTGCATTACTTCTTGAGAGATAGCTATTTTAGAAATCCTGAAAAATGCATCTTTGCAGCATTACCTTTTGTGCGATTCACACCAAAAACGAATCAGCACCAATTTATATTAAAGTCTCACTGAATCTAAAATTTTATTAAATGTCGTGCATTAGTTCTTGAGATAGAGCGGCCACAAAATGTTTGCCAGACAAACAGACAAACATACTCACAGACAGAATTTTTCTAAAAACAATCAAATCGTGTTCAGTATTATCGAAAACGTATAAATTCGTCGAAAACCGAAAGTCGAAAATTTTATTAATTCAATACATTGTTCTTGTAAAAAAAAAAAAAAAAAAAAGTAATAAATAAATATTCAAAAAGATTTGTTCTGCATTTGCCTGTTTTACATTGCTTTGGCTGGAGGATGACCCATTTCTGTTTGATTATGTAATGTCTCTTAGAAAGGTAATTCTAACAAATTTATTTTGAAAGTGTAAATTATAGGAGTTTATGATACATGATATTTCAAAATTTTTGTAAATGTGCTTTTATCTTGCTAATAATGTTCATTCAGGAAAGAAAATGATGAAATGTTTATTATCTCAAACATTTTTAGTATTAGTGTTATACTTGATACAGATTATTTTGTAGAACGAGAAAAAAAATGTATCTAAATGTACCTAAAATAATGCATTATATGAGTAGTTGGATGCAATTAATACAGCATATAATTGGATTGGCAATAGATAACTATCAGGTTAATAACATTTTACAGGTTTCATAAAATATTCATTCACATTCCTTTGCAATTACAAAAAAATAAATAAATAAATAAATAAATAAATAAATAAAATATCAAATATTAACTTTATCGAAATAAAATTGGTATTCACCGCGGAACGTTTTTAATATAATAATAATAGTAAAAATATTAACATGAAAATTGTTCTGAAACCATCTTTTTTAATACTGAGCTGTAAAGCAAATATTTATCTGTTTTTGATTATGAAATACTATTGGACCCGTTCGTTGTTGCCCGGGTCCGCGATAATAACTTAAAACATTCTTAAATTCAGTGTTGACTGATTTTATATTTTTAAACGGATATCTAACCCAACGAAGCTAGAGTTGGAGGCCGCACTGCCGTCGGCAGCGTATACGAAGCATGCTACGCATACTCTGGTCTGTTATGATATAATATTTTTAAATGAAAAATTTTCCAAAAAATTATATCCTAACCTAATATCTTGAAATTTTACACCAAGGTACATAAGGTACACCAAGGTACATAAGGTACACCAAGGTACATACTTGTACACCAAGAGTGTCCTACAACTTCCGATTTTTTTGGAAACGAACCTCGAATTTGTATGATTTATATTTTTAAACGAAAATGTATCCAAACTTACCTAGAGTTTGGTGTCATCTCTGACTTCAACAACGTATACCAGGGAAGCTATGTATGTTATGATCAATTTTTGCAAAATAACCTCGATTTTGTATGATTTTACATTTATCAAACGAAAATATTTTCAAACGATCTAAGGGGTCCCCGTTATAGTGATTACAGTTTTAATTTATGACATTTAGGCATATTGAAAAACCTAACAAATTCCAGAGTGTATTAAATTTTTCTAATTCAGTAACCAAACGATAAATAAAGAGGATTCTATCATATCTAAATAACAAAAAATGTCCTGGATCCGAAGCAAATAGAGACAAGATCTTTCACAGAAAAACTTTTTGAAGAAATACCACTTGGCACGTGGCTGCAGCTTTATTTTAGGTTGTTGTTCAAGATAGTGGAGACATTTGTTCTTAAATTTTGAAACTAACGCTGAAACAGCTGTTTCCATGTCTGAGCATCTTCCCTTAGGCAGTCAAAAAATGCAATAGCAACGCTGGTTGTATTAGTTTCATACTTTAGTACGCTGTTAAAAAATTTCAGCATATTTTTTAGCCATTCAACAGTTTTTATGTAAAACTGTTACATAACCATAATGTATATTTATTCCGACCATAATACGGCCAATAATATGGTCAGATACGCTTCGTTATATGGTAAAGTAAACGCTATCTTTAACAACGGTCGAATGACTGGACAACTTTTCTGCAAATTTTTAACAGCGTAGCAAACATGGATAAACATTAATTTAGATAATATGATATTTACACTAAGACTCCGCAATGATGAATATATTGTTACATGATACTGTTTGCATGAAAACTAATTTTCATGATCTAATGTGAAACTGTCTTATTTAATATTTATTTTCAATCCTATGAAGAAATATTTACGTTAGAAAAAAATGAAGAAATCTGTAAAATGGGATTTATCGACATACAAAATAACCTATTATTCTTCTCAAAATACAACTAAGAATAATAAATGCATATCTGCAGTATTTTTGAAATTCCATTTATCATAACTGTATTCATCTTGATCGGCTCGCTTATGTTCTTTCCAATTTCATTTTTACGCAATATTTCACTTACAAAAATATAAAAAGTCATTTCTCTTTCATGCTAATGAAAATGGAAGAAAGATTACTTTTATTTGCACGTTTTCATCCTATTCTTTAAATAAATGTTTTAAAGAAAATTTGGAAATTAAATTTCTTTTCGAGATAAAAATGCGCAACATTTTTTGCATCCAAAGTAATTTGAGCCTTTAATTTTCAAAGTGGGGCACGTCCATTTTGTTAAAAAAACCTGTCAAGTGCGATTAAAACTCGCGCTGAAAGGGTTCCGTACATTGAATTTATTAATTACTATTTATTAATTAAAAAACTCCTACTACCCCTAAGATTATATTTATTTGGATGTTTTCGTCCTATTCTTTAAATAAATGTTTTAAAGGAAATTTGGAAATTAAATTTCTTTTCGAGATACAAATGCGCAACATTTTTTGCATCCAAAGTAATTTGAGCCTTTAATTTTCAAAGTGGGGCACGTCCATTTTAGAGATGAGTTCGGGCTCTCTTTTCGGAGTCCGGGCCCGCCCGAGCCCAATTTTTTTAAAATCCAAACCCGCCCGAGCCCGAAACATTTTGTGTCATTAGAGCACGAGCCCGCCCGAACCCGATACGAAAAAAAAATTGCATAATATTTAAAAATTATTTTAAAAGTAATATCTCATTTTTTAAAAACTTCGTAAGTGAAATAACTGTTCATCCGGTGCACATAATTAATTTTATGGAAATTTACATTCTGTCTTATCAAAAGAGAGGTTTGGTGTCAAATAAAAATATACTTCCTTAAAAGGATGTAAATATTTTTCTCTCCCAACAAGCAAATCTGATGGACACATTAACGAAGTGCGTTTTATGAAAAAATGAATGAAATTTGCAAAAATTACTATTTAAGAAGAATCGAACAACGTTTTATATTTCCTATAAAAGGTTTATATCGTAACTTATAATTGATTCCTTAATTAAAACAATATTTCCTTTTCCTGAAAATCAGCTTAAATTAAAAATTTGACACCGGTATCTGAAAGATCATGTGCTTTTATAGAAAAAGTTGAAACACTGTTCGATTGCTTTCTATCGGAATAACAATACATGACAATTATTTCTGCTTACGAATGGAAGTGACTTCGTAAATGTGCAGAGCAGAGATTTTGAGTCAGCAGAGTTCACAATTAAAAATATAATCACTAACGTTGTCTTCATATGAAGATCGAGTATGACTTGCACACAATAGAAGACTAAAAATTTGCAAACCTAATCTAATGCTGAATGACTAAGAATGAAAACAAATATTCATCTCGCATTAGATCTCTAAAAAAATAAAATAAAATAAACGGTCCAATAAAAAAAAATATCCAAATGTCACAAACGAAAATCTAGCAACAAATATCATTGGAGCTTCTTTGCATTGGCGTCATATCACCCAGTCGTCAGTCGCGTCGCAAATATCGTAAATTTTCTTTTAAAGTAACATTCTAATGCTAGAAAAGAAAAATAGGACTCCTGTTTCCCCTTCTATTCATTCTGATCAAAATAACATTAAAATTATGTGAAATAGAATATGTAATTTTTTAGAGGGAAAAGTTATTTTTATTTTTTCTATATGAGAATAAATAAAATTGTTAGTTTTAGAAAGAGTGAGCCCGAGCCCTCCCGGGCCCGAAGGCTGGTATAAAAATCGATTCACGGGCTCGGGCTGAGCCCGTCACATCTCTAGTCCATTTTATTAAAAAAAACCTGTCAATTACGATTAAAACTTGCGCTGAAAGGGTTCCGTACATTGAATTTATTAATTACTGTTCATTAATTAATAAACTCCTACTACCCCTAAGATTATTTTTATTTGCATGTTTTCATCCTATTCTTTAAATAAATGTTTTAAAGGAAATTTGGAAATTAAATTTCTTTTCAAGATACAAATGCGCAACATTGTTTGCATCCAAAGTAATTTGAGCCTTTAATTTTCAAAGTGGGGCACGTCCATTATGTTAAAAAAACCTGTCAAGTGCGATTAAAACTCGCGCTGAAAGGGTTCCGTACATTGAATTTATTAATTACTGTTTATTAATTTATAATTTCTTACTATCCCTAAGATTATTTTTATTTGCATGTTTTCATCCTATTCTTTAAATAAATGTTTTAAAGGAAATTTGGAAATTAAATTTCTTTTCAAGATACAAATGCGCAACATTTTTTGCATCCAAAGTAATTTGAGCCTTTAATTTTCAAAGTGGGGCACGTCCATTTTATAAAAAAAACCTGACAAGTGCGATTAAAACTCGCGCTGAAAGGGTTCCGTACATTGAATTTATTAATTACTGTTTATTAATTTATAAACTCCTACTATCCCTAAGATTATTTTTATTTGCATGTTTTCATCCTATTCTTTAAATAAATGTTTTAAAGGAAATTTGGAAATTAAATTTCTTTTCGAGATACAAATGCGCAACATTTTCTGCATCCAAAGTAATTTGAGTCTTTAATTTTCAAAGTGGGGCACGTCCATTTTAGAGATGAGTTCGGGCTCTCTTTTCGGAGTCCGGGCCCACCCGAGTCCGATTATTTTTAAATCAAAACCCGCCCGAGCCCGAAACATTTTGTGTCATTAGAGCACGAGCCCGCCCGAACCCGATACAAAAAAAATTGCATAATATTTAAAAATTATTTTAAAAGTAATATCTCATTTTTAAAAACTTCGTACGTGAAATAACTGTTCATCTGGTGCACATAATTAATTTTCTGGAAATTTACATTCTATCTTATCAAAAGAGAAGTTTGGTGTCAAATAAAAATATACTTCCTTAAAAGGATGTAAATATTTTTCTCTCCCAACAAGCAAATCTGATGGACACATTAACGAAGTGCGTTTTATGAAAAAGTGAATGAAATTTGCAAAAATTACTATTTAAGAAGAATCGAACAACGTTTTATATTTCCTATAAAAGGTTTATATCGTAACTTATAATTGATTCCTTAATTAAAACAATATTTCCTTTTCCTGAAAATCAGCTTAAATTAAAAATTTGACACCGGTATCTGAAAGATCATGTGCTTTTATAGAAAAAGTTGAAACACTGTTCGATTGCTTTCTATCGGAATAACAATACATGACAATTATTTCTGCTTACGAATGGAAGTGACTTCGTAAATGTGCAGAGCAGAGATTTTGAGTCAGCAGAGTTCACAATTAAAAATATAATCACTAACGTTGTCTTCATATGAAGATCGAGTATGACTTGCACACAAGAGAAGACTAAAAATTTGCAAACCTAATCTAATGCTGATTGACTAAGAATGAAAACAAATATTCATCTCGCATTAGATCTCTAAAAAAATAAAATAAAATAAACGGTCCAATAAAAAAAAAATATCCAAATGTCACAAACGAAAATCTAGCAACAAATATTATTGGAGCCTCTTCGCATTGGCGTCATATCACCCAGTCGTCAGTCGCGTCGCAAATATCGTAAATTTTCTTTTAAAGTAACATTCTAATGCTAGAAAAGAAAAATAGGACTCCTGTTTCCCCTTCTATTCATTCTGATCAAAATAACATTAAAATTATGTGAAATAGAATATGTAATTTTTTAGGGGAAAAAGTTATTTTTATTTTTTCTATATGAGAATAAATAAAATTGTTAGTTTTAGAAAGAGTGAGCCCGAGCCCTCCTGGGCCCGAAGGCTGGTATAAAAATCGAGTCACGGGCTCGGGCTGAGCCCGTCTCATCTCTAGTCCATTTTATTAAAAAAAAACTGTCAATTACGATTAAAACTTGCGCTGAAAGGGTTCCGTACATTGAATTTATTAATTACTGTTCATTAATTAATAAACTCCTACTACCCCTAAGATTATTTTTATTTGCATGTTTTCATCCTATTCTTTAAATAAATGTTTTAAAGGAAATTTGGAAATTAAATTTCTTTTCTAGATACAAATGCGCAACATTGTTTGCATCCAAAGTAATTTGAGCCTTTAATTTTCAAAGTGGGGCACGTCCATTATGTTAAAAATACCTGTCAAGTGCGATTAAAACTCGCGCTGAAAGGGTTCCGTACATTGAATTTATTAATTACTGTTTATTAATTTATAAACTCCTACTATCCCTAAGATTATTTTTATTTGCATGTTTTCATCCTATTCTTTAAATAAATGTTTTAAAGGAAATTTGGAAATTAAATTTCTTTTCGAGATACAAATGCGCAACATTTTCTGCATCCAAAGTAATTTGAGTCTTTAATTTTCAAAGTGGGGCACGTCCATTTTAGAGATGAGTTCGGGCTCTCTTTTCGGAGTCCGGGCCCACCCGAGCCCGATTATTTTTAAATCCAAACCCGCCCGAGCCCGAAACATTTTGTGTCATTAGAGCACGAGCCCGCCCGAACCCGATACAAAAAAAATTGCATAATATTTAAAAATTATTTTAAAAGTAATATCTCATTTTTAAAAACTTCGTACGTGAAATAACTGTTCATCTGGTGCACATAATTAATTTTCTGGAAATTTACATTCTATCTTATCAAAAGAGAAGTTTGGTGTCAAATAAAAATATACTTCCTTAAAAGGATGTAAATATTTTTCTCTCCCAACAAGCAAATCTGATGGACACATTAACGAAGTGCGTTTTATGAAAAAATGAATGAAATTTGCAAAAATTACTATTTAAGAAGAATCGAACAACGTTTTATATTTCCTATAAAAGGTTTATATCGTAACTTATAATTGATTCCTTAATTAAAACAATATTTCCTTTTCCTGAAAATCAGCTTAAATTAAAAATTTGACACCGGTATCTGAAAGATCATGTGCTTTTATAGAAAAAGTTGAAACACTGTTCGATTGCTTTCTATCGGAATAACAATACATGACAATTATTTCTGCTTACGAATGGAAGTGACTTCGTAAATGTGCAGAGCAGAGATTTTGAGTCAGCAGAGTTCACAATTAAAAATATAATCACTAACGTTGTCTTCATATGAAGATCGAGTATGACTTGCACACAATAGAAGACTAAAAATTTGCAAACCTAATCTAATGCTGATTGACTAAGAATGAAAACAAATATTCATCTCGCATTAGATCTCTAAAAAAATAAAATAAAATAAACGGTCCAATAAAAAAAAATATCCAAATGTCACAAACGAAAATCTAGCAACAAATATTATTGGAGCCTCTTCGCATTGGCGTCATATCACCCAGTCGTCAGTCGCGTCGCAAATATCGTAAATTTTCTTTAAAGTAACATTCTAATGCTAGAAAAGAAAAATAGGACTCCTGTTTCCCCTTCTATTCATTCTGATCAAAATAACATTAAAATTATGTGAAATAGAATATGTAATTTTTTAGGGGAAAAAGTTATTTTTATTTTTTCTATATGAGAATAAATAAAATTGTTAGTTTTAGAAAGAGTGAGCCCGAGCCCTCCCGGGCCCGAAGGCTGGTATAAAAATCGAGTCACGGGCTCGGGCTGAGCCCGTCTCATCTGTAGTCCATTTTATTAAAAAAAACCTGTCAATTACGATTAAAACTTGCGCTGAAAGGGTTCCGTACATTGAATTTATTAATTACTGTTCATTAATTAATAAACTACTACTACCCCTAAGATTATTTTTATTTGCATGTTTTCATCCTATTCTTTAAATAAATGTATTAAAGGAAATTTGGAAATTAAATTTCTTTTCGAGATACAAATGCGCAACATTTTTTGCATCCAAAGTAATTTGAGCCTTTAATTTTCAAAGTGGGGCACGTCCATTTTATAAAAAAAACCAGACAAGTGCGATTAAATCTCGCGCTGAAAGGGTTCCGTACATTGAATTTATTAATTACTATTTATTAATTAATAAACTCCCACTACCCCTAAGATTATATTTATTTGGATGTTTTCATCCTATTCTTTAAATAAATGTTTTAAAGGAAATTTGGAAATTAAATTTCTTTTCAAGATACAAATGCGCAACATTGTTTGCATCCAAAGTAATTTGAGCCTTTAATTTTCAAAGTGGGGCACGTCCATTATGTTAAAAAAACCTGTCAAGTGCGATTAAAACTCGCGCTGAAAGGGTTCCGTACATTGAATTTATTAATTACTGTTTATTAATTTATAAACTCCTACTATCCCTAAGATTATTTTTATTTGCATGTTTTCATCCTATTCTTTAAATAAATGTTTTAAAGGAAATTTGGAAATTAAATTTCTTTTCAAGATACAAATGCGCAACATTTTTTGCATCCAAAGTAATTTGAGCCTTTAATTTTCAAAGTGGGGCACGTCCATTTTATAAAAAAAACCTGACAAGTGCGATTAAAACTCGCGCTGAAAGGGTTCCGTACATTGAATTTATTAATTACTATTTATTAATTAATAAACTCCTACTAACTCTTAGATTATATTTATTTGGATGTTTTCATATTATTCTTTAAATAAATGTTTTAAAGGAAATTTGGAAATTAAATTTCTTTTCGAGATACAAATGCGCAACATTTTCTGCATCCAAAGTAATTTGAGTCTTTAATTTTCAAAATGGGGCACGTCCATTTTAGAGATGAGTTCGGGCTCTCTTTTCGGAGTCCGGGCCCACCCGAGCCCGATTATTTTTAAATCCAAACCCGCCCGAGCCCGAAACATTTTGTGTCATTAGAGCACGAGCCCGCCCGAACCCGAGACAAAAAAAAAATTGCATAATATTTAAAAATTATTTTAAAAGTAATATCTCATTTTTAAAAACTTCGTACGTGAAATAACTGTTCATCTGGTGCACATAATTAATTTTCTGGAAATTTACATTCTATCTTATCAAAAGAGAAGTTTGGTGTCAAATAAAAATATACTTCCTTAAAAGGATGTAAATATTTTTCTCTCCCAACAAGCAAATCTGATGGACACATTAACAAAGTGCGTTTTATGAAAAAATGAATGAAATTTGCAAAAATCACTATTTAAAAAGAATCGAACAACGTTTTATATTTCCTATAAAAGGTTTATATCATAACTTATAATTGATTCCTTAATTAAAACAATATTTCCTTTTCCTGAAAATCAGCTTAAATTAAAAATTTGACACCGGTATCTGAAAGATCATGTGCTTTTATAGAAAAAGTTGAAACACTGTTCGATTGCTTTCTATCGGAATAACAATACATGAAAATTATTTCTGCTTACGAATGGAAGTGACTTCGTAAATGTGCAGAGCAGAGATTTTGCATCAGCAGAGTTCACAATTAAAAATATAATCACTAACGTTGTCTTCATATGAAGAGCGAGTATGACTTGCACACAATAGAAGACTAAAAATTTGCAAACCTAATCTAATGCTGATTGACTAATAATGAAAACAAATATTCATCTCGCATTAGATCTCTAAAAAAATAAAATAAAATAAACGGTCCAATAAAAAAAAAATATACAGATGTCACAAACGAAAATCTAGCAACAAATATTATTGGAGCGTCTTCGCATTGGCGTCATATCACCCAGTCGTCAGTCGCGTCGCAAATATCGTAAATTTTCTTTTAAAGTAACATTCTAATGCTAGAAAAGAAAAATAGGACTCCTGTTTCCCCTTCTATTCATTCTGATCAAAATAACATTAAAACTATGTGAAATAGAATATGTAATTTTTTAGGGGAAAAAGTTATTTTTATTTTTTCTATATGAGAATAAATAAAATTGTCAGTTTCAGAAAGAGTGAGCCCGAGCCCGCCCGGGCCCGAAGGCTGGTATAAAAATCGAGCCACGGGCTCAGGCTGAGCCCGTCTCATCTCTAGTCCATTTTATTAAAAAAAACCTGTCAAGTGCGAATAAAACTTGCGCTGAAAGGGTTCCGTACATTGAATTTATTAATTACTGTTCATTAATTAATAAACTCCTACCACCCCTAAGATTATTTTTATTTGCATGTTTTCATCCTATTCTTTAAATAAATGTTTTAAAGGAAATTTGGAAATTAAATTTCTTTTCGAGATACAAATGCGCAACATTTTTTGCATCCAAAGTAATTTGAGCCTTTAATTTTCAAAGTGGGGCACGTCCATTTTATAAAAAAAACCAGACAAGTGCGATTAAATCTCGCGCTGAAAGGGTTCCGTACATTGAATTTATTAATTACTATTTATTAATTAATAAACTCCCACTACCCCTAAGATTATATTTATTTGGATGTTTTCATCCTATTCTTTAAATAAATGTTTTAAAGGAAATTTGGAAATTAAATTTCTTTTCAAGATACAAATGCGCAACATTGTTTGCATCCAAAGTAATTTGAGCCTTTAATTTTCAAAGTGGGGCACGTCCATTATGTTAAAAAAAACCTGTCAAGTGCGATTAAAACTCGCGCTGAAAGGGTTCCGTACATTGAATTTATTAATTACTGTTTATTAATTTATAAACTCCTACTATCCCTAAGATTATTTTTATTTGCATGTTTTCATCCTATTTTTAAATAAATGTTTTAAAGGAAATTTGGAAATTAAATTTCTTTTCAAGATACAAATGCGCAACATTTTTTGCATCCAAAGTAATTTGAGCCTTTAATTTTCAAAGTGGGGCACGTCCATTTTATAAAAAAAACCTGACAAGTGCGATTAAAACTCGCGCTGAAAGGGTTCCGTACATTGAATTTATTAATTACTATTTAATAATTAATAAACTCCTACTAACCCTTAGATTATATTTATTTGGATGTTTTCATATTATTCTTTAAATAAATGTTTTAAAGGAAATTTGGAAATTAAATTTCTTTTCGAGATACAAATGCGCAACATTTTCTGCATCCAAAGTAATTTGAGTCTTTAATTTTCAAAATGGGGCACGTCCATTTTAGAGATGAGTTCGGGCTCTCTTTTCGGAGTCCGGGCCCACCCGAGCCCGATTATTTTTAAATCCAAACCCGCCCGAGCCCGAAACATTTTGTGTCATTAGAGCACGAGCCCGCCCGAACCCGATACAAAAAAAAAATTGCATAATATTTAAAAATTATTTTAAAAGTAATATCTCATTTTTAAAAACTTCGTACGTGAAATAACTGTTCATCTGGTGCACATAATTAATTTTCTGGAAATTTACATTCTATCTTATCAAAAGAGAAGTTTGGTGTCAAATAAAAATATACTTCCTTAAAAGGATGTAAATATTTTTCTCTCCCAACAAGCAAATCTGATGGACACATTAACGAAGTGCGTTTTATGAAAAAAAAGAATGAAATTTGCAAAAATCACTATTTAAAAAGAATCGAACAACGTTTTATATTTCCTATAAAAGGTTTATATCATAACTTATAATTGATTCCTTAATTAAAACAATATTTCCTTTTCCTGAAAATCAGCTTAAATTAAAAATTTGACACCGGTATCTGAAAGATCATGTGCTTTTATAGAAAAAGTTGAAACACTTTTCGATTGCTTTCTATCGGAATAACAATACATGAAAATTATTTCTGCTTACGAATGGAAGTGACTTCGTAAATGTGCAGAGCAGAGATTTTGCATCAGCAGAGTTCACAATTAAAAATATAATCACTAACGTTGTCTTCATATGAAGAGCGAGTATGACTTGCACACAATAGAAGACTAAAAATTTGCAAACCTAATCTAATGCTGATTGACTAAGAATGAAAACAAATATTCATCTCGCATTAGATCTCTAAAAAAAATAAAATAAAATAAACGGTCCAATAAAAAAAAATATACAGATGTCACAAACGAAAATCTAGCAACAAATATTTTTGGAGCCTCTTCGCATTGGCGTCATATCACCCAGTCGTCAGTCGCGTCGCAAATATCGTAAATTTTCTTTTAAAGTAACATTCTAATGCTAGAAAAGAAAAATAGGACTCCTGTTTCCCCTTCTATTCATTCTGATCAAAATAACATTAAAATTATGTGAAATAGAATATGTAATTTTTTAAGGGAAAAAGTTATTTTTATTTTTTCTATATGAGAATAAATAAAATTGTCAGTTTCAGAAAGAGTGAGCCCGAGCCCGCCCGGGCCCGAAGGCTGGTATAAAAATCGAGCCACGGGCTCAGGCTGAGCCCGTCTCATCTCTAGTCCATTTTATTAAAAAAAACCTGTCAAGTGCGATTAAAACTTGCGCTGAAAGGGTTCCGTACATTGAATTTATTAATTACTGTTCATTAATTAATAAACTCCTACTACCCCTAAGATTATTTTTATTTGCATGTTTTCATCCTATTCTTTAAATAAATGTTTTAAAGGAAATTTGGAAATTAAATTTCTTTTCTAGATACAAATGCGCAACATTGTTTGCATCCAAAGTAATTTGAGCCTTTAATTTTCAAAGTGGTGCACGTCCATTATGTTAAAAATACCTGTCAAGATCGATTAAAACTCGCGCTGAAAGGGTTCCGTACATTGAATTTATTAATTACTGTTTATTAATTTATAAACTCCTACTATCCCTAAGATTATTTTTATTTGCATGTTTTCATCCTATTCTTTAAATAAATGTTTTAAAGGAAATTTGGAAATTAAATTTCTTTTCAAGATACAAATGCGCAACATTTTTTGCATCCAAAGTAATTTGAGCCTTTAATTTTCAAAGTGGGGCACGTCCATTTTATAAAAAAAACCTGACAAGTGCGATTAAAACTCGCGCTGAAAGGGTTCCGTACATTGAATTTATTAATTACTATTTATTAATTAATAAACTCCTACTAACCCTTAGATTATATTTATTTGGATGTTTTCATATTATTCTTTAAATAAATGTTTTAAAGGAAATTTGGAAATTAAATTTCTTTTCGAGATACAAATGCGCAACATTTTCTGCATCCAAAGTAATTTGAGTCTTTAATTTTCAAAGTGGGGCACGTCCATTTTAGAGATGAGTTCGGGCTCTCTTTTCGGAGTCCGGGCCCACCCGAGTCCGATTATTTTTAAATCCAAACCCGCCCGAGCCCGAAACATTTTGTGTCATTAGAGCACGAGCCCGCCCGAACCCGATACAAAAAAAATTGCATAATATTTAAAAATTATTTTAAAAGTAATATCTCATTTTTAAAAACTTCGTACGTGAAATAACTGTTCATCTGGTGCACATAATTAATTTTCTGGAAATTTACATTCTATCTTATCAAAAGAGAAGTTTGGTGTCAAATAAAAATATACTTCCTTAAAAGGATGTAAATATTTTTCTCTCCCAACAAGCAAATATGATGGACACATTAACGAAGTGCGTTTTATGAAAAAATGAATGAAATTTGCAAAAATTACTATTTAAGAAGAATCGAACAACGTTTTATATTTCCTATAAAAGGTTTATATCGTAACTTATAATTGATTCCTTAATTAAAACAATATTTCCTTTTCCTTAAAATCAGCTTAAATTAAAAATTTGACACCGGTATCTGAAAGATCATGTGCTTTTATAGAAAAAGTTGAAACACTGTTCGATTGCTTTCTATCGGAATAACAATACATGACAATTATTTCTGCTTACGAATGGAAGTGACTTCGTAAATGTGCAGAGCAGAGATTTTGAGTCAGCAGAGTTCACAATTAAAAATATAATCACTAACGTTGTCTTCATATGAAGATCGAGTATGACTTGCACACAATAGAAGACTAAAAATTTGCAAACCTAATCTAATGCTGATTGACTAAGAATGAAAACAAATATTCATCTCGCATTAGATCTCTAAAAAAATAAAATAAAATAAACGGTCCAATAAAAAAAAAATATACAGATGTCATAAACGAAAATCTAGCAACAAATATTATTGGAGCCTCTTCGTATTGGCGTCATATCACCCAGTCGTCAGTCGCGTCGCAAATATCGTAAATTTTCTTTTAAAGTAACATTCTAATGCTAGAAAAGAAAAATAGGACTCCTGTTTCCCCTTCTATTCATTCTGATCAAAATAACATTAAAATTATGTGAAATAGAATATGTAATTTTTTAGGGGAAAAAGTTATTTTTATTTTTTCTATATGAGAATAAATAAAATTGTCAGTTTCAGAAAGAGTGAGCCCGAGCCCGCCCGGGGCCGAAGACTGGTATAAAAATCGAGCCACGGGCTCAGGCTGAGCCCGTCTCATCTCTAGTCCATTTTATTAAAAAAAACCTGTCAAGTGCGATTAAAACTTGCGCTGAAAGGGTTCCGTACATTGAATTTATTAATTACTGTTCATTAATTAATAAACTCCTACTACCCCTAAGATTATTTTTATTTGCATGTTTTCATCCTATTCTTTAAATAAATGTTTTAAAGGAAATTTGGAAATTAAATTTCTTTTCTAGATACAAATGCGCAACATTGTTTGCATCCAAAGTAATTTGAGCCTTTAATTTTCAAAGTGGGGCACGTCCATTATGTTAAAAATACCTGTCAAGTGCGATTAAAACTCGCGCTGAAAGGGTTCCGTACATTGAATTTATTAATTACTGTTTATTAATTTATAAACTCCTACTATCCCTAAGATTATTTTTATTTGCATGTTTTCATCCTATTCTTTAAATAAATGTTTTAAAGGAAATTTGGAAATTAAATTTCTTTTCAAGATACAAATGCGCAACATTTTTTGCATCCAAAGTAATTTGAGCCTTTAATTTTCAAAGTGGGGCACGTCCATTTTATAAAAAAAACCTGACAAGTGCGATTAAAACTCGCGCTGAAAGGGTTCCGTACATTGAATTTATTAATTACTATTTATTAATTAATAAACTCCTACTAACCCTTAGATTATATTTATTTGGATGTTTTCATATTATTCTTTAAATAAATGTTTTAAAGGAAATTTGGAAATTAAATTTCTTTTCGAGATACAAATGCGCAACATTTTCTGCATCCAAAGTAATTTGAGTCTTTAATTTTCAAAGTGGGGCACGTCCATTTTAGAGATGAGTTCGGGCTCTCTTTTCGGAGTCCGGGCCCACCCGAGCCCGATTATTTTTAAATCCAAACCCGCCCGAGCCCGAAACATTTTGTGTCATTAGAGCACGAACCCGCCCGAACCCGATACAAAAAAAAATTGCATAATATTTAAAAATTATTTTAAAAGTAATATCTCATTTTTAAAAACTTCGTACGTGAAATAACTGTTCATCTGGTGCACATAATTAATTTTCTGGAAATTTACATTCTATCTTATCAAAAGAGATGTTTGGTGTCAAATAAAAATATACTTCCTTAAAAGGATGTAAATATTTTTCTCTCCCAACAAGCAAATCTGATGGACACATTAACGAAGTGCGTTTTATGAAAAAATGAATGAAATTTGCAAAAATCACTATTTAAAAAGAATCGAACAACGTTTTATATTTCCTATAAAAGGTTTATATCATAACTTATAATTGATTCCTTAATTAAAACAATATTTCCTTTTCCTGAAAATCAGCTTAAATTAAAAATTTGACACCGGTATCTGAAAGATCATGTGCTTTTATAGAAAAAGTTGAAACACTGTTCGATTGCTTTCTATCGGAATAACAATGCATGAAAATTATTTCTGCTTACGAATGGAAGTGACTTCGTAAATGTGCAGAGCAGAGATTTTGCATCAGCAGAGTTCACAATTAAAAATATAATCACTAACGTTGTCTTCATATGAAGAGCGAGTATGACTTGCACACAATAGAAGACTAAAAATTTGCAAACCTAATCTAATGCTGATTGACTAAGAATGAAAACAAATATTCATCTCGCATTAGATCTCTAAAAAAATAAAATAAAATAAACGGTCCAATAAAAAAAAAATATACAGATGTCACAAACGAAAATCTAGCAACAAATATTATTGGAGCCTCTTCGCATTGGCGTCATATCACCCAGTCGTCAGTCGCGTCGCAAATATCGTAAATTTTCTTTTAAAGTAACATTCTAATGCTAGAAAAGAAAAATAGGACTCCTGTTTCCCCTTCTATTCATTCTGATCAAAATAACATTAAAATTATGTGAAATAGAATATGTAATTTTTTAGGGGAAAAAGTTATTTTTATTTTTTCTATATGAGAATAAATAAAATTGTCAGTTTCAGAAAGAGTGAGCCCGAGCCCGCCCGGGCCCGAAGGCTGGTATAAAAATCGAGCCACGGGCTCAGGCTGAGCCCGTCTCATCTCTAGTCCATTTTATTAAAAAAAACCTGTCAAGTGCGATTAAAACTTGCGCTGAAAGGGTTCCGTACATTGAATTTATTAATTACTGTTCATTAATTAATAAACTCCTACTACCCCTAAGATTATTTTTATTTGCATGTTTTTATCCTATTCTTTAAATAAATGTTTTAAAGGAAATTTGGAAATTAAATTTCTTTTCTAGATACAAATGCTCAACATTTTTTGCATGCAAAGTAATTTGAGCCTATAATTTTCAAAGTGGAGCAAGTCCATTTTATTTATAAAAAAAACCCTGTCAAGTGCGAGTATAACTCGCGCTCAAAGGGTTCCATACATTTAATTTATTAATTACTGTTTATTAATTATTAACTCCTCCTACTACCCATAATTTGTTTCATAATTTTCGTTTCAGTAGATTCAGAAATAGGAGGGAGAGGGCATATTTTCCCAGTACTTTCGACGATATCTTTGAAAATATAATACCTAAAACTAAAACAAATATATTTTTGAGTTCGATGCCACGAGATCTTTCGAACGATACACTACACGGTATATAAAAAGAATGTTTCAAGTAACTTAATTAATATCTCGGCTAATTATTGACATATTTTTAAAAATCATTATCAAATATCCTTCGATGATTGTGCGTCGATAGATACCTCGAGCACCCGTCAACTCCCCGCTGACTGCCCGAAAAGTAAAGTTTGTATACAAAGGAAAAATGCGTTTTTCTCAAAAAGTATATTACCTAGGAAAATCTGTATAGTTCTCCTGAAAGGTTTGAATAAACTTCTACTACCCCTAATTTTTCCATAATTTTATTTTCATTAGATTCGGAAATTTAGGAGGGGAGGGGATAATTTTACAGAGAATTTTCAATGATATCTCTGAAAATACAATACCTAAAATGAAAACAAATATATTTTTGATTTCGGTATTACAAGATATTTCACACGATACCCAACGATACCCAAGGGTATACAAAAGGAAAACATTTTTTTTCAAGTAACATAATTAGCCCCTTAAATGTCTCCTATTCATATTTGTGAATTGTTAATAATCTGAAAATATGTGGTTAGAAAGGCTTTATAACTTTTCACGTCCCATAATTTATGAAAAAAGGGCTCTTACAGACAGGAGAGACAGACAAGAGGAATCGTATAATGGTTCCGTTTTTACTTTTTAAGTACGGAAGCCTAAAAATACTTAAAGCTAAATTTTATTACAAATTAACAGACAATTTATGGTTTTAATAAATTTAAAATACATATATTTTAATATCAACTTAAATTTGTCACTAGTAATTTATTGGGTCAACGCTATTTTAAATGTGTTAAATTTGAAAGTGAGGCTAATGCATAATATTAACAAGCACAATCAAAATTTAATCCGGAATACCTAATGATACGATGAGTATTTGTTAAAATGTGCTAATGACAGTCTTATCACAATAGCGCCAAATGTTGGCCAACTTTGCGAAATATCGCAAAACTTGGTGACAAAAATAAGTTGCCATATATGACGCCAACTTGCCGATAGCTGGCTAATTAGGCGAACTTCCCACTTATATCCATTAATATTTCATAACATCTTCCATTGGGATAGTTTACTATTTTCTATAAAGTGCCATAAAACAAAAACAAAAAATTAAGAAAGCATGCTTTTTTTTTAATTTTAATTTTTTTGTAAAAAGGTCATTATACTTATTTATAATTATTTTCATTCAGCAACCCACCTTTTCTACGTTATTCTGGAAAAATAATAAAAATCTGCCTTTAATTCAAATGTTATTGATTTTATTCATGCGGGTTGTTTGCAGAAAAGATATCTTTAAAATTATAATAAAGCATTTTCTTATCTTAGGCAGGTACTTAAATCAACTGTGTAAATAGACAATTTTCTTATACATTATTTTAAAAACACAAATTGTACAAATTGTGCCTATTAGTTGCTAAAATCAGTGTAAAAATTGTTTTAAACTCATCAAAGAGCTAAAATCCTACATGTTTCGGCTTTAAACTTAAAGCCATCATCGGGGAAGAAGAACAACACAAACGACTACGGACCTTTTAATTTTCGTGTAGTACATTTTTATGTAGTACATAAAATTTGGAAAGTTATCCACTGCACTCTCCCGGTTTTGCGCTAAAAATAATGATACTGTAATTAATTTCGATAAAGCAAGAATTATCTATAGGTTCAATAATCCATTTAAAGCCGCCATTAGGGAATCATTGGAGATTAAAATTAGGAAGGATTGTATTTGTAATGATAACTTTTCTTTCAACATACCTAGTTTATGGAATACATTTTTAACCCCTTGTTAATTCATAGTTTAGTTTTTCGCTCTTTGGCAACAGAGAGCGCCCGCTTATTTTATTTAAATTTTTCCAAGCTGTTGATTTCAATTTTCTCGTGTCGAAAATTAAAAGGTCCATAGTCGTTTGTGTTGTTCTTCTTCCCCAATGATGGCTTTAAGTTTAAAGCCGAAACATGTAGGATTTTAGCTCTTTTATGAGTTTAAAACAATTTTTCACTGATTTTAGCAACTAATAGGCACAATTTGTGCAATTTGTGTTTTTAAAATAACTAGTTAACAGTGTAATGTCCAAATGGATTCAATTGTTTCTTATACATTTTTTACAAAGATTTTAAATTCCTGCTGCTATTTTTTGTACTAAAATTAGGAGTAAACCATTTATTACTTTGGGTATTTCAATAAGCTTGGATTGAACAAGGTTGTTTGGGCAAGCGTTTGGTCACTTACTAATTAGCATAAAACTGTATACGATTAATGCAATGAATTTTTTAAAAAATCAGGCACATTTCCAAACAATTGGTTGTTTTCGAATTATTATGAAGTTACATTTGCTTATTGCAATACACCATGGAAATCATCAGTCTGATTGGGAAACAACGGGAAAAAAAACAGTTGATTTTCCAGTTAGCCTTGCTCTTCGAAAAGTGCAGGATTTCACAATTATTCTATTACATATACATAAACTGGAACTTCTTTAGAGACAAACTCTTCATATTTTACTTAGGTGAATGGTCCATTTAATATCGTCTTTTTCTTCCGGCTTGAAAAATTTAAAGACGGAACATGCTTTACACATAATATTTTACAATGATTTCTAATAATCAAATGACTTATGTTTTGGCCAGTTTTGCCTGTTCATTTCGCGTTTTCTTATTTTTCCAATTCGGCCTAGCCTTCTGAAAAAATAGTGTAAAACAGGGGTTTTGGATGAAGATGCATTGATGCTGCGGAAACAGATGTTGATACATGTTAATGTGTTGATACGGAAGCCGCAGATGTGGAGTTGTGCAAATATTGATTTAGTTGTTCATGTAAAGTTATAGACATGTTGAGGTAGATGTGTGAATCTGAATATCTTATATTATAATACGAGAAAATCTTGTGTGTGGTTATGCAAATTTTATTTTAAAAACGGCTCTAACGATTTTGACGAAATTTTGTATCCTACCGTTTTTTGGCTTCAGAAAACGATTGGGCTAGGTCACGTGTTCGAGAAAATTCGATTAGTGGGTCATTTTGGGTCATCAAGGGTAAGGGTCAAACTAATTCTATCTAAAAAACGGTTCAAACGATTTTGACGAAATTTTGTATCCTACCATTTTGGGGCATCAGAAAACCATTGGGCTAGGTCACGTGTTCGAGAAAATTCGATTAGTGGGTCATTTTGGGTCATCAAGGGTCAGGGTCAAACTAATTCCATCTAAAAACGTTTCAAACGATTTTGACGAAATTTTGTATCCTACCGTTTTTTGGCTTCAAAAAACGATTGGGCTAGGTCACGTGTTCGAGAAAATTCGATTAGTGGGTCATTTTGGGTCATCAAGGGTAAGGGTCAAGCTAATTCTATCTAAAAAACGGTTCAAACGATTTTGACGAAATTTTGTATCCTACCATTTTGGGGCATCAGAAAACCAATTGGCTAGGTCACGTGTTCGAGAAAATTCGATTAGTGGGTCATTTTGGATCATCAAGGGTCAGGGTCAAACTAATTCCATCTAAAAACGGTTCAAACGATTTTGACGAAATTTTGTATCCTACCATTTTGGGGCACCAGAAAACCATTGGGCTAGGTCACATGTTCAAGAAAATTCGATTAGTGAGTTCTTTTGGGGCCATTACTGGTCAATATATTTCAACGAGTATGAAGGTTGAAACAGTTATTAAGTTATTGAACAGTTGGCAGTAAGCAAAGTCGTAAAGTTGGCAACATTTTTCCAAATTTGGCGAAACGTTGGCGACTTTGGCGGGATTTGGCGGAAAAATCTACTTTTAATTTTACTAATGCCAAATCGCATGCTTGGCGCCAAATTAAAGAATGTCACTAAATTTGACGATATTTGGCTATCTTGCGATCTGCAAAAGACTTAGAAGTCTACGAAAAGATTAAAGTTTGGCAATTTTTAACCGAGCTTAGCTCGGTCTTCCCATCTGGTGTCTAATTTAATGAGTGTAGATGTGGATGTGCAAGTATATATGTAGTTGGCGACAAAACGTGGCAGAAACCGCTTGGACAATTTTGCTTAGACAAGCCAGAAAAATAAACAAACATTTTGTTGCCGATAATGGCAGGTTCGCCAAGTTTTGTCCAATATCCTTTCAACCAATATTTTTTTTTATTCCAGTACATTCTAGTTCTCTTTTAAAGTTAGTTTAGAATTGCTAAACTGGTCACAATCACTTGCATAAGAGTCAAGAAATTACTTTCACTTGATCGAATTTAATTCCATAGAACTAAGTAAAAGTCATACTTTGAAGACTTTCAGTTACGTTATGATTGTATTATTTGTGTCTATTTGCGACGTTAACGTAACTTCATATCGACTTCATATCGAACAACCTTTTGCAGACATTGATTGATTACTCACATTTGTAAATATTTAATCATTGTTTTCTAAAATGAAATACACTAGAACATATATTAATTACTTTCGCAAATTTAAAAAAAGAACTTTTTTTTTTCAATTTACAAAAATCTTCTGTTTTTCTTTTTGAATGTTGTTTCATATGTATTTCCCTATTTCGTAAACGCACAGTTCCTTATATCAAGACTGTAAAAGGCTAGATTTACAATCAGGTCTTGGAGGTATGAGGTCGTAAGCGCAAAATCACAGAGTATTAAAATTCTCAAGATCAGTATAAACTGCTTTCTATTGTTCATCAAAATAAAGAGAGAAAAGAACCTTTTCTATGATCGATAGGGTTGCAGGCAAATATCTAACGAAATATGCAATAGTAGATTCACTGATGTATCCTTCAGATATGCGGATGGTTACACAACACAATTGGAAATATATCCTATTGAAATTGAATAGCTGGAAGAAACTTGTTAATAATATTAGTTTAAATTAAATAAGTGAGTGGTCTTCTGGAACTTAAATTTTAAACTTATATATTATCTTGATTAATTTACAATTATTTAAACAGTTAACAATTTTAGAAACATTTTAGTAATTTTGTCAGAAGACATACTCCTGCGTCTATACAGCATGCATTTTTTAAATACACTGAATCCTAATCACGAAATCTGGAAAGTTCAAAACGATGTTGCAAATGTGCGTGGTAACAATCAATGTCAGTATTACATATTTCACAAGTGATTAGAATTTCCAAATCAGTTGATAAATAGTCATTACAGAAAGTTAACTAGTTCATATATCATATTTAATGTTTAATAACTGTCTTATAAAATGTCTTTAAGTTCGATAATGAGTTTATAATAATGTAATAACAAACATTAAAACATCTTTCACTTTTATTAAATGAGAGATGAAAATAATCAGTTTATCACTGCCTATTGCATCACGTCTTGAAAGTTGAGAGGGTAAAAATGGGTGACGAGCTTTAACAGATGTAACGATGAAAGAAACTTATAGTTGGGTTTTTTCTCTGTACTTTTAATTTCTCTTTTTTATTTATCTTGCGTGGAAAATCATTAAGTTCATTCGAATGAATAGATTAGTATTTAACATCAGGAGCATTTTTATTCGTATTTATGGCTGCATACAACAAATATTAAATGCTTCATTGTTTGCATTATTCAGTTTTAAACAACATTTAAAGCTCAAAATCAATCAATTTTGCTTAGACAAATCAAATGTACAAGCGTGTTTCAAGAGAATTTAATATTTACCTTTTAATTATATTAAGTCAATATACAATTGATTACTTGATTTGATTTTTCAAATTTTTTATAAAACAGTACACGAGATTTTATATATCACGGTTTTTCTTTTAGGTCATAGATTTATACAATTTCACCTGTATTTTCTCACTACTCCTCATTTGAAATTTAAAATGATGCCTTCAAAGTCCGCAATGCCAAAAATCTATATATTTTATAATATAAAACACAGGAAAGGTAGTTCTTACGGTGTACTACATAAATCAATTCTGCGGAACAACAAAGTATTTGTGCAGTTACGAAAAAATGAAAATTGCGCCACAAAGCCTTTTTATTCTTAATTGCATATTGAGATGGATATTTCTTACTTATATAATATATATATATATTAAACCAAATATAAGCTTGGAAAAAGGATTTGGGATAAATGTAGGTAAATACATTGTAGGTGTCACTTTAAATTAATTTTTTAAAATAACTCATATTTCGTTTTTCTGTCAAAAAATTTTTAATTTATATTATTTATTAATTTAGTTTTAAAATAAAATTAAACAGAATTTTATTATATGAAAATGAAACATAAATTAATTTTTCAGATGCCATTTTAATTTATGGAAATAATATTTAACATTTGTAAAAAATTACCTTTTCAAAAATTATGTACTTATATGAAAAAGGAAACCACCAAACTGTACAATGTAGATAGCATTTTATGTTCATGATATACATTTTACATCGTTATAGTTTGTATTAGAATGCTGTCTCCAGCCACAAATTCTAAATAATTCCGTGTATTCACACCCTCTTTTCTCCGTGTTTTCTCCGTATGTGGTTTGAACAAAAATATTAATTAATATTAATAAAATTATGATAAAGATGAAAAGCTGAATTATGGTAGAACCTGTCACATAAAAGTAATTTTCAGAATAACATCAGTTCAAATATCAGTTGTGTCTTCAGAAAAATACTTTTTTAAAATATACAAATAAAATTTAGATGTAAATAACGGCTTAATTGAAATGTTTCGTTTCATAAACATATTTTATTTTTTAAAAAATCGTAATTTGTAAAATTAGATTTTTCTTTCTTTTTTCAAATGTTGCAGAGCTACTTCAAAGTTGTCTTAAAAACATGAAATGAATAATGAAATGACATGAAGACAATAGAAAGTAGTATAATATAGATGAGAATGAAGATGATATAGATGAAGTATAATAGAAAGTTGTTAAACAAAACGTTAGAAATTTGTCTTGTTATTCCAATATTTTAAAATGAATCTAATCCATAATTGAATATAAGAAACATATCTTCTGATGTTTGTATCAAATAATATCTTGTCTTCCACGATGAAACTAACAAAAATCGTCAATATGATTTTTATCCTTTTATGAATATTTAAAAGAGTAAAATGGAAAGTTCTCTCTCATTACATCAGCGACAATAAAATCTATCGAGAGTATTTGTAGAAAACTTACGCAAACCTAGATTCTTACTAGCATAAACTTTCAAGATTTGAAGATGGTATTCTATGTCAAATAAAAAGTTAAGAAATAAATGATGGACAAACCAATTAATCTAATCTCCTATTTTGGATAAAGATCTTACAAACATTCATCCAATTAGTAAAAGTGAAAACCGACATTGCGTGCAATCGATCATAAACATTTCATCAGAAAATACCTAACTCGTGATGAACTTGGTGAAAACCACCACATGACGCTGAAACATAACCAGACTGCATCATGCGGAAATTCCATGACATCATCGCGTATTTCATGAAAAGGACGCATAAACATTTATTCATTCCACATTCTGTTTTTCATAATGTAAAGATATAAGGTCAGAGCCTACGCCCGGCGCTCTGTATAATAATACTTAAACTTTATCTAGACATATTCAATTTATACAATCAAGCTTCAAAGATGGTCGATAATTTAACATCAAAATACACATATTAATTCTATATTTCTCTCATCATTATTTAATAAAATCGATGTAATGAATCAGTGAAATATGAATCAGTTAAATATCTACGCTAAAGTTGGATTATCTACAACTCATCTAGTGAGACGTGCTACCATTGGATATAACATATCAACACTCCTGAGAA
Organism: Maratus michaelseni; assembly: GCA_963931845.1. NCBI lineage: Eukaryota > Metazoa > Arthropoda > Arachnida > Araneae > Salticidae > Maratus > Maratus michaelseni. The sequence continues at coordinate 411,978,692 of OZ007587.1, forward strand.
ATAAAAAGGTAAGAAACATGTTTTCCTTACCTATCTACTAATGCATATTGATGAAATAAGAAAAAAAGTAAACAAATATTTTACCTGCGCTGCCGTCAATAAAATGATATACAAACTGTAAGAGAACAAATCTATAATTATGTTTGCAGCATTATTACGAAAGACCGAAGTTTCAGGTGTTTTTTGAACCAACCGTACTCAAACTTTTTTTCTATTGTGTCGCAAACACATAATTGGCAAGTCAGGTGGGCCGCAACACAATATATTCATATAGTGTAAATAAAAAAGTAATTAAAATACTAAGATAACAAAAGTAGCATAAAAATGTTACATAAAAAATAAGGTCATCAGCAAGGTCATATTTTGACTACCTGCAACAGATGCAAACTTACACAGATAATTCATAATAGTAATTTTAGTCTTATTTTATCGCAGATAAATAATGCGATTATTATTTAAGTAGTAATATAATTAGTTATTTAAGTTACTGGTGGAAGTATGCACATATTGCATCAGTATTATCATTATAAATAAGTATGAAACGTAGTAATAAAATGATGCAGCAGAGTTCCCAAGTTCTGAAAAAAGAAAAAAAAAATCTTTAATATATATATACTTTTATCTTTTAAAAATGTATCTTCTACCGCCAGTGGAGACCACCGCATTATGTTCTGAACGAACGTCTGACACCTGACACCGCTATCTGTATAGCAGGTGTGCTGCGCACGCGCCTCAAAATCTTTCAGATCAACATTCCAGTGCCAGGGGTTCACATTCTGTTGTAAACAAAATTTTCCGACATGTGTCCGCGCTGCCATCGGTACAGAATAGCAGGCGTGTTACGTAAGTGCTATCTTTTAGCATTAACGCGACGTTTAAGTTACCATCGAACGCCCCCCCCCCCGACCGCCCTTCCTGATAAAAAAGTTTACCGGCCGATTTTTTCAATTTTTGGATTTTTGGAAATAGGATAACAAAAATTGCATTTAGATGAGTTTTTATTTAATATCGCAGTTAATCATCACAAACATAAAAAACTGAGCCTCAGTTGTATCAGGACCTGCCTTATATTATCCTCGCCCAAAATTTGAGACCTCTGGGTGCGGTAGATTTTGCTAGTCATACCTTACAAAGAAACAAACAAACAGACAGTCACAGAGAGCGAAACTTTCTTTCATTAGTATAGATTATATCCACTGTAGCATTTAACTATTTACATGTTGTATTATTTACAATATATATTTTTTATTTTAGTAAATTACTGGTTTAATTTATGATTGATTAATTTATTATTGAATTTACTGAATGTAAGTAATTTTTAAATTACTTTTTTGAATAAAATTTACATTTATTAAATTTAAGAATAATTAAAAAAAAAATAATCTTAAAAATTTAGTTTAACGGTTTATACTACTCAGTTTTCTGCATTAAAAATATCTAATGCTTCTTTTATTCTTTGGGATTTCAACATACATGTAAAAGTGTGCATTCGATAAAAATTTCTGTGCTTTTCTTAACCGAAAGTGCAATAACGAAAATTGCCACTCTACAAAATATCTTACGCAACCCCCATCTGAGATAAAGCATCTGTTTTATCTCCAACGAAATATTTCTGAAACTTAAAACAAGTGGCTTCCGGTTCTATCTCCAATTGAATAAAAAAACATTATCAACAGAGTGAACAGCTTTATAATAGCAGAATTTTAAAATAACGTTATTTTGTTTAACAAGGCGTAAGAAATTTCAGGAAAACAGGAATTTCTATGAAGAAAGCTGTTAAAAATAGGAATAATTTTGTCTACTTCTATCGTGTTTTATGTCTGTATAAGTCAAAGACTTTTCTTATTCTTTCCCTTTTTATCTTTCAACAAATATTTTAAATATTATTTTTTTTTGTGTGTGTGTAAATCAGAAACCGGAAAATCGATTATATTTTACATTTTGTTTCTAATGAAATATAGTAAAAGAAACATTAATTTCGGAATTTGTGGCATACATTTGAAAGTAACTTTTTTTTTTCAACTAGGCAGAGCAAGTTTTTTCATAATATATATTTACAGGAATTTATAGGGATATGAGATCTGTTCTTATAATATCTGCGCTTTTAATAGGCCAATTCTTCTGTAGTAGAATTAATGAATCCTTTAACGCCAGAAGTTCCAGTTAGTGTTTCATCAGTTAGAACTATTCCTGATAGCATTAATCTATTTTAATGTAACTCGTCCTGTATTGTCATGCTTTCGAAACTCATCAAATAAATGCGCCCTGGTCATCTTGAGTATCTGCCCTGGAGAAGTTTCTGATCAACTCAATTTTAATCAAAATCCTTCTTCTTGCATAGCAATTAAACCATTAGTAACTACCACATTTATATAAATTTGGTGAAAAATTTTCTGTAGAATTCATGAAAAATCCTGAATTGTTCGTCTCATGATACTAATGTATCCTACTATGGTTGAGACATTTTCGGGGCATTTGCAATGAGCTTTGCGATGAGTAGAGATCATTGGTCAATCATCATAACATCAAGGACTGATTTACTTTTTAAAAAAGGCTGCTCAAATTTCACTTCCGGGGTCAGTTCTTTCAGTTTCATTGTTAATAATAGGACCACAGTCTAAATTTTGTTTTTCTCAATTGTAAAAATTTTTTGAAATACACAATTACGCTCATTATAACCTCAAAAAAATATATTGCTCAATTTGATGGTTTTCCTTTGCAATGCAACATTAATTACTACTTTCATCAAAAATCCTCCATTTTATTAAAACAGCGTATGTCACTTTATTTAATAAAAGGCAAAATTATCTTCTTATTAAATACTTCTGACAATTCAAAAGATTATCTACCTACTTACTTATTTTTTGACTATTATTGTTAGATACAACAAGGGTACTCAAGTTATTCATAACCTTCATTTATCTTTAATTTTTTTAAGAATAGTTATCATAGTTCCGGAATGAAAAAGTTAATTTTAGTATGAAAAAAAACTACTTATTTCCTCAGTTACAGAAATGTGTATGTTGCATTAAAAATTTAAAGATACTAAGCATTAATGTAAATTAAAAAAAAATTCATGTAAAATAAAATTATTTTTGAATATATCAAATTCTGTTGAAATTTTAGGGTCATCATAAAATTAATAAAAAAACATTAAGTAAAAGGATGAATTGAAGGTCAGAAATGATGTCTGAAAATACCTTACACACTCTATCTAAGTGGTGGTAGTGGTTGTATTTAATTATCACAGTATTTTCAGTTGGACACAGTAAACGTTTCTTCAAAGTCTTGTTCATATCGAATTTTTAATTTCACCGGTAATATGGAGCATGAAAATTTATGTAAATAAAAGAAAAATCTATATCATGATGTAAGTCTAATCATACGAGAGGTAGAGCTAGACTTTTACACTAAATTTTAGAGTCGCTAATTTTTATTTTTTGGATAGATTAGATGGTACAGATAACGAAACTAATGGCACAGATAACGAAACAGGTAGTACAGATAATGAAACTGATGGTACAGATAACGAAACTAATGATACAGATAACGAAATTAATGGTACAGATAACGAAACTGATGATACAGATAACGAAACTGACAATGAAACAGCAACTGGCGCACTAGCAGTGAGTGTTTCTACAGTAGCAACACAAATCCCGCTTCAATGTGAAATGAATGGCAATCCGATTACTGATGATTTCTCTAGAGTCAGGATAACATCAGTCATTGGATTGCTATTCATTTTACGCTGCAGCGCTATGATACAAATCATATACTTTTAATTTAAAGTATTTCTAAATTATACACCCTCATTATTTCATGTAAATAAAGGAAAATCATCTTTCAAATTTACGGACAAGCTAAATCATTTTACCTTTTATTATAAATAATGTGTTTATTTATTAGGTTCTTGGCATCATTACTGCATGATATAATGAAAGGTCAAAAAGTAAAAGTAAAATCAATCTATGTACTTTCATCTTTATCTTAATTTTAAATGATCTATTACGCTATAATTAATCTTATATCCTGCTTTATATCCTCGAATATCTGCAAGTTATTTCAGTTAGATAACTGTCAAATTATATAACTCAAATTAATGATTTTGTTATTTATCTAATTTTCTACTTAACGTTCACGATTACCTTTGAGTTATACAACTCTAACTTTAATTGTTATACAGTATTTGCACTACGCTCACAATATAAAGGGTCATAAATCTGTAAAGACATTTTCTTAATGATCGAATTTAATTTTATCTCTTATATTTCACGTTTTGGCGCAATTCCTTGAGAATCAAATATTAGAGATTTATGTTGATAGTATACGTCAGAATTCAATCAATTGAATTGTTTATGACATTTCGATAAAGATGTAATTATTATTTCATAGCTAAATGACTGCTTTATACAGGTTTACCATAATTTATTTCACCTTTAATCTTGGGATAATGTCTGCCAAATTAAAACGCTGTATCTGTTTGAAATTTCTATTGCTAGATCATAACGGTTATTTCAATTGTTTTTTTTTTGTTTATTTCACCACGGCTCAATAAAAATATTGTGTTGGCGATAATAACGAATGTTATTTGAACTCACTTGAACTGTAATCTCTCATTTTGTAAGTAAGCATCTCTCGGGCCATCTCATCAATATATCAGCAGTTCTTTATTAATTAATTTGGATTTATTATTTATATCCTAATAAAGATATACTTTTTGTTGAGACTTTGTGCGTCATCTGTTCCAGTTATTCATATGCTAGCTTTTATTTCCATGAAACGAATCGAAGTTTTTGCATTTTTAAACAATTTTTGCAATGTGTTTTTCTAAAATACTTATCCTAGAAATGTATACGGCCTTATCTACACCTGGGAAAATAGCTTCAGCATAAGCGGTATCTAGCAGTCTCAATGGTGTTGCCAGTTGAAACGCTTTTCACCGGTGCGCCAACAGACTAGCAGTTTCGTTATCTGTATCATATAATCTATTATAGATGTAAAAATCACCGACGCTAAAATTGGTTACAAAAGTGTGACGCTGTTTTCTGGACTATAATGCACTTATGACCAATGGCCTAAAAGACTGCATAAACTTTTAGTTCTTTCCTTGATGGAGCTTTCTCATTAACTGTGATTTGTATAACATTTCGTTTTTAACTTGGATCTCTGAGGACATCTTAATTTATCAAGACAGAAAATTTACTTATTTTCAATAACGTTATTATTTGTTCTTTATTAGATTCTAAGTAAAATGTAATTTATCGGCTCATCGCTAACACTTGGATACATCCTAAGTAACATAAATATGTTTACTGAGTTAAATTTTGTAAAACATCATCTTCCAACTTTGAGCAAAGCATTTTACACACTTCGTTGTTAAATGATATTTTTTAATAATAACATATAATATCTTATAATTAGAGAATTTATGCGAAATGATTTGTTTATAAAAGTAATTGGCAACTTTAAAAAATATTTATTTTTTATAAAAAATCTTTTTTTCACAAAAATCATTATTTTATAAATAAAATTATAAACATGTGTAATTTTCGTTGACATCTAAAATGCTTTCAATGAACATTATAATTAAATATCTCCATTCTAGAGATAAAAATTTCATATTTTAATGCGTCAAATTTCAAAACAAGAGAAAAAACGATTTCTTTCTTTTTACCGATTTTCTCAACTGTCTTCATTTTTTGAGAGAAGGTTGTCATTTTTTTTTCCTTTCATTATTTCAAATATTTCCAAAAACAATTATCTTTACTTTTTTACTATCGAATTGATATGAAAATCTTTATGAAACGGGACATAACTTTTGTATTTTTTTAAAAGTTTGCATTTCACAATTATGTGTTAATGTCTTTTATGGTAACAAATGCTACTGTTTTTTCAAGTATGTCTTTATACAAACATTTTCTTTTCAAATGATACAAATGCTTTTAATATGAAATTAATATAAAGTTTTGTTAATCTAACAATTAATGAATCTTAATTGTGAAGAAGTTTTCAATATAAATACATTCAATTTTATATATTTGTTATAAACATCAAATTTAAAAATAAATCTATTTTCTTCTGCATAGATTATAATAGATGATTATTGAGGCTTAAATGCTTATTACTTGCTCCTAATTTACTGTATTACAAAATGAAGTTTTGAAATTTACCTGTCCTAGGGGCTAATAATAAATAATAATACTGTATACGATAAATACTTTGTTCCTGTTTATTTTTTGTATATTATTTATAGTGTTGTTTTACTTCCTAGATTTTGTTTAATATGCTTATTTAGCTTAATTTAAAATTTTGTTAATTTGAAAATTTCCCATGGTCTCTTCGAATTCAAATTAAAAAGTACACATACACGAGAGTTTAGTAAGTGGAACACTCTAGTTTTATTAAAAAAATTCTTCATTGATTAGGAAGTTTTACATTGGTAGAAAAATACCGTTTTGTGCCGATATTCATACAGAAAAATATTTTAGTTGATTTAATTTTTAACTATTTTAGGGCTTTTATGCATACGCTGCACCTTTTCACAGTAAAAAAAAATAATGCGTTAGTTGTCTTTTTCTTGCTGTTTTTTTAATGAGTCACATGACTTTACATTGATATTCCTTCAGTAAACCAGTTGTTAATTTATGATATCGCTAAAAGCTTTTACGCTATTCAGGGTCTGTCCAACAGCTTATTGCTAAACTATTAGCATTAGAGGTATAGTTCCAATAGCAAAAATACTTTAAATGTTCTTTATAATCTTAAAAGACATTTACGTCAAAAAATGTTATATTTGTAAAAGTTATTGAATTTAAATTTTTATAAGATCCCTAAATTATGTATGTTTAGAAAAACCTTTTCCACGCTCTAACAAATAAAACTATTTTGCTGGACCAAACTTACCGAGTTATGATACGGGATAGATTATAACACGGATAAATTTTTCCAAATATAATTAATAGGCCCACGGATTTTGTAAAAGCTTATTTTCCTAACTTTTATAAAAACAATTATTTTGATGTAAATGGTTTTTAATATAATGAAAGCAATATTTAAAACATTTTTGCAATCGGAACTAAACACCATCTCTTGGTTAACTTTATAAAAATCATAATCACTCTTGTCTATTTACTTTGGACAGCTTTCTCATCTAATATTGTTTACGGGCTCTGCAATTATTGATTTCCAATATCCTTTTATACCACGCAGGATCTCCTGTATTACCCCATAAGAATATCGCTCAGAAAGCAAAAAATATCGAAACATATATTAGTTTCTGCAGTTTCTAAAGATAAAGATAGCTTTTCGGAATTGCAGGTAAATCAAAAGACGTTGTTGTATATTTCTGCACTTGATTATATTTTTATAGAATGAGAAACATTTGTAATTTTTTTAGTGTATAAACTCTGAAATTTTCAATTGAACAAAATTTTTAAAAGTTTATCATCATTTTAAAAATACATAAAATTTAAGGAAACAACTTTTAATATTGACTACATCGGTACCAAACGTCTATATTGTTTGATGAAATCTGTACTTCAATAATTACAGTTTGTAATGACAGATCACTTAATTGAATTTTCTTATGTAAACGTTCAGTATAATAGCTGAAAATGTTTAATCGACATTTGATTGCATCTTAAAAACCAATATTCCGGTTTGAGAAAATTGGTTAATACACTACAAAAACTACTTGGGAACTTTTCCGTAAATCCGTGGCAGTAGAAGAACCTTTGTTTTTATGAATTATTTTTTAAATCTCAAAAATATAGTGATTTACGAGGTTATAAAAGATAAAGAACGCTTTTCAGAATCAAGGGAATCTTGGAAGAGGTCATTGCATATTTTCGTAGTTTAAGAAACATTTGTATTTTTTTCAGTGTCCGTGATCAAAGAACTAACGTGAAATTTGCAAATTTGCTCTCTGTAGATTAAAAATCCTTACACCTGAAAAAAAATCATTATTACAAGATACATAATTAATTTTCTAAGAACGCATCATTATATAATTTTATAAGGCATTTTATAATGGAACTGTAAAATTTCAATTGCAGTTGATGTCCAAATGAAACTATTATTTTTTGAAAAATCTTTTATCTCTTGTTTTTTGCAATTATCTTAACAATCTTTTATCATATAAATTGCATTATCCTTTGCAAAATTGCGCAATTTTAAGTAGGGTGTTTAGTATTATCAGTTTGACTTCCAAACTACAAATAATTAAAATCAAAATCTTTGTTTCTTTAAAAAAAAAAAAAAAATGTAGAGATCTACACTGCCATTCTCCCTTCTTATTATTTTTGCAAACTTTTGTCCTTTTACATTAATTTAAATAGCATGTAAAAAAAATGCCTTTATCAGAATAAAAAGGATAAAGGGATTCCGTATTACTTTATATTTTTACCCGAGTTCTCTTTATAATATAGAAATTCTTCATTCAAATTCTAAACTTTGCACAAAATATCTATATATTATTTTGTTTGTAAAACGAAATGATATTTTAAAAGCATCAGATTAATTTTCTTTGTAAAATTAATTCATTTAATTTTTTTTCTTTTAGTAATTTTCCTTTACTTTTTCAAATATTAAAAAAAAAAACATTTTTACAGATCTCATGCAAAGCAACATTTTTGTCTTTTAATTTAAATTTATTTCTCTTTTGGAAATGTAATATTCATTGAAAAAATATAATTATATTTTCTTTAATAGGATCTTTATTATTAGTAATTTTTTCTACTGTAAGTTATTATTATATTTATAACTACCACGTATTCCATGAGGTTTTCCTCTCCCAAAATTTATATAAAAATCGTGGTGCACGTCATAAGGGAGTATTTGGGGATTTTTATGGCCTATACATATAGATATATGACACTTCGTAACTGTTGAAAATCGTAGGGTGGCAATTTTCTATTTAAACCAACCATGCAACAATGCATGAAGAATATTCCACAAGTTTAGTATTAAATGTTAAATTTTAAGAAAGGTAAAATCTGTTTGAAATATTTTTTAAAGTATAAAAATTTCTTAATAACACTACAAAATAAGAAATGCTTCAGGCCTTTTAAAAGATCTTTGTCTTTCTTCGTCAGGCTCAAAGAAGACCTAGTACCACCTTGAAGATATGAGCAACACTGAAAGGAAACAGAAGGGGGAAGATACAAGTTAAGGATATAGCCAATCGGAAAGCAGAAGCCATCATCCCAATCTTCTTACCTTCTGTTTTCCTATTGGCTGTTTCCTTAACTTGTCACCTTTTTCTTTCAGTCTTGCTCCCGCCTTCAAAGTGGTAGCACATCTTCGTTGCGCCTGACGAAGAAAGACAAAGTTCTTTCGAAAGGCCTAGCGAATTTCTTAGTTTATTGTACTACTGGGAAGTTTTTATGTCTTTAATGTATCACTCCAATTTATTCAATATTTTAATTTAAAATATTTTTCTATTATTTTATCAGATTTTTTCCTTTGAATGAAGTATTAAAAACCAGATTGCGCATGGTATGCGAAAGCGCGACGTACTCGAAAGTTTAAAAAACGGTATATGGTGAATATAATACCATTTCTGGTTCATATTTTATGTATGAATTAAAAATATTGTATTTGATGAATGTTATGCGATTTCTCGTTGATATTTTATCTATTAAAATATTCTAATAAATATACATAATTAACTCCCCGCGTTATAATTCAATATCTAAGTAAGGAAAATAAAGATAATTGTTTAAAAAAGTACTGTAAATTATTTTTTTTGTAATTTTTTTTTATAATAAATGATTATATTTATAAGTTATTTAAAGTATTACTAGCAAATAACGGATTTTAGATTATGGATTGTTTAAAGAAATTTTAACAATTACAAGGTAGTTTTTCATACTTCTGCGATATTATTTTTTCAACACTTTTAAAATTGATATCACTTTCAGAATAATAAAATGGCAAAACAATATGAATTAAAAATACGTAATTACTCAGAAATATTTAAAAAATTAAACTGAAGAATATATGAATCTAATTACGTTTCATATTTACATTTTGTATGCCAATTAAATATATTAGGCAATTATTTTAGTATTTTACACTGTTTTAATCAACATATAAAAATCTCTATTTTGGTATTCTAATAAAAACGCATGTTTTTATCTAGTTTTGCCATTTTATATAAAATGGTTTACCTTTTTTACAAATGTCTATAATTGTATTTGATATACGTAACAGCATTAACTATATTTTTATAGGTTTGGTCTCGCTGCATATTATTCAGAAACAATTCTTAAATGCGTTTCATGTTATGGTTTTACTTTTAAAATCAAAATTTTCTTGATTTACAAATTCAATCAAAATTGTAATCGTTTGTAAAATTATCATTTCAAAGGATTAAAGCTTTTGACAAATAAACACTCTTATGAAAATAAAAATGCTAGTTAACTGAATAATGTCACTAGAGAAAACATGAAAAATATTCCAATGTTATGTAACTTTATAAAACATCCCTTTTTTATATAGTAATGTAGAAAAAAAAACATTAGTTAGAAAAGTAAAAAATAAAGTTATTTTGCTAAAGTATGCAAGCTTTTGTAGACCTTAAAGAACACGCTTTTCAGTAACATTAATATCGCAGTGGAGGTTATTTAAAAATGCATGATTCAATTATGCTTTCTACAGTTTGAAAAAACTGATTGAGTTTAAATATATAACTTTTAAAATACCTAGCACTTCCATGCAATCTATTAATTTTCCCTGATTAGTGTTAAATCGTTTGTTAGATAAATCCTTAGTTCGATTTTTATTGTTCTTATATTTTTTCTTTTAATTTTTGGAATTTCATTTCAATCAATTTTTATAATAATTATTTATTTATTTTTAAATCATTTCCCTTATATAATTTTTATTTGTTCTTTTTTCATTTTTCTGCATCTTATTATCCGACTTTTTTATTGCATACATTTTATTCTTTGTCTTAATGTACTTGTTGTGTTAACTCTTCCTGATCTTTGTTCTCTTATTCTAAGAAGCAGGAGAAAAATATAATCTCCTAGTTTCCTATTGGGAGCCCACTTTACCCATCTTTTTTCTTTTAAGTTCCCCATGTTTCTTATTAATCCTTGCTTTTACTCTCGTACACGTCTTTTTGCACTGTAGATGAAATAGTAACTTTTTTTGAAAAACATTGAACATTTTAGACTTTTTTATATTGTATTTTTTCACTTTGGGATTTTTTTCGCCAGTACTTAACCCATTCACTGCCAACCACGAGTATGCTCGTGGTTTTTCAATCTAAAATTACAAATTCATACCGGAAATTTCGAAAGAAGAATTTTTATTTTAGGTAATCACGAAATGTCTGTAACTAAATAAAGTAAATATTGCTATTAGCAGGGCTTGGCGAATGAGGTCGCCAGGTCGCAACTGGCGACCAACTTTTTCTATCTGGCCACTAAGTTTTTTTTAATCTGACAATGTTATTTATTTATTTTCTTTTTTTAGAAAAATTGAGCTAAAAAATGAGAACAAACGACATTTTGTCTCTCCAACACCCCTACTCATGCGGGCAGCAGGCGCAGTAATCCCCCTCTTCTCTGGTACTTTTAATGGGAAAGCCAATTTTAAAAGTCATTTTCCATTTTATGCACACAAAGCGCCATTCTTTTCCGTTCTATTCGGCTTAGCATATCACATGATGAGAATGTGGAGAGGGGGGGGGGGGAGTTTCAGCAAGAAATATTGTCAATCTGTGACATCTAAAGATTGCATGCAATGATTAAAAAGACTTAACACTTTTTTTGTAATTTTCAAATCAGATTTTTGTGTTCAGAATTAAAATTGATTAATCTATCACATTCATTTAAAAAGAATAATAACATATAAGTGATAAGTAAGTAATTCATTCAAAGTAAATCCATAAAACTTAATTAAAATTTCATGAATAATTCATTTTAATAAAAATAATAATCATCTTTTAAATATTTCTTCCTGCTTAAAATATTTGGCGCCTAGCACCTGTTTGCATCACACATGTACGGCGTCATTCTGTCTTGGAGACAAGTGTCTGGTACTGGGATGTTACTCAAGAATGTTTTATAATTACTTTGTTTGGATTATTATCTGCAGTAAATGGAAATAAAAAATCATTGCTTGTACTTCAGAAGGGTAAGGTATTTTTTAAAATTTATTTATTCTTACATTCCTATCGTGGATCGTTGGAACGTTGCATTTTTTTTTTTTTCAAAATAAACTTTAGCCGGCTGCTCATTCCGTTATGTAATCCCAGCGTGGGAAAATGCTTTTCTTGTATTTTTTGTTTTGTTTTAGCAATGTATATTACTGCGAACATCACAATGTTTAATTAAATTTCTTGCAAGATGTCTCATTATAGATGCTGCAAAGTTACAAAATATTAAGAAATAAACTTGAAATTATATTCAAACATAAAAAAAATAAACTTTTATTTTTTAATTTTTCAAAACTAAGAGAGTTCATTAAATTCAAATTTCGAAATAATAAAATCAGGATTATTTGACTGAATTCCATAGGCAAAATAGCAGTGTTGAATTCAGATACTTTTCTCCGGGAGGACACTTTTCTCCTTTTTTGTTGCTCCGGGGGGGGGGGACATTGAAGAGTTCCGGTGAGGAAATTGAAGATTTCAACCATTAAAAGCATAAAACTTAAAATCTTCCGGAGGGGGGGGGGACATTTGAATGCTCTGTGGGGGAATGTTCCCCTCAGGCCACCCCTGAATTCAACACTGCCAACTAGGCAAAAAATCGTATTCTGGTTTCATTATTTTATCGATGCTCTCTCATCCGATATATATTTTGTAGCACTCAACTATTCGGACTGTTGAAGCATTGGGCAATCAGCATTTCCGGAACATGTCGGTTATTCAGAGTTTACAATATTTCCTTTTTGTTTTTTTCTGAGATATAATTTTGTAGTTTCCTTATAAAACTTAGTTTTATTGTCTTTTTTAGTTAGGTACTATTCTGAGCTATGTAACTAATAAATGTAACTATTAATGTTTGTTATTAATGTTTGTTATTAACATTTGTTATTAATGTTTTTTGGCACTTAATTCACAAAAAAAAACAAAAAAAAAAAAACATTTGTGCTTTTGAAAATCAATAGCGGGGGAGGGGGGGGGAATTTCTTTTCTTTTTTTTTACTGGCGACTAGAATTTATACTTGGCTACCAGATTTTTCCAAATTTGTAAAGCCCTATTCCCGGAGTATACAATTAGTGGTATTTATAGTTGAATTACACGGAAGTGCAAATTAATTCCTTTACAATATGGTCTAAGGGGGAAAAATCGTTTGCGGTGCATTTTGAACATGTTATGATACTTGAAACATGATGAAATTTAAAAGGATCGTCAAGTTTCAATACAATTTATTTTTTATAGATTATGGAGCACGTAGGAGTTATCGTTCATATACAGAGACGCACAAGATAATTTGATTAAAGGACTGACTATGATCGTACTTTTCGCTTTAATTTGCAATTTTATGTAATTTTTAGCGTCTTAGTGTTGTTTACAAATTGTGTAGATCATATACAGGGCTGCCAGAAAGACTTCGAATAAGGACAGCAATTCTTGCAAATGAATTTTTACTGAGTTACATAATTTTTAAAGCGCTTATTTAAACATCTCATTTCATTGTATTAAAAAAATAAATTTCTTAATAATATTCTGCTAGTGTTGGAAAATGTTTCATAATCTATTCCGAATGCATAATTTTTCGTTCTTGTTTACCTTAATTTGAGATGCATAAAAGTGTTTGATCTCATATGTTGAATTTTAGCATGTTTTTCTTACACTGGGTATGTTTTAAATTTTACACAGCCGAAGATTTCAGTGATTAGCTTAAAAAACAGCTAATTTAAATAGCTATTTATAACAAGGTTTATTTTACTTTTTAAAAAATAAAGTTATTTTTTTATGTTTATTTTATTACAAGTTTTGATGATGCATACATTTTAAAGATATTTAATGCAATTTTTTTAGAATATATAATAATAAATACTGTAAAGAACCCCTAACTATCGATATATCCTAACAGCTTTGATGTCAGGATTTTTTTTGTAGTAATTTATTAGAGAGTTTTTTCTTTTTTTATTTAAAGCAAAGAAAGTAGAAGAATTTTTTCTCAGCACTAGAACTTTTTTTTCACCTTGATAAAAAAAATCTTCACGTAAAATGTGTTTAAGTTAACATAAATAATGCACATAGATGAAAATGTTGAAACAGCTGTCAGTATTTTTAAAACGTTTTGCAACAGAATTTTATACGATAAAAAAACACACAAAAAATAACTTTCATCTATTTTTTTTTAATTATTATTTCCAATTGACAAAGTTAATAGCGATAATCTTTTAATTAAATTAAAAGAATGTTGATCTAAATTTCCAAACGCATTCTTATATATTTTAATATCAGTAAAAATATTGTCTTTAAAATGACAATATTTCCATAATAAAATGAATAGTTTGAAACAGGAAAGCAACATTTATTTCTTAGAGCATTTTATTCATTTTGATTTTCCATTTTCTTGCGATAGAACAAATTAGACAAGAATAACAACAAAATCTGCCATATTCATCGATTTTATTTATGAGGGAAAATAATTGAGATTAGAAATACTTTTTAATTTTTCTAATTAATTTTATTGTCAATTGTTTTCAAACTTTTCGAGTACTTACGATATGGGAGGTTCTCCATATTGCATGGCTTTGTGACAAGTGACTGAGGCTTGTGTTAAGTATAAAGGAGACTTTTTTAATAGGCTATTAATTTAAATATTATTTACCAAAAATATACCAATGCTATTTTTCAACTCAGATTGCTTTACCATCTACACACATTCTTCAACATACTGAGTGTTTTTTTTTTTTTTTTTTTTTTTTTTTTTTTGTATGATCAAAAGAACTAGAGCATGTAAGAATCATACAGCATAAAATGTTATTTGATTTCTTTATCTGATGAAAATTTCGTTCTCCGTAATTCTGTTTTAAGGTATTCCAAATAAATGTTAGTCAGAAGATGATAAATTCGGACGATAAGGCAGATAATTGATTTATTTACAGGGAAATTTTTTTTCGTTGCGCTCGTTGTATCAGGTAATGCAGTGTCCCATAAAGGATGGACATTCGGATCAAAATCGAACATTTTTAGGACTAAGGTGTCACTTTAATCTTTTCCAAAAATTAACATTACTGTACTGCATCATATGTACGTCATTCATGAAGAAACCTGACGCATGAAATACCCAATAAATAAAAGAAAAACTATTAATGAAAATATTGTCATTTTTTGCTTCAGTGAAGCATATTAAATTTTTGCGCTGTAATCTATACTGGAACGCTATCTTTTACTTTCTTCTTAGCCATTTTTGAACTTTTGCCATTTACATACTTGAGACTTCGATAAGGGGCAATTTACAAATTTTAGGTTGAATCGTGTTAAATTTCACTAGGTTTCCCATTTGCATTTGTAAAAAGCTTTCTAAATAACTTTATGCAATCGCGCTACGTACTTTCTTTTTATTTATAATACTAACGACTAAATAAATGAATAAAATAAAATGATGCAAAATACATTTTTAGATCGTAAACATCTTTTCATAATTGCCATGACGACAAATAGAGAAAATTTCTATTGCTATTAATTATATTAAAATTATTTCCATTGATTACTGAGGAATAAATAATGGTTTCCAGTTTATAACACAGAAGCGCAATCACCTGTGTTTACAGTATTATGATATTACTATTTACAGTATTATGATATAATACTATTCGATTTTAAGACGAACCCAATTAAGTGAAGTCAGTTTTGGAGAAAAATAATCGGTAAAAAGCGAGTTTTACCATTGTACAAACGGTTCAGTACAATTAATTAATTAATTGCTAACAGCAATATTAAAAAAATGCGTTGCTACAAGAATAATAAAACTTTGTAAAACACTATAGAACGTAGGGTTGGGTATAGCTACATATACTAGCAAAATACAGATGGACGTACCATGGACGATCAGAGAGATATGAAGACTAAATAGCAAGAAATATCGCTATTCTGTATGACTTTTTAAAAACCGTATCCCAATCTGTTTATGATGACTAAAAATGAATGAATAACACTACATTACATGGGAATGTTGGTGAATAAAATGTGACAATTGTGTTTTCTGTAGTAGTATATTCTTGAATTAGTGCACTTAGACCAAGAGGTAAAAAATATTCCGAGATTTCATTTACGTTGACTTTCACATGTGTTTAAGAAGTGTACGGAACGTTGGAGAAAATGTATCTCCTCGCGCGGTGTGATTTGATTTGATTGCCTAAGAAAGACTGCTCAGACAATGAAACCAAGTCTGTAGAGCTTAGTATCCTTCCCGGTCCCTTTATGTCTTAAAAAAAGTTCAGTGTTCAGCTGCAGCTGATGTCGCCGGAAAACGCGACAATGAGCGGCAAAGCATATACATAAGAAATAAATATAATGCAGGCGGCCCTGCCAGGAGTGCTCCAATAGCGAGCAAGTGACAAGGATTGATTAATGCTTTCACAGGAGTAGCCCATCACTGCCGGAAAACAGATTTCCCCATGCGACACTGGGTAGTGAGGGGCATCAGTAGGGATGGAAACTTTTGGGTCGAAAGAACTCTTCGAGGCAAGCGCACGTTTCTCTACCAGAGATGTACGCACGACAGGGGGCAGAGATTTGAAGAATTGTGATCCGACAAACGGGCTCCATAAGTTAAATTTCAGAGGTAAGTTAAGTGGTCAAAAATGCTTTTTAGTTTCCCTTTCAGAAGTGAGCGAGTTAGGATATTAGCGAGCCAATTTTTTGGAGGGTTTTGAGTGCTCCTGAGATGCCATTGGCTTGTCAGTGTGCATTGAAAATATGGATGTGACGCTGTACCCTGTTCACCGCACTCGCATTGGTCAGAAGATGTTAATTCGAAAAAGACCATGTAAATGATGACGATTAAAGGTAATCTGTTTTCTGTATAAATATAGTCTTATTACGTACTGAACAGCCCTCGTATAAAGTAATAATTAAAAGATAAATATAATATAATTACTATTTGTCTAATCTTTGGGAATTTTTTACCTGATATGAAATAATATTGTTTTCGTAGAAGACGTAAAGGAAGATCACAGTAAAGGAAGATCGCTAATTTTCAACATAAGAAAGAAGAAAAATCATGCATCAAGCAACACATTCAGAATATGTAACAAAACTTCGCCGCCCGAATCTGTTGTCTAAGTGAATAATTTGGAAAACGCATAACATATTTAAAAGCCCAAATACAGCAATATTTCAGCAGTCGGAAAAATATCTGAATTCTTTTGTGCAGCCCTATATATGAGGATGATCTATAGATTTGTATATATATTACAAAGCATGGCAAAATTTAGTTCAGTTGGGAAACGCATAACACAGTTGAAAATTCCCCCTTCAGCTATTGTCGTTAATAAAAGAAAATGCAGTGGGATTTTTTTCTGCAGCCCTGTATTCAATCAAAAGAATTTATACACACTAAGTAATATGCAAACACGTAGTTAAATTGAAATACGTCACAATTGAAAACGGATCTTCAGCAATTATTGCTCATAGACAGTACTGTACTGTACACAGCCAGTCAGACAGCCAACCATCCAACCATCCAACCAGCCAGACAGACAGACAGAAGGACAGAAAGACAGACAGACGAAAAGACAAACCGAATCCATATACATGTTTTAACTATATTATGAAACGTTGAAAAAATAGTTGATCATATATTTAGTTTTATACTTATTATCATTATTATTACACAATTTAGAAATCTGAAATGCATTACACAATCAAATTATTTTTAATACATTAGCTAAAATAAAATCATCCTACTGAAAAAAAAAAACTTGTAAAATATTTTCTACTTACGGTTAAAATACAGATGAGTTATTTTATTGTGAAAGGAGACTGTCCGGCAAGTTGCGCTGAAAATTATTTAGAGAATTCTGCGGGTTAAAACATTGATGTTTTTGACATATGACGATATTTATTTCTCTAGAAAATACGACAGAAGTAACAAAAGCTTTACATGAATTATCTGCCGTTTGGGCAGTGACAAACGGCATTCACATTTCATTTAGTGGTAGTGAACAACAAATAGTTTATTCTTTGATTGTCTTGTGCCATTGATTTGCCATTTGTTTGTCTTGTGCAATAGACCCTATTTTCTCATAAAGTGGTTATACAAGCAGCTAGAGTATATGATACAAAAATATTTACTGTAATATTTTTTGTATTAGAAGTTAGGTTAAGAACACATATTTTAATGAATATTACTTCAGATCGTAGTATATTTTAAGATGGAATGTTAGGCCTGCTTATGTTAACAGTAAAGCTATCACCGCTATTATTATTATTGTTTCTAAAACTGGTGCTAATACTACGTCTTATCACTGCTGTTAATATTTTTATTATTACGAATGTGCCATACCAAATAATTATAACCAGTACTTCTAATAATAACAATGCTACTAATAATACATCTATTACAGATGCTACTGTTACTCTGCTTCACCGTAAATTTACGAATGCCACTAATATCAATGTGTATTTTTTTTCACTTTGAACAATTATTTTAGTATATGTTGTAATTTATTGTATCTTGCATTGTGCTATAGAACTTTCATTAAAGCTAAATAAAATATTATGATTTATGTGCAATTTTCAAGTATTAAATGTTGATTCTGTTTTCGTTTTTTAACTCTTTACAGTTTCTTACAATTTTTACAGGTTCTAAATTTATTTTCTGCCGTATTTTCTTTTCAATTCGGTATTCTTTACTTTCCGTTTGTGGTACGATGAGTTCGTAGACACAAGCTAACCTTCATTTATAAATGCATCATTTAGCATACATTATAGTTTTGGACATAATCTGCAACATAAGTCCATAGCTATTCTCTTATTAATGTAGTCTACGCTGAAATTTATTTTTGATGTTTTGTTTGTGAACGTTTCGCCTAGATTCTAACATTCGTGCGTGAACGAGCCCCTATTCTGTCGTTTCTTTAGTTTCGGCAACATGTACCTCAATATAGATATCATATTTAGGAATATGATTTTTACGATTATTTTGTGTAATGATATGCTAATGAGGTTTATGTGATCGTCTAGTTGGTATCAATACGGCCGTGGAAGTTCGCTTTAGTGAATTTTCTCGCATCATGCCCTTTGTGGAGTATTAGACAAGAATTTTATTGTTTCCGGATTTTAAAGGAAAATTTTGCCACGTGCTGTTAGCCGGTGTCCATTTTGAGCTGCTTTTTGGAGTTGAATATTCGCCAGAGATCTTCGAAATTGTGGTAAAGTGTTAGCATGCATCGTTAATTCAAATAAAGAACTATGGAATCCACGGGGTTCCCTTGTTAGTGCTACTGCAGAATTTATAGAGTGCTATTTTAAGTTTTTTAGTGACTGCTTATAGTGCTGAATGCAGTATTTCTAGTGATCTGGGGTGAATTTTTCTCCAGTTTCTTTGAGCTACCGGAGTTTTCCTTTAGCTGTAATTTACTGTTTGAATTTAGTTAATTTCTTGGGAATAGCATTCTTATACTCAGTTTCTAATGTTTCTAGCTTAATTTCAATCATCGTTAATTTTAAAGTGCTCACTCCACTGTCACCATCCCTATTTATTGCTTTTAATAGATAACTGATATTTTTTTTTTATCTCTGCGTTATGGGTAATTTCTTATCGGACGTACTAGAAGAGTTCACCACAAATTCACATGTTTTATATCCTTTCCACAACAGCACTAGCAATTAAAATACATAAATGAATTTTCCTGATACATGCTTTAAATAATTTATATAATTACTCTTTGAGTATAATTTTATAAACTGGACTTCAAAATATAAATTCTAAATTTGAAATTCTTTTTTATTTTATGTCACGATTATAATCACATACGTGAGATATAAATAACTTTGATCAAAGTTTAATAACTGTGCGTTCTTCTTCAATGTAATTTTTTTATTAAATTATTTTTATTCAAGTTACATGCAGTATTTACATTGTGAGATTCCAAAAACTTAAGTACATAACATGTAGAGTAATGTACTTTATTATTAAATTCAGTTGTTGAATATACCCAAACTTAGACGGAAAATTATTTTAAATCACGGTACTATTTATATTGATTTTCTGTAGTTCGTAACTATAAATTCGAAAAATGCCATTTATTCAAAAAGTGTTCAAAACTTCATACCGAGTTCGTGTTTCACTTGCTAACTTCGTAAAATCTGTGCATTATAAATACATAAAGTATTTTAAATGATGATGCCATTGAATGAAATATAACGCTTTAAACGTTTTCGGAACATTTTAGTATATATATTTAGGTTAAACTGATATGAAAATATTTAAGTACATTTTTGGTGGATAAAATATTTAAAAATTTATTTGGTCGTTAACGAAAGTTAATAGTAGTTAATGGTTAATTTTGGCAACGACAAATATAGCGTCTGAAATGGAAAATAATATAAAACATACTAAATGTTCAAAAACCGCGGGACACGTTCAATTTTAGATGTTTTATCGAAAATCTATAGAAATACCTTGACGAATTATTTTGGGACATCAGAAATATAAAGGATATGTTTATTCTGAAATTTTAAGTGAAAGTTTAGTCACGAGGGCAATTAAGGGACTTAGAACAATTAAAATAACACACATGTACGATAACCAAATACAACATTTGAAATTATCTATAGCCGCAGCCTTCGGGATCTTGTACAATATTTGTATTCATTTGTGTAAGAATAGCACGTTTAATTATTTAATATATTAAATATTTGATGAATTATGAGCATTTGTATGGAATAATTTTTAACTGCGTATGCGTGAACAATATCAAAATTACTTTTGGATAGATTATTAGCGAACTATATCGGACAACTCATATAAAAAGAGCAGGTGATTATCGTAAAATTCAGAAAAATATCGGCGGTATAGGGAGCTGAATTTCAGTTACTTTCTAAAAGCAGTTGGATGATAAGGGAATTACCAAAAATTATCATTTTAGAGATTTACAGCAAAGGAGTTATTATTTAGCGTATGTCTACGCGTAACCTTCGAACGGATGTTTCGATTTTGATAATATTTTTCTTTTTTAGTTTTAGTGGGCTTATCCTGATACTTTATCCAAAAATAACTAAAGCATCACTAAAAAATGAGAAAAATATGAATAATGACGATTTGTAGAAAATCCTTTATCATTTAGCTACTTTTAGAAAACAAATGAGATTTAGCTCACTCTATCGCATATATCGTTCTGAATTTTTACGATTTCTGACTGCTCTTTTTATATTAGTTGCTTTATAGGGTTGTTAAAATCCTAAAAAAAAAAAAAAACTTTGATATAGTTCGCACATACGCAGTTATATGACTGTTCATATTTCATTAAATATTTAATATATTTATATTCTATGTATTCTATATTGTTTCTACTACATTTTGTAAAGTTTCCTGAAAGTGGCATTAAAGAATGAAAGCAGTATGGACAAAATACATGCCGCAATTTCTTTAATTGTTTATAGAAAACTTTATATCTCCATGAATATACATGCTATTCTTACACAAATGATCACAAATGTCGTACAAGATATACATATTCATATGCACCATCATTTCATGTATTTTATTGTATGAGGTAACAGTACATATGATTATTATTAAATTTTTTGTTGATCCTCTAATTGCTCTAGTGATCAAACCTTCGCTGAAAAATATGAACTGTCCATTTTGTTTACATTTCCGAAATTCCAGAAGAATTTGTGGAGTATTTCTTTAGATCGAAAGTGTGCGATGACTTTTGACCATATACTGTTATATCCATTTTTTGCTAATTAAAGTACGTTTATATCAGGTAGAGCACGGCCAGACGGCCAGACCGACACACAGACATGCAGATGGACAGGAAGAAGTATAGATATCCTAAATAAAAAAAAAATATATATCAAATATTTTGTAAAGTGTTATAAGAAGTTGAAAATAAATAGAAAATTTTTTGACACTGTCCTGTTTGGAGCTAATATTAATTAAAAAAAAAACTTTTAGTGACTTAATAAAACATATTTTGTTAAAGTAATATTTTGCACGTCAAAATAAAACCATTTAGGTCTTAATAATATTATATCAGATTTTCAAAAACTTACTTCCCTGTGGACTATTTTTTTAATTCTATTCTTACCACTTTTTGAAAAATTATTTCTGCCATACACTTGTACAAGGATATATTCAAGAGGAATCTACCACAAAGACGAAATTTTATAAATCGTTAATAGTCGCCTGTCTTGGCCCGTAATCAAAAGGTTAATTAAAACTCTATAATCTTGATATATACAGGTTTTAAATTGTTATTTTGTATTTATTCATTTATACATATACATATAAATGATATATGAGTTTAAAATGAATGATAATAATGAAATAATATATTATACTTCTTATAATGACTTCTCTTGACTCTCTCTAAAGACTTCTTCTTATACTTATTATAATGACTTCTTCTTATACTTATTATAATGACTTCTCTTGACTCTCTCTAATGACATATATTTTCTTATAATGACTTCTTCTTATACTTCTTATAATGAAATGATAAAATGATATATACATAAAAATGATATATTACTTATAATCTTAGCAAGGTATAATTCACACATTTTTTATCTATTTAAGAAACTGTACTGTCAGAAATAAAATACTCAATTATGACGATTCGGCAATCCTTGAGCTTTATTTCGTTATTTTTGTCAATCATTTCATCACAAAGTCACGTGGTTTTTGACGAAACTCGAAACCTCAAATATCTGACGAAACTGCTTCCTCACTGTCAAAAATAAAACTCTCATTTTTGACGATTCAGCAATTCTTGAGCTATATTTCATCATTTTTGACAATAATTTCGTCTCAAAATTAAGTGCTTTTTAATGAAATGGAAACTCTCAAATATTTGACGAAACTGTTTCCCCGTTCTCGGCCAGATTCAATACATATTAAGGAAAGGCATTTTAAGCTGTTTACAGAGGGACTGGATGTATCGCCTCAAATCCCGCGATTTTTGTCAGCAGACATACGTTTATGTTATTCCTGTCACATATTATTTTTAGAAAAGCGCTTATTTTTAATACTGAATATATGTAGTTATTGTTTCTTCATTAGTTATTTTTTTATCTGTTAAAATTTTCAGGAATGTTTATTATTATTTTTCTTGTTACAAAATCATTTAAAAAAAGATTCAAGAGCTTTTTTATTTAAGAAATATATTCATATAACAATCAAATTTAAAATATGCATAACTGATCCTTTTCCAGTCTATAAACAGTAACGTGTTAAAATCGCAACCCCCATCGTCTGAAATTGATAAACTCTCCTCCAATATGCACTTCAAAATTTATTATTTATGACCAACAAATTAACTAGGTCATATTCTAATCATTCATTGAATAACGGAAATTTCTCTAATACATTATATTAATCAAGCCATATTCTAATTATTTATTAACTATAGAAAAACCATAATAGTAATCTAGCTTTATTAATTAAAACATGCAGATATTATAACAGCACCGATAAAAATACAATCTACCTTTTAAAAATATAAACACACAGCAACATCCCGTAGATACATTTAAAATTTACGCAAGGTCCCGCTGGCGAGGTAGGCAGCGCATTTGCCACCCACACCCAAGGTCCCTCGTCCGAATCCCCTTGAAGTCTTGAGAAAAGAGACGTATTTTTTCCCCTGTCAAGTACAGATGCTTCTAAAATTGTCAATAGATGGTACAAGCGGCCTTTTTTTACACTTTCGAACAAACAATTTGAAGAAATTTGTATCCTAAAAAAGTAAGGAAATTAATTTACTCGATTTGACGAAATATTCGCTCGGAGCATTTCTTAGGAAATAGTTCGTCAAAAACGAAGACAATTTCGTGGAATTTGAGTATCCATTTCTGACAGTGTGCACTATTCACTAATGATAAATCTGAATAAATGTTTTAAATGCATGTGTTAAATATTGTTTATGTATGTTTCATTAAATTCCATTTGATAAACCTAAAATCAAAATATAATTTACTTTTAAGTCTTTTCTATTTTATAAGTCACGATCATGTTTCTACACATGATAGATAAATGAGAATAGTCATTTATCTGTTACAGATTTATTAATTGTTCTTTATGAATTTCAAATTTTCAGTTGAAATTCATGGAGACCACATACAAAATTTTACATCAAAATACTTCTAAAACTTCGAAATGAGTATTTATTGAATACAGTACTGTTAAATTAAATGATCTAAATTCGTCAAACTTAAGTTCAAAAGCATTATAAAATTTAGTTACTATCTTGATTTTATAATTTTTTTAAATATAAGTGCAAAAATTGGCATATGTCGTTATGCAGATACTTTTATTTTATCTCCAATTCGTCTTTAAGTGATTGTCTTCGTAGGATCTATGCAAAATAAATACGCAAAGTGCTTTTAGAAGATTATATCCTCTAACAAAAAAGAAGGATTTCTTAGATATCTTAAACTTTCTTGAAAAATGTTATTATTTAGATACATTTTTACGGAAATTATTTAAATAAATTTACATTTTACCTGTGGAATGATATTTCAGAAAAAAAATTATCGAAAATTGATTTAGTTATGGAAGTTTTATTTAGTTATGGAATACTGCAAGGAAATAAACAAATGCTTAATTAATTACATTATTTTAAGGGTAAATGGATTAGTCTTTTGTAATTGGGTTGAATGAAGATTTAAAAAAAATCATGCTTAATGATTTTATGAAGCATAAAAAGTACGTAAATTGAGATAAAGTTTTTTTTTTTTTAAATTGCATTTGATAAAATTTTAATTTTATTTTTCTCTATTAGGTCGGTGTAAAAATTTAAATTGTGCAATGTTTAAATGTTAAACAGAAAACCAGTAAAAGTGAAATTTATCTGACAGGCCGTTGCCTCCATAAATATGACATCAGCGTTACTTACGGACATGTTTTTGCTTTATAAAATATAGATTGCATTTAGATTCTTTTGAATGTTCCCTTTCTGTGATATCATACAATATATGCTCACGATTCACTGTAAATACTCTTTAAATAGATGTAAATAATAATTACTTAAAAATGATATCGAAGGATTCAAAATATAGTAGAAATAAATTCGGCAAGCTAAACCACTGTTGATGGTAGAGGCAGAATTGCATAATATATACAAATCAAATATAAATTTCCGATACGACCTATGCGAGAGCAAAAATACCTGCATATACTATGTTAAAACACGAAATTTAAATAAATTGTGAGCGCAAAAAGAAACTGCCGATGTAAAAAGAATGTACATACAAAATTCTATTTCTCTGGCCATACTGTGTCATTGCAAATTTTGATCCCATTCCCCCCCCCCTTCCCTCGTGCTCCCAAAATATATTTAATTTCGTCTGTAGAAATAATATACACACTCGTAAAATAATTAAAGTTGAATAAATTAAATAGTTCTTACCTGAAATCAATTAAATAGTTCTTATCTGATATATTTGAAGGGAATTATTTACAGAATTAATGCGTGTTATTAGTTGTATGTGAAGAATTACTTCAATTTGAAAACTTTTTTTTGAACCTAGTTCGCTTACACGATTTGCATCGGAACCTTACGTTTATATTAAACAACAATGTAACTCAGGCTACACATTCAAATTTAAACATTCGGACTGCTTTATTACTTCTGTCTCATTAAGATCTATGTTTATGGTAAATTTCAATGTAGTTGATCCAACTGTTTCCGAGAAATAATGTATATTTCATTGTCAGCTTGGAAAGGAGACAGAAGAATGTATTAATTATAATCGTGTTAAAACAAAAATAAATTTATTTTACTTTTTGTAATGTCTGAGTGATTGTTAATAGTGTATTATCCACGTAACAACATTTTAGAGATTCGAGTAGCACAAATCCTATACGATCTGTCAATGAAAGTTTTAAAGCGCTCCCAATTTTATATGGTGTGCATATTTCAATGATCAGGTGACCAAATATTCTCGAAATTCGAGGACGTCTGCGTATTTGACAACTGTATTTCATGCAGCTCCCGTAGTGTTTGAGCTTCTGCAGTTTTTTAATTAAAAACTGTGGGAATATTATTACTAAGTACTTAGTTCAATTATTTGTTACTTTTTATAAGATTGTATATTTCTGGAAAACGAAAAGCTTAAATAGATACATTTTAAAGTCATAGAAGCTTTTAAAATGTCCCGTCATAAAATTGTTATAAAATTTCGTGGCCCTGTTAAATGATCATTACATATTAACACAGTCATCGTAAAAATTATTAAACTTGCGACTAATAAATGGTGATTTCCATTTATCAGTTATGTTACGATTATTAAACTTGTGACTGATAAATGATGTCTTTCATTTATCCATCACGTTTTGGACCATGCTGTGATATTTAGAAAATATTCAGTAGCTATAAGTTCTATTTCAAATTAAAATTTTTAAACTAAGATGAATAAGCAGTAACGAAAAATATTTAAAACCTGTACGTGGAAGATTCATTCATGGATATATATTAATCATGCATATTTATTAATCATGCATTTTCTGCCATTAATACACATCGCATGCATTTTAAGTAAGTTTATAGATAATGGGTAATTCAAATGCAAACATAAAAGTTTAGAAAACAATTATTACAAACTTATAAATACTAATTTACTTACTTTTTAAGTTAAAAAGAGAGTTTTAATTAATAATTTTGATATATTATGATTACGATTTTGTTATACTGACTTATTTATTTCACTTTTTAATATTAGAAGGTTTATCCTGTACGATTTCAACAATGGTTTTTGCATTTGGTTCGGATTTATATGACTTACACAAGCTCAAAGTTCGTATTATTCGTAGTTTTTGATGAAAATTACGCAATTTCTCCTAATTTTACCTCAATTATTTATATGAGCGCAATATCGCAACACTTTCTTCTTTACATATATTATAAAATACATCAAAATGTACAATATATGTAAAAATAAAAGTGTTGCATAGCTGTGCTGACAATAAAATATTAAAAATAGAGAGTTAAGTAACTGCATTCCTTAACGTCACTAAGAGACTTTAGGAGGCAGCAACATGTTTAACCGTACTAAAATGAACGTAACTATTGTTAATAACTACATTCCTTCACATTAGAAGTAGTTACGTTCATTTTAGCACGTTTAAACACGTTGCTGCATCCCAAAGTACCTTAGTGACGTGAGGGAATACAGTAACTTAACTGCCTATTTTTAATATTTTACTAGGAGCGCAACTTTGCAACACTTTTATTTTGACATATATTGTACATTTTGATGTATTTTATAATATATGTAAAGAAGAAAGTGTTGCACGAATGCGCTTATAAATAATTAAGGTAAAATTAGAAGAAATTGCGTATTTTTCATCAAAAACTACGAATAATACGAACTTTGAGCTTTTGTAAGCCATATAAATCCGAGCAAAATGCAAAAACTATTGTTGAAATCGTACAGGATAAACCTTCTAATATTAAAAAGTGAAATAATTAAGTCAGTATCACAAAAACGAATTTTAGTTTTCATGGGCCAAAAACACGGCTTATGGACCCTGATCCTTTTTAACACTTTCCAACCTAGTTGAAAAGTGTTTATGACTTCGGTTTGTCTGGCCCTATGGCCGTCTTCTGTCGGCCGTATGGCCGTCTGTCCGTGCTCTAACTTCCGTAAATATGCTCGGATTGCTCTGCAATTTTTATATGTTATTATCATTATCTATAGCCTGATCCCTATTTCATTGGAAGTGTGTAGCACTAATAGTTTTTTTTACAGGGACACACAAAAGAATTCCGTTACATTGCGGTCTATGGGGAAAAATCATTTGCGGTTTATTTAAATAATGTTTCACTATTTTAAACGCATTGAAATTTATATATATCACTAAGGTACATTAGAAGAAGCTTAAGATGGAATAGGGTGTGCATAGCACTTATAGTTACTTTACAGGGACAGTCAAAAGAATTCCGTTACGTTACGTCTATGGAGAAAAATCGTCTGCGGTTTATTTAAATAATGTTTCACTATTTTAAACACATTGAAATTTATATATATCACTAAGGTGCGTTACAAGAGGCTTACAAAAGAATATTGCGTGTATAGCAGTCATCGTTCATTTACAGGGACACACAAAAGAATTCTCTACTGTCTGTTAAAAATAATTTCTGGAAGTGCGTTTTAACTTACTGAACGCGATTTTAATTTTAACTTGCTTTTTGTCTATTACGTGGTGTGTATAAATTTTGTAGATCCTATACAGGGAAGCACAAAAATTCGCGGAAACATTTCCGTTTATTGACAGAAACTCCAGACGGAGAATTTTAAACTGTGCTGCGCGTTTCCTAACTGAACTAAAATTTAGCATCCTATGTAGTATATATACAAATCTATAGATCCTATACAGGGCTGAATAAAAGTATTCGGATATTTTTCTGAATATTGAATATGTTGGAAATTCCTGAAATTATGTTTTTAAATATGTTATGCGTTTTCCAAATTGTTTACTTAGATGTTATCTTTTAGCTTATTAAACGGTATGATTTGTAAAATTATTTTGGAAGCGTTGGAAAGTGTTACATAATCTATGTTTGACGCATGATTTTTCGTTCTTGCTGTAAATGAAAATGTTTTGACTGCTGGCAAATGCTCAATCTGCATTAAGTAAAGTCAAGCTTTCGCTTAAGGAGTACTTTCTTGAAAATTTTTGCACGCTAATTTGGAATGAAATTCATAAAAACAAAGCATTAAAATTTCGAAGCGAATATGATGTCCAGAATGTTATTTTAAAAAATTAACTACTAAAGGAAAAGACTCATTTCATCCTGTGAAGTGTGATAAACCCAACGTATATTTAAATCCCAGGTAGAAACGCGATATATTGTATAGTAGTCGATTTAATTACTTTTATTTTACTGGATTGCATCTAATTCTCTTTAAATTTATTTGATTTTCACATTTAAATTATTTACTTTTACGATTAAACTTATGTATATTTTAAATTTTTATATTTATTTCATATATATATATATATATTATGATATAAATATATTTCATATATATATATATATATATATATATATATATATATATAATTTTTATTTTATTTTACGTAATTTTCAGTATTTTTTTATGTTAGTTATATAATATATAAATAAATAACATAAAAACAAATATGATATATATATATATATATATAACATAAAAACAGCGAAAAATACTGAAAAATACTGAAAAATGCGTAAAATAAAATTATATATATATATATATTATTTTATTTTACGTATTTTTTCCGTATTTTTCGCTGTTTTTATGTTATTTTTAACATTTTTTTCTTACTGTATTCTTATTTTTAGTTTACTTTCGTAATCCGACTCCATAAGACTATGTCTTCATTTAATTTCAGTATTACTTCTGTTTTCATAGTAATTCCACGGGATTTAGCCGAGTGATAAAAGTTTAATTCGTTTTATGTGTGTTGCTTATTTTATGCTTTTATGATGATTTTAATAGCTTGAAATTAATTAATGTGCATTGAATTAATTTTTTAGCAATTCTGGGATAGTACACAATTTTCTTTATAAACAAAATGAGTGACTTAAAAGAATGTGCATTTGTCCTTAGAAAATATAGAAATATAATGACTCAATGTGTTAAAATAGCTTTAAGTGCTTTTGTAATGAAGCTTAAATGATTTCTGAATGATGTTTTTAAATAAGGAAAACAAAAACTGCAGAGATAAATTCTTATTTTTTTACGTTGACAATTTGTATATAAGATAATCACATCTAATTTATTTTGCATAAGAATTGCTAGTAAATATTAAAATACCGTATTCAGAAATAGAGGTAGATTTCTGAATAAAAAAATATACTAAATTGGCAACCCTTGTAACATTGTAACACTCATATTGTTAAAACTATATTGCTTCCTCTTTTTTAGCAATCAGAATTGACTGCATTGACTCTGAGGTTAACTTTTAAATGTAGATGGATAGATAAGTATAATGTGCGTCAAAAAGAAAATAAAAAAGCATACACCCAATGCAATTTAATCGTCAACATATCGCATACACAATCGAAGGCAAACGTTCGATTGTAAATTATGTCTTGTTTTAATTTATGTTAAAAATATCCGTTATGTTTAAACTGAAATTATACTAAACATTAAGATTTTCCATGCGAACATTCAATTCTGACAGCAGATTTGAATTTGTTGGGAAAATGTAACTTCGGATACCAAATGAGAAGTCTTCCGACAAATTAATTTAGAAACAATGCATGAATAATATTTGGAACTACTAATCTTAAATCCCTTTTTGTATGTTGCAAAACAGAATTCAATCTTGGTAGTTTTAATGCACAACTCAAAAACTACTTCGCGAAATGAGCAGTATTTTAGATTCTCTTATTTAAAGCTTTTAGAAATCGATTCCTGGTAAAAGATTTGCAGGTTGCGATTTTTTTTATGACAGTTAATTTCAAAATATATATTTTCTTCAAAGTAATATATTTTGGAAAAAAAAAACACCTATATAAAGTAAATAAAATGAAATAAAATATATTATGTCTTAAACCTATTTCTGCTTTATGCAATATTTTAAGGGCGTTAATGATTTAAAATATACTAAACATTCGACATTAAATAAAGCTATCTTTTTTTACATATGAATCTTTTCAACACATTTTTATATACTGTTTTAGAAGCTATGAAAACTCTAAAACATGTAAAACATTTAAATCTTAACAAGTCTTTTACAGACTAAGTATTTTTCACAGATTTATACAGTATTCAAATGGCATCTTAAATGTAACCCTTTAATATGTAATTTACCCTAGCGGTGATGTTTAATTCATTTCTTAAGAGTTAAAAAATGTTTAATGCGAAAACAATGTTCAGAGAAACTTGCTAGTCATATCGATTTTCTATCTTTTGTAAATAACAGGCTCCCACTTGTTAGTTCCAAGATTTATTGCGAATTTGTGTTTAAATCATTCGTTTTTGATAATCCAATAAGTCAACCATACTTTGATGAAGGGGAAGTATTTCAATGAAAGAGAAGAGATTTTCAAATATGTTATGAGTGGGAATGTCTTTGAATATATATTACTAAATTTAAATTAAAATATTGTATAATAACTTTTAAAATTAGCTGTTAAAAGATACATTTGGCAATCAAACATTATGTTAAAAAAATGTGAAAAAAGTTATATGCTAAGGGGAAATTATTTATTAAATTTAAAGGCTTTTATTTTATTAAAAGTCACATTACACTTAAATACCCTTTTAACATAGTGCATGAGACATATGTACGAAATATGCATCTGACACTAATTCTTTTATAACTAGCTTAATTTATATTAAAGTTTATTTGTTGCAATTTTTGGTAGCCATCTTGTCTGTCAAAAAATACAATATTACAGAAAAGTAAAAGAAAAATAAACCAAGTAATGCAAGTAAAAAAAAAAAAAAATAAATGCATCCTTGTTACATACATGTACCATTTGTGTCAAAATAT
The DNA here is from genome assembly GCA_963931845.1 of Maratus michaelseni. NCBI lineage: Eukaryota > Metazoa > Arthropoda > Arachnida > Araneae > Salticidae > Maratus > Maratus michaelseni. Next base: position 412,010,333 of record OZ007587.1, read on the forward strand.
TATCCATCATTAAGGATCAAGCCAATTGTAAATCAGATTATCAGACGGATACTTAAAACAAAAAAGAAAAGTCATGTGTATGAATGTGTATTATAGTTTATGCTACATTAAAAAAAATAGATTACTTAATAAAAAAATCTTCATCTTTTGACAAAGTGAAATAAATTTTTACCTATGCATGTTGAAACCGTTTGCAATTTGTTTCTGATGAAATTCAACAATCGCGTTTACAATTTGTATAAAAAAATATACTTTTATGAAATTTATTTTTATCCATTGACTTCCAAGCAAATGACAGCACTCACACAGTAGTCTTAGTTCTTATAGATATTTTTTTCTTTAAATTTTAATTTTCATAAGAAATATATGTTTTATTGTGGCTAAAAGTTTGTGGTTCACTAATCGGAGTGTCTATTACTCAGAGGTAAAAACATATAGATTTAGGAGAAGGGATTGTAAAAATGACCGTTAAATAAAGGCTTACATTATTCGGGATTTCCCGTTATGGCGGGTTTACTACACAATTGTTGAAATTTCCGTTCTGCATAGAAAAAATCGCATAAAAAAATCCTGCGGCTTGGAATATAATGCTTACTATACTCTGATATTCTACGATAATAAGCATGCTCACTCTGTTGATGGGGTTATTTTATCACAATAGAGATAGAATCTGTAGAAAACGTGCTTTATGTTAATAAAACGATTTCTCTGGAGATAAAAATACAAGCTATTTCTGATACGCATATAAAGTGATAGCATTTTACCTAATGCATATACAGGGTGGTCCTAAAATAGATGTCAAAAATGTAAAGGTATGTAGAGGGGACCTAAATAAGCATATTTCCTATAGGATTGTGTGTGCGGTAATGCCGCCTTGAGCCGGTAGAGAGCGCTGATGACTGCGGCGTATAAAAGCGCTTCGCTAGCTGGATTCATCATTTCCCGCACGGATCTCAAACAGCATGCATCGTTTCACCAATGTGAAGCTCGCCGACATGCATTTCATGTATGTGGTTGCACAAGGAAATGGATTAGCTGCTCAGAGGTTGTACAGCGAGCTCGGATAGGAATCAGCCGGATCGTCGAACATTCGAACGTCTTCATTGGGAGTTACGCACAAGTGGATCGTTTTATGCTTCCAGGCATGGAGCTGGCATTAGAAGATATCGCAGAACTCCTGCAGTGGAAACCAGAATATCAAACACAGTAGAGGATAATCCTTCGACAAGCTCGAGAGCTGTAGGACGTGCGTTGGGTGTGAGCCATCAAAGTGTTTTGAGGACTTTACATGAAGACGGAATGCATCCGTATCATTTACAGAGAGTTCAAGCAATGACCCCTGACGATTACCTTCCACGTCTCAACTTTGCTCGTTGGTACGTTCAGCAGACGGCAGCCAATCTAACCTTCCCAGCAGATGTTTTATTTACTGATGAGGCTACCTTTACGCGGTCGGATTTGTTTCACATCCATAATTTTCACCTGTGGGCTCATGGCAACCCACATGGCACAATAGCACACGCGTACCAAGAAAGGTTTTCCATTAATGTTTGGGAAGGCATTGTACAAAATAACTTACTAGGACCGTACATTCTACTTAGTCGTTTAACTGGCCATACATACATCTTCCTACAGGAGGTTTTACCTGAACTTCTGGTAGATATTCCTCCAGCTGTTCGCAGACGAATGTGGTTCCAGAAAGATGGAGCCCCAGCTCACTTCAGTCGAGACGTCAGGAATCACCTGGACGCTGTCTACGGCCAGCATTGGATAGGACGGGGCGGTCCAGTTCCCTGTCCACCACGTTCTCCAGATTTAACGTGCTAGGATTTTTTTCTTTTGGGGTCATATTAAAAGCCTGGTATACGAGAGTCCCGTCACATCTGAAGAAGATCTTGTTTCCCGCTTGTCTGTTGCTGCTTTACATGTGCTCGACATGCGTGACGTCATTTCTAATGTACGTCGATCTATGCGCCGTCGCTGTGAATCTTGTATCGCTGTTGGTGGCCGCTCTTTCAAGCACCTCTTGTAAACTGTTAATAAATTTTTGTTTTCTTTTGTCTTTACTTGTCTTTTCAGTTTCCTTTGATTCATATTGCTTTACAAGCTAGTGTTTTAATGTGTCATTACCGCACACACATTCCTATCTGAAATATGCTTATTTAGGTCACCTCTACCTACCTTTACATTTTTGACACATAATTTAGGACCACCCTGTATAATAATTAACAAAGTTTACAGAAAATATAATCAACTAAATAAAATTAAAACATAAAATCTCAGTTTTTCTACGCACTCTAAATACAAGCTACTTCTGATACGTATATAAAGGGATAGCATTTTACCTAATTCATAAATAATAATTAACGAAGTTTACAGAAAATATATTCAACTAAATAAAATTAAAACAAAATCTCATTTTTCCTACGCACTCTAAAAACGACATTTTCAAAACTGAGTATGTCGCATAGTCAAAATGGCCGCGAATCAAAATTACTCAAGTTTGAAGCATGTATATACTCATTTCTGAAAACATGAACACACTCAAGAATAAAACATCATGTGCTCATATTTGAGTATATCTTTTTTTCAAAAATGAGTATGAACTGACTTCTATGTGCTTATTTTGGAGTATGTCCATGTTTCAAAAATGAGTATGAACTGTCCCTAATCATTTTTCCTTGTTTCAAAAATGAGTTTGAACTGATTCTTACCATTGTTGAGTATGTCAATGTTTCAAAAATGAGTATGAACCCGCATAGCATGCACAGTCACAGTGACGTCATTGTGACGTCACTGTGAGTCACGTACGTCACGTCACACCTGTGACCAAAATTCCACCACTTTGTAACGTCACGTTGTGACCAAAATGTGAACGTCTTGGAGATTTTAAGAAAACTTAAAATAAACTTTAGAACAACTTATGGCATCAAGAAAATTACTATTTGAGAGCTTAAAAAAATTTTGTGACGTTGCAATGACGTCACTTCAAGTCACATAAGTCCCGTCACACCTATGACCAAAATTCCAACACTGTGACTTCACAGTGTGACCGGAGAGGGAATTTGAAACAGAAACTCATAAAATATAGATTTGAATTATGTCATTTGCCTAAATCGTTAATAAAAACATTGTCACACACTATTTAAATAAATTGAGTATTTCCAGAATAAAATAATAAATAAATATTTGTCTACATATATGAGGCAGATAACTTTTTTACAATTTTCATTACAATTTTCAAGAAATTTAACAAAATATACTATATAATTCACAGGTAAAAAATCCTAAATAGAAATTTAGTAACGTATGAAAGTTTTAGCGGAAAGTAATTCAGAAATAGATCTCCCAGTCTAATAAAATTGTTAGCAATTTACAGGTTTGTTAACGTTTTAAATGCAAACATTATTTTTTTTTCTACTACCGCATGGAACTCATTTGCTAATTTTGTAATGCTAAAAATATTTCTTTAAAAATCTCCAATCTTTAATTATTTTGAGAGGCCACTCAACCCAAACATCAGTTTTCTTGTCAAAAAATGAGGGCACAATTTTTGCGACGATCCAACACTTTCAGGATTTTCCTTGTACGGTATAATTAAGGTGGTTCTTAACTGACCTGCTCAACAACGCGAAGCTTTCTGACATAATTTCAGACTCACTTTTAAACGCAAAGGCATAAATTGGGCAGGACGGTCTATGGAAGCAATTTGGATTCGAAATGATTTTTCATTTTTTTAAAAATAAATAAACTACTTATCCAGTTATAAGCAATTCGTGTCACGTGACGACCGGTTTTTCCCCTTTCTTTTACTGTCACGTCGGCTATTCGGTTCAAAACGCCGACTTTGACATTTTTTTCTGAAATATCTTCTGCTTTTAACAAAAAATGGAAAACGTCTTTCAATTACATAGTTTCTGAATAAAAACACCAGCCAATTTAATGCATTTCCGAACAAAAACGAATTAAAAATACAGTGTCTCACAAAAGTGATGGGACACTTGTGCTTTATAAAAAGAAACTGCAATAAAATAAATAAACAAACATGTGCAAAAATTTTTTGGGTGTGTTTCATATTTAAAGTTAGTAACAATTATTACATAACATACATTTTGTCAAAATATTAAAATATTAATTTAGTAAAAATACAATTGTTCAGAACGGAGCAAAAAATGGCTCACATAAGTGATGGGACACTTACTTTTCCATCAAATATTTATCCAAAAATTTTACTTTTTAAAAGGTTTTAATATTTTGTTGGATTTCCTTTTACTTTTAAAACATGATTTAATCTTTTTGGGATGGATTCGACTATTTTTTTTGTGATTTCTGGAGTGATTTTACCCCATTCTTCTTGAAGCACCGATTTTAGTTGTTGTTTTGAAGAAATGGTGTGTTTGCGAATTCTTGATTCCAATTCTTGCCGAATATTCTCTATGGGATTTAAGTCTGGAGATTGTGGTGGTGTTTTTATTATTTCAGGACAGTTATACAGTGTCTCACAAAAGTGATGGGACACTTGTGCTTTATAAAAAGAAACTGCAATAAAATAAATAAACAAACATGTGCAAAAATTTTTTGGGTGTGTTTCATATTTAAAGTTAGTAACAATTATTACATAACATACATTTTGTCAAAATATTAAAATATTAATTTAGTAAAAATACAATTGTTCAGAACGGAGCAAAAAATGGCTCACATAAGTGATGGGACACTTACTTTTCCATCAAATATTTATCCAAAAATTTTACTTTTTAAAAGGTTTTAATATTTTGTTGGATTTCCTTTTACTTTTAAAACATGATTTAATCTTTTTGGGATGGATTCGACTATTTTTTTTGTGATTTCTGGAGTGATTTTACCCCATTCTTCTTGAAGCACCGATTTTAGTTGTTGTTTTGAAGAAATGGTGTGTTTGCGAATTCTTGATTCCAATTCTTGCCAAATATTCTCTATGGGATTTAAGTCTGGAGATTGTGGTGGTGTTTTTATTATTTCAGGACAGTTATATAGCAGCCAGAGTCTAACGTTCAGAGCAGTGTGCTTGGGGTCATTGTCCTGGTAGAATTTAAAATCGTTATGAAGGTTCAATTTTCGTGCTGAAGATTTCAAATTTTGCTTTAAAATATCAATATACTTGTACTGATCCATTATACTGTCAATAAAAACAAGATTACCAACTCCAGCGGACGACATACACCCCCATACCATAACTCCTCCTCCACCATGTTTTACTGTTGGTACCAAGTTCTGTTTGCGAAGTTCTTCCCTGGGTTTTCTCCACACCAAGATTCTACCGTCAGAACCAAATATATTAAATTTACTCTCATCAGCAAATATAACTTTATTCCAGTAATCAGAATTCTTATTTATGTTGGATTTTGCGAAAGCTAGTCTGAGTTTTCTATTCTTTTCACTTACGAAGAATTTTTTCCTGGCTACTCTACCGTGATATCCAGCAGATCGAATTACCCTTCTAATAGTTTCAGGATTAACAATTATTCCATATAATGCTTGTAAATCAGCAGCAACTTTTGAAGCACTAATTCTTGGATTTTTTTTAATATTTCGAACGATAATTCGCTTTATTCCATTGGATAGCTTTGATGGTCAGCCAGGTCTTCTTTTATCCTGAATCATATGATTCTTTTTATATCGTTTAATGATATTGAAAACTGTTGAACGACTCAAGTTAACTGTTTCAGCAGTTTTTCTAATAGATTTTCCACGTTCAATATGCAAATTAATAACTAATTTTCGAATTTCAGGCGAAGTTTCTTTTCGTTTAGCATTCATGACTACACAGAGCTAAAAAACACAAAAATTCCAAAACAAACTGGAGAGAAATACTGCAGACGATTTTATAAATTATTGCCAATTGCTTTTAAGTAAAAATAAAACCCCAAAAAATATTTTTATTGCTTATTTCAGACGATTTTTGTTGCATATATAATGGTGTCCCATCACTTATGTGAGCTATTTTTTGCTCCGTTCTAAACATTTGTATTTTTATTAAATTAATATTTTAATATTTTGACAAAATGTATGTTATGTAATAATCTTTACTAAATTTAAGTATGAAACACACCCACAAAAAAAATGTGTACATGTTTTTTTAATTTATTTGATTAGTTTCCTTTTGTAAAGCACAAGTGTCCCATCACTTATGTGAGACACTGTATGTCATAAAGTAAATGTCATAAACTATATGTCATTCCTATAGCAATTTATTCCAAACTGGCCAGTGCTTAGTAAGATATCACCTCTAGCCATATAAATTATAAAGCATTTGAAATATCTTTATTTAAATTATTTGTTTTATCTATCATTTGCGGTAAGCTGTAAACATCTGCGAGGTGTTACTTTCTGGTTAAACAATGCTGCGCAGATCTTAATTGCGAATATTGGAAGCAGACGACTTTTGTCATTCGAAGTTCGAATTAGAATATTTTCAATTTTATTCTTCTTCCAAAATGGCGGATGTGAACGAATTATGTGTCGAAGGATACGTTTTTGCACGTTCAAGGAGAGATATTTTTATTCAGAAAATGGAAATCATTGTGAAAAATTATTCTTCAAATTTGGACGTAATTAACATCCTTATCATACGTAGTAATATTTAAGGAACTGCTGTAAAATATGAAGAAAAGCATCTGCGTCGTTTGGCCTTGTTTTTGCTGAGTGCTAATGCAGACTGCAGACCACTAAACAGTAAAATACGACATTTAATTGTTGGAACGGAACAGACAATGAATATTATCTAGAAAAAACTTTTTTTTTTATAAGGATTTATGTTCTGGATTTAAGAATTCCAATTAAAATATAAGTCCGAAAATAATTACAATAGCGTTGGCGTGTTATGATATGTATTCGTCAATGCATTTGTAATGTTTTTGTACCTAATTTACTTGAAAAACACTTGTATTACTCGGATTACTTCGTTGATGCCATAAAAAATTACATCTGCTAAAGAAAGGTATGTAAAAATTTTATTTTTTCAATCTACATGATTAAAATATTTAACATAGAAAGAACACCAACAGCAAAGCTTGAAATTTTTTTGTTGTTGTGTATACTAGTAAGAATTTAAATATTACCCTGCTAAAATATTTTAATTATCAAAATAATAATAATGATACATAATCTTTAAGTAATGAATAGCTTTAATATAATAATTTTATTTTTGATTTTCTGCTTTGAATTACACTACTCACTATTTTGATTCCTAAATGATTTTGATAAATTTCAAAGTATTCATTTAACATCTATGCTTTAGTATATAAATTTAAAAGTATGTAGGATTATTGTGATCAGTATGATTAAAATAAGCTTGTTACTTACAATTACCGTATAATTCAGTAAATAAAATAATAATGATAAACCGATGTCTTATTACGCTTGGTGGTTAGACTGCATTTCTACACTTGATAAACATTAAAAGATGAATAACTATTTGATATTAATATTAGATTTATTATTTTTTAATTGTATCATATAAATATGATTATCTGTATTGTTAAAACAATGCAAAATAGCATCCTTAATGCAAAATATCAGTAACGTTCACTAAACTGCATTCTAAAACTTATATAATAGATCTCAAATCCGGTTGTATTCCGGATATACTATGTATTATGGTATCAGAATCACAGCAAATGTTACTGTGGTTCTTGCCCTGGAATCAGACATCAAGCCAGATAGATATCATGTCATCGGCGTCAACATGTATTACTATTGATGAATCGTAAATCAATAGAAAATTGTACATTTTCTTCACATCATATGCTAACTAGAGTGGCTGCGGTGCAGTGGGTTATCAACAAAAAATGATCGGTGTTTCTAAAAAATAATATATTGCAAAACTTATTATTTAAAAAACATTACAATTTCATAAATATATACATAATTTATAAATCAATTAATAATTGTAAAAAAAATAAGCAAAATATTGTTTTTATTACTTGCCCATCATACGTAGTATAGGGTAAGTCTTGTAATCGTTTTGAAAATCGAAAAAAATTTTTTGACGGATTTACACGTTTCAGACACTAAAGATTCCGAAAAACATATTTTTAGAAAAAAAAATTTGCCGTCCGTCTGTGTGTTTGTGTGTCTGTGTGTGTGTCTGTAAACGCTCTATCTCCCGAACAAATTGAGATAGAGACTTGCAATTTGGTATGTACTTAGTATGTAATAATGGGAAGAAGCCTATTTCATTTCAATAACCTCGATTAACAGGAACATTTTTTTTCGGACTCTCGAAATATTCGTTCTGATGAAAATAAAAATTTTCGAAATTGTTTATTTTAAGGAATAAATATAAAAGACAATAAAAAAACATAAATTTTGCATAAAACATGAAGTCGATCGGATAATTAGTTGCCGATATATTTGTAATCCTATTTTCCACACTCTTCGATTTTTCATGACCCTGTATTTCATCCAAATTTCACTTCAAATACATATTTTAATTGGAAATTTGACGCTTAATCAGATGCAATAAACCGCTAGTTAATAGGAGTATTATTTTTGGAGTTATAAGGAAAAACCTCTTTCAAGCAATTCAGTAATCGAGCCTTTTTATGACGTCATCAAGCCACGATTTTATTTGAATATCAATGCATTTTATAAGTAGTTTACACATTTTTATTTTAATATTTTACATTATACATATACATGATGTGTAAGTATTACGGTGGCCCCCAGCGACTAGTTTTTTTATAGTTATCATTTATATATAAAGTAATACCAGTCAAATACTGGAGTAAACGTAATTAAAACACATATAGTATTTAAAATAGAGGTCCCATGCATGATTTGTAGCATATCTTATTTTGAAGGTTAAATTTTTGTTTTTCTCTTATTAAATATATAAGATACTGTTTAAAACCTATTGGAATATTTGATAAAAGGTATATTTATAAATTTAAATGGTTAAAGAAGAGAAAGACCCCCCCCCCTCTCCAAAAAAAAAAAAAAAAAAAAAAAAAAAAAAAAAAAAAAAAAAAAACAGGGCAAAGTATCAGTTTTTTAAAATTATGAACTCAAATGATATAATATATAATTTTTTAACGTGGTTAAAATGTAAAATCTACTACTTTAATATTATTATATGTTTAATATGTGCAGAATCGTAGATCAAGCAAGCCGCCTACTCTGTCCATTTTTGAATACCACCTTTTTTTAAAATAATCATCGTTTTAGATTTTTCTTATAAATTTTGCAGACACCAACGCGGTACGTAATTTTTTCTGCAAATGTTGTAAAAACCTAGCACAAATACTAATATTGAAAAAAAAAAAAGAAGAAAAAAAAACGAATTAGTGGGAGTCCTGTTCAAGGGGTACTTTTTCACAAAAGAAATCTGTAAATGGCTTTTTATCAATACTATTTTTTTTCCTTCTTTTTCATACTTTAAAAATGTTAAAGTATTTTTTTTTGTATTTAAGGTTGAGCTTTACAATTTTCTGCACATATTCTTTTTATTATGTATTCGATAAAACTGTACATGACATTTACTTTGACATTTTTTTTTTTTTTTAACAAATAATATCATATGAAGAAGCGTTAGATTACCCCCACTTTTCACTAGATATGACAGTTAAAAATTATTTTTAATCTAATATAATTTGTACCTAAAATTCATGCACTGCCTTGTATAGCATATAAGAAATGTAAAAAAAAAATAATAATTAATTAAAAATATCAATATATAAAAAAGTAGTAGGAATAAAAAATATTTTTTTTAAAAATATGATCTGTTAAAAGTTTTATTTTAAATGTGCTTTTAAATCGAAAATTAAAATGCAGTGCAGTAAAAATTTTTAGAATAATTCTTAAAATTATATATTTATGTTGTTGTGGTCAGGGTCAAACTGATTCTATTATTAGGGTTTCGCTCATCTCACGAAACCCAATTTGTCTCGATTCTCTGTAAGTCCGTCACAGAGTGGGATCTCAGAAACTGTATAAGTTAGAGACTTGATATTTTGTGTACTTACAGCTGAAAACCTACTGTCACGCTGAAAATCATAAAATTTTGAAAATGTCTTCATTAACGCAAGATATTAATTAAAACCTTTAAAACCCACTCATTAATGGATAAAAATATTCAACTAATGCGCAGAATCTATTTGAATTGTTGCCAATTTGCAAAAGTTCGCGCATAATAACATCCCCTTTCAATTAAAAAATGTATTTACATGTAACTATCAAAAATAGAAATAAAACTTTAAAAATATAATTAAATGAACACGTGTTAAAAGCAGTAATTGTAAAAAAAAAAAAAAAAAAAAAAAAAAAAAAACATAATAAAAATATACTTGCGTTTGAATATTAAAAAGAGCAATAATTAAATTATTACGTGTTCACAGCATTAAATAGGGAAACTTACGTCATATTTAAAATGCTCAAATAACAATATTTCCGAACAGATTCAATATAAAAATATATTTGCAGGATATATTAATTTATTTCGACAAAATATTTGACTTATTACCGCAAATTTTAAAACAGCATAAATATTAATATTTCCTTTCAATATATATTTTTAAGTTTAATAATAGAAAGAAAACTTTGAAAATTACGTCATATTGGAATCGATACATTTCAAACTTCTTACGGGAAAAAAAAATCGGTACTTCTCCATTATACGGTTGACAACTTCCGAATGACAAAAAAAAAAAAAAAAAAAAAAAAAAAATATTGCCAAATTCTAATGTCCAAAAAACCAATGGAAGAATGCTGCCATTATAGAATCTAAAGCCCCACTCACTAAAGTGTCAATTATCAGTAACTTTAAATAATAAAATTTATAATACATTAAAGAAAAGAGAAAAAAAAGTAATCTTAAATCTTTATTTATTTACAATATTTTTCTTAACTATCCCCCTCGGCTGACGGATAAGTGTTTATGATGGCAGGTGACACGGGTATGTTGTGCATAACTATGCATAGCAACATTTTTTCAACGCAAGGTCGTTATTATTTTTTTAATTAATGAAATATTTAATAAATGGGTAAAATATCATTAAAAATACAGATAAATGTCTAATAAAAATCTCTTGATGACATAAGAAACACGTGTAACGCATCTGATGTCAATAGAATGTGACACCACGGTAACACACTTTTTTCCCCTATATTTTGGCGACTTTTTTTTTATAGTGGTCGACGGGATAACGGATAAATACCCAATTTTTTATAACATCATTATCATATATTCCCCGATGCAACGACATTGAGCTATTTAACATAAGTTGATTTTCAAATGTTTAATTGATGTTATTTAATCTATCACGAAAACAGATCTTTCGACTTTTGATCTTTCGATCTTTTGCTAGATCTTTCGACAGCAGTAGATTTGGCCTTAAAATATCTCAGTGAAAGGAAAATGAATGGAAACCCGATTAAAGCCGATCGCCACTGGTCGCTTAATTCTAATTGAATCTTCTGTAATCATTTTAGAGTTAATCAAATTAGCGTGCTTTTAAAGTTTGCGGTGTCATAACGGGGGTTGGCGAGCGTAGCTCCTAGGGGGCAGAACTCCCTAGTAAAAAAAAGAAATAAAACGCTAATAGACAATGATGTACTTATTATGTGAATAGGGATTGTTAATAAAGAAGGGGAGAGGGGTGGAACTACTTTTTTTTTTAAATATCGCGTTTAGTTCACATGACAGATATTATTATGACAGAGTATAATAGCAGGCTTTGCCCGCTATAAGGACGGTTCAGATATTTGAAAAAACGAAAAACTAGACCGGCAATTTTTTATTTTATATAAAACATGAGTTTTTTTTAATTTGGATTTATTAAAGGCACTTAGTCACTTGTTTCGGATTCGTTTCGATTTTAGATTAAAATTTTATTTTTGCAGTTTGGGGTACGGGTTAATCTAATTTTTCAAAAGAATTACTATAATATTGTTTCAGATGAAAAACTATAGTTTAGTATGAATGAGTTTTTATACATGCTTATTTTTCTGTATAAGCCATAAAATAGATATGATAAATATTTTTATAGACTTCTTTTCTATAATTGTATTAAATTGTAGATATATTTTTTTATTTAGGATTTTGGGTCCGGAGGAATGTCGATCAAAACATTTATCAGGTTCGGACGGGTTATAGGTCAACGGAATTTGTTTTATTGGGTTACGGTCGGATTTTGGGTGGACTTGAAATAAAATTTAAAAATTCAAGTCGGGTTTGAATAAATTGAAATCATCCAGCACAGGACAGGACCCAAATAGCTTCACAATATTGTCACTGTCGTCACAGATTCATCACAATGTTATGTCAAAATCGTCACAAATGACACATATTTCACAAATTGGTCATAATGGGACTTCAAAATGTTGTCGCTTTCGTCACAGATTCGACACAAAGTTAATGGCAAAATCGTCACAAATGACACACTCTTCACACATTTGTCACACCGTGACTTCACAAAGTAGTCACAATGTGTCGTCACAAAAGAGCTCTAAAACGGCCATAACGACTTCACATTCAAGTCACCGTGACTTCACATCGACGTCACGTGACGTCACATCGACGGTCACAAAGTCACAGTGTGACTTCACACTGACGTCGCCGTGACGTCACCATGCCTTACGGGAACTGACCTCTATGTGGTCTGTTTTGAGTATGTCTATGTTTCAATATTCTGAGCATTTCTGGTATTTCAGAATTGAAAGCATTGTGTCGTCATATTTGAAAGAAAAAGTTTCATAACAAAATGAAAACATAAATTTACGAAGATTTGAAAGCGTCATTTTTCTCAGTGCATATTTATCCTATTTTCATGTTTGTGTATAGCGTGAACAAGCGAGATCTTTGTAGACATCAAGTTTAAATAAAACAATGAAAATAAATATATAAAATGTTTTTGTGTGTTTTTACGTATATTTTGAAAATAAAACTATATTGATGGAATGGAAAGAACTATAATTGTTGCACTGCTTGACAGTCTTTTCTGTATAAATATTCTTTAAAAAGAATCAAGAAACACTCTGAGAGAAAATACTTATTGTCAAATTCTATGATAATAACACCGTTCACTAAGTTGATGGAGTTATTTAATACCATACGAGATTCAATCAAAAATTTAGTTTTCGGTTAAGGAAACCATTTCTTTCGGGGTACAAATGGAATCTATATCTCGAATTTGCGTATGATGTTTGTAAAACCTGATAATCGTTTTCTTTATGCATAAAATATATCAAAGTTTGGAGAAAATATATCCATTTGGATAAGAATCAAAAGAAAATACAGAGGTCTGTAACTAAAGTTTCCTATTTACACTGCAAGAAGAAAGGGAAACATTTGTAGACATTTGTTTATAATAAAATAAAAATAAAAAACTAAATTTGTTTTGTGTTTAGTACTTATTTATGTCTTCGGAATAATAAATCTTGCTTAACAGACTAGAGCAATGTTCGATTGTTATACTGTTTAGCTGTTCTTTCTCCACTGCAATTCTCATTTAAAAGAAAATTCTGTTCTCTGAAAAAACACTTTATATAAAATCCTGTGATATTAAAGCAGCTCACTCAGTTGTTGGAGTACTGGGGATATAATATAAAAAGTCTGTTTTATGCTACAAAATACGACTACTTTTGGAAGTAAAAATAAAAGCTATTTCTCAGATGGCTGAGGAATGTTTGTAAAAGTAGATATTTTTGTACTGCGTACATAAAATATATAAAAGTTTTGCGAAAATACTATATTTAACTGATAAAATTCAAAAGTAAACTCACAGATTTTCTAGTTATCACATGTTGATATCGTATCTAACATTTTCATAGTTATCGTACTTACAAGCTCGTATATATATAAGGAATAAATTGGAAGATATCATTTGCTTATAAAAAATAAAAATTAATATAAAAAATAATGGCATACATCTGTGTTTAATGCTGATACATATGTTTTAAAAACAAAACTTTATCATTAGAACATAATTAAATATAACTGTCGCATTTTATGAAAATATTTTCTGCGTAGAAATAAACATTTAGATAACAATCCCTTATACTCTTGAATGAATTATTTATTTTTATATTCTACAATAATAATGGTGCTTACATTGTTCATGGTGTTACGTTATCACACTCGCGATAAAATCAGGAACATTTGTTTTACGCCAAGAAAACGAGTACTTTGGAGATAAAAATAGAAGAATGTTTGCAAAAGTGAATATTTTTGCTGTTGTATGTATAAGTTATATCAAAGTTTATGGAAAATATATTCAACTGGATAAATTTAAAAAGTATATGTAGAGTTTTTCGACATAGGTATCGTATTCACAAGTTCGTATAAATTTAAACAAGGAAAATATTTGTAAACATTGTTTGTTTACATAAAAGAAAATGAAATACCTAAAGTTGTTTTGTGTCTAAAACTGTGAAATTACTTTTGAATATAAAACGTGTTTGTCAAAATAAACAGAAATATATATTTCGTGTATTCTCATAATCCTTTCTGCATATAAATATCCATTAAAAATCTCCAAACTATAACAGTAGTGCCTAATATCACATTCAGCGATAGTGAAGTTCACACTGTTGACGGAGTTATTTTATCCCACTGGGGATAGAATAGAATCTATAACACTCGTTTTATGCTAAAACATCAACTATTTCGGAGGCAGAAGCTATATTTCTGACAGATATAAAATGTTTTGCAAAGAGGCTATTTTTGTTACTGCAGATATAAAATACTAGAGAAATTACATTTAACTGGATAAAACCCAAAATTAAATACATTCACAGATTTCTAACATAGTTATTCTGCATAGATTTAAACAAGTTCTCATATATTTAAACAAGAGAAAGTGTTACACATTATTTGTTCTCAAAAAATAAATATATAAATAAAATGAATTAGGAGAAGATCGGGTAGCCCCGGACACTTGGATAAATTGCAAATAAAAAACGAATGAATGAAATTTCTGTCTTTATTTTTTACTTAAAATATAATTATGAATTTCTTTAATGATTTTAACTAAACTTTGTAAATAATATCGAATTATTTAACAAAAAATACTGAAAATAGTTTGGTCTTATTTTTTTGGAGTCACGAGAAACGGCGGGTAGCTCCGGACATATTAATCAATGGTATCCCAACCGTTTTTTTTGCCTTACAAACATCACAATTATAATAAAAATCTGATGCATCTATATAAACACAATCTTCATGGCTCAGTCTTTGCATTCCTGGCACTGAATCCAGTCTTCTACAAATGTTAAATAAATGTTCAATAAAGTTTGACACGATCAACGAAAATTTATTGACGAATATAAAACACTCACTCCCGACTAACTTACTCGGCGCCTACGTGGCAATTAAACTGTAATTGTTTCGACTGTAGAGGGCGTTCATTTACAATCGCTCTTTATTTACGAAACATTTGGAATTTCTTAGAAATTGAAATGTCCCCGCCATCCGCGGCTACCCGACTTTCCCGTACACAGATCTGTGTCTAGTAGTGTTACACATTTTTTGAAAACAAAGTGTGCTCGTCAGATTAAAATGAAATGCATTCGTTTCGTTTTTTATCAATCCTTTTATGCAATGGAAGTCCCATTAAAAAAAAAAAACCATCATGCACTCTTAACGAAACGTTTATTGCTAAATTGAACTCTGTTGATGATATTTTTTGTGGACTTCTCTATTATCCCGGTGACCACTTTTCATAACTAAAAACTATCGCCAAACTGTAAGATTAAGCGCCAAAAATGCAGTCCCATTTAATTGATGTCGGAAGCATTATACGTGTTTGTTATGTCATCAAGTGGTTTTTATTCGACATTAGCGTGTATTATTCATTATGTTTTACTGATCTATTAGTTATTTCATCAATTAAAATAACAATTGTGTCCTTAAATTCTTATATTTTATATATTTATTTATTTTGATATTCCAATGGCATCGTTCTCCCGTTTATTTGGCGTTACAGTTTGGCGATAGTTTTTTGTTATGAAAAGTGGTCGACGGGATAATAGAGAGGTACCTTTTTCTTATCCTACTCGGAAAAGTGTCAGGGACAGTTGGATTTATGTTGAGGCACAAAAAAATCTTCGTTGGTAGTAAAATTAGAAATTGTATCTTAGAAGCTCATGAAATGTTTGCAAAAGTGGCTTTATATGTTATTAAATATATGAAATATAGCAATATTTAGCGCAAATGTAATTCATCAGGATAAAATTCAAAAGTATATTGGCAGCTTTCCGATATGGGAATACGTCTTGCATGTTCGTATAAATTTTAACAAGTGAAAACATTATAGACATTATTTCTTAAAAAAGAGAAAATAAAATATTTAAATTTTTTTATGTCTAATATTCTTACATAATTTTTCAAAACAAGACTTGTTCATCCGAATAGAACAATAGATATTTGTTTCATTGTTTTTAATTCGATTATGCATAGAAATATCCATTTAAAAAAATCCCATGCACTTTATTCTGATCACTATATGCGGGTGTTTGCAGCACTTTGCTTTTATAAAAAATAAAACAAATATAAAATCAATAGACTAAACTTATCGACTCTACGATTTATTGAACTTCAACTGTAAATGTTTAATGTATTTCAGCACAGCCTGTACTCAAGGCCCTACCGAGTATTTCATATTAAAGCAAAATAACAGAAAAATGATGAAAATATAAATATGAATGGTTTCTGCAAATACACTGTATATGAATTTCAGAAATTGTATTCGAATTGTATTCAATTACTGGCTCAATATTCAATTGTATTTGAATACAATTTGGTATTTCAGCAATCATTATAACCGTAAAAATCGATATAAATAAATCGTTATAAAACGCAATGTATACATGTAAAACCAAAAAGAAAAAAAAATCTGTTGTTTCTATTAACTCACTATAAATAAATATCAAAATATAGAAAATTCCCACGCGGTGTAATACGTTAACTCCGAGATTGCTATAAGCATATCCGTTTTTACACACTTTTATTTAACTTAACTTGGTCCATGTATGCAAAGATGGACCTTAGTAATCGATTTTTTACTTCCTTCCTGATATGCTAGAATTATACAAACTATGTAAACAGGTGTGATTTCGATGACAATACAGCAATTTAGTATTTGAAGAACTGAATTAAAAATTAAAAAATAATTTAAGGTAATTTTCTGTTAGCCGGGAGAAGGTTATAAATGTCCAAACATTTTTTAGGGTTACAACTATATATGAGTTACATCAACAATGGAGTTAATCCTGCACTAAACCACACTTACTAAAATATGCCAACTGAATTTGAAAATGCAAGAATGAGATATTTTAAACACTAAAAAATAGAAAATAAATTGAAAATAAAAAATAAAGCGGGATATATTTAAACAAATTGCACTTTTATCAATTAATAATTTAATATTAACTTAATTATGATTATATAATGAGAAAACAAGTTAGAAATCTTGAATAGATAGTTTAAATAATGCCTTTTCTTTTCTTTTTTGTTGCCCCATTTTAAAAAAGAAACAGAGCAAAAATTATACTTTTTTAAATAAATTCGCTAGTGTGCACTTTCTACCAAGCGTAAAATGTAGCAACGATTTTTTCATAATCGGGGCCCATGTCCAATTAAAATATTGTAACTGAAAATTTTTGGAACACCGTGAACTGCTGTCATGAAATTAGGTGTGATTTTTAAGATAAGTGTTGAATGCGTAGAAAAGAGTGTTTTTAAATAAAACTATTTTTATTTCATTACCTATTACATTTATGCATTATATACCTATAGCTTTATATACTTCTTAGGTTTATAAAAATAAAGCGAAAATTGTTTACAAAAAAAAGAAGTGAAATTAGCGCAACAATAATAATAAAATAGTTCCCACTTGGCTTACATATGTCAATGTCGCCCTTTCGCCCACTTCATTAAATGCAACACCTCCTGGTTTTACCACATAATATGCATGAATTCCAGCAAATGCATAAATGTTTTGCAGTTAATATTAATTTTCCAAATTCTTCAAAAATAGGTAAAATTCTAAAAAATATTTTCGAGTGAATAAGATTTGTATTTAATTGATTTTAAAAAAAAATCAAGTATCTTAAAATATTTTAAATACTTTTCATTCACTAGCTAGAAACAAATATCATTAAACATTATTTAATTCAAATTTTAAAAGTTAACATATCAAGTAAAATATGAAATAAAAACTAAATTAAAGTTTTGAATTGCCCTGCTTCTGTTTTTGTCACTGGAAATATAGTACTTTCGGGGTATATGTTTGGAAAATGTATACAAAAAGAATTATTTGGACAAAAATTGTTCTGCAACCATCATTTTTATATTGCAATGCTAGAAAAATGTTTTATTTCTATTGGATATGATATATCGCCAATATGATGATATTCCAATATGGTTATTTTGAAAGTTTAAATTGTAGGCTGTTATAATATTACAGTATCCAAAGTATCATTTATTAATTTTTATTCAGATTATTCTCTTATTAAGGTACATAATAATAATAATAATAATAATAATAATAATAATAATAATAATAACACCATAGAAATTACGAAAAGCGCTAGGCCTTTCGAAAGAACTTTCTCTTTTTTCATAAGGCGCAAAGAACATGTGCTGCCACTTTGAAAGCAGGAGCAAGACTGAAAGGAAATGGAAGAGAAAGTGACAAGTTGAAGAGAACAGCCAATAGGAAAGCAGACGACAACAATGAATCACATAAGTATTTTACCCGATAAAAAGAACACAGAATAGAAGGGGAATTCTGAAGCAAATTGAATAAAAATCAGTCATAGCACGTGTTCTTTGCATCTGATGAAGAAAGACAAATTTCTTTTAATAAAACAAGCACGTTTCCTTATTTTTAAGGTGTAATTCAGAAGTTTTTTTTACGTGATTGTATCACACCAGAATATTCAATATATTAATGTATTTTCTTATTAATTTGTAATAAGAAAATAACAGAGGGAACGTTTAATAAATCGAGCAATTTTAGTATAATTTTTATATCTGAAAACAAATCTACTGTAAAACGACTAAAATAAATGTGATGTCTAAAATAATTTATTACGTGAATTATTTACTGAATGTAGTACTGCATATTATTTATTTATATTTTCTCGTTATTTATTTTACGTATGTTCTATTTTTATTAATATAAACGAATTCAATATCAATGAAAATGAGAGGAAATAAAAATGTCAGTGAAATCACATGTGAGTCATAAACGATTATGTTATATTATAAGTAATATAACATATTCTCCTTAAATAATACAGTAATAACATAAATTAATTAAAAGTGCACATGTATTCAATTTACACACTGATAACATTAACAAATCATATATTTATTTATCTAGAGAAAACATAAACAAAAAAATTATGTAAATCCAAGCAAAGAACGTACTATTAGGACAGATGACGTAGCTTTTATGACTACGCGTACAATCGTTTACCTGTTCTTTGGGTTGACGTCCATATCTATTGTTCTGAACAAGCGTTACGGCTCTTTTATTTAAGTCGCGCAAAAGTTATTCTTTTTATTGCTCATGGTTTTACCTGTAGGGATCAAGAAAAATAATTAGTTTTCACAGACTCTGTAGCGTAGATCGAGACTTTTTAGATATAGGATTAATAGTTTATAAAGCGTCTGCAGCAGTTGGAGAAACATCCTTATTTAGTGTTCAAAACACTAGGTATTGAACCAAATCAGTTGGTTAGTCAGAATATTAGGATTTACCGAATAATAAATCAACTGATTCAGGACGCATTATACTGGGATGTATCACATGAGAATCACATTGTTTAATACCCGTATTTTTTATTGTGTAACTTTCAGTATATCTTTCTTCGAAATTTGTATCATTAATTAAATGTACATTTGATCATAGGTTAATTATTTGATCTACATATCTTTTTGAGATTTTGAACCCACTTGCATTTTATAATGCACTCTCTCAGTATAATGCGACCAATTTTCCACTTGGCTTTTGGAGAGGAATTCCTTACAGCCATTTTCTGGCGGAATTTCATTTATCTTATTTTAGGATTGGGATTTCTCGCATTTGGATATCTTGCACAAAATTTGTAATACTTCGAACTATCAAATATACTCTTTTTTTTAAGTTAGGCTTTAGATATAAAGATGAAGGAATCATCCCCGTTATATGTTGTAAGATGAGGCATATTCCTATATTGCAAAAAAGAAGTTGTTTAATTGTATTTGTAAATTAGCAGATTATGAAAATAAGTCTCCACGTTTTTTACAAAAAAAAAAAAAACACAAAATTTATTCCACGTTTGATAATTTGTAAATATCGCTCGGCCTGGACAATAGTAGCTGGACGATGCACAGAATTTACCATGAATTTTACATAATGATTACGCAAAAATGTTTTAGATTCTGCAGAAGTATATTGGAACAATTATCTGATACTAAAGATGTGGATTATCTGTAAATGACAAAATGTGAAGAAAGACATGTAATCGTATGTTCAATAGTTGTATTAGACACAACAAAAGCATTTGTCCATTTGCTATCAACCACCAGGAAAAGCATTTTACCCTTAATAGGCCCGAAAAAATGTAAAGAAATTCTTTGTTCTACATCTCTAGTATATTCCCAATGTCGTGTATGTAAGTTTGGAGGATTATTTTTTAAATGTACACACGTAGTGCAGTTCTGTGCAAGAGCTTCAATATTTTAAATAATTTGAGAATAATAAACTTATAATGAAATGTACTTTTTATGCTTTTTACTTACCCATCATACGTAGTATAGGGTAAGTCTTGTAATCGTTTTGAAAATCGAAAATTTTTTTTTGACGGATTTACACGTTACAGACACTGGAGATTCCGAAAAACATATTTTTAGAAAAAAAATTTTGCCGTCCGTCTGTGTGTCTGTGTGTCTGTGTGTGTGTGTGTGTGTCTGTAAACGCTCTATCTCCCGAAAAAATTGAGATAAAGACTTGCAATTTGGTATGTACTTAGTATGTAATAATGGGAAGAAGCCTATTTCATTTCAATAACCTCGATTAACCGGGACAATTTTTTTCGGACTCTCGAAATATTCGTTCTGATGAAAGGTATATAAAAATTTTCGAAATTGTTTATTTTAAGATATGAATATAAAAGACAATAAAAAAACATAAATTTTGAATAAAGCATGAAGTCGATCGGATAATTAGTTGCCGAGATATTTGTAATCCTATTTTTCACACTCTTCGATTTTTCATGACCCTGTATCTCATCCAAATTTCACTTCAAAGATATATTTTAATTGGAAATTTGACGCTTAATCAGATGCAATAAACTGCTAGTTAATAGGATTATTATTTTTGGAGTTATAAGGAAAAACCTCTTTCAAGCAATTCAGTAATCGAGCCTTTAAAGTTTGTGACGTCATCAAGCCACGATTTTATTTGAATTGCAATGCATTTTTGAATTGCAATGCATTTCATAAGTAGTTTACATATTTTTATTTTAATATTTTACATTATGCATATCCATGATGGGTAAGTATTACGGTGGCCCCAACGACTAGTTTCAGAATTAGGGGAATAAAAGAAAATTTAATTTATTAAATTTGAAAATTTAGGGAAGGGCAATGACCCTTCATACATTAAGGAGTAAAATTGTTGTGAAGGATTTTTCTTATTCATAATTAAGCTTTCGGAAGCATATCCTGCCGGAAAAAATATTTTTGGGGAAATTAGAATTTATATATATAAATAGAAGGCTCTCTTTGTCTATATACCACACTCTTCGTCATGGGATGTCTGTAGAAGATTTAAAATATATATATTTCAATAAAAGTTGTTCTTTATCAGTCATTTTATACTACCATAGCAGGAAAATAATTTATTTGTTTTAGATAGGCAATACCGCCTAAAAATGAAATTCCAAAAATATTATTCTAAAAGTTCAGAACACAGGACGTTTTGGGTGAAATTAGCATTTATATATATAAATAAAAGCCTCTCTTCCTCTGTATACCACACTCTTCGTCATGGGGTGTCTGTAGAAGATTTAAAAAATATATATTTCAACAAAAGTGGTTTTTATCAGTCATTTTATACTACCATAGCAGGAAAATAATTTATTTGTGTTAGATAGGTAATACCACCTAAAAATGAAATTTCCAAAACATTATTCTAAAAGTTCAGAACACAGGACGTTTTGATATATGATACATCAGAAGTGTATAATATAATGTATTACACGACTTATTTCATGAATTTAGTATTGTATATTATGCCTCCAATATTCGTTAGTTATTCATTTTATTACGCTAATATTTCATTTATTGAATTCAAATTAACTGTCTTTTAAAAAACATTTAGGGATTCAAAAAATTGAATTTTCATTAAAAAATTAATCAATAGCATATCCTTAAAATAGGAAAATTTTGTCGATAAATATCGATTTCTTAAAAAAAAATAAAACAAAAATTCGATGGTTTTTTTTGTGAGACATCTATAGAGGTGTGTATATATATATATAATATATAAAAGTAAATTGTTCTTTTATCGTTTTAATTTATAGCGGCTTGGCAGAAAAATAATTTATTAGGTTTGTCATATATGAGACATCAAAATTATTTTATAAATGACTCTTATCTTTTTATTAATTTACAGGCAGGAAAAATAAGACGGGATGTTTGATATCTCGAACATTTTTAACATGTGTAACAGATTTTTTTTGGAGAATGAATAAATATTAATATACTGTATAACTTATTTCATGTTGCTAATAATGCATGTTATTAACTTAAGTTCTGTCGTTATTTATTTTACGTTGTGTATATATTTATTTTATGTCAGTGTAAATGATTTGTTAATATGAAACTGTCAATTTACATAATTTATTTTAACTTTAATTATAAATTATTCATTAGTATGTATATTCTTAAAATTCGGATGAAAAACTGGAATAATCGAATTTACCGGAAAAGCGAAAACATTTGGTTTTGTATACGATTTGCATTTTCCATATTGTCTAATTAAATAATTTGTAAAACGCATAACACATTTAAAAACCCAATTTCTGGAATTACCAGCAATATTCAGAAAAATATTTAAATTCTTTTCTGCAGCCCTATATATGATCAATAGATTTGTATGTAATAGTACATAGAATGCTAAAATTTAGTTCAGTTAGGAAAGGCATAACAATTTCCCTCAATAAACGGAAATGTACTCGATAAGTTTTGTGCTGTCCTGTATATGATCTGTAAAATGTATACATACCAAGTTACAGCAAAAAAGTAGTTAAATTTAAAAACGCATACCTCAACTGAAAACGTATTTCAGCAATTATTATTAACGTTACAGCACTTTAACTAAATTCTTCTGTGTTTCCCTGTAAATGAACAATGAGTTCTATACACACAACATTCTATAGTAAGCCTCTTGTAACGCATCTCAGTGGTATATCCTCTTGAGACCCAAGCTCGTATTTTTCGCTCACATTTTACCCTCGAAATCAATAAATATGTTCATTTATTTAATATATATACATATATATATGCAGTTTTTTAGCGTGTCCAATAAAATGGACATTAGGTCTTGTGAAAAACATATTATTGGTTTACATGAATATAAATGGAAAATTCTTAATATTGGACAAAAAATAATGACACAAAATTTCATTAGACACAAATTAATTATAAAAAAATTAATTTGACACTAAATAATAATAATTTTTATTATAAAAAATTAATTACACTCAAAAAATAAATAGATGAACTTAAAATTCAGTGCTTTATGAATGTGCTTCTGGAAAACAATTATTTTTGGTAGTTAAAGAGATACTTGAGCATTAATATCACTTGCAATTGAAATTACAATTACAAGAGTTTGTCATATATGAGAGATCAAAACTATTTCATAAATCATTCTTATCATTTTATTAATTTACATGCAGGAAAAATAAGACGAGATGTTTGATATCTGGAACATTTTTAGCCTGATAGCTAAATGTGTAACAGATTTTTCAGGAGAATGAATAAATATTAATTTACTGTATAACTTATTTCGTGTTGCTAATAATGCATGTTATTAACTTAAGTTCTGTCGTTATTTATTTTACGTTGTGTATATATTTAATTTATGTTAGTGTAAATGATTTGTTAATATGAAACTGTCAATTTACATAATTTAATTTAACTTTAATTATAATTTATTCATTAGTATGTATATTCTTAAAATTCAGATGAAAAACTGGGAATAATCGAATTTATCGGAAAAGCGAAAACATTTGGTTTTGTATACGATTTGCATTTTCCATATTGTCTAATTAAATAATTTGTAAAATCTTCTGCCGTCAGAAGTGTGTTTTTATTATTCATCAATCCATTCTAAGCATCACACAATTTCAATTTTTACATCATGAAATAGAAAAAGTGTAGGTGGATTTAGTTAACTTTTAAATAATTTTCAATTAGAATTTTGTTTTAATCTATCTCAACATCAACAACTCTCTGTTTCCTCGCATAAGGATAATAATTAGTGGCACAGCTACCACAATTGGCAATTGGATGCCAAGTAGAAATTTAAAAGCAATAAAAATTAATTTATAATCTTATAACGATATATTACTTTCTTCTATCTATAATAGAAGAAAGTATTGTAATCGAAATTTTTTTCGACTTCCGGTTTTCGACGGATTTACACGTTTTAGGGGTCAGAGATTCCGAAAAACAAGTTTTTACAAAATGTCTGTCTGTCCGTCTTCATTGTATCATCAAAAAGTGTATGAAGTTATGCTTCAAATTGAACCTAATTTTTTTTCTATGTTTTTGGCTATGGCAAGCAGGTTCTATTAGAATTTGAGGATATTTCGACGAAAGGGGGCGCTGTGATCGATATTTTTGTTCCATTTTTATTATTGTACCATCTAAAAGTGTATGAAGTTATGCTTCAAATTGAACCAAATTTTTTTCTATGTTTTTGGCTATGGCAAGCAGATTCTATCAGAATTTGGAGATATTTCGACGAAAGGGGGCGCTGTGATCGATATTTTTGTTCCATTTTCACTATTGTACCATCTAAGAGTGTATGAAGTTATGCTTCAAATTGAACCTAATTTTTTTTCTATGTTTTTGGCTATGGCAAGCAGATTCTATCAGAATTTGGGGATATTTCGACGAAAGGGGGCGCTGTGATCGATATTTTTGTTCCATTTTCACTATTGTACCATCTAAGAGTGTATGAAGTTATGCTTCAAATTGAACCTAATTTTTTTTTCTATGTTTTTGGCTATGACAAGCAGATTTTATCAGAATTTGGGGATATTTCGACGAAAGGGGGCGCTGTGATCGATATTTTTGTTTCATTTTCACTATTGTACCATCTAAAACTGTATGAAGTTATGCTTCAAATTGAACCTAATATTTTTTCTAAGTTTTTGGCTATGGCAAGCAGGTTCTATTAGAATTTGGAGATATTTCGACGAAAGGGGGCGCTGTGTTCGATATTTTTGTTCCATTTTCACTATTGTATCATCGAAAAGTGTATGAAGTTATGCAGATAATTGAACCAATTTTTTTTTCTGTGTTTTTGACCATAGCCTGCAGGTCCAGGTTGAATTCGGGGATATTTCGACGAAAGGGGGCGCTGCCATCGCGATTTTTGTTCGATTTTCACTATTGTATCATCAAAAAGTGTATGATGTTATGCAGATAATTAAACCAAAATTTTTTAATATGCTTTTGGCTGTAGCCAGCAGGTCCTACTAGAATGTGGGGATATTCCGCCATAAGGGGGCGCTGTGATAGCTATTTAAAGATTTCAAATTCAAAAAGATGTATAAAAAAATTAGAAATCCTAAAAGTTTTTTCCGTTAAATGTTTGGCCTTGATCCGGAGAATCCGGAGCAGTTTTTGTTTTGTCTCTATATTAAAAAATGGCGGAGATATAGCGGTTTGAAATTTTAGGGTGGTTGACATTTTCAAATAAGACAGCAGAATTCATCCATAAACGGGTTTAATTTATGAGTTTTAGTTAACAGGGTTTCAGCAAATTTTTTTTTTCATTGTTGTAACGATTGTTCCTATTTTTAAATGCTTAACACTATATATTTATACTCGCCAACATCAAATTCTCGCCAAGCTTGGCGGCAATTGACGAAATATCGCCAAATTTGGCGATAAAAATAGGTTGCCACAAATGAAGCCAACTTGGCTGTAGAAGACTAATTTGGCGATATTCTCATTCAAATTCAATGTTGACGAGAACTGGGAATGAATCTTCTTTAATTGGGTTCCACGCATTTTAGCTTCGTGTTTTCCAGTAAAATTAGCTAAAATCGTAAAACCAAGGCATAGGGAGGCTGTCTGTTCCGGTCGGTACAGGCCAAAAGAACGTTTCGTAGTTTAGTATACATCAGTTGATTGCATCCCGATAACCCGATGATTCCCAAGCAGGTGACGTACAACAGAATGACGAAATATATTGATTTTATTGGCGATGTGAGGACGAAATTAGAAGTATTAACATGATTGAGATAGAAGAAAGTTTTGGGATTGGCACATCCGACTAGTTTAATTATACTTTTATTTAAATTTGGTTATTTTAATTTGATTAAGTTAATCAATTTAATTAGAATCAACATACTAACAGAAAAATAATACAAAAATCTTACAATGTTTTAGAAAAGAAAAACATATTAAAAGAAAAGTTTATTTGTAAATCTCTTTATTTATAAAATACTGCAAAAAGAATACGTTTCACTGAAATAAAAAAAAATTAAACAATATTTTAATTTCGAACAAGCATTTTATCAATAGAATTATACACTTCTAGGACAATATTTAATTAATTATTTAATTACCAATAGAAATGTATATTATCTACTTCTGTGTTTACTTATTTTTCAATAAAGTGTGGAATTTTGAGTAAAATCCTATCTTTCCCTTCAGTATTCAAAAAGATCCTAATATGAATGTAAATAACTGATGAAGACTCAACGTCCAATACAATGGACATTAATAAAAATGTGTTTATTCTCCACAATATTCATTTAATTACTTAAACTACAGTTTAATTCCATTAATACAGCATTTGAAATTATATACATAATGCATTAATATCAAAATACTTTTAAAAAATACATGAAATTTAAGTTAAAACTATGTACTTACCTTCAACAATCTTTCACCTGTTCGTCGCCATTTTCAATTGATTAAAATACACATTTTGCTGCGATTTTTTTATTCTTTCGGTATACAGATAGCAACACTAGACTATCCATTATAATTGACAGTATGTTCTTACAAGTTCCAAATGAAATTAATTATTTTATACGAAAAATAAAAATCTCGAATAGGATGGACGCGGGTCTTAGGAGGATATATCAATACCAATATGTACCAATATCTGTACCATATTCTATCGTAGTCCTTTTGTAGTGCACCTCAGTAATATATATCAATTTCAATATATTTGAAATAGTCTAACATCATTAAAATAAACCGCAAATGATTTTTACCCTTAAACCGTAATGTAACGGAATTCCTTTGGGTATCACTGGAAAGAAACTATAAGTTCGACACACTTCATTTTCAATACCGAACATGCCATAGTAAACCGCAGTAACATATATCAGTTGCATAAAAATCCGAGTATATTTACGCGAGTTAGAGTACAGACAGACAGACAGACAAACAGAATTCATAAAAACTTTTCAACTACGTTCGAAATTGGTAAAAATACCTTAATTGCGTTACCAATTCTAAAATGTTACGATCCTAAATTACCTAAATTACTTAAATACATTTTTACTCTTCATGCAGTAAAGCAGTGTTGACCAACTGTTGCCGGCGTGGCACCAGTATGGTCTTTCAGACACTTTCGATTAATTGAAGACATTCTGGGATTAAATAAGGTGAACATTTCTGTAAGAAAATCGGATCATCGGCAGTAAAGTATTAAAATGTACATGTACAGGCATACTCCTTGATTCACAGGATAAAAAGCGCACATATACGGGTATACTACTGAGGAAAGGGTATATGTAATATGTAATCATAACATCTCATACAGATATTGTTACTAAACAATAATGACTAAAATATATATTAACGTTTAAATACTGTTTTATGAAGTAAGGTAAGCATATTGTTCTGTTATATCTTCTCATTATTCATTTTAGGGCGTGTATATTTCTTTTATGTTAATGTAAATGAATTGCCAATCAAAAACTCCCAGTTTATATACATTATTAAATTTTATTGATAAAATTAGCACATTTAAAAAAATGATGGACAATAACATTCATGGAATTCATGGACAATAACATTCGGATATCTGTGCAACGCCTATAGCACTATAAAAAAAGAAATATTTAAATAAAAATAGTTTTTCAGCTGACTCTTTTTATACAACTTGGCAGGAAAGTAATTTATTATTGTGTTAGATCGAGATATAACTTAAAAATGAAATTCCAATAACATTGTTCCAAAAGTTTAAAAAACAAGAGCTTATTATAAATGAAACATTGAAAGTATTTCAAATATACATTTATTTTCAGAAAGAAATGGTGGAAGATTTAATATATTGAATAGTGTTATTATGATTGTCAGATTTGAAGCACATTCTTTCGTATAAAGACTAAAAAAGAAACAATGTTTAAAATATTATATTGAATAAATTTTTTCATGAAGTTAGTATTCTCTGTTATTAACCGTTCGTTTTTTACTTTATCATGCGTATATTTCATTTATGTTGATGTAAATCGATTGCTAATAAAAATAGGTTATATAAATTTTGAAGCTTTCAATATAAATTTATTCATTAGCATATCAGTACAATAAAAAAAATTCCTTCAGAAAATATTTAGATCATCGAAAAATAAAGCCTTCTGTGTTATATGTAAAATGTCTATAAAAACATTATAAGATATACTTATTTAATTGAAACTGGTTTTGTAACATACTTTTTTTATACTGCATTGGCAGAAAAAATAACTTATTTGCATTGGATTATGAAATATGTTATAGAAATGAAATTCCAATAAACATACTCCGAAATTTCACAATGTAAGGGGTTGTATTATATGAGACATAGGGAGCGAAGAAAAAGTGCATTTATCTTGTTGATTTTAATATAGAAAAAAAATAATAGAGCATGATAGTTATGGGTAAACTGAAATTCACTCGAATAATAAATTTGGTGTTATGTGTTAGACGCCTACAGAAGTATAATAATAAAAAAAAATATTTGAATGAAATTTGTTCTGCAATTGCCTTTTTTATACAGCGTTAGGAGAAAAATGACTTATTTGTGATGGATTATAAAATCTCTCTTAGAAATGAAATTCTAAAAAATATATATATATATATGAATGGGTGAAGTATTGGAAATTATAATACATGGTGAGCTAAAAGTTTTGCCCTAATTATAATAATTCATTACAAAATAAACATTTGTATTTATTCATAAATTTTACTAATTTCTCTCAGACATTACTTATAAAAAAGCATGGTCAAAAATTTTCATTAAAAATGTCCTTCATTTAAAAAATTAAAAACAGTCTCTAATAAAAACTTCCACCACCTAACAAAAGCGCTTTCACCCCTCGCCAGGGCATCATCAGTTGTGTTCTCTATCCAACTTCCTCTCCTTTATATAGATGACTGGTGGCTGTAGAGCTCCCCCTATCGGATTTCAATATTTTCTCTCTATTTCTCTCCCCCTCCTCCAACATTCTTCTCCAGCGGCAATCGAGCATTGAGTGTACCATGTCATTGCACGTTTGTGAGGAGGCCTCCTTTGCGATAGCAATAAACTTTTTATAGCCATATGGACTTTTCTGGCTTAAAAACCAGACGGCGTCTAGACGCGACTACAGATAATGATTCGCAGACAACGTGTTAAGGATTATGAATGAAGAAAAAAAATGAAAATTTTAATATTTCAAACAATTTTAGTACCATTGTTAAATTCTAAGCGGATTGTTTTGTAGAACGGCTGAATTAAGTTAACGTCTTAAATAATATATTACCTGACTTAAGTTACGAATTTGGTACTGCATATTATTTATTTATATTTGTTAATTATTTAGTTTAAGTCACGTATGTTTTATTTGTATTAATGTAAACGAATTCAATGTAAACAATTAAATGAAATGAAAATGTCAATGAAATCATATGTCAGTTAAACGAGATAATGTTATATTATTTATAATATTGTAGTAACTTGCATTAATTAAAAGTGTGTATTGTTTCAATTAGCATACTGTTATAATTAACAAGACGAATATTTATTTATACGACATACACATCTTGAAAATCAATTGACATTTCAGACGAAACAACATACTGTTAAGAAATAATGCTGTAGTTTTTATATCTAGACGTAGAATTCTTTACCTGTTTTGTAGTGCTGTCATCTACTTATATTATTTTGAACAAACATAACAGCTCTCCGACACTTAATACTGATGTCAGGAAGGATCACTCTGTTTTTTATTGATCGCTGAATAACCTGTGGGAAGCAAGAAAAATAAATATTTTTTGCAGACTCAGTAGCATTTGGGGCTTTTTAAGGTATACCATTATTAGTGTCTAGAGCAACTGCAGCAGTTGTAAAACAATTTTTTTAGGATTAGGAACAGTAGTTATCAAATCAAAGTCAGTTGCTTTAGAACAGAGTATTAGGATGTATCCAATGAGAATCAACTTATTAAAAGTCTGTTATACTAGGATTTATCAATTCAGAATCACTTTGTATTACGGTTATTAACCCGTAATTTAAATTCTGAAGTTTTCTGTATATCATTCTTCAAAATTTGTATCATTTGCCAAAGGCAACTATGAGCCTATGTGAGTTATTTGTTCTACATGTCTTTTCAAGATATTTTAACCCACTTTAATTTTTGTAATACAACCTTTTACACCGCACACACCCTTACTCTAATGCGAGCAATTTTCCACTTGGCTTTTGGAGTGTGATTATTTACAGTTACTGACAGGTTAGTTTTGAATTATATTACTTTAGGATTGGAATTTCTCGTATTTTCTTACCATGGACAAAATTTAAATTCTTCTTTAGTTTTAAATGAGCCTTTAAAAGTAAAGATGCAGGACCCATCTCTATTGTAAATTATAACACGAGGCATCTTCTTATATTTCAAAAGGAAGTTGTTTAATTTCATTTGTAAATTACCAGATTCTGAAACTAAGGCAATCCACGTTTAAGAATTTGCAAATATCGCTCGGCTTGGCTATGGGTAGCTGTATGGTCCACAGAATTTGATTTATATTTTACACTATGATTACGTAAAAATCTCTTAAATTCGACAGAAGTAAATTGGCAACCATTATCTAATACCAAAGATATGGGCGACCCGTATCTGGCAAATGTGAAGAAAGACAAGTAATCGCATGTTCAACAGTTGTACTGGGAACAACAAAAGATTTTGGCAATTTGCTACGAGCATCAACCACAAGGAAGAGTATGTTACTCTTATTAGACCCGAAGAAATCAATATAGGTTCTTTACGGTAAATCTGGAATCCATTCCAACTATTGCATATGACTTTTAGAAGAATGTTTTTCAAATTTACGCAGGTAGCGCAATTCTGTGCAAGAGTTTCAGTATCTTATCTATATCTGGCCTCCAGACAAAACTGCTCGCTAATAGCTTCATTGTTAGTATACGGAAATGTTCAAAGTGTAATTCATTTAAAATTACAATTAAAACAATAATCTTTGTGGTAGATTTTTACTATACTCCAATGTACATTATTTTTGTCTAGTAATATTGGTAGGCAAATATTTAAAAAAATGTCATCAGTGGCAGTACTGTTATTTAAAAAAATATACTGAAATATATTTTTCCGGATAAGCTAATCCCCTCGCCCCCCAGGTGCCATTTTGTGGCGCCGTAAATCTCTCATTTTATAAAAACTGCTCCACTCGTTCATATTATTTTCGCTAAATAAGCAGATGCATCATATACAATAATAGCAGATATGAAAATTGTTTTTGCCTGTATTGCAAGATTAATGTTATTTTGTCTGATATAAAAACATTTTGCTTTTATACCATAGTTAAGTGGCGCAGTCCTGGTGAACCCTGTCGTTAATTTTTTTTGTAAACAGATGAATGTAAGAGAAAAAAAATAACTAAAATGGTTTTCCACGAACGGTCCTCCCTGATGTAAACGATGATGTAAAAATGATGATGTTTCCACGATCCTCCCTGATGTAAAATTCTCAGTTTCTTTTCTCTTAATATTTACTATTTTAAATCACTTGAAAAAATATTTTATCATAAAATTTATTTTTTAGGCATATTTTAAAAATTACGTGACGAAAAGATAGTTTACATTTTTAAATTTGAAAATGTAGTGCCATGCCCCCCCCCCCCCACGCCTCCCGGCGACCGCTCATGTTTATTGTATTTAGAGGAAATATGGGAAATGCATATGAAATTTTTATATGTGGGGTTTCTATGAAATATTGAATATATTTTTCATTTCATTTTCAAAAAGTTAAATAATTGTTTTTCTGGCATCACTTTTCGTTTGAAAAATGAAAAAATAATGTATAATAATTTTTATTTCACATAGTTACATTGATCCTTCAAAGGACCACTAGAAAAATATTATAATATTTAATATATACATTTCATAATCCCGACAATACTCAAACAATGAAAAAAAAAGCGACGGCTGAGATTAAATATTCCAAATTCTGTCCAATGTTGATTAAAAACATGCTTGAAAATTTTTTTTAAAGCCATGCAAATCATTAAATTCAGCTACTGTTTTCAAACAAATTTTATTCGACAGTCAATTGTTTTCTTAATTGATGATATAAAAATTGAAATTATGCGATGTTTAAAAACCGAGTTATGAGCAATAAAAGCAAAAGTCATTCGACAGGTCATTGCCACTATTCCTATGCATTTCAAAAAGTAGCTAATGGAAGTCGTTTGGGAAGTCATCAAAATGTGAACCACTTTTTTTTGGATGTGACTGAATGAAAAGCTCGTAGAGAGAGATATATAACTTTGTAGCTAACAAAATCGTAAAACGTTTAATATGTTGAAATGTATAGCATAATCGCTACATTTGGGACACATGCTTTTGTAGAACAACTTAAAAAAATTCATGCATAAAATAATGTTTCATACAAATTATTTTTCAGAATTAGTACTGCATTTTAGTAATTTATAATTGCTCGTGTATATTATTATATTAATGTAAATGAATTTACAAGACCGAAATTTTATGTAAACTTTTACTCTTTAACGATAAAATTTCATTAGCATATGCTAAAATCTATTTTAGCAAGGCTATTGACTTGTTTATTCAGAATATTTTACATATTAATATTATAAAATAAAATTGCATAGTGCCCAAAATATTTTAAATAAAAAAAGCCTAATAATAACGTAAAGCAAAAATAATTCAGGGGCCCTCTGAAATAACAATTCAAGTGAAGTTACCTTGACGTCTGGTAAGTCATGTAAAAAGAAATCTCATTTGCATACCTTGCTATTCATTGGGCTGTATTTCGTATTCTAATCGTTATTGTTTGTAAAATCTTTTTTTTCGGCTTTCACGTGTCGCAGTTTCCCGATTCTGGTAGATAAGGTTGAAGGCACTATCAGGACTTATTGTACATTTTAGGTGCGTTCGTAATTATATAAATACGTAGCACCTATTGTCGTCGTCTGGTCCGTCCGTACGTCTGTCCGTCCGTCCGTCTGTCTGTCCGTCTGTCCGCATATAACAACGCAAAAACTACCCAAACGAATCGTTTAAAATTTAAGATATATTATCTTTGAAGAATTTTGTCGAGACATTTCAAATTTTATAAAAATCGAATCAAAACTTTAGACGATATTAATAAGATTATTTATTAAGAAATTTGAATTTTTTTTTAAAAATCGGTGCTTTCTTGTTATAGGAGCTTCCGAGGTTTCATCGTCAAGCGACCGAGATACTTATTTTATTGCAGAAATTAATCTGCAGACGATATAATTCATTTCACAGAATTAAAAGTCATGAAGATCTGAATATTTATATAACTATCTATAGTTCAAACTCATTTGTAACGTTTGACGTATAATTTCAAACTTGTTCTTTCACCCAAAACCATTGGATATGCAATAATAAGGTAAGGCTCCAATTTTCAGATTTATGTAATGTATTATTCAGCATATAAGAGCATATAAATTTTTAGATCATGAGCAAAGAAGGAATACTAGAAAACCCTTCTTAATAGGAATGTATGCAAAGAAGTTATATCAAAATTAAAATGTTGAAAGTAAATTTAAAAGCTTTGTATCTGAAAACACCATTTGTCTCTTGCATTGTTATTACAGAGGAGCATCATAGTTATATGAATATGTTTTACATATTAAAAAAAAATCTTTATAAATTTATTACAGTTTCATTATGAAATATTTTCACGCTTTGATGTTTCGAAATACATTTGAGAAAACTTACTTAATATATTATGAAAGCTTTATGTATGTATAATATTTTCAAATAAAAGTTGTTTATTATCTAATGCTTTCAAATAAAAAAATCCTTTTAAAATGTAAGATATAAATAACTGAAACATTGGATGAATATCGATGTATAAATCATAAAGCAAATAGTAATGTGAAATGAAATTATGTTGAAAAAATGCAGACCACTCATAAAAGTTTTCTGCCAAAAGAACAAGGATTACTAGTCCTTTTATTTCAGTGTTTTGTGTGAAAAATGGAAAAATGATTACAAAATCGTTTTCATATATTGCGTATCTACATTTTTGTGCAAAATTTATTCTCCTGCTATTTTTTGAAACAATATGACGGCTGAATGATTTACTGTCAGGGGATACGATATACCATTCAGATATAAAAGGTAAAAGATAAATAGGAGAAATTAAAAAGTTTTGGGTACTTTACCAGAAAGTGCACAAATAATCTTTCTAGTATGTTTTTATTTAATTTTTACGGAGCATTTTAAAGGCTGTGTATTATAGTTTGTTCAAAAAAGGAATTTTTTCTAAAATTTCTAGTATATTTAAAAATGCGTACATTAAAATCTTACACATTTTCAATTATTTTCTTTGATTAAAATAGTTGCTTAATTTTTTTCTCGTACACACACACACATATATATATATGCCTATAACCATGCTTTTGGATATGTTCTTCGCTTCTATGAATGCATCCATGATAAATCAATTCACTATAAGGCATGCAAATAAAACGATACATAGAAACATGAAAATAAAACGCTGTAGTTACTGCAAAGATTCAATACGTCCGCCATAAGATAAAGTTAATTAAGAGTGAAATGTTTAAATTTTATTATGCAAAATATTTCCAAATTGTGCTTCCACATTTATTAGACAATTTCCTTTACCATATATAATATGTAAAATGAAGCTTAATTTGTTATTTATTAACAGGGTTATTTTTACTTATATGCCATACACTACTTTATGACATAAGTGAATAAAAGTCTAAAAAAATCCGAATAGATTTAGACTCTTATTTTCGAGTAGACAATTTTTAAACAGTACAACATGCAGCGAAAGATTCCATTTTAATTTTAATTTAAAATTTAAATGTCATTTTAGTAAGACTATCCTAAAATTTTAACTTACTTTACATATTCACGAAGACATTGATAAAAACATGTGATTGGCACGTATTCTTATTCAAGTATTAAAGACGAGAATAGTGTTTTTAATTTTCAAATAAAAGGAAAGAATCCTTCAGAAGGATAAATTTAAAATTGCGTTTTGTGCCACTTTTCAGGATATGATAATAACAGACTGTTTTAAATCGGGCAGCAAACATCACTTATCAAATTTATAAATGTTAAAATAAAAATAAAAGCAACATCGAGAGATTTTTTCTTAATCCGTGAAATGCTCACAATTATACAAAAACTCTCATGCCATTACCATTTCATCTGTTTCATTTACTTATTGGGCATCAGTTGGTTTATTTCGGCAAGAGTGGTTTAGCACAACAGCAGCGTATTTTATGTGACAACACTATATTATTTTCCACATTCAATTTAATCACCACTATTTTCAGCAGAGTGCCTTTATAAGTAAGAGAGTGGAGACAGACGTACAGGAACCATTCTTATACTGGGTGTTTTTATCCTAAATTTTGAAATACGTATTCCAGAATTTGGACTTATTTCTCTGGAAAATCCTATAAGATTAAATAGATAAGCAAACAAACATTATTTTTGCGATTATGGAATGAAGCAAAAGCCTCTCGACCAGATTGATTTTATGGAATTCTCTTTACTAAAACCAAATTTTGCTGCATTTGTGGCGCCACTTCTTTTATATAAAGACACTCTATTCGCTAGCATTGCTCACGTTTGACACGTAGTCGAGAATCATATATTACATTTTTTATCTTACCCCTGTAGAAAAATACACACTGTATGCTAACTGTTTTAGCTAAAATATTCTTTTATATACTGGACTTGTAATGTAAAAAGTTGCATTGAAATGCATTCAGGGGTTGTTGAGAAGATACCTATACACATAATGGCTAAAGACAGAATCTCTTTTTACGTCTCGTAAAAATGAACACATTATAAAATTCTGAGGTGACTGACTTAACGATATTTCGTTAAATTTTCAAGCAAATCAAATAGAAAATATGTGTATAAATGTGACAAAAATAATTTTTGAGAACAACAACTTTATGTTTGTAAATAAACTCAAAGGAAGATAAATTGATAATACGATACTTTTTATAAGTTTAACTTCTATGCTTTGAGAATATAAACAAAGTTTTTTATGCAATATCGTTATTCATGAATTTTAAGTCTTTTTAAGTGAAAGGTCTCTTTATGTTTAATAACGTGTTTTATAAGTTGAAACTAATCAATGAACATTTGTAAAAACTTTACTAATATCTTACAATAAGCCTTACACATATAATTTTTCATTGCTTTCATATGTAGTGGCATTTTAAAGTACTTACCTCGAGGAAAGATAAAAAAAAATTCATATGTAATCTTTAAATAATGACCAAAATGTATCATTATATATTTTTCGTTTCTGAGAAATAAAGAAAAATAAATATACTTGTGATATTATTTCTGAAATCCAAACATAATAATAAGAAAAAATCCGACGAATATATTACTCTGATACCATTTTTTGTAGAATTTAGAAAATGAAATGACTTATTGTTTTTTTTTTATATATATATATAAATGAGACGTCCTCAGAAAATTAAATTTTCCGGAATGTATTTGAAAAAACTGAAACTGGAAAATGGAAAACATTATAATGAATTCATTTATTGTAAAGATAAATATATTTAAAAATATATATAAAAACGTGTCAATAGTCTTACTAACTTTTTGTCATTTTGAAAGAAACCATGAAATTATGCAAATCCTCAAGTGAATCATCTATAGTTATGATTATTTTATACAAATTACTACCACTTACAAAACTTATATAATAATATTCAATAACATGCAATATGAATTAAATTGTGTAGCTTTTTACATTAGAATGAAAATAAATTTTTAAAAGGAAAGATAATAGCTGAATTATTATTGTCTATTAAACACCCGGCCAGAATTAAAATGAATCATAAAATTTATGCAATTCTGTGTATTAATACGCATAACTCAAGCGCAGTGAGCAGAAGGCAAGCGGAGCTTCCCACGTATCAATTTCAATCTGACAATGGAATAAACATTATTTCTCAGTAATCACTTGATAAATTATAATGTAATTTATCGCAAACATAGACCTTAGTAAAACAGAGGTAATAAGGTAACCTGACTTTGGAAATTTGATCTGTGGCTTGAGTAATTGAAGGTAAAATTTTTAATGCAATCCAAATGGAGAAATTCGCGTCTCTGGCACATGAAATAAATATTAATCGGCATGTACGCTTGATAAAGCAGTTATGGACATTGGTAGAAACGAATTCTCACTTGGAGTAGCATATGTCTGCTGCTAACGTGTAAAAAATCTGACTGATCTGATATTTGACTCGTCCTTCTTCATTGATTGTTGTCAGTATTGATGCCTTCAATACTGATTTCTATGGAGGCCTTCAATACTGATTCCTATCGATGCCTTCAAATGATTCCTTAATACTAGGTTTGTATAAAAAGTAATGATACCTATATTTTTTGACGTGACTCTACGTTGTAGTGCGCATGCTTCAGGCGGGTTCGATGGAAGCCAAAGTCCGCTTCAACGCACGCCGATCGTCAGTCACATACGAGAATCAATGTCTACCAAGCAGTTCGTAACGTGGTTTTAGTGGACCCTGTTCCTAGACTCGGTTTAAGAGGGGAGGGGGATGGGGCAGGCTGCTTTCTTCGTGGAAGTGCAGAAAAGATTAAAGGGGAGGGTCAATCGAGTGAGGCCAGGCATTGCCGCCAATTAGTATCTGCATCGTGACAATGCTTTTTTTTACTATCTTCTACGTACATAAGAAGAAAGTATCAGGATCGTACAAAATTGTTGACTTTCATTTTTTGATGGAATTATATATTTTGGGGTATTCCTGAACACAGCCTGACTATTTTTGGAAAATGTCTGTCTTTGTATAACAAAAATTGTGTGGCCGCTCTATCTCAATGAACGAACTTTAATAAGACTTCATATCCAGTTAGACATTCACATAAATTGGTGCAAATTATGTTTGTGTGTATATCGCCCAAAATGTAGAGCTGCTGTGCTATGCTTGTGACGATTTCCATGACAGCTATATTTTAAGAACTAATGCAATGAATTTCTTCAGACTTCATATTCTGCTAGATAGTGACATAAATATATATACTGATTAAGTTTTGGTGTATACTGCCTAATAGGTTCTGTTTCTATTCTGTATTTTTCACGGTTCCCGCAATAGCTACACTGTAAAAAAAAAAAAATCCGTCAATTTACGGAAAAAGGACTGGCAACAGAGTTGCCGGAATGTTTCTGTTTTTTGAGGAAAGTTCCGTCTTTGTAGTCCGAAAATTCCGTAAATGGCGCGATACAGGCACGAAGGAGTTGAAGCGCATGAGTGGCGATCAAAAATACTGTAATCCCATTGGATGGTACATTTTTACAGTAATAATTCCATATTTGACACTCAGTAATCTTAAAATGGCAACAGATATACGGAAAAAATTCCATTTTTCTAACAAAACGGAAAAAGTTTGATCAAAATTCACAGAAGACCACCTGTCAATAAACGAAATTTTTTAACAGTATATATCTTAAGAACTAATGCACGGTATCTCATCAAACTGCGTATTCTGTTAAACCCTTGACACAATTAGCTGCTGATTCAATTTTAAATTTGTTTACTCAACAGTGTCTCTGCAATCATGCTTCCTGATCGGGTCTACAATTGAAGCAATTTAGCGAGCGTGGTTTGCAGTCTTATTAACTCTCTTCTCCAGACAGTACAGTAACCTAATTCTTTTGTGTGCTCCAGTAAATAAACACCAAATGCTATGCACTCTATGCAAGAATTTTGTAATCCACGTAAGTAATGCATATAAATTTCTTTATGGTTGATGTAGTAACATCATTAAAATACCCTGGAAACGATTTCCCTCATTATACACTGCTCAAAACAATTAAAGGATATTTGAAGTTTTATATAAAATAAAGATATAAACGAAATTTTTTTTGCCGAAAATAGAAGAAGAGAATCACAAATGCAAATTTTTCTGGTTTTCAAACTGTGGAGTATGCAAATTTTGAGTTCGACGTCAAAAACGTCGCTTCAGCGGCAGCGAATGAAATTTGACTTTCAACTGGATAAAAGAGAATGAAGATAAGGATGATCGGCATTCAGTGATTGCTTTGTTTCAATGAGTACGATGTCTCAGCGAAGTCATTTGACAGATTCAGAAGCTTGGAGAATTCTTGGTAGGTTACAAGGGGGCCAAACTCAAGCCGAAGTAGCGCAAGCCATTGAAGTGTCACAAAGTGTCATTTCCAAGATCTGGAACCGTTTTTTGGAGAGTGGATGTGCAGGCCGAAGACCAGGGCAAGGTCGTAGACGGGCAACAACGCCCAATGAAGATCGGTATTTAGCGTTAACAGCTCGGAGACACCGAAACATGAACGCTACTCTTCTCCAACAACACCTTCGCTCGGCTACAGGCACCACGATTTCAACTCAGACTGTCCGAAACCGGCTCAATGCTGTAGGTCTGTATGCTCGCCGACCGATGGTATGTGTTAGATTAACATCAAGGCATCGTCGCGACCGCAGGGAGTGGGCAACCGAGCATGTCAACTGGAGGAGAAATGAATGGAGCAATATTCTGTTTTCTGACGAGTCCCGTTTTTCTGTGCATCCGGATAATAGGCGTATTTTCATCTGGAGGGACCGTGGCAGTAGGAATAATCCTGCGTTCGTGCACGAAAGTGTCAGATTTGGCGGTGGAGGAGTGTTGGTGTATGGTGGCATCTCCATTGACGGGCGCACTGACCTCTACATCATTCGAGATGGAACTCTGACTGGTCGTCGATATAGGGATGAGATCCTCAGACCTATTGTAGTCCCTTACGCTGCAGCAATCGGAGATAACTTCATTTTAATGGACGATAACTGCAGGCCACATCGTGCAAACCTGGTGGAGGATTTCCTTTTCGAGGAAGGAATCGTTCGAATGGAATGGCCAGCGTGTTCTCCAGACATGAATCCAATCGAGCACGTTTGGGACGCTCTAGGAAGACGAGTTTCTGTCCGCCAACAACCCCCACAAACTCTCCAAGAACTGGAAAGAGCTCTTCTGGAAGAATGGCGCAGAATACCCCAACTCGTCATTAATAGCCTCATTGAGTCCATGCCTCAAAGGTGTTCAACGTTGCTGGCCGCCAGTGGAAACCATACTCCCTACTGAAAATGATTTTCTTTGAAGAAAACACCTTTTCTTATTCTTTTTTTCTCATATGCACAAATTGTGTTTTTTTCCTTTTGTACACAAATGCGCAATAAAATGCATTTTTTTCTGCCAAACATGTGTAATTTATTCTCATATAACCTACTATGTCTGTCGACCATGTATCAATCAGCTAAAAAGTTTCCCAGATACAAAATCCACCTAAAACTGCAATATCCTTTAATTGTTTTGAGCAGTGTATCATTACGTATTGGATTTTATGTGTGACTCTGTAAATGACTGTTAAATGGCTTCCACTTTTTATTACACAGAAAGCACGGTTACTGCACCTGATAAATGCATATAAATTTTGTTATGTTTGAAATATTGAAGCATCCTTGAAAACCACCGGGATTGTTTTTCCCTTACACAATAATATAACAGAATTCTTTTAAATGCCCCTGTAAATGAACTATAAATGCTGGACACTTAATTTTCAATAAATCTCAATAATGTGTAATAATAACGTAGAAATTGAAGTGCATTTACGAGAGTTACAGCGAAGATAGACAGATGAAAACACAGACGGACAGTCAGATAAACAGACATACAGAATTCATAAAAACTTTTCAACTATATTTGAAAATGTTTAAGAAGAACTGTTGTTCTAAATCTATGAAAATCCCGCACCACTTTCTGTGGAAGAAAAGTTGTCGAAGCTTCGAGTACTGACTAAGTTTTAAATCGTAAAAGTAACCGGGAACTCAGACTACACGATGGGACTCGCTCTTTATTAAATGCAATTTGAATCTACGCCGAATTTAGCGTATCCAACATTCCATTAGAGTATACGTGACTGTATCAACCCTCGGAAACTCATTTTTCTGATCATGGGTCCAATACTTTGCCAAACGAGATAGACCGTCTTGTAAAACGTATAGAAGTGTTTTATAAATATTATTTGATTTAGCCATTATTTCTCATTTTAATGCATTTACGGAATATATTTATTGACCGTGAATTACATATATTGCAAAATAAATCGTATAATTTGCTACTAGCATCAAAAAGTTCGGATACTGGCTCTTCGAAAGGATACGATTTGTTGATGTCATGTGTTAAACACACGCACCCTCAAATTTTGAAGCTATCTACTTCTGCCAACGCGAAAAAAGTTAGTGAAACATTTCTTGGAGTCCTGGAAACCATTTTCCCATTATGGGCGTTACAGTTCTTTTAACCTCGTGAAGTGGCGTCTTTTGCAAGCCCTTCGCAGTGCAAGTTGTTTCCTAGCCGTACACTGAATGAAACATGCGTAATGTTTACTTTTACGATTTATTCAAACGATGGGGGAATTTGATATTCCCTCGTAATTCTGAGAACACAATTTCTCCTTTCGACTAATGCGAACGACTTATGTTCACAGACACGAATTGTTTAGAAAAACCCTGCCCTACGAACGTACTTCTTGCTCACCATATCTCATGTCACATGTGGTTTAACGCCTGTATAAAGTAGTTAGTTCTTTTCTAATCCAATCTTGGATGTCAACACAAAGTCCGGCCTTTTTTTTATCCTAATCATACAATTCATTAGTATGCGTGGTACATACATTTATTTAAATATTATAATAACTGCATTAAGATTACTGAATCGTGAATACAGTAGTTTAAATGACACTGTTTGAACAAATACTTAATTGTCTAATGTGGAACTAGTTATTTAGTATTTATTTACACGATATAGGAGAAGTATGTTTGTTTTAAAAGTGAGAAAATATGCGATACATCTCACTTTAAGTAAATTTAAATACGCCGATAGAGTTAACTACATGTTTCAAAAAATTTCTGAATACGAAGAAACTGATTATTTTTTTTTCAAACTTCAACAAAGATCAATAAATGCATTTCTGAAATATTTTCGAAATTTCATTTATCATAACTGTATTCATCTTTATCTCTCTCTCTGTTCACATTCATTCTTTCCAATTTCATTTTTTAGTTATATTTCATGCAGAAAAGTAGAATAAGTCATTTTGATATTATAATAATGAAAATGGCACAAAGAATATTTTTATTCACACATTTTCATCTTATCTTTAAATGTTTTAAAGAAAATTTTGACTTTGAAATTAGTTTTTGAGATATAAATTGTAGTATACAAAATAATTTGGCGCTTGTTTAAATTTTTCTCTATTCATTTTGTCTCTTTTCATTTATTTCCTATTTTGAAAAATAGCATTGAAATAAATTTGAATGGTATTTATGTTTGTTAATCAAAAAGGAAAATAAAATAGAAAAATAATCTGAAACAACTTTGTATGTATATTTCTTTTAAATGCTAAAAGGTGTAAATTAAAAACATAATAAATACACAATAAAATAATTTTTATTAGGTTGTTTGACATGTTTCGGCTGACTCCTAGCCATTTTCAAAAACAAATGAAAATATTCCATAATTGCACGGTCTTTGAAGTTATTATTTAAAATGCTATCATTTAATTTTCGCGTACTTAAAATAAATACGTCATAGAAAACAGGGACACAATCTATTAGAGTCCCTTAAATAATAAAGGTAACAATAGTTTTTAAGACAAAAACGAAAAACGATGCGTAAAGTATACATTATGAAACATTTTCCAACACGTCCAAAATATTTCACAAATCTTTACCGTTTAATAAGATTGTATCTAAGTAAAACAAGGTCAAGGTCAAACCGGTCGGGGAAGCCTATCTTTCGCCTTAAGCTCAACTAATCTCAATAAACAATTTGGAAAACGCATAACATATTTAAACAAATAAAAACAATTTCATGAATTATCAACAATATTCGGAAAAAATATCCGAACTGTAGCCCTGCATATTATCTATAGATTTGTATATATACTACATATAATGCTAAATTTTAGTTCAGTTCGGAAACACGTCGCATAGTTTAAAATTTCCCTTCTGGAATATCCGCCAATATAAGGAAATGCACTCGTGAACTTTTGTGCTATCCTGTATATGATTTACAGAATTTTTATACATCCAGTTATAGATAAAAAATAAGTTAAATATAAAAAGGTGTTCAATAACTGAAAAAGCACTTCCAGCAGTTATCATTAACAGACAGTACAGAATACTTTTGTGTGTCCCTGTAAATGAACGATGAATGCGATACACACAATATTCTATAGTAAATATCTTGTACTGCACCTGAGTTGTATATGTAAATCTCAATATGTTTGAAATAG
Source organism: Maratus michaelseni (assembly GCA_963931845.1). NCBI lineage: Eukaryota > Metazoa > Arthropoda > Arachnida > Araneae > Salticidae > Maratus > Maratus michaelseni. The sequence continues at coordinate 412,054,415 of OZ007587.1, forward strand.
TGAAACATTATTAAAATAAACAACAGACGATTTTTCTCCATAGACCGTAATTTAACAGAATTCTTTTGAGTGTCCATGTAAAAAAACATATAAGAGCTACACACTTCATTTTCAATAGTGAACATGACATAGCAAACCTCAATAATATGTATCAGTTGCATGAGAATCAGAAAATATATTTACACGGCTTAGAGCACGGACAGACAGCCAGACGGCAGACAGAAAAACAGACAAACCGATTTCACAATAAACAGTTTTCAACTATATGTTGAAAAATTAAAAAACAAAAACAAAAAAACACACTATATTTTAAGCATTTAAGCATTAGGATTTCTAATTTGTTTTCCCAACGTATAACCATAATTTAATTAATATTAAACTATTAAATGATAAAAAAGTATTTAAAAAAGTATTACTCTCTTTGTTTTTTATTTATGTTTTTTGCTTTTTAATGTATAAAATATTTCTTTGTTGCAGTCTCAGAGCCATTTGGGCTATTTTAGCGAGAGTGATTTGGCGCATAATTAAGTCTTTTGTTTTTTCAACTCGTAAACTGTTGTAACCATAAAGATTATTTGGCAATTTATCCCATACGGCTAGCTAACGGAAAAATGACTTAAAACTAATTTATTACTTTATAATTAAGTTCTAAAAACATTAAAATATTATACTGTCATCGGAAACACACGTGTGTATATAATTTTTGTAACTCTAACGTATCAAGAAATGAAGGAAAACTGGATTATACGTTCTATCTTTACATAAGAAAACCACGTTAAGTTAAAAACGCTAGTGTAAAAATACAAAGTGTATCACACCAAGTCGTACCCTGATTTTCATTCTTAAGTACAATAATTCGTTTTTAACTATTTATGTAAATATTGTTAAAAATATTAATCTCATTCTCGGATTACAGATCATAAAAAACAATTTCATTTCATCAGGAAATAATGAAAATAGAAGAACTTACTCAACGGGGAAACCACCGACATTCATCCTTTCATCCCGCTAATGAGAAACTTGTTATCGTAATTTATAGCAACTCAACATAAATCAGTAACGGGGAAAACAACCTTTCCTTTATTCAATAATCGTTTGTGAAGTATGCTGATGATGTAAACATTAATTATATCAAAATGTAATGTACTTAATCAACGGATTTCATCTCTTACGAAAAAAAAAAACAAGTAATGTAATAAACCCATGACGTAAGAGAAGAATGAAACAAAATGACTTTCCCATAGAACTAAAAAACTCTTACTTCACTCTCGAAAAAAAATGTAACGGTTGTGAACTCGAGTGCTCTGATCTAATAGAATATTATTGTGTTTTAAATCTAAATTGTAAAATGTTCACAACTGTAATATTTAAACTTGATTATATATATTCACCTAAAGAAAAAATAAGCCTATTCTCTTTAGTCTCCTACTAACTAAAATATTTAGTTTTCAGCTGTCTATGAAAAAGAGATAAATATGTCCAGTATCGATGCCTTCATTCTAATAGATAAGTCTCTCTATATATAATTATTAAATCCTGTTAACCTATAAACGGATACATCAATTGTACAAATGGTGAGAGCATCTTCAGAAAAGGTAAGATGATTTTCTTATTTTTATTCAAGTGACCAAATAATTTCGACAGAACTCTCCCTTAACTTTTAAAGTTTTTGAGACATTTTTTATTCGTGCTGCCACGAACTCCTCCAAGTATTCTAAGACATACCTATATTACAATATTCTACGAGTTATGATATCTCTACCACATATCTGCGACCTATGGGTTACAGAAGCTTGATTGCTGAAACTTTCTAAATAATTGTTTAACCAGTGTTAATCTCCAAAGACAACAAAATATTAAGCATAACACAAAGTTCTTTTACAAGATCTATGCTGACATTCGACAACGCATTATGCTTTTTTTCACAAATACCTATAAAATTAATTTTGTAGTAACAATATTTCACAAGTCATTTTCGCTTTTTTGTGTCATTAAATAAATTCGTCTCTGTTTAAAAACGCGGAATATCATTAAAATCATCTTAAGCAATAACTATCGATAGACGGTAGTATATCGGAATTATTTTGGACAGTTCTATATCACAAATATGAATGATATACGCATTAAATAAAATTAATTTCAATTGGGACGCATATAACCTCTTCAGACCCAAGGTGCGCATATGTGCATCTTCGTTATTTTCATTAACATAATTAACACATTGTAGCGATATAATAAAGCAAACAAACTTCTTAATAAAACCATAAATTTAAGAAATGTGTTAGGCCTTTCGAAATAACTTTGTCTTTCTTGATGAGGAGTAAAAGACATTCTACCACTTGGAAAGCGGGAGCAAGACTGAAAGAAAATAAGAGGGAAAGGTGATAAGTTAGACTAAACAGTTAATTTGTCACTATTTGCATGTATTCTTTTAACTTTTCTGACACTGTCGATAATTCAGTTTGGTTCATAATTGTCTCCATGTTATGTGTTCCTCTGTTTGAATAATGCTCTTTTGTGATTGGCTGATGCCTCCTGCATTCCTATGGGCTATTTCTTCTAACTTATGCTCCTTCCCTAACATGTTATTTCCGTCTTTCTCCCGCGTTCGAAGTGGACGCACGTCTTTTGCTCCTGATGAAGAAAGACAAAATTCTTTCGAATGACCTAACGCATTACTTAAAGTTGTGATGTTATTAAGAAATTTGGGTACTTCTCTATTATCTCTTCGACCACTTTTCATGACAGAAAACTATCGCCAAACTGTAACACCAAATAAATGGGAGAACGTTGCCATTGGAATATCAAAATAAATAAATAAATAAAATATAAGAATTTAAGGACAGAGTTGTTATTTTAATGAATGAAATAACTAATAAATCAGTAAAACATAATGAAAAATACACGCAAATGTCGAATTAAAAATCACTTGATGACATAACAAACACGTATATCAAGTAAATGGGACTGCATTTTTGGCGTTTAATCTTATAGTTTGGCGATAGCTTTTTGTTATTGAAAGTGATCGACGGGATAATAGAGAAATACCGAAATTTGTTTGCTTTACTCTATTCATTTCGCCATAAAAACTAAACTGTGTGATATTTTTACATTATGACTTCACTTCTATGCAGATGAATGTTTTTCTCTTTAAATCAAAACCAATAAATATGCTGATTTCCTCATAAATTAAATGTTATTTTTATGTGAGTTTGCAAACTGACTTCAAGACAGTGTGGCCAAAAAAGTGCGTAATTTTCATCATTATTTAACTTAAGCACTTAACAATAAAATTTTTTGAGGGTTTTTAGATCATTACCTTCTTTAAATCCCTTAAATTTGTGATTTAGTGGATTTAGGTTACTGATAATGAACGTGATATTTTAAGGGGGCTAGTAATTTTAGATTCATATTTGTGAACCTAAATTACCTGTCTCCTAAATTGTTAATTTCAGAACGGTATTTTTTTTTGTCATCTATTATGTCATTTTGTTTGTGCAAAACGCAATGAATGAGTATTTGTAGTATTATTTTAGTTTCAGGGTTCAAGAGAATAATGCCATTGAAAATACCCTTCAATGAAAAATTGCAAATACATGGTAATTCATTCTAATTGTTTTGTGAGATCTTCTGTTAGAGCTATTGAATTCACACACCATAACATCCAACCTAAATTTGGTTTTATATAGACAAAAAGGTGTAGCGCAACTACAAAAGCACTTCTACTAATTATGTCCCAAAGGCGGTAATGCATTCAAGTAGTTCATGTGATTCTGAAATTGCACAATAAATGTTACGCGCCTTCTCTACAGAGAGCTTGATGTACTGCATCATACTAAGGAGTACAATCTTGTTATGTTTGAAGTAGTACAGTCAGGGTGAGCAGCTGTACTTATTTTTTAGTAACACATTTTTCAAATAGTAATCGACTTATCGCAGAATTTTTCAATTAGATCAGATCAAGATTGCTTTTCGGAAATAGTGGTACCCAAAAATAAAATCCGCTACGTAGTCCGATGCGTCACTGAAATGCACTTCAAAAGATTTTCGTCCTAGCTAAATCAGAACGTGTACGATTTATTTCATGTTTACCGTTACATGAACCATAAATGGTATGTCCACCACAGTCTATTAGGTAAAGGGCAGAATTGACAAACCCAAGTGCCATTCGGCTGATTTTTACCACTATTTCGAAATAGTAATCTTCGCCATATTTAATAACAAAATATTTGCGATTAATTAAGATAAATATTAATATTGGGAAATAGTAGTGACAACTGTTATGCTGGCACGTGGGTTCACTAAAATTAGTATAGTGTGTCATAATAAATTATGTCAGTTTGTTATGTTTGAAATAGTATAACGTCATTAAAATGTACTTCAAAGAAGTAGAGTCAATACACGATAATGTATTCGAATTATTTTTTGTGTTTCTGCAAACGAACCATAATTGCCGTATTCACAGTTTCTATAAGGGAAATAATATAATGCATTAAACAAAATCATATATATATTTCGTTATGTTTGAAGTAGCACAATGGTGTTTGACCCATGAGTGCAAAGAAATGCAGCCCAAAATGTCCGTAGAAACTGACCCCATTTGGTATTCCTGAAATTTTCAATAAGAAAAACATATTGTAATAAACAGCAACCTACCATACTAAAATCTGACTGCGTGTTTGTATTCCACGTCTACTCTTGCAAAATTAGGATGAATTATGAGTTGAAAAGAACATAAATTATTTGTAAAGATTCAAGGATGTTATAATGACTCTAGAAATTTCGGAATTAAAATAAGTTTTGAAGATATTCTTCTTCTTCTGTGTTAATGAAACTGGTAACTAAAGTGCTCCATCGATATCAAAAAAGGAAGGAAAAGATGAAAAAAAATAAAATTATTAAGTTATTGTTTCATAAAAATATAAAAAAGAAAAAAAATATTTGGTTAAATGTTATTTACTCTGTTATAAAGTTATTCCACGGTAATTGCTTAAAATTGCGTAATTTGCAAAAGGTAACTTTCGTAATTTTCAATTAACCTGCTTTGCAAATAATATTCTTTTACTTAAAATATTAAATTGAGGATCCCTTTCTTCTTTATTTTTTTTGAGCAGGGTGAATTTATACATTGCAAACGGAAGATATTCTGGTACTGCACAGTTTGTAATTTCTATAACTTTGGGGCTTTCAAAGCATATTTACGGACGATACACTGTTAAAATTTTGCAGCAAATTGTTCAGTCATTTGACCGTTTTTGTAGAAAACGGTTACATAATCGTAATTTAACTCTATTCTGACCATAATAGGGGGAATAATATGGTCAGAATAGAGATAAAATACGGTTATGTAACCATTTTCTATAAAAACGGTCAAATGACTGGACAGTTTGCTGCAAATTTTTAACAGTGTAGCGTGTGACGTACACAACAAACGGACAAACCCCGAAACACAAACACTTTTTGAGATTGTTTAAAAGTGTTAAAAAACGAAAACTTTGATGTATTTTTTTACGGTGTATCAATTTAAAAGAAGAATTTAATTGTATGTTTTTTAGGTGCATTCGTAATTATATAAATACGTAGCATCAGCGCAAAAACTACCCAACCAAATGGTTTGAAATTTAAGATATATTATCTTTGCAGAATTTTGTCGAGACATTTCAAATTTTATGAAAATCAAATCAAAACTTTAGAAGATATTAAAAAAATATTTTTTTAAGAAATTTGAATTTTTTTTAAAAAATCGGTGTTTTCTTGTTATAGGGGCTTCAGAGATTTAATTGCCAAGCGGCCGATATACTTATTTTATTACAGAAATGAATCTGCAGACGATATAATTCATTTCACAGAATTAAAAATCATCAAGATCTGAATATTTATACAACTAGCTATAGTACGAACGCAACTCGTTTGTCGCCTTTGACGTACAATTTCCAGCATGTTTCTTTTTATGTTGACTATATTGTTGTGAGGTAAAGAAGCTTCGACTCCCCAACTCCGTTGAAGTAAAGTTGCGAGATAGTTTGAAAAAAAATCGGATATAAAATTTGGGAGAGTATTCTTTTAGAAAAAAAACTTGTTTGTGCAAAACTGACAACTTATAAATACTTCTCCAATATGTTTTGTTCACAAACCTAGGAAATAACCATTCGGAACTATCTAGCTTATTGTTTAACAATCGACTGTTTATTATATTCATGTACTTTATGTTTTTACAAATGTTTGCGGAGGTTGTAAATTAAGAGTCTAGGCATTGTGAAAAAATTTATCTTTTAATTTAATTCTTTATCTCCTTTGACCCCCCCTCCCCCCCCTACACACACACTTAAAAATAATATTGTTACTGAATTTTATCATAAAATATTAATTTAGCTGTCAGGTTAGATAATTATTTATCCGCAGGCGTTCACATTTCCTAAAAAATAATCTTTCATTTTAATACACCCTTTATCGTTCTCTGACCACATTTTGCTGTGGTAAATTAAGAAAAAGAAATGATTTTTACTCGCCTAGTAAAAGAAAGAAATGTTCGTTCCCAGACTACATATCTGTTGGCAATCAAAAATACCCAGTCAAATTATCTCTATCCTTTTGACTTCATTCTTTACCCATACACATGGCTTTTTATTTATCCTGTATGAAGTTCATCGGCGACCACTTGTGATATGTTTAGCTATTTTTTTCCGCCTTTAACACGGGAACCTTTATGGTGGTTTATCTCGAAACTCATCGGGGTTCAAATTATTCTGTTTTAATCTTGCTGGCATTAAAATTCATAATTGCCCCTTTTCATATCACCATTAATTTAACATTAACGGCTCATACCAGATGACTTTTGTTTAAAATAGCTGGATTGGTCTTTGTGCCGTTATATTTAAATAAATAATCAACGTGAAATAGCACAAATAAAAATATATAACATAGCAAACAGTTTATTTGGAGCCTCTAAAGTTCCATCATCAGAGCCATGATTAAAAACTGATTCAAAAGTTTAAGCCATGTAAGTATGCTTGCGTTTCCGCACATGCCTAAGATAGAATGACGGAGAATCAAAAAAAAAAAAAAAAACAGCGGAGTCAGGAAACGCTGTTTTCCCAGACAGGTGGGAAACACAGGTGTTTCCTGTCCCCGCTGTTGTTTTTAAAAAACTCACCGACATTCTATCTTGGGCGAGTGCAGAGACGCAAGCATACTTACATGGCTTAAACTTTTGAATGAGTTTTGAATCATTTAAATGAGGCACTGATGATGGAACGTTATTGGCTCCGAAACAGCTGTTTGAAATTTTATATATTTTTATTTGTGCTATTTTACGTTGATCATTTATTTTAAGATAATGCTTTGTTTGGCTAGTTTTAGCTCTGTTTTCGCCAACGCTTAACCTTTGGGCTGAGAAAGTTTGTGACGCACGTAAGCACTCTTCTCCTAGCTGACATACTGAGAATAACTTTGAAAAAGGACTTTCTCTAGCACAGGTTTTTGTGGCCGAATCTTTGTCTTGTGTAGCATTTTAAAAAGAACCTGGTATTTAAATGAATCGTTGTTTGAATTATACAAGTTTTCTTCTAAGATGTTTAAATTTCGTGTGTTTGTTAATCGTGGCTCCGCCTGATTGAACTTGTCGACTAAATAAAAATTCATAAAAAAATAACGGTAATAAATCAACATCTCTCTCGCAGTCATTTCATGTATTTTGCTGTCAAGTTATTTAAATCACCTAGTAACCCCAAATTATTATAGGTAGTAATAATTTAACTACACGATTTCCCATAATGAAATTATTTCAAATCCAAAGATGAATTCTAAACGTCATGAAAAATCTCTAACATATTTTATAACAATACCTCTTTTTCTCTAAATTTAAAAAGAAATGAACTAGTATGAAAATTAAAAAAACGCAATATGATTACTCAAGCATACGGAATATTTCATCACCCTTTCCAAAAAGAACTTGAAGATTAGTAACTTGAATATACCTTTGTATCATTTTTAACTACTTTTATTATAATATAATGTATCAGAATCTCTATTATTTTGAGCTTTGGAAATAAATATCCCGAAATTACATTTTGAGGCGATATCGCATCTGTAAAAGAAATAAGTCATTTTGATATATAAAATGTTGCAAGATTAATTTTCATCCACGCGTTTTCTTTTTTCCTTTAATATATATTTGAATGATGATTTCGAAATCAAATTAGATTATGAGTTAAGAGATAAACCAATGTCGATGATTACTTTTAAAAATTATTTGTATTTCTAAAATGATATCACAATCAATATGTTTCATATTTTTTTCACTATTTTTTATACTCACTGTTCCTTATAACAAGTTTGATTAGCCCAGATTTCGAAACAGTAATATTTTTATTCTTTTATTTTCATGTTGTAAAAGAAATATTATATGCATCACTTTTTGTATTATTCAATTACATAAAATATATTAAACGAAAAATTAAACAATTTTATCATAATGAACATAGGTAAGTATATTCAACTAGGTAAATTATATTCAATGGTTGGAGTATCATAGTTGAGATTTTTTTTTAAACAGAGTGAAAATATGGGTGAAATATGCCAGCCCAGGATATCGTCGGGAGAGAGTTGGTACGGCAAACCAAAGTACCCAGTTTCGAGTCCTGGTCCCGGCATATTTTCGCTCTGTTGGAAAAAATCTCAACTATGATACTCCAAACACTGAATATAAACAATTTTATTTAAACGAATTAAACGTATAAACATGTATCAAGGACACCTAGTATTTACATTTTATTGATAGTAATAATATACCTATAAGCGTTCCGATATTGAAATTATTTTAATTCAAAAATAAATTCGAAACGCCTTGACATCTCTAATATATTTCACAACAATGTCGCTTATTATCTACATAAACTCGTATAACAAAAAAAAAAAAAAAAAAAAAAAAAAAAAAAAAAAAAAAAAAACGCAATATGATTACTTGCGCATACGGAATATTTCATCATCCTTTCCAAAAGGAACTTGAAGATTAATAACTTGAATATATCTTTGTATCATTTTTAACTACCTTTATTATAATAGAATTTATCACAATCTCTTTCACTTTGAACGTAAGAAATAAATATTCCGAAATGACATTTTGAGGCGGAATCTCATCTATAAAACAAATAAGTCATTTTGTTATATAAAATGTTGCAAGATTAATTTTCATCCACGCGTTTCCTTTTTATCTTTGGATATATATTTGAATGATCATTTCGAAATCAAATTAGATTATGAGTTAAGAAGAACATAAACGAAAGGCCATGATCACTTTTAAAATTTATTTGTATTTCGAAAATAATATCAGAATCAATTTCATTTATTTCTTAAAAATGGTCTTGAACATTGATCTTTATTTTTTAAATATTGCATTTTGTTGAATACGTGACGATCTATTTTCCAGAGAAACATTCAACTGACATCGGGCAGTAAAAACAAAATCTGCGAGAATTAATATTTCTAGATTTTTATACAAACAGTAATGTATATATAAATAATATTAAAAATAATTTTTTTAGTAACAGTAATATTTAGGGTGAACAGAAAATCCAAGTAAACTTTGAAATTTCACAAAAAATAACAAATAATGCGAAACTTCGGACTGTATTTAAAGACACATAGAACCGGATACAAGTGCATACTCTGAGTACGGACGGTTTTTGTCAGTGATACAGCTTGTAGCGAGGCTAACGAAAAAGAAAGGCTACAGCGGTACTTTACGCGTATCTTTTTTTACAGACCGCGGGAGTCACGTGATGCTCGAATGCACCAATGCAGGTGAACGAAAAGAGCATCACGTCACTATAGCGGTCTGTAGAAAGAGATAAGTGGAATGCACCGCGGTAGCCTGTCTTTTTCGTTAGCCTCGGTTTATAGTTCGTTACAGACAGAGTGCGCTAACGTGAATGCATCTGCCGGAAGTATACATATTGAGATCATCATAAATGAACCAATTACTCTATGAATTCATTATCTGATTTACTCATCCATTTGGTATATAGAACAAATTACTGGGTGCATATGTTGGATGAATTCCCTAAATGAAAACGGGGCAATGAATGCTTTCTGAAAACTTTGACCACAAACACATCTAAAGAAAACACAGATCTCTGGTACACAGTAACTTGTTCTGCACTCCAAATTAATGATTCAATTGAATAAAAGATCAGTCAATTAGTATGTTCTTTTATAATAATCTTCGTTGGTGGCTTTTTTTTCGACTGTTTTTGCTGTTAAAAAAAAGGTCCTGCATTATGGCAATATTTTGAGTACAAACACCATTTCCACACACACACACACACACACACATATATATATATATATATATATATATATATATATATTGAATTATTAAACTTCGTACGGTGTTCTTGACTCCCATGCATATAGAATTTTATACATAATAATAGTAGTTATAAAAGTTCTTAAGTCATTTTTAGACCGATATTTGAAAGGGACATCAGGTATATAAGCTAATGAATACTTTAGATTAAAAAAAATGAAATGAAGTATTGAAATTTTACATAACAAAAGAGTACATATCTAAAGTTTACTTCATTACTAACATTTCATTCCGCTTATTTTATTTTTATGAATATAAAGTAAATTAAGAGTCAGTGTAAAAAATAATGATCGTCAACAATTTGGAAAATTTTAGACGACAGAATTTTAGTCTGTACAGAAATTTTAGTCTGTTAGCTAAAGAGGCGTGCTATCGTTTAACAACTTTAAATCCTGGCAAACATGATGAAAATTCTTTGAAAAACACAATTGAAAATTTACATTTAGAGGGAAGAGCGATCAATGTCCTTTTACAAAAACGCAGTTGAATGTTGGTGAACAATGGGAAGAACGATGAATGTCCCTTGAAAAAAAACACAATTGAAGATTGGTAGAAAGGGGTAAGTAAAAGTAATGTCAACACTCGTAAACAAAAAGAAACATGAACAGTTATCATCTAGCCATCTCTGATTATCATCGTTTTACACCTTGACGCTTGAAATGAGATGTATCTGAAATAAAATAAATTAATTCTATGGTAGAATATGTGTTTGGACATTGCAGAATAAACGTAAGAATTTGGCAAAAGCGGTTTAATTCTCAGTTAACAACACCTATGCAAGAATAATATTTATAATTTATCGGAACATCAAATGGATCGAAGCGTCTAACAAACTATACAAACTGTAGATTATGATTAAGTGTCTTATTGTAATAATTTGGGTTCATGTTTATGAAGATAGTATGTATACTCGAAGAAAAATTCAGGTTTTTATAAAAACAGTCCCAAATTTTACCACGTTTTTTGCTTATAATTTGCAGAGTTTTTAGTATAAAAACAAGTTATTTTCAGAAAATATGACAAACAAAATTGTACACAATACCCTGCAATCAGAAATAAAAAATAATAAAAATTGTATGAAAAATGAGCAGGTTTACTAAATATTGTGTCACTGCGCATGCGTGAATTGAATCAAAATATACTGTGCATAATATATTAGCTAAATGTATAGACCAACTTTTATGAAAGTCTCGAAAACATAGCTTGAAAATTCTGATAATAATCGTCGATAGAATAAGATCGAAATTTGCTGTTCCCAAAAGGAAGCAAAAAGATGAGGGGTTGTATCAAATATAGAATGAGAGACACTTCATTCTTATTATGTCAACTTTCATAAGCTAGTATATTTGAATACAACCCCTCATCTTTTTGCTTCCTTTTGGGAACAGCGAATTTCGATCTTATTCTATCGCCGATTACTATCAGAATTTTCAAGCTATGTTTTTGAGACTTTCATAAAAGTTGGTCTATACATTTAGATAATACATTATGCACAGTATATTTTGATTGAATTCGCGCATGCGCAGTGAAATAATATTTAGTGAACCTGCTCATTTTTCATACAATTTTTATTATTTTTTAATTCTGATTGCAGGGTATTGTGTACGATTTTGTTTCTCATATTTTCTGAAAATAACTTGTTTTTATATTCAAAACTCTGCAAATTATAAGCAAAAAACTTGGTAAAATCTGGGACTGTTTTTATATAAACCCGAATTTCTCTTCGAGTATACATGCTATCTTCATAAAAATGAACCCACATTATTACAATAAGCCACTTAATCATAACCTGCAGTTTGAATGCTTTTGCAATATTAGTTTTTACAGGGTTATCCAAAAGATATTCGATTTTCTTCAATTTGTTGACGGCCTCTTATGGGGTTTCGGGAAAAAATCTTCACGGAAATACATGACGTCTATCATGTTGTTTACACTTCTGAAGTTTCAGGATAATTCCTCATGTATCTTTCCAGATATTTAACAAAATGTCTAAAATCGCAAGTGACCGGTCATCATTGGAAATATAGTGTATTTGTCCAATACGATTTCGATCTATCAAATTATTTTCCTCGTGTGTTACGACTCTCTGATAAGCATAATCTAGTTACGGTGAAAGGGTCATAACGACTTTCCATAGTCATTACGAAATGACGATCACTTCGTAGTCCCTGTAGAACTGAATGAATTGTCACATTTGGAAAATTAGTGGTTAGTCGTAATTTTGACACTTGTGGACATTTTGGGGGTTTGGCTTTCACTTCACATTGACTGAGTGGGATTTTCAATCACTTCGTGAGTTTTTAGATTGCTGAGGTTTAGAATTGTTTAATCATTATTTTATAAAATAGCTTGAACAAACTTGAACACATATTAAGGTACTTCCGCGAATTGCAAACGAAACCTTTTACATGTAACTAATTGAATTTGATGCTTCCGCTTTTCTTTATAAATATTGTTCATGTCATATATGTTTATATTTTTTCCACTATTTTTTATAATCAGTGTCCATTATAACAAAATTGATAACCCTATTTTTAGAAACAGGAACATTTTTATTATTTTATTGTGATCTTATAGTAAACGTTATATATGCATTACTTTTTGTATCGTTCAATCAAAAACAAATAGCGAAAAATTAAATAATTTTATTTAATTGAATGAACAGCATAAACCAATATCAAGAAAATGTAGTATTTATATTTTATTGATATTCAGTAAACTATTAGCCATTGATTAGTTGAATCGAATTTCTGATAAAACAATTCGTGAGATTTTACAGCTCGCAGCTCTTTTTTAAGGTCATATATTTACATAGTCTCCTTCGTATTTTTTGAACTCATTTTATTTGAATTTTAAAACGGCGGCTTTGGAGAACTTACTAGCATAAATCTATATACTGCACATAGAAAAAAAATAAAAATTCACACACAAAGCTTTTCTATTCTGCACTGCTTCCTGAGATGTAGATTTTCTCCTCATATATGACATTGTGTTACGAAATATACGTTTAGAGAATGGATTTGGGGAAAATATTGGCACTGTAGTTATACTTCACATTTGCAAATAAAAGTACAACAATTATCCATTTCTTTCTGAGAAAATTTTGATTTAATTTAAAATTAAAATTCACCCTCTGACCGCCGAGCAAACGGGCGAATTTGTATGGATTTGCATCGATGAATATTCGATTTAAGAAAGGTATATGAAATGCATTTAATAAATGGATATTAAAATACTGTCTTGAAAGTGATGGGCTATTGACAATAATAAACATGATTGGCGATTAACAACTATTTTTGGCGACCTATCTTCCTGGCACGGATAATACGTATCTACCGAACATTGCTACAAAACTTTGATCTTTTAGTATAGTAAAAAAGAAAATTTCCATGAGCATCGTTTTTTCGCTAAAAGGAAGCAATATTTGACAGTTATACAAATATATACAAATATATTCAAATATTTGACAATTGCACCAATCAAACTTTTATGAGCAAATGCAACAAAAAACATCTACACAACATCATGCAACACACAAAAATAGCAGAAATTGAAGATCATTCACTAAAGTTGGTAGAAATTAGCTATTAACAATCCTAAAGTGCCTTTTACATCCTTACTTGGGTTGAAATTAGCTTTTAACGAAGAGGTAATAAAGCAGCTGTTAAATCTGTCATAGTTCGGACAAAATCTTTTTATCAAACATTCGGTCCTTTGCGTATGTCACTACTCTTTACACCTAGTAGTAAAAATACTGTACGAACCAACACCTCATTTATCTAATGTGAATGTTGGACATTACAGAAAACTGAAATTAATAGAGAATATGCCACTTTTGCGCAGATAAACATTTTAAAAGGGAAAGAAATGTAAATTCATGATTTCGGCATTACATGTGCCATTTTAACAACCGGTTCGCCGAACTCAACAAAAATGTCGTTACCGATTCCACCGAAACGTTGCAAAACGGATAAATCCCACCAGAGAATATATGTAGTATATTAACTTTTAATTCTTCAAATTTCAACCAACAGAAACTTATAAGCAGAGAACTGAAAATTTCAACAAGCTTTCACCGTCTTACGGTGTCAACATTATTATCACCATGTTTTGGTCAAGTGTTGAATAAATTTTTTAATACTATATGCAGAATATATCACAGAAATGCTACTTTATATAAAAAAACGACAACATATCTGAAAAGGAATTTAGATTCCTACTGCAGAGTTTCATATATAAAAGAAGATCAACTACTTCTTTTATTATTCTGGAGTTGAACATAAATGTAAAAGTGAACTTTCGATAAAATTCTTAAAATTGTCTTTGCTTCTCTTAAACGAAAATGCAATAACGTAAATTGCTACTTTGGCAAATATCTTACACAGTTCCCATCTGAGATACAACATCTGTTTTATCTCCAAAGAAAACATTTTTGAAGCTTAAAACAAGTGGTTCTCGATTCTATCCTCTATAGAATAAAATAACACCATTAACAAAGTAAATAGCTTTAGTATCACAGAATTTGTCATAAACGATAGTTTCTTTTAAGAAGCAAGAAATTTCACAAATATCCATGCAGAAAGATGGTTAAAAAAAAGAGAGTAATTATGTTTAGTTGTATTGCGTTTCCTGATAATATAAGACAAAAAAGCTTGAATTATACTGAATAATTTTTCTTTTGTTATTTTAACACTTTTAACACAGTTGAAATGTGTTTCTTTCTTTGATTTGTCTGCTGTCTATCCGTACTCTACCATTCGTAAATATGCACGGATTGCCATGTAATTTTTATTTGTTATTGAGGTTCACTAGGGAATGTTCGCTATTGAAAATGACCTGCAGTTTTATTTCGTTTACAGGGACACACAAAATAATGCCACCGCATTATGAACTAAGGGAAAATTGTGTGTAGTGTCTTTGAATTACGTCGCACTGTTTCAAACATAATGTATTTAATAAGGTGCAATACAAGAAGTTTTATATAGCTTATGGAATGCAAAGAATACATCGTTACACACAAAATAAATACGGTTACAAGTCTAATTATGAAGATCAGTTTGTGGAAGTTTGTTTTTAACTGCGGTAACCCTGTTTAATCTTAACTAATGCTTATAGTGTATTGTATGGGGTATATTATTTCGATAAATTATATAAAGGGCTGTGCAGGTGAATTCGAACTCACTTTCGGATCCGAACAGCGATGCCATAAAATGAAGTTTTACCAATTTATTTGTTTTTTAATTTCTCCAGAAAGCTCATTTCATTGCATGGGAAAGTTTAATTACTTAACAATTTACTGTTATTGTTCGAAAGTTCTTCATCATCTGTGTTGAATGCAAGATTTTTCGTTCTTGTTTAAATTGTTTATTTTGATATTCCATTGTTTGAAAGGCCCCACCAGTGGCTGAGAGGTTGTGCTCTCGAAGCTGGTAGACGGGAGGTGCTGGGTTCGATCCCAATCGCGCCCGTCGGCCTAATCGTTCGGAGATTTCGTGGTTTTCTTCGAGCCGTGGATTTATCCATGCGTAAATACGGATTAGGTTCCCTTAGAAAGACCCCCACGAAGGGCACTCCCCCCGGGCCTATATCCCTAGTGTAGATAATTGGCCGTCAATAATCAACCCAACCCAACCCATTGTTTGAAAATATAAAAATTCTTAACAACATTCTGCTGGTATTAGAAAACGTTTCACAATTCATACTTGGTACAGAAATTTTCGTATGCATTTAATCTAAGTCTTTTAAAATGTATTCGTTATTTGAATATTTACTTACAAGGTGAACAAAGGTAAATAAAAAATCTACTTCTCTGTTACAGTTTTCTTGTTGAAAACATTTCTTTAACACCTAAATCAAATATTATCTCTTTTAGAAAGTATATTATAGATTTTAAAAAAATATTTCTATTCGAATTTATGGAACACATTTCTAGGTAACTGCATTTTCAATTAAGTAGAACAAGTCTATTGATAATACACATTTAATAATTAAAGTTATACAGAAATTTGATTTCGATTGAGTATGCCATACACACTTGTCTAGTAATAGCACTGCAGTCTAGCCTTTGAGCATTTTGTAGTTGTAACAAATTTTGAAATTCCCTATTACGTTTGTGTTACGATCAGTATCAGACAATTGCCTCCATTCATTAGATAATACGTCTTCGCAATATGACAATATTGTTATAAAAAATCACTCTTTTTTTGTATAAAAAAGGCGAGTTTTATTTTATTTTATACACAATAAAATATTTCTGTGACTAACGTTTTTGCCTTATTAAAAAAAAAGTTTAATCGTTTTTTAAAAATCATATTCAGATCAAAAAGGTTTATAAGATAATAAAATTAGTTGTTTTATCAGTTAATACTTAATGTCTTTTTTAATTGTAAACTATATTTTTGGACACAGAAAATGTATTTTAGTATGTTTTTACTTAAGAAAAAATATATATAATCTCGTCTAGATGTATAATTGTAAAATACACACACACATACACACAGAGAGACAAACATATATATTACAAAAATCAAAATTCCGCATTTTATTAAGTATATTCCATTAATATTTTCCCTTCTAAATTCATCCTACAACCCTAGTTTGTTAAATTATTTACTATCTTAAACAATATTCCTTTTATTTCACTTATTTAAATATCTTTCTATTTAAAATGTGTATTTTAATATTTTATTCCTCTTCAAAATATTCTAAAAAACACTTCCCGTAATTTTTTTTCTTCAAAAACCTTTTTTTTATTTCCCAATTCTTAGAAAGCCAAATTCACGCTATTTAAAATTATCATTTGTACCATTTTTTCCCTATTTTTACTTCCAAAAGCTAGATTCGCGCGCTTTCTCGCAAGTGACTTAGCACGTCAAATTCGTCCTGACATAATCAAGTGCTCTGATTGGTTATTCTGTATCACTGCATTAGCGTAGATAACTTTACACGGTGGGATATAAAACGTGAAGCATGGGATGCGGAACGCAGATTTTCTGTGATATTGGCTTTTCTAAATAATATGCTGCTGGCGGGAGTGAGTCAGTAGAATATTTTGAAAATGTGATTTCAAATTAAAATCGAATGTAATAAGTTTTAAAAGGATGGTTAAAGTTTTATTTGTGAAAGTATTCCTCGATAAGAGAGAGTGGTGGCGATTGTTTATTTTCAATGTTATCTAATAGAGAATAATAATAAACATTCTTATCTTCTTTCGAAGTTTCGTTCTCTTATTTTGTGGGAAATCTTCAAGATTACGTTAAGAATTTAAATAAATTCTTTGAGATGGAGTTCCGCCTACTTAAAAAACATAATCAATTTAAACAGTGCTACAGTTTCTTCATGTCGTAACACACACACGTATATATATATATATATATATATATATATATATAACAATGGTTATAACCTATGTTCTAATTAATTTGACAACTGTCATTTTATTTCATAGGTAGTTCTTTATTTTGCATGGATTTTTGACGTAAGGTGTTATTTATATATTAAAATTGAACCTAATTTTAAATTATAAAATTGAATCTAAATTGTAGTTTATAGAATCACTACAATTTTATTGCACACCAGAGTCTTGTGTATCAAACATCGTACCAATACAAATTTTCGTCAATTTCGTGGTGAGTACACTATCCATTTTATAACCGACGACAATAACACAATGGAATATATATAGGCATGACGAATAGCAAAGTTTGTGAAAGAGTTAAAGAGCACAAAGCAGTTATTAGGTTTGGCCGTCTACTGCTTTATCCCGGTTAAATTGTAAACAAACTATTGTAATAGATTTCAATCCCGCAAAAATCCATCATCAAACTACTATACATCCGTTATCAGAGAATCCATAGATATTTTGTGTAAAGGTGACCAGGTTTACAAAGATACAGTATCATGCAATATACACAATATATGGTTTAATGTCCATAATATTAGAAGATAAAGCTCACCCCTCTCCACTTTTTCGCACAGTTTACAAAGTTGTTTACATTATCATTCAGAGTATCCAAAGAAACCAACTGAAACAGCACCCAAGAAATAATGGACTTTTCCGCCTCAAGGCGAGAGTTCAGATGCGTAAGACGGCAGTCAGAAGGTATTCTCGCTCCATGGGATTGGTCGCGGTAGCCGGTTGAAACTACTTGCACGGTTGTTTAAAATTTTAAACACCTTTTAGCATCTATTTGGGTTTTTTAAATGTCACCTGTTAAGTAACAGTGGGATCTATCGAATTTCATATTGATATTTTTAACACTTTCCAACCTAGTTGAAAAGTGTTTATGACTCCGGTGTGTCTGGCCGTCTGCCGTCTGGCCGTCTGGTCGTCTGGCCGTGCTCTAACTCCTGTAAATATGCTCGGATTGCTCTGCAATTTGTATATGTTATTGTCGTTATCTATAGCATGTTCCCTATTTCAACGGAAGTATGTAGCACTAATAGATTTTTTACAGGGACACTCAAAAGAATTCCGTTACATTGCGGTCTATGGGGAAAAATCATTTGCGGTTTATTTAAATAATGTTTCACTATTTTAAACGTATTGAAATTTATATATATATATCACTAAGGTGCATTAGAAGAAGCTTAATATGGAATAGGGTGTGCATAGCACTTATAGTTACTTTACAAGGACAGCCAAAAGAATTCCGTTCCATTACGTCTATGGAGAAAAATCGTCTGCGGTTTATTTAAATAATGTTTCACTATTTTAAACGCATTGAAATTTATATACATCACTAAGGTACATTACAAGAGGCTTACAACAGAATAGTGTGCGTATAGCAGTCATCGTTCATTTACAGGGATACACAAAAGAATTCACTACTATCTGTTAAAAATAATCCCTGGAAGTGCGTTTTAAGTTACTGAACGCGATTTTAATTTTAAATCGCTTTTTGTCTATTACGTGGTGTGTATAAATTATGTAGATCCTATACAGTGAAGCACAAAAGTTCGCGGACACATTTCCGTTTATTGACAGAAACTCCAGACGGAGAAATTTAAACTGTGCTACGCGTTTCCTAACTGAACTAAAATTTAGCATCCTATGTAGTATATATACAAATCTATAGATCCTATACAGGGCTGAATAAAAATATTCGGATATTTTTCCGATTATTGTATATGTTGGAAATTCCTGAAATTATGTTTTGAAATATGTTATGCGTTTTGAAAATTGTTTACTTAGTTAATTGTTATCTTTTAGCTTATTGAACGGTATCATTTGTAAAATTATTTTGGAAGCGTTGGAAAGTGTTACATAATCTATGCTTGGCGCATGATTTTTCGTTCTTGTTTGAATAAAGTAAGGTGAAAATTTGCATTTCGCCCTATGTGTTTTGAACTTTTATACAAAAGCAAACATAACGCGCAAGCATATTTTGGATAAATGCGTTTTTAAAATATTAATTATTACTAAATAATGCGATTAAAAAAAATAATAATATATATATATACATATATATATATATATATATATATATATATATATATATATATATATATATATATAGAAAATAAGACATACAGTCGTATTTGTACAGTCACTTTTTGGCGTTTTTTTTTTTTAAATCATAATTTTTTATCTTTAAAAAAGGCCGATTTGGCACTCATCGGGAAATTCCTGTAAATCGTGAGCGCGAAATTTGCCAGCTTTCTGGAGAATTTAGCTATTCAGAGGTAAAAAAGTACAAATTCATAAGTACTTGGGATCGAAAATTTGCTTTTAAGCAGAGGTGTCCGCTTCTCGGGGTGTCTCTTAGAGAGGGTTTACTGCATAATAACGAGCAACAATGTTCCACTTTTATTGTATTTTAAAATCTAATGATAAATCCAATAAAATTGAATAATAAAAATCTATTAAAATCCAATTGTATATCCAATGAAGTGCGCTTTCTGCCTTTTTCAAAGTGTATTTAATGACAATAAATAATATTCATAAAATAATCATTTCTTTTAAACCAACTAGTCGGCAAATAAAGAAAATTTTTGCTTCCACATAAAAGAAATAAGCGAATTATATAAATCTGACATTCCTAAATATCTATGTGGCACTTATGCAGTTTTTTGAGTAAAACAAATACTATTTTTCTGAGTAACAGTTTATCTTAATGCTAGCAAGCTACGCCCGCTACGCTGGTCAATTTCTTTTAACAAACTTTTAATGAAAAAAAATATTGACATTTCATAATTCACTTTTATATTTTAACAGAATAATAAGGCTACTATAATTTGTGACTCGTGCTATAGCCAATATACACGCCAGGACACGTAGCCCTTATCATTATCTTTTTACGCATGAAGGTTTTGCTGTGGTACTCCATTGTAAAATATGGTAATTTTTCAATATTTGAAAAATGGCATAATCATTAGATTTGAAATTTATATCAAGAAAAATACAATTTTTTACCTTTCAAACGTAGTTTGCCTAACAATTTTCTGACAAATTCTTTTCGAGCTATTATTTTTTTTTTCAGTAACTTTAAATGTTTCATTTTCCGAGATTAATCTGTGGCAACAATTAGCGAAAAACCCAGTAGTCAGCAACGCATAGTTTTTTTATTAAAGAGGCTGTTGGAGCAGGGATTGTCACCACCAATGTGCCACCATCAATTTTGAAATCGGTTCGGTAGTTCTAGAGATTCCATAGAAATTGTAATTTAGAATGTTTTTAGAACGCTTTTCGCTCATTTCACCCTTTTAAATTTAGAATTTTTTTTTATTTTGTTTTTAGAGAGCATTTACATCGTATAAGTAACTACAATGCCAAATTTCAAATTTCTAGCTCCTTCAGTATAAAAAAAAATCGGAAGTTTAGAACGTTTTTCGCTCCTGCACCCCCCTGGGGTTAGTGACACCGACATAAAATATAGCCTATGTTGGAGCAGGGGTTGTCACCATCAATTTGCCATCACTTTTGAAATCGGTTCGGTAGTTCTAGAGATTCCATAGAAATTGTAATTTAGAATGTTTTTAGAACGCTTTTCGCTCATTTCACCCTTTTAAATTTCGAATTTTGTTTTTGTTTTTTTGTTTTTATAGAGCATTTACATCGTATAAGTAACTACAATGCTAAATTTCAAATTTCTAGCTCCTTCAGTATAAAAAAAATCGCAATTTTAGAACATTTTTCGCGCCTGCACCCCTCCTGGGGTTAGTGACACCGACATAAAATATAGCCTATGTTGGAGCAGGTGTTGTCACCATCAATTTGCCATCACTTTTGAAATCGGTTCGGTAGTTTCAGAGATTCCATAGAATTTTTAATTTAGAATGTTTTTAGAACGCTTTTCGCTCATTTCACCTTTTTAAATTTCGATTTGTTTTTGTTTTTAGAGAGAATTTACATCGTATAAGTAACTACAATGCCAAATTTCAATTTCTTCAGTATAAAAAAAATCGCAATTTTAGAACATTTTTCGCTCCTGCACCCCCCTGGGGTTAGTGACACCGACATAAAATATAGCCTATGTTGGAGCAGGTGTTGTCACCATCAATTTGCCATCACTTTTGAAATCGGTTCGGTAGTTTCAGAGATTCCATAGAAATTGTAATTTAGAATGTTTTTAGAACGCTTTTCGCTCATTTCACCCTTTTAAATTTAGATTTTTTTTTGTTTTTAGAGAGCATTTACATCGTATAAGTAACTACAATGCCAAATTTCAAATTTCTAGCTCCTTCAGTATAAAAAAAATCGCAATTTTAGAACGTTTTTCGCGCCTGCACCCCCCTGGGGTTAGTGACACCGACACAAAATATAGCCTATATTGGAGCAGGGGTTGTCACCATCAATTTGCCACCATCACTGTTGAAATCGGTTCGGTAGTTCCAGAGATTACTCCCTACAAACAAACAAACAAACAAACAAAAAAAACAATCTTTACTCCTTTATAATATTAGTATAGAATAAATAGTGAAGGTTACTTATATTAATTTGTAATGCTCGATAAAAGAAAAGAAATGAAAAACATCTTTATCTTATCTTAGATAAGAAATAAGTAAAATATGTCCCGAAAAGAAAAGCTATTATGTTGACATGTGTCTCGTCCATTGTAATTTTGGTGATCTCTCCCCCCGGTTCATGCCAAATAGTCCGTTAACATTCCTTCATTCTTCTTTACCGCTGAATCTCGGCCAATATTTTAGATACATTTATTTATTGGTGTCTACATATTACTATATGTATTTTATTATTTACGAAATCGCCACTAATGCTTTAGTAAAACGTAAAATACCCTAATTTTTAAAGCACAATATCCCACCTGAAGAACATACTAACTTGCATTTTCTGTAGTGAATGGTATAGTAGCCAAAATGACGCCATAAGTCTACAAAAAATAGCAAAATGTTTTATATACAATATAAGTAAGTTTACACAAAATTTAAATCCAACATGAAATAATACCATCGTCGTTACTTTCTAGCCATATAGTAGAAAACATCAGTGGACGATACCACTTAAAAATACACAACTTCCAAGAAATATATCACCGCTTACAAAAATAATACCACTACTTACAAGAAGTTCAACATTCGTAACTATTTGACATAGTTAGCTAACTAAGTAACGACGTATTGGTCATGTTAGCTAACAAATGAGGGGATCGGGGCAACAAAGTGCCTACCACATTTTTGGTGAAATAAATATGACACTGTAATCTGTTGCTTATTATTGTAAATTATAATATCCTACATATTATTTGTTTCTAATCTCACTAGGTGCCAGAATATGTCCCAGGTTTCGTTTCTGCCTAGACGTTTCTAGAATTTTATTACAGGGAAGAAAGTATATATCATAAACGTAATATCATTAAAGTAATGCTGTATTGTTATTCAGAATATCTCAATCGTTACTAAGAAATTGGCAAAAAAAATTACGTTTATATATTTTTATTTGAGTAACTGATATAACTTTCAAATCTATATATCTCAGTAGTTTACAAATGTGGCTTAGAACTTTCTTGTCCAGAACCCCATGATTTATCTAAGTAAATTAAACTATACCACGCAAAGATATTAATTTTTTAATTAGGGTTTCGTTCATCTCACAGAGCCGTTATACAACTTACAGGCATGAAAATTTGTATACTTATAACTAAATACATACTATGAAGCTCAAAATATTAAAATTTGAAAAAATCGTATTATTTTAATAAATAGAGATAAAAAATCCAAAATTCTAACAGCGTTTTCCTTTTAAATTTAAACATTTTTCGTTGTAGCAGTTGCCAACAATTAAAAATCCACAATAAAATTCTTTCTACAATAACTAATTTTCTATTGAAAGATTTCCACGTGAAAAATGAAAATGAAATAAAAGTTTCACCAATTGAAAAAAAGATTAATATGACGTCATATTGGTAATAAAACGAAAATTTTCAAACATTTCTCAATAATACAAGGAGTATGATTATGTGTATGTACAGAAAGCAGTTTCAGATCACGTCATTGGAAAATTAAAAAGAAAATTAAGTTCAACGGATTTTTCAAATGTTTGAGAATAATACAAAGCGAGTATCAATATTAGTAATAGAGAATAATAAATATATGAGTTTGAGGAACGTCTTGAATCATGATAAAAACCCGATTATGGAAATATTCGCATATTTTAACATTTTGAAGGTGTACAACATGTTTAATTTTTTGGATGCATTTAGTCCACATGACAGAGTAAAATAGCGGGCCTGTTCAGGTATTCGAAAAAACGGAGTTTGTTATAAAGAGAGTTACATATCTTTTTAATTATCGGGAGTGAAACGTTTTCCTTAATTAATGCATTTATTTTTCTTTTAATGTTACGTGAACGACGTCACGGGTGACAGTTAGTAAAATATAAAATAACTAATCTTCCGTAATCTGTGGGCAAGGTTAGCTCCAAACATGGGCGCTTTCTAGCAACAATATAGTTTAAAATC
Source organism: Maratus michaelseni (assembly GCA_963931845.1). NCBI lineage: Eukaryota > Metazoa > Arthropoda > Arachnida > Araneae > Salticidae > Maratus > Maratus michaelseni. Next base: position 412,078,700 of record OZ007587.1, read on the forward strand.
AATATAGATACTTTTAAACAACTGTCACAAAAAATCTCACTTTCTAAAATACGCAATTTGGCAGTAGGACCTGGATTCCAGAGGATTACGCAATAGGTTTAAATATCTATTTTATATAAACCATTTTTTTAATATCGCATTTAGTCCACATGACAGATATTATTTTGATAGAGTATAATAGCGGGCCTCGCTCGCTATCGGGCCGGTTCAGATATGCGAAAAAACGAGAAAAATAGACCGATAAATGTTTACTTTATGAAAAACACAACTTTTTTTTGTTGCTAAATGAAATTTATTTGGATTTATTAAAGAAAGGATAAAGTGTTTTGAAAGGAATATTAAACGAAACCCTTTTTGCGAACTTCGATCACACTTACCCACTTGTTTTATTTTATTGAGAGCATACACCAGACATGTTTGCTTGACAACTACGCTCGCCTGTAAGTCTTCGAGATGAGTGCAGATCAAACACAAAGAAATAGACACCACTGAACAATATAGCTGGAAACTCCACAAAGAGTATGTAATAGAGCCATGGGAGTTCAACAGGAACAGCAACGTTGGCTGACAAGTGCCTTTACGAATGCGGCCATGCGCAAATATATACGTTCTACTACAACAGCAATGAAAACTATACTCAATGTTGCCAAAGGACAAAACTAAAATTCTACTATAGTGCACCAAGGTGGCTTGCTTCAACCAATAATAAGGCTAGTCGTAACATCCCCTAAAAAGTGATACATCATACGATAATTTCATATTCATAATTTGATTTAGTAGTGTGAAATCTATAAGAATAAATTATTATTTTAATAGAGAGATTTTGGTACTGACCAGCGTAATGTATATTATTAAAAGTAACTTTTAATTAAAAAAAATACATGTTCACATAATATTACTTTTTTGTATCTAAAATGATAAACATATATAATTTTCAAAGACTAATCTAAAATGCTTTCAATAAACATTATAATTAAATGTCTCTTTCTAACAAAAAGCACTTTAAACACTTATGTGACATATTTTACAGAACACCAAAAAGTCTTTTTTTTTAACGCTTTTCTCTACTGCAATAATTTAACGAGAAAAAGTTGTAATTTTTACTATCATTATTTTAAATATTTCAAAAAATATTTTTTTTGAGTTTTTCACTACTGTGCTAATAGTAATATCTTTATGAAATGTGACACGCTTTCATTCATTACTTTATTTTTCATTTGAAAATGTGATAATGGCTTTTTGTTTTATCATATATGCTACTATTTTTTTTTTAAAGAACGTCTTTAAACAAACACTTTGTTGTCAAATAATAAAAAATACTTGTCATATAAAAGTTATAATGATGTTAAGCTGAAAAAATATTAAACAACACGTCACTAATCTTCACTGTGAAAATTTTTTAATAGGACACCAAAATTTTATTATATATATTATATACATTTATTATCAACATGAAATGAAAAATAATCCATTTTTTCTGCTTATTTCCAGATGAGCATTGATGTAAGAATGCAGTAATTTATTTTTTGTTGTTCATTTGCTGTAACGTAAAATAAAGTTAAGAAATTAATAAGGATAAAAAAAAAGATAAATAATAAAACATGATACTGTTTGTGATAAGATTTTCATATTAGTTATAACACTGCACTCTTTTATTTTATTGGCTTGTTTTTGTTATTTAGAACATTTTACGTATTCATTTGCAGAAGTTCGCTGAATATACAGGGTGTCCAACAAAGGATTAAATTCTTTTAAAAACCAGAAACAAATAAGCAGCAACATCTATTACAGTGTTCTTGAAAAAAAATGAGGTAGTTAGAAATTTGTGTTTTTTAGATGTAAAAATCATAGATAGATGATGATGCACTGTGTGAAACTGCTAGAAAAGCATAACGAAACGTATGAAAATGGATCAAAATCTACTAAGCTTTCAACTTTCATTTTATTTAGCTCCGGAAACACAAAATATACTAGTAAATCTACAAATGAGGAGCCTCAACGTCAGCTCTGAAAGTCATTGTTTTTTAATCTCACCCTTCATATTATTTAGCATTTTACAAAATCGAAATTTAATTTATTTTATGTTACATACATATTTATAGGCATATAAAATACTTCGGAGGTTACAGGTATTAGAAGCGTTAAATTAAACACGATTTATGCAATGATTTTCTGGAATTCTTAAGAACTTCTTATTCTTGTAAATTTTTAGATAAAAAAATACGTTTCTTATGTTGATATTCTTTGAAATATGATTGTTAAACAACTAATAGAAAAAAGAGGAAAAAAAGCAATGCATTTAAAAAAAAAAATAGGAATTTATGTTTCACGAAAAGTTGCAAAAAAATTTCCAATAATTTTAACAATTAATTTCTAAATTCTAATAGATATATCGGCAAATTTTCAAAGCTATTGCATATATTTAAGACCTCCATATCGAAAATTTAGTATCCGTAATTTTACGTTTAAATCCATTATTCAAACATGCGATTTTCATTTCAGTTAAAAATGTAATTTGAAAATCGTCTGCATTTCCATAGGAAAACATTATGACCTAAAAAGAAATGTTCTATATTTTTCGAACGAATCAACCAAATGTAACTAAAAACTATACAGCTCATTCCGGGTACCTCACCAACATACCCATCGAAAATCAACTTACTAGGACGTTTTTTACGGCAGTTATCGCGGAACAGACAGACAGACAAACAGACAAACAGACGGAAATCAAAAACTTTTTACGTCTCCACAGTGAGTCTTCACTGACGTTTCGGCAATTATTTGTGTTTTAAAATTCCAAACTTATTTTCAGCAATGTTGTCATTGGATAGTCCGCTCTATCGGTGATATTTGGAACTAAAACAAGAAACCATAGTGATGAAATTCCGCACTTCATACATTACTTTCCTACAAAAATAACTTCAGTAGATTTCACTGTTTACTCATTTTCAGGTACGTTCGTAATTATATAAATATATAGCACCTATAGTCGTCGTCTGGTCCGTCCGTCTGTCCGCATATAACAGCGAAAGAATTACCCAACCGAATGGTTTGAAATTTAATATATATAATACTAGCAGAATTTTGTAGAGTCATTTAAAATATTATGTAAATCGAATCAAAACTTAAACAAGAACGAAAAATCATGCTTCAAGCATAGATTATGTAACACTTTCCAACGCTTCCAAAATAATTTTACAAATCATACCGTTTAATAAGCTGAAAGATAGCATCTAAGTAAATAATTTGGAAAACGCATAACATATTTAAAAACATAATTTCAGGAATTTGCAACCTATACAGTATTCGGAAAAATATCTGAATACTTTTATTTAGCCCTGTATATGATCTATAAATTTGTATATATACTACATAGGATGCTAAATTTTAGTTCAGTTAGGAAAAGCGTAGCACAGTTTAAAATTCTCCTTCTGGAGTTTGTCAATAAATGGAAATGTGTTCGCGAATTTTTGTGCTTCCCTGTATATGATCTACAGAATTTATACACACCACGTAAATACACAAAAAGTGAGTTCCAGGAATTATTGAAAACAGACAATAGAGAATGCTTTTGTGTCTCCCTGTAAATGAACGATGACTGCTATACACACAATATTCTGGAGTAAGCCTCTTGTAATGCACCTTAGTGATATATATAAATTTCAATGTGTTTAAAATAATGAAACATTATTTAAATAAACCGCAGACGATTTTTCTCCATAGATGTAATGTAACGGAATTCTTTTGACTGTTCCTGTAAAGTTACTATAAGTGCTATGCACACCCTATTCCATATTAAGCTTCTTGTAATGTACCTTAGTGATATATATCAATTACAATGTGTTTGAAATTGAGTAACATCATTAAAATAAACGGCAAATGATTTTTCCCCATAGATCGCAATGTAACGAAATTCTTTTGAGTGTCCCTGTAAAAAAAACTATAAGTGCTACACACTTTCGTTGAAGTAGGGAACATGCTATAGAGTACTACAATAACATATAAAAATTGCAGAGCAATCCGAGCATATTTACGGGAGTTAGAGCACGGACAGACGGCCAGACGGCCATCCGGCCAGACAAACCGAAGTCATAAACACTTTTCAACTAGGTTGGAAAGTGTTAAAAAGATATTAACCATCCTAATACCTTATTTGACCCAAAAATTTTTGGTTTTGGTAAACTTAAGAAAGATATTAACCATCCTAGTACCTTATTTGACCCAAAAATTTTTGGTTTTGGTAAACTTAAAAAAGATATTAACCATCCTTGTACCTTATTTGACCCAAAAATTTTTGGTTTTGGTAAACTTAAAAAAGATATTAACCATCCTAGTACCTTATTTGACCCAAAAATTTTTGGTTTTGAAAAAAAAAATAATTTTAATAAATAAAATCATATAGCCATTTTGTAGAAGGAATCTGCATTTAATAGAATTGAATTTCTAGTTCAAATGATGCAAAACTAAGAACGCTCACCAAAATTAATAACTTGGTACTAGGAGGGTTAATAACAATTTTCTTCATTCTATTAAATGCTATCATACGTAATTAATTCAATGATATCTCACGATAGATAATAATTCTAGGTCGCCTTGGTGATTACGTCATATTATTGTCGTATTAATGAATTTAAAAACTGAATTTGTATACTAAAATAGTTTAATTATAGCAATACTATTATCTATCAACAGTTTTTTGGATAGATGTTTCCGGAGAAATAGATATTAACAGTTCTAAAATTTTCAAAGCTAGGCTTAAGTTTTTCATTGGAATATTTAGTAAGCGTCAACAAATTATAAAATGTTGCCAATTTAAAATATATTTATTTTATTACGGAAATTAATCATATCATAATAACAGACGATATAATTCATTTCACTGAAACTAGTTATAGTACGAACGCACCTAATTCGTCATGTTTAATGTACAATTTCAGAATTGTTAAGTTTAAAGAAGTATGGAGTTACTTTAACTAACTTTCCTGTTGAGAGCAAACTTTTCGTACCTTTCATAGAATTATGTTGATTGAATTTGAATAACAATGTTAAAGTACAGAATTTTCATTGAGAACATATGAGGACATGAGTTTCCAAACTCGCCTTATCCAAAAAATCGAATTCGAGGAAATCGCGAAAAACCACTGACTGCTTCCATTGGTTTTCATTGTAAACCAAGATTTTAGAAAGCCATAAAAACATGCTAAATCTAGTTTTACTGCGGATTGTAGTGTTTTTCAGTGAAGATTTACCAATAGAATAGATTGATATAAAAGTAAGCTGCGCCGCCCTGCGCGTCAGATGAACACCGAACCCAAGTCCTGAGGGACTTATATCGCGCCAGCAGGTTTGTGTCCCTGCGGCGCTTCTACCGGTCAGAGGACCGTCACCTACGTGCCCTCTAATCTTGAACACACGTGTCGACGACGTAGGCCGTTGCGGTACGCGGTGAAACCACGGGGAGTCCCCGCGAGACACTTGGAGACGGGCCGGCGTCTCCCAACAGCTTCGAAGCTGGAAACCCAAAAGGGAACCAGGCCCTAAGCCTTAAGTCAGGATGTTCCAACCCGTACTTGCTCTATCACAACTCGAGGGGTGTGAAAACCTACGGAAAAGTCACGGTTCCCTCTCGTAGTGGATCTGAATAGATTGATATAGAAAACACTACTTTTTAAATTTTGGATAAGGCGAGTTTTGAAACTCACGTCCTCATATAATATAGAACACGTTAAACGCCGCTTGTAATGACGTTACTTTTGTAATATAATCCTTTGTAATGCGAAGACACTCACAAGTTAGTAATGTTAAATCATTGGCACCGTTGTTTTAATTTTACCAGTTGAATTTTAATATTGTAAATGATTTTTCTTGCAAAGGATATCTGAGGTTGATGTCCATCCGGTTATCTTTATACTTTTTTGATTTTGGTTGCAGTTTTTTTTTTTCGAGGCAACTTCAGTTTTGGAATCGAAAGTGAAAAATACCTGGTTAGATATCGAATTCAGAAAGTCCGTGCAAAAAAGAATCGTTTTAAAATATTGAAATTTGAAAAGGACGCTGCCATTGAGTTAACATTAGCTTGCCAGTGTCTTACATCATTAAGAGATTTTGCTTACCGAAAAAGTTAGGACAAAAAAAAACAAAAACATATCGCCTCCAAACTTTTGCCACGTACTGTATATATATATATACATATAATGGCTTTGTCCGAAATGTTCGTACATCATATTGTTTGTAAAAGTAAATTATATTTTAAACAAGAGGGGAAAATTCTGCTATAAGGCCGAATATAGATTGCCACACACGGCTTTTATTTAAAAAATAAATAAACTAGCTGTAACTCAGAATAAAAACGCAATGACAACAAACAATTTTAAAATATCTAAATAACAAATAAAAATTCCCCTGTTAAAGTGTTGAATTGTTCAATAACCATTCGATTTAGAAAAATATTTTTCTACCACTGAGCAATTTTTTTTAATGAAATTTAATTCATGTTGCTATGGCAGCAGACGATAAAACGATATCTTTGGAATAAGGGAATAAATAGAAGAAAAAAATTTGTTGATGTTTGTGATAAAATGTTTTTCTTTATTTTTTAAAAATGTATATACATAATTCACTTTTATATTTTACCAGAATAATAAGTTTACTATAATTCGTTACTCATGCTATGGTCAGTATACACGATACACGTCGAGCCACAATGCCTTTATCATTATCTTTTTACGCGTAAAAGTTTCGCTACGGTACTCCATTGTGAAGTTTTATAATTTTTGAAATCTAATATTTGAAAAACGACATAATCATTAGATTTAAAATTTATATCAAGAAAAATACAATTTTTTACCATTCTAACGCAGTTTGTAAAACAATTTTGTGACAAATACTTTTCGAGTTATTAATTTTTTAAATAACTTCAAATGTTTCATTTTCCGAGATTAATCTGTGGCAACGATGGATTGCTGTGACTTTTCATAAACATGAAAAATGATTGAGATTGAAAGAATAAGCCACCCTGTGTGTGGCTAAAAAAAATATATTTAATCAATTTCATTTTGTTTTTATAATATGTTTAATATATATTTACTAATCCCATGCAAAGTTAATATTTTACCCTTTAATTTTAAGAACTTTGGAAATTCAATATTCATTTTAAATGTTTAATCAGGTTTTTCTTATCATTAGTATGTGGTCCACTACGAGAGGGAACGTGACTACCTCTGTAGGATTTCACACCCCTCGAGTTGTGGTAAAGCAAGTACGGGTTGGAACATCCCGACTTCAGGCCTAGGGCCTGGTTCCCTTTTGGGTTTCCAGCTCCGAAGCTGTTGGGGGACGCCGCACATAGGAGTATTTTATGAAAAATGTGGACAAAAATATTTTGTGAGCTATATCAAATTGAAATGTTGTGAAAAGCTATTTAGAGCCATTATATATAATTTTTTAACAAAACATACAACTTTTTTTTACGAATTTACAAAAAAATATTTGCTTTTTAAAAAATAAACTATATATTTAAAACAATTCAGAATAAACGTTTATGATATTTAATGAAATATTAAGTTTTTTTTTTTTTTGCATATTTATGAAAAGTTTTTTCTTTAACTTATCAGATTCATCTTCATCCTCATCTTCCTCTTTTTTTTTGGATGTTGTTCGTATGGTGTTTCTGGGAGTAATAGTTCTATTGTTTCGCTAGAAAATGGCTTGCTTTTTTTTCTTAGGCTTTGGTCTTGAACTACTTGTAAAAGGATCAGAATTTAGTAAAAGTCTGTTCAAAACATCTTTATTATATTGCTCTCGACAAAATCTTCAGGAAAAATTTTGCCTATATTGGCGGAAATGTTTGTTTCTAGCTTCAGCAGCCTCCTCCGAAAGTTGGCCGATAGGTAATATTGCATGTTTAATTACTGTAGACCCATGTACTAAAACTTTATGTACTATTGGTGACATTGGGTGCTACCCATATAATTCGACATAAAGCTTTGCAGTTTCTTCAGTGTAATTTTCAAATTTCTTAACATCAATTTTATATCCACTTGACAGTGCCTCTAAAATTACTTTGGTCAAAATTAGGTCAAAATTTTTTCCAGTGACTCGGGAAGCAGTATTAGGGTCCACAAAAAATCTTCTTGATACATTTCCCTCTTGCGTTTTGCCAACACCTGCCTTGGGAATATCTACTAGACCCATTTCTTCTTTGAAACTATTTTGAATTCGTTTTTTTTATTTGTTTTTTTTTTTGTTTCTGCCACAACATTTTTGTCTTCATTGATTCTTGCTTGCCACTTTTTAAGATGAATTTTATATGACAAATGCAAAAGTGATTTAAAAAATCGAATCCATGCATAAAGAATTGATAAACCGAATCTTAAGGCATCAGGATTCTCAGGATTCTTCTTCTCCAACGTATTAAATTTTTTTGAAGTTTCTCCACATATGTAGCATCTCATTGTTGATGAAGTACTTGTCGCAGCATTGCAAACCTTCGCATCTTACCATAGTAGGTATCAGCGTGTGTTTTACATAATATAAACTACCATTAGTAGTAGGTATATCAGTTTTCTTAAGATTTTTAACTTGATTTTCAATGTATTCAATTTCTTCATTATTAATATAGTTCGTTTCATGAACAAAACGAATGCGTATTGGCCTGCAGAACCCTGTAGTGGAAGGTAGAGGGTTCTGCCACCAAATCTTTTATTGGTCGCCAACTTCTTCAGCCAATTTTATGTTAAGCCAATGTTCATTTACCTTAAGAAAGCAACTTTTTTCCCTATTTGGCAGTCTCCCATGTTTCTTTAAAATCCGAATTGAAACGGCTTAACGAACGTTTTATTGATTCTTGTTCATCTACTGGGCATTTCGTCATTTCTATAACTTGCTTTCCATGAAACATTATTTTTCATCTATTTTCTTATTAGAACAATCTTGCATCAAGTCGAACAGCAACTTTCTTGAAACATCTTTCACTGTCACTGAAGTTTCTAAAAGAAAAATGAAGTTTTTTCGTTTTCAAAATATCGTCATCTTCTGATACCATTTTTTTTATAAAAGGGTAAAAAAAAATTGGGGCAAATTGGGGCAAGATTTTATTTTATGAATATAACAAGCAATATCTAAATTTTATATTCCAACAAAAAGTTTTGCCGGGAAAAGGGCGGAATGTATTTATAAATCACTAATAATTTTAAAGAACTAGTAAAAATCACACTTATTTTTAAAGATAAAAGAATGTAGTTTTATTCATAATTATATTCATTTATAACTAAAACTAACTACAGTAATTTAAGCTACATACCTGCCATTTCTTTGTCCAGAAAGGGTTTTTTCAGATCTTTACTGTATACAACGATAAATGCAATCAAATTATGCCCTTCTCACAACAACGCTGTGAAAAGAGACATCTGCGATGCATGACAGCTGTGTTCAGACTGATAACGCGACGGGTAGTGTTACCGAACATTCCTAAGATAGTGTTTACGTGAAGCACCCACTACTAAGCTATACAAACAATTAAAGTATTGCGGTTTTTAACAAACTTCATTTTTCGACTTTTGTCCAGCTTTTTTTTAGAAATACTCCTCTGTGCGCCGGCCCGTCTCTAAGTGTCTCGTGGTGACTCCCCGTGGTTTCACCCCGCGTATCGCAACGGCCTACGTCGTCAACACGTGGGTTCAAGGTTAGAGGGTCCGTATTAAATCGGCTCTCTGACCGGCCGAAGCGCCGTAGTGACACAAAGCTACTGGCGTGATAAAAGTCTCTCAGGACATGTGTTCGGTGGTCGCCTACGCGCGGTGCGCTCCCTCACGGGCGAATGCGGTGCAGCTTACTTTTATCATTAGTATGTTTTTATATTGCATGTTGTTATTGCATTTAACTACTGTAGTTTTTATGTATTCTATATGGTTTGTTTCTTTTAAAATTTATTTTTAAAAATCGAAATTCGCATCACATATTTATTTGGGATTTTAATACCCTTTGTATATATGTGACTATTAGTCACTGCTAAAAGTGTTTATAATGTGTTAATGGATTTAAATTTTCAAAACTATGTAGCAGTACATAGAGAACACAGTATTAACTGCATTAAATTAGTACTGTATTAAGTTAGATATTAAAAATCAGGGCGAGCGAATTACATAATGGCATGGTTGGTAAACATGGAAAAGTATCATAATTACCATGCAGTTTTTCTTAAACATTACGATTTAGATTAATATTATAATATATTATCTTATTGATAAAATTAAAGATAATTACTTTAAAAAGCTACCAAAAATTAACTGTTTAATTTGTAAAAAATTCCATAATAAAATAAAAAATATAAGGTAAAGCCAGGAGAGATGACGCGGTCAGAGAGATTGCGCACATAGAGGTTCGGGAGGAAGGAGCAGAGTGCGCGCGCAGCTACTCCAAGTAGTTGTACAACAACAGTAGTGGAGTGTCTACTTGAAACTGCACGTTGATTTTTTGAGCGTCTAAGTTAAAGCATTGCTATTTTGCTTTGTTTTCCCAAAGTAAGTGCTTGAATTTTCATAGCTATTCATCAGAATTTCTATACAATGTCAGTAGTACAAAATATTTTAAACTTAAACGATTTCTCATAAGCTACTATTCTAAACTAACAATGTGAACTTCAACGGTTCGTTTTATTAGCGGCCATGTTTAAATAAAAGACCGCGCAATCTCTCCTACCAAAATTGGAGAGTTTGCGCATCTGCTACTTAGGAGAGATGGCGCATTGTCCCCATTAGTTTCCACGTTAGGAGAAATTACGCAGCCTATTGGTAAATTTGCATTAAAAAATGAAAAATGAAAATGGACTAATTTTAAGTTAAACGTGTTATCAAGTAACTTAATGTTATTTTGTATTCTTATCTGGACTTGCTTTTTCTGATTCTTTAGTTTTTTCCATTTTAATTAAAAAAATTTAATCGTTTTTAAAATTATTTCCTTTTTTCCGATTCTTTAATCATTAGGTTGACATATTCACTCCTAATACAATATTATTTGTTCGCAAAAACCTTACAACAATGTCGTTTAAGGGTAATTATTATTGTTAACAATTTAATTGTAGTTATTATTAGTAACAATCTCTCCTACCCATGTGCGCAATCACACCAACCCTGTAAGGACAGATTCGCAAAATAACTTTCTTTGTTTTATTACAACTGTTATATTAAATTGCAACATAAGAACAAAATAGCAATGGAAATTGCATAAAAAAACAAATGAAGTAAAAATTATTCATGGATAGTTTAGCAAAAAATTAATATTTAGATTTTTATTGTTATTCTTTTGAATTGTGCGCAGACTCTCCTAGCTTTACCTTATAAAAGTACATTAAAATAACAACTAGAAAACAACGGATCCATAACTATGGATTGTTTAAAGAAATGTTAACGACTATGAAAATGTTTTATAATTTTGTGATATTATTTTTCTTGCATTTTTTAAATATTAATTTAATTTTCAGTATAATACTTTTACTCAGATTGATTAACAATACTGAATTTATGAAAACAATAATTTAATTTCCCGAGTAAAAAAAAAAAACGAAAAACATTTAGACGCTTGAGAACACTTTATTAACTGCATTAAATTAGTACTGTATTAAATGAGGAACAACAAGGAACATTCAGGAAAACAACAGTTATTTAGGACAAAAAAACCTGCATCTTCCACACAGATAAAAATCTGCATTATCACTGCAAGTTTTTGTCCGAAATAACTGCAGTTACTCTAAAGGTTAAAAGGACTGTATTTTCACTGTAAGGTTTTATCCGACGTAACTGCAGTTTATCCAAAGTTAAAACACCCCGCATTTTCCTTGTAGGTTTTCATCCAAAATAACTGCAGTTTTCGTGAAGGTGGTGTTAAATATATGTTAAGTGTTTTCCATCCATTGTTGGTATTCATAAAGTTAGTAAAATCATTTCTTTTCAGCTTGCACTTTGCAAATGTTAAAATCGATTCAACAAAGTTTTTATTTATCTCAAACCTTTTACTTTTCATCAGTCGAGGACTAGAAAATGTATTTCCAAAAATGTGTGTACATAGGAAACACAACTGATTTTTGATTTTCATTTGAATAAACAAATTCACTATTTACTATTACTATCAAGTAGATTTTACAAACTTTTTGTTCGAAATGGTCACAGATTATACATTTTAACAATCCACTCCAGACAGATTCATTCCCCATTGTGCAAGAATACATTTTCTCAATATCTGAACAATTCAGCCCCCAAGTGAAAATCTCTCAATGTTTTTACAGATTTAGAGTTAATAGTTTCACTAAAAACAGAATTATCTGCATTACTATTTTCAGATGCAATATTTTATACAGTTAATCTTTTCAGTTATATTACTTTCAGGATATTTATCAAGCGTATTTTTAGAAGCACATCCCAATTTCCCTTTTCAGCACAAACATTATCAGACAAAGTAGAATGAGCTATTACATCTAAACTTTCGTTTTTCATCATGCCGGGGATTTCAAATAAGACAGACGGTGCTTTTTCGAAGGACGTTCTTTTGGGTTTCTCCTCTTATTTCGTTATTAATTTATACTTATTAACTTCTAAACTGCTTAAAATATACCTAAATAATCGTCCATTCTTTTATAACCGCGAATTTCATGTATAAATAAATAAATGGAGAAATAAATATGAATGAAGTTACGATAAACAACTGCCACGTGCTAAATACATATTGGGTGATGGGAAACTATCTGGTAAAATTTTAAAGGGAAGTAGAGTGGACCAAAAGAAGCCCTTTTTGTCATAGAATATGTGACCGAAAAAACCACGTACAGGTGCCATCTATTGGCTCTTATAAGCTGTCTTTCATTGCACCTTTCACATTTTTCTACACCGGCGCTTAAACGCACCGTTTCAGGACACTCACTCTATGACGAAGAATACTTGTTTAGGTTCCCTCTACCACTCTTTAAATTTTTGCCAGTTATTTTTCGATCACCCTGCCATATCGTTTAGTATCACCTATATTTATTTGCATGGGTAATTAATACTAGTTTATAAAGCTAAGAATTAAAATTGACTTTCTATAAAAAGTCTGATTTGTTCTATTATATTTGGATATTTAAGTGTTAAATTGATATATTAATGCTTTATGCACTTCTTTATATATTCCCAGGTAACTAATTATATTCCACTCTTTAAAAAAAATTATTTTTCACGGCCACTTTTGTAAAAAAGATCCTTTTCGTGTAACATCTGCTAATGCAATTTTATCCCACGCAGAATTTTAATTAGATTCGTTGCCAGAAGTTAGTCATAACTTTCGTTGCCCAGTGATTGAATGTTACTACCACAATAGCGTTTTAGAACTCTGTCACCTTTAATTTCTCTCTAATCGGTAAATAATTCACCGCATCCGTCCCAATATTATCGGTAACCAGCAAATCCCTTCTTACTTTCTCCCGCGCTATCGCTTGGCTAATTATTGCATTTTACTCTTTACATCAAAATTTAAACTAGAATTTTAATTAAATGCGTTTCCAGAAGCTAGTCATAATTTTCGTTAGCCCAGCGATTGAATGATACGATCCCAATGCTTTTTTAGAACTCTGTCGCCTTTAATTTCTCTCTAATCGGTAAATAATTCACCGCACCCGTCCCAATAATATCGGTAACCAACAAATCCCTTCTTACTTTCTTACGCGCTATCGCTTGGCTAATTATCGTCTTTACATCGAAATTTAAATCACCCATGTATTTCAATCCAACTGTCACCCGTTGACAAGAGATGTGCTTTAGCCAATATCTATAACAAAAATGTCGTCACAACCTTCACCAAGTAAAAATGTGAAATCTTTCACTCTTAGACTCCTCACCATGCTGTTAGGATAAAAATATTTCATGGGGGCCACTCTCATAGCGTTTGTGTGCTATCTCTTATCTTTATTAAAACTCTTCTGAAAAGCCACAAGTGAATATTTTTAATCTTAGCGGACTCTGTGTTATTGCCTGTGCATTGTACTCTATCAAGGAAAATTACAACTTCATTAAATATAAAATTCGTTCTGAAGTTGTTTATCCGAAGCTTCAAAAGTCATTTTGAGACACCCGGTGCACTTTGTCTGGAAATGCGGTTGTAACATTGCATAAACGACAGTCATCTTCTAGAATAGAAATTTGAAATTTTGCATAACACTGGAAATTTCAAATAAATTATTTTATGTGAATTATGTTTTCATAGTTTGTTTTCTAAAATTAAAAGTGAATTTCTCAAAATCTGGCTGTTATGCATGATAAAGGGTGGGGGCAAATTATACATTTTATTAATAACCTACACTTTTAGTAACCTATACCTTTATCCAATTACGGGAGACAGATCCCGATCGTGTGCGTTTTATGCCCCTCAGGACAGGAGTGCGACGGTTGAGACGCTGACGGGCACCCCTCAGGCGCATGGCGGCGCAGCTCAGTTTTATACCGTTCTCCAGTGCCTTAATCTAAAAGCGAACAGTACGGGTCCCCAAGGAATTACGGACCTAGACCGAACTCTCCTCTGTTACTGCGTTATTGATACTCCCTCTAAGCAGCCTTGCCTACATTAAAGCTTTTTGAATCTGCGTTAGATATGATAATGTGTTACAACAAAACCATATATCTTATAACAAAAAAAAAACTTCTTTTTTTCATGAGATAAAAGCAGTTTTCATTTTCTTTCAAAAATATCTCCAGTTATCTTAAGAGAATCTACTAAGTCACTGAAATTAATTTGAAGGCCATTAACTTCCCGAAATATACTTATGTGAAGCTCTAAATAGATTATATTTATTGCAGGAAACCCGTAGTTTTCATTTTTCTTTAATACCTGTAAAAACCTTTAAAATACTTTCAATTTTTATGAAGGACATAATGAAGGAATGGGAATTTGCTTAAGCGAAAAAATTTGCCACCAGAGGGCGTTTTTTGATGATTTGACATTTAGCATACATTTACGATAGGTAACAAATTTTATTACAATAGAACATGTTGAACAAAACTTTTTTCGCGACATCTTTTTAGCATTTCCCGGAACACACTGCGGTCAACTGTGGAACATGCTATCTTACGATTCCAGATGGTAGCTGAAAATGCTGGCCGTCATTCAATGTTTTTTTTTGCAATAAAATATGTAAATGCATGCTAAATGTATAACTAATTGATAACGACATCTGGTGGAGAAATTTTAAACAATTTTTTGTTGTATAAACAAATTCCTATTCCTTCATTATGTCCTTCACAAATTTTCACAACTTTCTGTCCAATAGTTCTGTCCGTAGACAACTTTAAAGTAGGGTCTTTTAAAAATGGACACCCTGTATTTGGTTATGTTCTACATTTACGCTTATTTTATACTAATTAAAGATATTAATGTAATAATTTTTATTATTTTAACTTATTTAATACTTATTAGAAAAGCTAGATTAAATTTACATAGCTACCTGAAAAAAATAATGATGTTTTTACAAAATCGGGTATTTTTTATATTGGCATTTCTGGAAATGCTGATAAATGTTTTCATTAACATCAATTTAAATTTTTAGAAGTTTAGAGTCAGTGCATATTATTCAAAAGTTATTTTAAAATGTGTTTCATTTTATGGTTTGACATTTCAAAGTCATATTATTGTTGTTATGCAAATTTATAGAAACTGCTAAAACTGCTTTGATTTCTATTTTTAAAGGAATTAATTGTTTGTAAAATTATCATTTCAAAGGATTAACTCTTTCGGAAAATAAATAGTATAGAAATAAGAAAGTTGTTTAACTGAATAATTATTGTCCAGGAAACATTTAAATGTTCCAAATTAAATTATGTGTGATATTTATAGAACTTTTATTTATTTATTATAATGTAATGAATAAACATAAATTAGTAACTTAAATTTCTTTTCCATTAAAGTAGAGATATTTTTCCAACCAGTAAGTTGAATATGACCATGTTTTTTCTCACAGAAAATATTCAGAATTTAAATATTTAATCTTACTTGATTTTATTATCAAATGTAAGTCGAAAGAAACTAAATATGTATAAGTAAGTTTCATGGAAAATGTTTATTTTACACAGCAAAACAACGTGGTTATTAATTAAAAAATGGTCTCTCAAGTAATTTAAATAGCTATCGATAAATACGCATTTAGTTGATTTTTTAAACGCAGTTACTTTTTTTTCGATTATCCTTATCCAAGTTTGGTCGGGGAATTTATGTCAATTAGTCATTCTGTTAGATAACAGATATTCTGCACATTCTTTAAAATGTTTTTTTTTATTCTAAAAATTATTGTGTTTTTCAGGAGAGTATTTCAGGGCATAAAGAGTTAGTTGCTCTTATTTGTATTTTGTTTTATCTTCACTCAATGTAGGCTGGGGATGTTATTATATTATTTATTCATTTGATATGAAAATAATTTACAAGAAGTGGATTAATTTTAATCTTTATTTAAAATCTGTGAGTTCAATGTTTCTAAACAAAAGTGTGAAGAGTATTTCTATTGTGACTGTCAAATTTACGTTTGTGATTGTGAAAATAAATATTGTAAATGTGCAAAACAAACAATAAAAATCAAAATATGGCATTTAAAATTTCTCTACAATGCTTGATAATACAAATATTTTAGACAAATTTAATAAACATATTATAGGAATTTGTCTAAAAACACAGATACTGCAAAACATATTTTCTTCTTCTTTTAAAGGCGAGATTTTTCAAACAGCCTTAAATTTTCTGTTTATAATAAAAATTCTGCACAACTTTTTTCCTTCTTTTTACAGCAAAATAATTACATAATTTTTTCCCCATAAAAAATTGTTTTCGTCGTTACTGTAATTCTTGATTAAAAAAAATCCTCAAGTAAAATATTTTTTACTCGCGATCAAAAATTACATTTAGGTCAAAATACTGAAAGAAGCTATCAGTTATTTATAAATTTACTGAAATAAGGTTTTATAATGGATTTTAAAAAATTGATTTTGATGAGAAAAATTACATGTTTTTTTTTTGTCAATTGGAACATGAAATATTTACTCTAGCAGACATCTAATTAATTTAAAATCATGTATATTTATAATTAAAAATATCAAGAATGTAAAAAAAAGAACTCACCTCTTTTTGAATGTTCATTCCTATGCTAAAATGAAATTCAGTTTGAAACCTGAAAGGAGATCGCTTTTTATTTTCTTCAATATAAGAAAATAGATAAGAAGAAAAAATATCTGCGTTAATCGCCGATTTTAATTGCGAAGCAAAGTAAGTAAGATTAATTTTTTTTAGTTTTATTCTTCTAGCGGGATTTTTGTAAGTATTGGGTTGTTCGGAAATTTCGTTCTGTTTGGGAAAATTAATTCATACCGGTAAATCTTATAATTTAATATTAGACATTAATTCCGATAGCTAATTTATAATAATTAACAGGCAGAATTTTCCGGTGCCAATTATTTTTTTTAAACGAAACGAATTTTCCGAACAACCCAATAGTAGGGATTTCTATGAACAGTTTTTTACTTCCAAAGTCTTCAGTAGTATGCCACATTTTGAGCCATGTTCATTTAATTTTTGGTTTTTATAATATTTATTTTTTTATCTCTCCCTCTACCCTTCAGCAGGTGGTACACATTCCATGAGTCTGTTCCTTTATTAGGTGCGTTCGTTATTATATAAATACGTAGCACCTTTAGTCGTCGTCTAGTCCGTCCATCTGTCTGTCCGTCTGTTCGTCTGTCTGCATATAACAGCGCAAAAACCACCCAACCGAATGGTTTGAAATTTAATATATATAATCGGTGCAGAATTTTATCGAGTCATTTCAAATTTTATGAATATCGAATCTAAATTTAAAACGATATTAATAAAAGTTTTCTTTATTCTATTAAATCTTATCATACGTAATCTATATGATAAAAGCGAAAGTCGTGTGACTGAGGAAAACAAATACGGCTTAACCACATCTTTTTCCATACGCCAAGCAACCATTTTTATTCAAAATAAATTTTTCGAATAAAATTGCATAAAAGTTACATTTTTAGAAAGATCGTTCAAAAAAATTGATTGCTTAAGAGATGAGTTGCATTTAAAAATGTATAAATTCTGAGATAACTTCAGGGAAAATTAGTTTAACAACCGAATATCTCAATCCATTAAAGTAAATAAACAAAATATTCATTCATCGTGAGTCATAGAAATATTAACCATGGAGGTAATCATTCGCAAAGCAAGATCTCCATGGTGAATTTACAGCTCTGTCTCGTGTCGAAATAAAAGCACCTGTAAACATGGCATACGAAATAAGAAAAAAAGGTTTCCGCATTTCGTTCATAGCAGACGATATAATTAATTTAACTGAAATAATAACGTTAACTTTTTACATTGTAAAACTTGTTATAGCACGAAACGAATGCACCTCATTTGTCACGTTTAACGTACAATTTCAAACTTGTTATTATTGGAATCCCTTCTGTCACCTTTCGCAAAAAATTATTAATTATAGGCTATTGTCATTTTATTTATTATATTTTCTTCTTTTACGTGGTACTACACTTCTAAAAAGATTGTGTGGTTTGAACCATCTTTTGGTGCTGCATTAACAGCAACCATAAGATGGTGAAATCTAGTTCCAACATTTTGAGCTATGGTGCAACAGGATCTCTAGGATCTCTCCACGAGATTTCAGCATCTCATTGCAGCACCTAAATTTAGTTCAAACCATCCCAAAACTTTTAACAATGTAGGGTAACGATTTTCTTCACTCCATATTTTAACACTTCTCCATTGATCGCTCCATGTCGTGGTGCCTTTTTTTTAATTCATTAAAAACTGCCTCTTTACTTACGTCCATGTCTAAAACAATGTATGGCCACTGTTCATTTTAATTAAAATTTCCTTTGCTGTTCTTAAGTAATTTTTTGTAATTCTTTTGACATACAGGGTCTGTTCTGGAAGTAGTAGGGCTCATTTTAAAAAAAAATAATTATTCATGAGAGTATAAGCGATTAGAAATTTTCAAAATAGCACCCTTCCGCATCCACACACTGCTGCCAACGAGTTTTCCAGTTTTCGTGTGCGTCCAGGAACACCTAGACCGGAATGCTGTTTAACTCCCTCGTCACGGCCTGTTGAACCGCCTCTACCGAGCCATGATGCTTCCCCTTGATCGTCGATTTTATTTTTGGGAATAGAAAAAAGTCTGGCGGGGCCAAGTCGAGGCTATAGGGGGGATGAGGCAGCGTTGCCACATTGTGCTGGGCAAGATACTCCACTACGCGAAACGCTGTGTGGCTCGGCGCGTTGTCATGGTGCAGCCGAACTCAAAAACTTGGGTTTGAGGAATGTTCAATTCATCAGCAATCATTTTGATGCTCCTCCTACGATCACTGTTCAGTAAATTTTTCACTTGCAACCCATTTTCTTTGGTCTTGCTGGTCGAAGGGCGTTCGGAGCGGTCGTCGTCTTCCACTCTTTCCCTAACTTCTTGGAACAGCTTGTGCCACTCAAAAACACCCGACCTACCCCATGGCAGCATCACCGTAGGCCTCTTTAATCATGTCGTGAGTCTCTTTGCCCGTTTTACCAAGCTTTACACAAAATTTGATCGCGTATCGCTGCTCCAGAAAACGCTTCATGATTCTCCGTGACGAGGCGTTTCGACAGGGGTTCACAGTACAAGTGACCTGCTTTCTTCAACGGCCGAGAGCCGACTGCCGATTTTTCCCAACATTCGCAATATCCCCCTCCACCGATCGTGCGAGCGCAGACCGCCTCTCGCCTACCCGTTCGCTCTGGAAAAAATCAGTCCTACTAATTTCAGAACAGACCCTGTATATCAGATGCCAATTGATAAATAAATTTTAAATGTAATTATTTTACTTTACATATTCTCCTACCTTTTTTCTTTGTGAGTAGTACATATGCACCAAATTACATGAATTCAGTTTAGTAGTGACTGAGGTGAGCCTTAATATTTCTGTTATTGTCCGTTGAGCAATTTTTCTATGATGTGACACAAATATCTATATAACTCTGATATTAGATTCAACTGATTCTGGCATAAAGGGATATCATCCAGATGCATTCAAGCCCTACTCAAGGTGTCATAAAAATCAGAAATTTTTTTTTGAAAATTTTGTATGAAAGAAATCATCTCGATTCTCTGAGGTGATAAAATAAAAAAATACCTTATTTGTATCTATAAAAAAAACTTTATTTGTAAAATCGACTTACTCTTTATATTAGAGATTTCACTCTTTAAATCCCATATATAAACATTTATCCAGATTAATGATATTTTAGGTCACAGCAAAATGGTTTGTTGGGAAATTATTTTTTGTATATTCTTTTTCATATCTTTGCTGATAGAGGGACGAGCAAAACTTTTTCTCGCCAAATGCAAGCGATTTTAATGCATTTAAAAATTCATGGTTGAATGAGAGTTTAAATGGGCAATACTTTATGAATTTAAACTTAAACGATTAAATAGTATATATTTTTTTCTATAAGCTTATATATAAATATATACAAGTTAAGTATTACTGAAGGTATTTAATTTTACATGGTTTCGCCAGCTGGATAAGTTGTAAGTACATTTTAACAATAACTATCCTATTAAAAACGCTCTCATTATAAATTTCGATTTTGAATATGTTGTTATTTCCATGGCAACAAGACATTTCTCATGTTGTCTCCGACACTAAGAATATCGAATCAAATTTACAGTGCTTCAGAATCTGACATTAATTTTTAGTTTGAAGCATTTTTAATCAATATAATTTTTGTTCTAACCGTAAAATACGATTAATTTTCTTTATATATAATATATAAATAAACGTATAAATGTATATGGCAAAACTGCAGTTATAAAAGTGTACTTATTTAAGTTAAACATACTTAAACTATTTCGGTATAAACAGCAGAAAAGTTTTTTCTGAAAGATCATTTATGATGAATGCGTATTTTTTTTATTTCATTGCATCGCCAACCAGCGATAAATCGCCAAAAACACGCAATTTTAATATTTTTTTAAGGATGTTATATCAGGATTCCGCAACATTTTTTTTTATATAAACGTATATATCCTTATGAAAATAATGTTCTGGAATTGTTTCAAAATTTTCTGAGTATGCGCTTATGGAGACCTTTCTTGTAAGTGCTTACGAACTTTCCGGTTGTAACGAGTGGGGCTCCTCTGTGTTGGAACCACACTACAGACCACATCGATACAGATACCTGTCCTGGAAGCAAAAGTTGTGGCAACACGTGCTCCAGAAAGATCAAGTAGTTGCTACTGGTAAAAAAGAAAAAGCAACAGATAAGATCCCAAAGGTGACCTCGACAATGCCGGCTCAAATAATTTCCGAAAACCGCCTCTGTGCTGCACGGACTCGTGTCGTATTTGAATTCGCTACCAACCACACGTGGTGTTGTGTGCATTATAATTTCCTTCCCTTATGAAGCACATCACATCGTTGAACAATACGGAAGAAGGGAAATGGCTATCTGTAGCATGAGTTTGAAGAAACCATTGTGATAAATAGATCAGAGGTGTATAATCATTTAGACGAAATGCCTGGACGCACTGCACGTGATACGGATGCATCTAGCTTTCGCTGAAAATCCAGCAGAAGCTGGAGAGGGTAACTTTGACATGGTGTGCTAGAGCTCGTGTCCTCAAACGTGAAGTCTCTGGTATTACACGTAGAACATTTCCCCCCCCCACCAAATGTCCGGGATCCATCCCAATCTTTTCCGAATTATGGAAACTCTTTGGAAGTGACTCGTGTAAGCCAACATCTGGTGCAGACGTGCAAAGTGTTTATGGCTGGGAGTACGCCTCATCGTATACCGTTCCGCGTACAAGCACTATGTGGCTTGCCCACTGCACTCCGCGCTCGTATAGTCACCCATCCCACTACCTCTATGTCCCTGTCCGTATGTGAAATGATGCTTCTCTGCGAGAACATTCGGAACACCCAAACTGCATTACTATGAGATTCCGAATCGTCTGCGTGCACATTACTGTTCCTAAAACTTTTGTAATCCTGCTATTGAAACACCCTGTATATGGAGAAGATATAGTTTCATTAAATTACATTCTTCAAGAAAAATCTGAGAAATAAAACCACAACTTCACCTATTCAATCTTTATGAATCAGTTTATTCTGAAATAGAAAAATCGTTTGTCGACAAATTGTCATCTAGAGATCGTAGTTTGTCAATTTATATTTCAACAATACAGGTTAAACAAATACAAAATTAAACTCTCTGCATTTAAGTACAGAATTGTTGTCATTTATTTATAAGAAATAAATTTAAAGAAGAAATATTGATTTTCAAATAATTTATTCCCAAATGTGGCGATTGAAACTTGTCAGAATGCCACAACACTCGGAATGATTGAGAGAGAAAAATTGATAGTTTTGCAATCATTTATATTAATTCATACATATGAAATATTTTTTAACGAGTTCACCCAAATGATGTCATTTTGTATAATTATTTCACCACTTCCCAAAAGTAGAAGACGAATCTTAAAAGAGCGCAATTCTTTTATACAAGTGAAGCATTGTCAAAGTGCATTTTTATTGAATAAACTTTTAATTTACATTGTAAATATTATATGTTACGTGAAATTCAGTTTTCTAAACTCAATAGTTTATACATATATATATATATATATATATATATATGTACAATAAAATTAGATTTCATTTCCCCCATAAGAATCGAAATATCTCATGCAATTTAAACACATTACATCGGGTTGCTAGCTAAATCTAAAAATGAAGAATCGTTTTTAGGTGCGTTCGTAATTATATAAATACGTAGCACCTATAAGGTAAAGCTAGGATAGTCTGCGTACAATTCAAAAGAATGAAAATAAAAAATCTAAATATTAACTTTTTGCTAAACTATCCATGAATAAATTTACTTCATTTGTTTTTTATGCATTTCCATTGCTATTTTGTTGTTATGTTGCAATTTAATAGAACAGTTGTAATAAAACCAAGAAAGTTATTTTTCGCAATCTGTCCTTACAGGGTTGGTGTGGTTGCGCACATGGGTAGGAGAGATTATTACTAATAATAACTATAATTAAATTGTTAACAATAATAATTACACTTAAATGACATTGTTCTAAAGTTTTCGTGAACAAATATTATTGTATTAGGAGTAAATTTTTCAAACTAATGATTAAAGAATCAGAAAAAGGAAATAATTTTAAAAACTATTAAAAATTTTTAATTAAAGGGAAAAAATTAAAGAATCAGAAAAAGCAAGTCCAGATAAGATTACAAAATAACATTAAGTTACTTGATAACACGTTTAACTTAAAATTAGTCCATTTTCACTTTTCATTTTTGTATGCAAATTTACCAATAAGCTGCGTGATTTCTCCTAGCATGCAAACTAATGGGAACAATGCGCCATCTCTCCTAAGTAGCAGATGCGCAAACTCTCCAATTTCGGTAGGAGAGATTGCGCGGCCTTTTATTTAAACACGGCCACTAATAAAACGAACCGTTGATGTTCACATTATTAGTCTACACTAGTAGCTTATGAAAAATTGTTTAAGTTAAAAATATTCTGTACTACTGACATTGTATATAAATTCTAATGAACAGCTATGAAAATTCAAGAACTTACTTGGGAAAACAAAACAAAATAGCAATGCTTTATCTTAGACGCGCAAAACAATCAACGTGCACTTTCAAGTAGACACTCCACTACTGCTGTTGTACAAATACCTGGAGTCGCTGCGCGCTCACTCTACTCCTTCCACCCGAACCTCTATGTGCTCAATCTCTCCGACCACGCCATCTCTCCTGGCTTTACCTTAGTCTTCATCTGGTCCGTCAGTCTGTCCGTCTGTCCACATATAACAGCGCAAAAACTGCCCATCCGAATGGTTTGAAATTTAATATATAATATCGTTGCAGAATTTTGTCGAGTCATTTCAAATTTTATGAAAATCGAATCAAAACTTAAAACTTTATTAATAAAAGTTTTCTTCATTCTATTAAATCCTATCATACAATCTATATAATAAAAGAACACGTGATGTGACTGAGGAAAACAAATACGGGCTAACCACTACTTCTTTCATATGGCAGGTGGCCATTTTTATTTAAAATTATTTTTTCGAATAAAATTGCATAAAAGTTACATTTTTAGAAAGATCGTTCAAAAAAATTGTTTGTTTGAGAGACGAGTTATATTAAAAATGTATACATTCTAAGATAACTTCAGTGGAAATTACCTTAACAGCCAAACATCTCAATCCATTAAAGTAAATAAGCACAGGAGATTCGTTCATTATGAGTCATAAAAATATTAAACCATGGACGTAATCATTCGCAAAGTAAGATCTTCATGGTAAATTTTACAGTGCTGTCTGGTGTAGAAAAAAATTTCGCATTTGTAAACGTGGTATAGGTAATAATAATAATAATAAAAAGGCACGTTCATTTCGCTCATAGCAGACGATGTAATTCATTTCATTGAAATAATAATGATTTTTTTTATATTGTGAAACTAGTTATAAAACGAACGCACCTCCTATTTCACGTTTAACGTACAATTTCCAACTTGTTTAATCTGTCACCGCATTGTTTCCTTAAAATGCAGACAAATTATTTTAATTTAGAAGGATAATGAGGTGCAAGTAATAAATTATACTGCGTAATCATTCAGGTTAAACTATTAAATGTCCTGACGTACGACGATAAATTACTTGTCGATTCGTATTTATCCAGAAATTGAAATAATATAAAAGCTTTACATGGATTGTCTGTCGTTTGCACACCGATAAATGGTATTTATAATTCATCTAGTGGTAACGGACAACAAATCGTTTATTTATTGATAGAGTGAATTATGTCATTCCAATTGATTATCTTAAGTAATGAGTAATTTCTCCAAAAGTGATTTGAAATGTAAGCAGTGCACAATATACATATATTTATTAGAATGTTAAATTGTATAAAAATTTTGCTTTCAGAGTTCACATTTTAAAGGACTTAATTTAGGACTTTTATATGTGTACGGGGATGGGGATAATGCTAGTGAAACTCTTCTGAACCGAAGATTATTTTTGTATTTTTTTTAAACCCTTTAACGCCGGGCGTGTCATATGAACTCGGTGAATAATTACAATTAAAAAAGTCATTAAATGGAGCATAAATATCATCTTTAAACATCTTAAACAGACATCTTATTTAGTATATTTTTATCTCATTTAATCATATTTAACAAGTAATATTAATTATTTAATAATTTGTTTTATTTACATTAAATAATCCCCCCCCCCTTCTAGTTGGCCACGCTGCACCACTCTGCTTCACCAAATACTTACCAATGTGACTTGACCAGACATTTCTATCGAGATAAAACTGATACTACAGCTTCTATTTCTACGTTTTCTTTTTATTTATTTCTTATACATAAAATCTTATTTATAATAATTATTAATAATTATCTGGTCTTTAAAATCTTCAATTCTATGATTAACAAAACTTCTTTTACAGGAGTTTAAAAACCAAATCTATCAAAAGCAAAACCGGTAAAATCATCTCTTTATTAGTTTGAACTGCAAAGAAATGATTTGTTTAAAAATAGATTGATGTGTTATAATATAATATGTTCTACATTTATATGAATTATACACACCAAAATTCTTCATACAAAGCGATTATTATATGTAAGAATTTATTTATCCACTTAGTAAATGGTTACAAATGCTTTAGATGAAGTGTCATCTTTACAAATATAAACGGCATTCATGTTTCATCTAGTGAACTCCAATTATAGGTAGTTTATTCATTGCTACATAGAGCAATGTCATTCCATTTGATTGTCTTATGCAATGTGGTTATATAAAATGGTGAATTGTATAATATATTCAAGATTATTGATGCATAAGGTTTGTGTGAAAATAAATATTTTAATGGACATTTTATTAATATTAGTTTCAGAAGTTAACAATTTGCTCTAGGAACACGTGCTAAATACATCGAGGCTGTTTTGGGAATTAATTGCTTGGCTGACACTTCTTGTGCCAATGTTTATAAAGGTACCCTCTGTCGTATTTAATCACATATTTTCTGTCATCAAATAAGATGAAGGTTACTATTAAAAACAGTGGTACAAGACTTGGAAAATATAAAACAAATTTAAAAATATTACCAAGCCAAGTTTCAAGTTGTATCTTTTCAGTTCAATTTATTAAACTTCTTTTTTATGTTGTTATTAACTTTCTTCCCATAATATATTAAAGTCATTTGAGCTGCGTACTGTAATGGAGATAAATATGGATCTTTTCCTAACATTTAAATCTATTTATGAGAACCCTATGGAAATATGCAAAATTTAGGAAGGTAACTTGAATAAGATTGATGTTTAATATAAAAGTATGAAATAAATCAGTCCAAATACTGCTTTGTAGGTTTTGCGAAGAAACTCGTAATTAAGAAACTAGAAAATTAGTTGGCATTGCATTTAATAATACATAAACTTTTATTTGTATTTCAAAGTAAGATTTTTACTGATGAAGGATCTAAAGCATTCGAAATATTTTTTGTTTCGATGTTCATTTATCCAGATATTACATCCTTATTTAACACCCATATGGGACTGTCAATTGTCCGAAAGTATCAATTTGAATTTTTGTGTTCTTGCAACGGGAAGCTGTTGGTCGTGTTAAAAGATGCTAATATGCAATTCTGTAGTTTTTTAAAAATAATAGTGCAAAGTAATTTTTATCTATTTGTTCGTAATTTAATTTCTAAATTTACAGATCTTCTCCTTACACATATTCTTTTATTATATAACTCCGTTAAGTAATGCTATAGTTACATTTAATTTTGAAGTTTGGATAAATGCAGAGTGATAAATCGGAAAATATAAAGCTGATATAAAATAAAAACATGCGTAAATAATCCTTTATGTTAAAATAGCACTAATATTATGGAAATAAGCGTAATTCCAAGTGTAATGACTCGTTTGATTTCATATTATTATGAAGAATTTGTATACAAAAAGACATATAAAATTTTGAAGTTTCAGAGTTACATATTGTTTTGAATTTCTAAAAAAAGCCTTTGTGAATTATGATGGAAGCATGCCGGTTATGTAAAAAGATATTGTCATAGCAGTTATTGTATTATGAATGATGATTATTGAAAACACCTTATAAGTAACCTTTATTTTCATTTGTTGAAGAAAGAGTTGTAATTAAGTTTCTATGTATTGAAAACATCTGTTTTTAAGCCTGGATTTGATAATATATATATACATATATATAATTTTGTTACATATTATTCGTTCATGTTCAAATTTTCAAATTTTATAGTTCTGTTTAAAGTGTTGGTTTTAATCATTTGTTTTCATTTTGGTTAGCTTTATAACAAAATGTATCAAGTGTGAATATAAATTTATAATTATGAAATATACAAAAAATGGAATTTTAGATACCGGTAAGAAATGGAATTCATTAGAGGACCATTGTGCTCGGTCGGTTCCCGAATTCATGGTAAGGAACGGATCGTTAAAAAGTAACCATGATTTGGATTCAGATTTGGTTGGTAATAGGAACGGCTACAGGAGCAAAGGTGTTGATGATGGTTTTAATAAGTGTATGCCCAGTTTGTTTTTTTGAGAAAAATAAAAAAATATATATAAAAATAATAAAAATTGTGGAAAAAATTATGAAAAAATTTGTGTGTTTGATATTTGTTTGAAAAGAGGGGAGGTTGAAGGTATACGAAAAAGGAATTTGATCAGTTATAATACCAGATATATTTACAATAGTGATTTAATTCATGAGGTTTACGATGGAGGTGAAGGTAGAGATACCGAAGTAAAATATAAAACTAGAACGTTTTATAACACAAAAAAGGAGATGAGTTTTAGTAATATTAAATTAAGAAAATGTAGTGATAAACGATTGAAAGTTTGCCCGAGTGTGGGCACAAAGTATAACAATATCGAGGACATTAGGGATTTAAAAGTATGTAAGGTATACAATTGGTGTTTATAAATTTAGTTGCAAGCTATGTGGTATGTCATATATAGGTCAAACTTCTGACCAGATTAATTAGCGTTTTAACAACCATACGTCTGACATCAGAAATTGCAAAACTAATAAAGAAGAACAAGATATTGAAATTAGACATTTTAACAAGAATGGTTTTGAAAATATGGAATTAACGATTTTAAAGATAGTTCCTAACAAATAGGAAAGATTGATAAGTGAAAATGACATGATAATTAAATGTGGTACTGTGTACCCTCACGGGTTAAATGTTATGTACAATGGAACTAACGTTATGAAAAAATTAAGAAACAGATTATTGGATGAACATCCCATGAATTATAAATTCATTAATGACCTAGATCAAAATGTAATTGCAAAAGGATATGATAATATAGATGAAATTAAATGTTTAATTCTTAGGTGTGATTTTGATGGACTAGTAAGAAATATAAAATTAATTAAATTTATTATATTTAAAGTGAAAAAATGTTTTATAGGTGAATTGTTAAATTTATTGTATTCATATAAGAGTAATTACAATATAGATTTGGCTTTAGATATTTTGAGGTTAAGGATGAGATCACAACATTTGGAGGAATATCTGGGGAGATGCAATAACAACAATAAATTGGTTAATAGAATGTATTTCGTAATGGATTACATAGAAATAAAGAAACGTGGTATAAATATGAGTAATGTTTTGAATAAATACAATGAAATGCTTCCAGATAAAGACATAGAAATTGTCAAGGTTTTTAGATACGATACACCTTAAGGTCCTATGGTTTTTAACTATAATAATTTTTCAAAAGAAATCGGTAGAAACAATGTTTATAATTTATGTCATTGTAATGATCCAAGTTATAGTGATTATGTGGATGTGGATCACGGTCACGTATTGACTGGAAATTTAGATATTGTCAAGGACAATACATTGAGGAATTACATGCAATACGGTACAAAATTTCGTTTGAAAAGGTTAAACACTATGGATTGTATAAAAAAAAAGATTAAAAATCAACATTGAAATGTTTGTACATAAATTAATGAACAAATTTTGCTTACCAGAAATAGCTTTTCTGGAATGGAAACATAATGTAATGAAGGATTTGAGTTCAATTTACTGCGGTAAAACGGGGGGGTGGATTTCGATAGAAGATTATAATTCATTAAAAGAATCTATTAAGGATTTACAGAGTAATTTTGTGAAATGAATGAAAATCCCAAAAGACATTCAGACCCCCAATTCAGTAAGAAGTTTCTAGTAGATGCGAGTTAAACAATAAAGAACATCTTAAACCTGACTTCTTACAAATGATTGCAGACCATGAAATCTAAACAAGGGTACATAGAAATACAACAAATAAATTAAGTGCAACAACACTGCAGAATCAGAAACAAACGAAATATACTTGAAATACGTAATTCAATGAAAAAACCTGAAAAATACAAAACATACACAAAAACATAAATTACAAAATTAAGTAAAACAAAGCCTGAAATATAAACAAATAGCTAACTGGGCTAAATAATATGAAATAGCTAAATGTATATGAAAACACCAGCCTTTTACAGAACACGATTGCTGTTACAAAAAACCACCACTATAATCTCAATCGTTAAATTCAAAACCTTATATATATATATATATCATACTAATTTAAGTTCTTTTAAAAATGAAAACGATATAAAATTTTCCTTTAAAGCAAAACAAATCAGGAAAATAACAAACAAGAGGCTACACTGTTAAAAATTTGCAGCAAACTGTCCAGTCATTTGGCCGTTTTTGTAGAGAATAGTTCATAAACGTAATTTAACTCAATTATGACCGTATTATTACTCATATTATGGTCAGAAGATAGTTAAAATACGGTTATGTAACCATTTTCTATAAAAACAGTCAAATGACGGGACAGTTTGCTGCAAATTTTTAACAGTGTATTGGCATAATGATTATACGGGATTATAATGTCGTGACATTTTTATATTTACCATATTCTATCAGGTCTATGAAAATATAAATACAAAGTTAACTAAATGTTAAATTCCATTTCAATCTGAAAATTTGAGAAAGTTCTTTAGAAAGAAAAGAAAATATTTTTATAAGATAAATATATATTTCGTTTAATTAAGAAAATTCTAATAGCTGTATATAGAACTTTCTTCAATCCTCAACTGGTATTAAGTGCACTGTTAACAAACACGTTTTATTTTAATTTTAAAACATCTTATAAGAACAGAAATTTAGCATTTCAGATTTTATAAACTTTTGTGATCGAAGCACGTAATTCCTAAATAAAAGAATGTATTTGGATTTCTTTATAATGTTTATTTCCCAGCTATAACAGTCGTAAACTCACATGTAATGGTCTAAATGTATGCCGTAAAAGGATTGAAAATGTACGTGACAATGTAAAAACCCGCATGGTGACCGTATCATGACGATTGTTTTGAAATGAAAAATTAAAGAATTAAAGCAGTAAATTTTCAATAAGGTTGTACTTAGAATTTTAATGATTACAGTTACTTCCAAGAAAATAAGATTATTAACTGACCTTTCCCTTTAAAAATATAAATACACACATTGAAATTAACGATGTCAGTAATTATTTAAATATATTAAATATAAAGATAAAAAATGACATGTTAGAAAGGGAGATGTCGATTGTTATATTAACAATAGTTATAACATGATTATAAGAAAAACAAATTTCCTTTCTGTACGATGTAATGAAGATTGAAATGATGGAATAATTAGAATCAAATATAGATGAAGCCGAAGTGAAATTCATAACACATGTCGCGATATCTTGTGTTACTTTAGTTTATAAACCGCACTCCAATACGACAATTTGCGATGACATTTATTCATTACTTACGAAAATATTTTTATGATTTTGTAAAATGGGAAGGGATTTATGGGACAATCTGTATATAAGAAAAACAAGTTTACCTTTCGAAAGTGTATTGAAATGATGGAAACATCTAGCACTATAAAATCCGTGACGAACATACCCAAAAGGTGGAACAAAGATAACTCTAAGATATTTATTAGGAAATTGATTAATATTTTTAAATTTCATTTTTTACAATTTTTCATGTTTTTTCGATACATGTCTCATTTCTTCTCTACCAATAAAGGGTGGAATTTTTTTCATATATAAAAAATACCTGATCTTTAGATTTGTATAGCATACTAAAACATTACATAGTATACTAAAACATTTACAACATTATATAAACTTTACATAGTATACTAAAATTTAGTTCAGTCAGGAAACGCAAAGCACAGTTCTAAATTCCCCTTCAGCAATTTTTGTCAGTAAACGGAATGTATTCGAGATCTTTTGTGCTTCCGTGTATGTCATCTATAGAATTTATACACACCAAGTAATAGGCACAAAATTAGTTTAATTGAAAAACGTACCACAACTTTAAACGCACTTCCAGAAATTATTGTTTATAGACAGTTCTGTACAGAATTATTTTGTGTGTCCCTGTAAATGAATAATGACTGCTATGCACACCGTATTCTATAGTAAACTGTGGTGCACTTCAGTTGTACTTGTATATATAAATTTAAATATGTTTGAATTAGTATAACATGATTAATATTCATCGCAAACGATTTTTCCATATATACCGTAATGTAACAAAATTCTTTTAAGTGTCTTCTTTTAAGTAAATGAACTGTAAACACTACATGCTTCATTTTCAATACTGAATATGTCATAGTAAACCTTATTAATATATATCAATTCCATAGCCATCCGAATATATTTACTTGAGTTAGAGTACGGACAGGCAGACAAACCGAATTCATAAACACTTTTGAACTAATTTGGAAAGTGATAAAAACACGTTTGTTTAATGGACAAGGACTACTAAAGAGTACCACACATAGATTGTAACGAAATTTGACATGTAGGCGAAAGATACGAAGCTATATACCTTCGCCATTTTTTATTGGTAATATTTTCTTTGTATGAGAGGCAGGGATAATAAAAAATGACAGAGCCCGTTTGATGAAAAAACGTCCATCGTTGTTAGCATTTCTTTCGTCTCTATGCAAATTAGCAGTTTTTGTCTATAAAACTACTATAGCAAATTTTCAGATTACATAATACTTCATCCCATGCACACACATCTGCATAATCACAACGAAATCATGAAACTACAGTGATTGATTCACTTCCAGTTTCTAGACTTTATAAGAAAACCTAGAAGTATTCCTGACAGAGTGGTGGATATCTTGAGAATTATAAACCATTCATGAATCCCAGGATTTTTTTTTTTCATAGCATTGGAGTAGCATGCGAGAGGTCAGACGGGGGTAAGAGACGTGTCACTACTTTTTTCGAAAAAGTAACTTTCGCTTTATTTAATAGCAGATTCTTTTTTTGAATTCTCCTGTTAAATAAAGGTATGGCAATTTTTCCTAAAAAAGCAATTGGATGGCCCTATCTAGCCTCTAGCCTAACTGTTTTACTGTCAGTTATTTATTTGGTTATACAGTATGGTTGTCCGTTAACTGACACACTTTTTTTGTTCGTTGATCCTTGTGTAAATTGTGCTTTTGTTCTGTGCATTTGTATTAAATCTATCGTATCTGAAAAACGTATGAAGACCAGATATGTCTAATTTATTGTGGTTCTTACCGTTGCAAGAAATAGTTTAACCATATTAAGAAAATATATTTTAACTATATTATTAAAATAAACTGCATATTAATAAAATAATTTGCATATTAATAAAATAAACTGCGGTGTCCACGCCAAGTTCTCGAGTACATTTCCATTGACGGAAATTCCAGAAGAGAAATTTGAAAATGTGCTACTCGTTTCCTAACTGAATTAAAACTTACCATTATATGTAGTATACATACAAATCTGTACATCATGTACAGGGCTGCACAGAATAGTACGGATATTTTTCGAATATTTTTCGTAATTCCTGAAACTGTGTTTTGAAATGTTTTTTGTGTCTTCCAGATTTTTTACTTAGATATCATCTTTTACCTTATTGAACGCGAAACATTTATAAAAGTATTTTGGAAGTGTTGGAAAGTGTTACATAAACTATGCTTGACACAGGATTTTTCTTTCTTTTTAAATTTATTTAAATAATTTCGAATCAGTAAACTTTTAATTCAATGTCCGAACAAGTTTTGAGTATGATTAAATTATATTATTTAAATGAACTCTGCAACTCTATACTTTTTTTTATTTCAATGTTTTATATCATTTTGACATATTAGTGCATGGATTTATATTAAAAAAAATATATCATCATGAAAAAATGCAATTCTTGTGTTGTTGTTTTTTTATCTTTACAATTTTATGTAACATTAAAAATTAATTTTCTTCTACAGCTTCGAACTTTTTAAAACTTTTTTTTTTTGTTGCATGATTTTCTTTACATATTTGTTCTAGAAAAGAAGGGATCAGAATTTCAGAAAGTTAATTAGGTTAAGAAAAAATAGTTAAATATCATGTAAAATACAGTAAAAAATGATAGTTAATTAATATTTTTATTTTTTTAAATTAAACTATTGACGTTAATTAAAATAGTTTTCCCAATTTTAGAAAATACACTATAAGAATTATCCAAAAATAACGAGTCAATAGAATTGCATATGTTGAAGTTTATAAATTTTTGTCTTACTGATATATTGAAAAAAAGACAAAAGCAGAAAAATGAATTTAAAGAGTAGAACTCTGATACATGTTAGGGAAATTGATGCCGTAAAAAGCATTTCTACATTTTTAAAATCATTTTATCTGTACATAACTGCGCCAGAATATACTATGGGTGTCTAGATATATTTAAATAAAAATTTGAAAATTTGTATTTTCGTCATTTTTCGCAATGGGAAACGTACCTAATCACCTTAACTCTTTCAAGGGCGGTAGTCACAAATGTGACCACTTAATTTTAATTCCAAAATGCCAAATGACACCCAGAATATTTTAATTAAATTTTGCTTTTATAAAGGACATGAATAAAAGATTTACAAGAAATTAGTTTGTAAATTGCGATGTTAATGGGTCATTTCACCGTTTTACGAACATAATTACTCTGCGATCTCTAACTAATAAAATTTCAACAAGATGTCCAAACACGTTTGGAGTTTATTTAAATGTAGGGTCCGGTCGGGGCTATTTAGACGCAAAATTCTAAACTTTTCGTATTTACTTTCGATCTGTTGTCTATATTCCCATAGAAAAAATGCTGTAATTTGTGTATTTATTTCTTTTACCTGTTTATGGATAAAAAATGTTGAAGTTCATAAAAATAAAGATCATAAAAATTTAAAACCCTGTCTCATATTAGCCACACTAAATGGGACTAATATGAGATGGCTATGGTGTTAAGTGAGATACCATTATTTTTAAATGGTTCTCAGCACTGAGAAAATGAGATGCTTGTAACAATGTTGCTTTGGATCTATTTCAGCTGTATTATTCTTTTATTTTTGTTTGAATTTTGGGATATCTTGCATCAGTCCACAAGAATATTGGTGAAAACCCACCACAATAAACTCTTTCCCAAGTTTATTAAATTATAGTTTAGGGTAAATAACTAAGAAGAAAATCATCTGCAACACATTAAATTGCACTTTTATGCGTATTTGCAAGTAAATTTGGAATGGTATAACATTCGTTATAGATAAATAAAAAAATAAAATATATAGTCTACGATTTTGACTGGTTCCGTTAATTCATTGTTCAATAGTGTTTATACAGTCAGGAAAATTAAAAGTATTTACCTCATTTTTAAGAGGCTTCAAGAGGAAAAGAAGGACAGTAACAGTATTATCTGACAAAAGTATTTACAGTGTGCAAATATTTAAACCAGATAAAACAAAAGATTCTTTTTTAATATTCTTTTGAAATATTGGTGTGCCGTAGACAACTAGATAACTTTCTTCCCATGTGGCATTTGCAATGAAATATCTCAATGTTTTTTCATCAATACTATGTAAAGACGGCAATTCTTCACTGTCTGTGCTGTCTTCTTTGAGCAATTTATTAAACGACTTTGTTGATTAGATTTTTGTATATTCATAACTCCTTTATTTTCAGTTTATTCTATCGGTATCGCACCTGCTATTTGGATAATAACTTTCATGCTTGTGCAGTTCTCTGCACCTTAAATTTCCCTGTATAGTTTTGAGCACTTGTATTTCATTTTCTTCTTAATGTATCATGATAGGAATTGTCTTGCTGATAAGTTTTTTGTTCACTGTTAAAAATAATCTGAAATTCACGGGTATTTTTTTCCTGAATTTCACAGAAAAAGTCCCTCTACGCGATAAAAGGGTATTTTCCGTTAAAAAACAGAAAAATTCCTCATATTTCCTGAAAACAACAGAACGGACGGAGAGGAAAGGGGCCAACGGAGATATTCCGTTATTAGCTGCATGTTTATTTTCAATGTTAAAAACTGACATGTTCCTGCACATAAAAACTAAAAATGCAATAAATTAAAATTTCGAGTTTATTTAAAACAACAACAACAACAAAATAGTGCTTTCAAATTAAAAAATGTAACAATTTTCGCATTCTTTAGAAATTATTTGCTTATTATTATTAATTATTTTTTAAAGCTATAAAAAAATACTTGCACTTAAAACATATTCTAAACAAACAAATTAAAAAATATATATAATAGTTAAATTAAGTGAAAAGAAATCGATTTTACTCAAAAAAGCAGCAAACAAAAATAATGCTTTCGAATTAAAAAATAATGCTTTCAAATTAAAAAGTAATAATAATAACAATTTTTTCATTAAAATTATTCGAAATTTATTTTTTAAAGTAATAAAAAGCACTCGCACTAAAAATATATTCTAAGCGAACACATTTAAAATATATATAATAGGTGAAAAAAAAAATAGATTTTCTCAAAAAAGCAAAAATTTTTTATCGAATTTATTTCAAAATATAATATTCATATTTTACATCTAACAATCAAATTAAGAATATATGTAATTCATATTTTTATCCTCTATTAATATTACAATTTTATCCATCATCTCATAACGAAATCTCCCCGCAATTAACTTCAAAATTACCAAGCTTCTAAACCCCAAACTGTTCAAGTTCTAAGCCGCCATTTTGAGAAACGTCATATCATCCTTTTAAACTTCTACTCTAGCAAGCGCCCACTGGTCGAATGGGCAAGGCACTTGATTCGAGGCATTGTCATCTCTGGATCAAATCCGATGTCCGGCTGAAAATGTTCTTGAAGTATATCAGATATTAAATACTTCCGCAATGGTCGGCAGATGGCAGCACATATAGAGATGTAATTTTTTAAAACCGAGTTTTTCACAACGGATAATGTCCTTTCCTGCCAGTTCAGCCAGGAATATTTCCGTGATTTCTGAGAGCGTTGACGGAAATTTACCGCTTCTGTGAACGGAGTTCGTCCTTCTTTTATCTTTCAAAACGGAAAATCTACTAACGAAACGGAAAAAGTCCGGCAACTTTGCTGCCAGTAGTTTTACCGTGAATTTGAGGATTTATTTTTAACAGTGTTGTTTTACTCTCCTTCTTTGGCTACTTTCCTTATTGCACTTGTTAAGGGATTTAAGTAATTTTGTTTTTAGATTTTATTCATCATTTTTTCTTCTTAATGTTTCTGTCACCCATCCACTGTTCACTTGTAATCACTTTTGAAGTAAAATCTATTATTTTACTTATCTTCCTTGCAGAAGAATTTTAATTTATTATCTTTAAAAGCAACATATCACAAGAGTTTGGAGAAATTTATGGATCATTACTCTCGCAGAACTTACCATAATATATGCAGAATGTGAACTGGTTTGCACTGGCATAGTTTTAGGTCATAGAAATCTTATGATTTTTAAATAAATAATGATTAACCATTGGCTATCTATTTCTTGCCTTCATATAAAATACTTTGTTGATTACCTTTCCTCCTTCTTTTCAGTTTGTAGTCAAGCACCATTTTCAATGTTCAATCATATGTTTTGTTTTGTAATACACAGGCTTTAACCGTCAATGTCACATTATCTTGATGAATAAAACTAAGTTGTAAAATCATCTAGGCATACGAAAAAGACAATCAAACTCTGCCACATTCTGTCTTTATTTCTGTTGTTTCAAACTATATAATATAATAGTATTACAACAGCTACAAGCACTGTCTCATATTAGCTCCCTAAACTGTCACACATTAGTCCCCTGAGTTTCTCTATCTCAATTTTTTTGGGAGATTAAGCGTTTACAGACATACACACACGCAGACACACACAGAGACACAGAGATAGACGGACGGTAAATTGTTTTTTCTAAAAATATTTTTTTCGGAATCTCCAGTGTCTGAAGCGTGTAAATCCGTCAAACCTTTTTTTTTTCGATTTTCAAAACGATTACAAGATTTACCCTATACTACGTATGATGGGTAAGTAATTAAGACTATGTAATTCTTATTTTTTTACTTTTAAAATGTTGTTTGTATTCTTATTAAATATATGTAAAGCGATGTATTGCTTACAAATAATAACAAAGCCCATTTATTAGAATAAAAGTTGGTACCACATTTTGTGTGTCTCACATTAACCCTTTTTGTGTGCCCCGATAGACCCTAAATCAAACATTTAAAAAATTTAATATACTTTTTTTATAGTTGGGCATAATAATTAAAATGCTTTGCTAAATTTTAATGTACTGGTTATACAAAGCTGGACTTTATAAGACGAACCCGTCATAAGAGTAGTAAATTCCAAATATTGTATGTATTTGTCAAAAGATAGAAAATCGAAATTCAAATTATAGTGATTTTAAAATGCTTTACCGAATGTTTGTCGACTTTGAATACCTGAGTTTAGCGATTCCTTATTTGATATTTGTTTATTTAGAAGTTTTAGAAATTTCTTAATGTAAAATTTTGTATGTAACATCATTGAAGAATTTCTATTAAAACTTTTAAATGCATGATGAATTATTAAATCTGTGGCACAAAAATGATGGGTCTCATTTATATAAGTCACGTTTAAAATGAGATCGTGACTTTTCAAATGGAAAAGGTTTGAAAGTTGTAAATTAAACTTTAAAGTCCTGTTTATAAAATAAAATTTAATGAAATGATTATAAACAATAATATCTTTGTCATACATGAAGAAAATCCATTCATGCCTATTTATTAGTAATGAGTAGCGGAGTTTGTGAAGAGAATATAATTTATGCAAATTATAGATATATGATTATAGATAATGCAAGTTCAGATGTATATATGAAAACTTAGGCAACAAGATTTTCAGATATATGATTATCTACATTATAAGTTTTAATGAAAGTAAATTTATATAATCCTTTTTATATAATTCCGTTAAAATTAAAATGCAAAAATTTTACCTTGGCAGAAGTTATTTTTTATGCCATAGAATAAGATTTTTTTAAATTTAATGTAAGCTATACAGAAACTTTCCAACAATTTTCTCTCTTTTAATATCATTTACCAACATAATTCGAAAAAGTATCTAAATTTTGTTCGTTTGTCTGGCCACGCTCTAATTTTTTTAATTATAGTTGGCTTGCCACTAAAATAATAGATGTTATTTTCTTTCATTCATTTGAAGCTTATCATTTATCGTACCGAGACTGTACGCGAACGTTAACAAGCATTAACAAACAATTTATGTCCATAAAAGTCGCAGTAACATTTTGAAATTTTTGTATCCATCTACAATTTGTACAAAAATTTTCAAATCTCTGAAGAATTATTTAAATATTTGACTAAATCTTTATAATAATACTTGAAAAAAAATAATGCGTCGTTTCTTTCAGTGAAAGATGCAACCATTCAAAATAGTTTGGATATTTATTACGCACTGGCGCTGTGAAGTCAATAAAATACGAATTGAAAATAGAGTTGGAAACTCTCTGTAACGAATACCCATTTTTGCATTAATTACAGAAATATTTACTAATGACAGAAAATCGATATAAATAGTAACGTGATTAAAAATAGTTTGGCGTATAACTGCTTGTTTTAAACAGCTGAGTTTAATAATAGAGTTTCAGCAAGTTATGGATTTAAATTTGGAATGTCACTCGATGTGAAATTGTTTATGTACACTCTCAAAAAAACTGTGAATTAAAGTTTTTTCGGCTTTATTTTGGTTAAAATACGAAAATTTCGGCTTTGATTTGACCATTTCTCCACAAAAATACAAAAACATTTAAAGTAAAAAGGACCTTAAATACTCCAATTTAAATTTGCATTTACATCAAATTACGGGGATATTCATGCAAATGTGTTGCATAGTAATTTTTCATATAAAAAACTGAATTTGTGCATATGTTCTTTTTCTTTCAAAACATGAAAAATTCGTGAACCGGAGATCTAATTTTTTTGAAATTGTCCGGACAAAAATGTAAATTTCATCAAATAAGAGAAAAATGTGTTTTGCTAACTCGCTGCTTGCACTTTTTATGTTTTTTGACGAAAATGTCGTTTAAAAAATTCTCCTAATCAATTTACATGCATAAGGATATTTACTAAACCTTGATTAATTTAATTCGATGATCACATATCGGACCATAATCGCAGCGTAAAAAAATAAAATTAAAAATGGCAAATTATATTTTGACATCTTTTACAGAAAATTAATAGAAATGAGCAATAATAAATTTTATTTAAAGTATGCATAAGAGTATTTCATTCATTGCATATATCTGCAACGGATATAAAACATGTGATTTATGTCAATTGTTATAGATAAAGCATAATTAAAACAAATATATGATAGTTTCTAAAACGAAACAGACAATATTATAAATTTAGTGTTAGTGAACTTTGTAATTAAATATATTAAAATAATTTTGATATTATTATGTTAAAGCGACAACAATTCACCTTCACTTTTTACAATACCTTACCAATGATTCTGGATCAAACATATATATTCTTAACTTTCTTTCCCCCTTTTGCGGTAAAATGACAAGTGGAGTTCGTAATGCGTTTTTCGTTCTAAACGAGAAGATGACGAGCTACACTCATGAAGTCACTATAGTTAATTAAACTGCTTGAACTACCACAAAATATCTACATTTTTTAATATAAAATAAATTTAATAAAAATTCTATCAAAATTACTATTTTACTTTTATTTGATAAACTGTATGAATGAACATTTTCTTAAATGAAAAAAAAAATGTTTTTTTCATCCACTGTTTTTTATGATTAAATCTTACCCGAAAACGTTAATCTCGAGGATTCATTACGGATTTCCAAACACGTAATGGACAAATCGTGGAAAATTGCTTTATACTAGCAGTAAGATGTGGAATATACACCAAGTTAGGGCATGCATCTTCGAGAATCGAAGCCAAAACGATAATTAGAAAGCGCAAACGACAAATAAAAAGAATGAATCGTTTCTCCATTAGAAAATAATCTACAAATGTTTTTCCTTTTTGAAGAATACCATAAAATCCAATCTGAAATTTCAGGATAGAACATACTGCCCGGTGTACAAGAATATGAGTGAAAGCAGCTCTTAATTGAAAAGGTGTAATATATATATTTTTTTAATAATTAATATATATATTTAGATTATCCACGAACAACATCAAAAAGCATTTTTACTTGAAAAATGTCAATTATCGTTTCTAGAAAAAATTGTGAAATTTATAAAAAGCAATATTTTCTTAATAGCCACATTTCAGGGGATGAATCCTAGGGAAGACATTGCAAAAGGTTTCTTTACTTACAGCAGTCTTTTTAATTAGGATTATTTAAACTCGTAGTTTGATTATATATATTTTAATTATTTATTTGTTTATTTATTGATGATGTTTTAATTTCGTTATGAAATTTTAGCCGAAACAAATTCTGAACTGTTTTTATTGTTTTATGTGCAATGGTTTTGTTGTTTATAATCGGGAAGCACGCGATTGAGATAAACAAAAAATAAATTATGCTTGAAAATTATTTTACAATCAATAAAAAATCAGCACTTTGAGATACAAATTTTCAAACAAATTGCATTTGAAATTACATATTGTTTTGTTTATTCGACATTGTAAAAATGGAAATTATGCGATGTTTGGAAGTTAATATAAATATCGAATAAAAGCACAATTGATTGCAATACATGGTATATATATATATATATATATATATATATATATATATATATATATATATATATATATATATATATATATATATATGTGACGTATATCGCGGGAATGCAACGTGGCGTAATTGTACATGCGCCTCTACAAGATGAAAGTATTGAATAAATTTGTTTTGAAAAGCCCTTAATTAAACATTAACATGCTTATTTATTTATTCATAAAAAGGAAGTGCAAAACTGTATTTACACGATTTTTTTGCATACGAATTTTTTAGAATCATCTCTCATAAAACATTAAAATAATATGTTTAAAAAATAGACTTGAAAATCCTAAATAAACACATACCGTATTTTTCTGGTGTATAATGGATACGCATGTATTGTGGCTTCAAACGGAATAGTCAAAGTCAAAATTGTTAAGGAAAAAAGCGCGTTACGGAAAAAAGACCATTTTAGTTCGGTAAATTTCTAGCTAAAGGGAAGAATCTATTTAAATTTCAAGCATCGTATGTTGTTGAGTGTATACACAAAGTTCTGTGACAATAACAAAACGTTGTATTTTTTGAAATATTGGAGATAAATGCTAGCGGTATTTTGTAAACTTTTCTGCAGCATTTAGAGGTTCGGAATCAGCTCGCAAAACACTTAAACGTATGTGCCTTCGCATACCTAAAAAATATACAGACAGGAAAAATATGCACCATCCACATCATCACATTTCCAGTCTTCTGAAAGTTTCCCATCCATTGCAGTATTCTGGGGTTTCGGGGAGGGTACTACACAACACATACTACTATTGGTACTTGTTTTTGCATTGTAATTGCGGATATTTTCTATACATACCACACAACGCACTGGACTGTTTTCTTGTGCTATAGCTATGATGTGTCAGTCATAATTCTCTACAAAGAAAAAGCAAACTAAAAAGTAGATGAAAACTAAACTGTAGTCACTGAACGATACTCAGTTTTAAAAAAAATGTTTTAGAAAATGTTTTAAAATATTGCCGATAGATTGCCAATAGACTGCATTATCTCCCTGATAAACCAAAAGTACAACATACTTATATGTTTATACTGCTGTAAACATTAGAAAATAATGAGGTATTACATTACAGAAATACAAGGCTTCATTAACACAGTAATTTCTCATTTATATTTACAATCAACTTTAGAAAACAGAATATTTTTCAATTTCTTCTGTGATATTTCTTTCTTTATACTGCATCTTTGAAGAAACATTATGCACAAAATAAATTTTTATTTCTTCATTTTTTTACATAAAAAAATTACGTATGCGCATATTATCCAGACACCAGTAATAGTTAATACGTAATTTTTTTTTGTAGTACCGTAACTTTTAACACGTCACGTTTTGAAAAAAAAAATTGTTAAATGTTCAAAAAAATATATTTAATTTTGAAGTTAAAATGTATGTATCATTTATTTTACTTACAATTTTAAATATACATTATGAACTTCATATTGAATGTTCTTTAAATATATTTTCTTATCTTCTAGTAAATAACAAAATCTGCCGAGGTTTGTTTCTTTTATAAATTTTTAACGCACTGTCATACTTTATTTTTTCCTTTATATTTATTTACCCCCAATTTCTTGGATGAAAATACAAGAAGAATTTGTGCTTTACTTTTTCCAAAATAATCTAGACAGTTTTCTCAAACTTGTATAAATATCAAAGTTAAATAATGTTCAATAGTTCTTTTACATATTAAACTTTTCATTACAGCTTTATGCGCTATTCGAAAGACATCTTACAAGAATACAAATATCTTCCAGAGTTTAAATCATTTCTCTAGAGATAACAAATTTACACGCAAAACCGTTTTGAAAGGAAGTTACTAGTCGTATCCATTTTTCATCGTTTATAGGCATAAAGGAAGCAGCTTCCACTTGTTAGTTCTGAGATTGATTGCGGATTCGTGTTTTAGTCATTCGTTTCTTTACATTAATTGATCCAATAAGTGCAATATATTTAGATGAATGGAAAGAAGCACGGTCTTCAATGAAAGAGTAGATATTTTACCCTTTTCTCAAACGTTTGAGCTCAAATATTTTAAATAACGTTTTACCGAATTTAAAATATTGAATAATGATGCTTGGAATTTGTTGTTAAAGGCCAATTTGGAAGATGGAGAATTATGTTTCAAAAATGTGAAAAGGACATAAAACATGTTACAAATATTTATCTATCGAGTTTAAGATGTTTTATTTTACTTAAAATTATGTCAAACTTTTATGTTCAGAAATAGTTTGCTTTGAAATTTTTTTCATGTTAAGATCTTAAAAACTGAGAGTAATATACATTTTCAATTTTCTATCTGAGACGAACATGTTTGAGTTCATAAAAATTGAATGTAGTACAGTTTAATGTATATATTTTAAAATTTATATCTAACAGATACATTTTTAAGTTCTTAAAAATCTGACAGTAATGCAGATTAATGTATATATTTTTAATTTTCTATCTAACAGAAACATTTTTATGGTCTTAAAAAGCTGTAAGTAATACACACTAATTTTGTTCGGTACCCCCCCCCCATTTCTTGGTGTTGCATACAATACTGCAATATTTCAATTCAAATCTTCCTCCAAAAGAATTTCTACTTCAGAAGACATCTTTGGAAATGTTTTGGCATCGAAAATACAACTACAATTATTAAGATAAAAAACGCACTACATCTTTATTTTTAAAACGAAACAGGTTGTTCCGGGATATGTTGAAATTAGCATGTTTCCACCTGTTTACTATACTTTAATTCGACGAATACCTTAGAACTTACAGCATAATTTTAATTTTGCTTTATTTACAATAATGATATTCGCAAAATAATCTGAAATCTTTTGTATATAGTCTTTCAATGTCAGTTTGTTTGTTTTGGTAGTCATTTTTAGGGTTTCGTTCATCCCACGAAACCCTATTACTCCCGCACCGTTGTCTGTCTGTCACAAAGCCATTCTAAAAAACTATATGACTTATAAAGTTGATACTTTGTCTATATAGATAGATGAATGCCAGCTGTGAAGAGCTCAAAATATTAAAATTTGAAAATTCGTATTAATTTAATAAATACAGATAAAAAACCAAAATTATAACAGCCTTTTCCTATTAAATTTAAACATTTTTCGTTATAGCAGATGCCAAAAATTAAAAATCCACGATGAAATTCTTTCTACAATAATTAATTTTATATCAGACGATTTCCACGTGAAAAATGAAAATGAAATAAAAATTTTCACCAATTGAAAAAAAATATTTATATGAAATAAAAATGATTGACGTCATAGTGGTAGTAAAACGAAATTTTCAACGATTTCTCAATAATACAAGGAGTATGAGTATGTGTATGTACACAAAGCAGATTAATATCACGTCATTAGAGAATTAAAAAGAAAATCTTATGTCATATTGGAAGTTTAACGGATTTTTCAAATATTTAAGAATTATACAAAGCGCGTATCAATATGAGTAATAGAGAATAGTAAATATATGAGTTTGAGAAACATATTGAATCATGATAAAAATACGATTATGGAAATATTCGCATATTTTAACATTTTCAAGGTGTACAACATATGTTTAATTTTGAAATATATTTTTTTAAATATCGCATTT
This sequence comes from Maratus michaelseni, assembly GCA_963931845.1. Taxonomy (NCBI): domain Eukaryota; kingdom Metazoa; phylum Arthropoda; class Arachnida; order Araneae; family Salticidae; genus Maratus; species Maratus michaelseni. Next base: position 412,123,488 of record OZ007587.1, read on the forward strand.
AGTCCGCATGACAGATATTATTATGACAGAATATAATAGCAGGCTGGTTTAGATATTCGAAAAAAAGAAAAAATAGACCGGTAATTTTTTACTTTATAAAAAACATGACTTTTCTTTTTCTTTTTTTTTTGTTGCTCAATGAAATTTATTTGGATTTATTAGAGGATTAATTGTCTTGAAAGGAATATTAAACGAAACCCTTTGAGCGATCTTCTATCACACCTACCCACTTGTTTCTAATAGTATTCACAACACTGCACAAACACATACAATATCTAAATATTTTCATGAAAAAACTTATCTCTGTATTTTTAGTAATTTGTTGACACAGAAAATGTATTAAAAATACATTAGTCTTATACACTGCTCAAAACAATTAAAGGATATTTGAAGTTTTATATAAAATAAAGGTATAAACGAAATTTTTTTTGCCGAAAATAGAAGAAGAGAATCACAAATGCAAATTTTTCTGGTTTTCAAACTGTGGAGTATGCAAATTTTGAGTTCGACGTCAAAAACGTCGCTTCAGCGGCAGCGAATGAAATTTGACTTTCAACTGGATAAAAGAGAATGAAGACAAGGATGATCGGCATTCAGTGATTGCTTTGTTTCGATGAGTACGATGTCTCAGCGAAGTCATTTGACAGATTCAGAAGCTTCGAGAATTGTTGGTAGGTTAGAAGGGGCCAAACTCAAGCCCAAGTAGCGCAAGCCATTGGAGTGTCACAAAGTGTCATTTCCAGGATCTGGAACCGTTTTTTGGAGTGTGGATGTGCAGGCCGAAGACCAGGGCAAGGTCGTAGACGGGCAACAACGCCCAATGAAGATCGGTATTTAGCGTTAACAGCTCGGAGACACCGAAACATGAACGCTACTCTTCTCCAACAACACCTTCGTTCGGCTACAGGCACCACGATTTCAACTCAGACTGTCCGAAACCGGCTCCATGCTGTAGGTCTGTATGCTCGCCGACCGATGGTATGTGTTAGATTAACATCAAGGCATCGTCGCGACCGCAGGGAGTGGGCAACCGAGCATGTCAACTGGAAGAGAAATGAATGGAGCAATATTCTGTTTTCTGACGAGTCCCGTTTTCCTGTGCATCCGGATAATAGGCGTATTTTCATCTGGAGGGACCGTGGCAGTAAGAATAATCCTGCGTTCGTGCACGAAAGTGTCAGATTTGGCGGTGGAGGAGTGTTGGTGTATAGTGGCATCTCCATTGACGGGCGCACTGACCTCTACATCATTCGAGATGGAGCACTGACTGGTCGCCGATATAGGGATGAGATCCTCAGACATATTGTAGTCCCTTACGCTGCAGCAATCGGAGATAACTTCATTTTAATGGACGATAACTGCAGGCCACATCGTGCAAACCTGGTGGAGGATTTCCTTTTCGAGGAAGGAATCGTTCGAATGGAATGGCCAGCGTGTTCTCCATACATGAATCCAATCGAGCACGTTTGGGACGCTCTAGGAAGACGAGTTTCTGGCCGCCAACAACCCCCACAAACTCTCCAAGAACTGGAAAGAGCTCTTCTGGAAGAGTGGGGCAGAATACCCCAACTCGTCATTAATAGCCTCATTGAGTCCATGCCTCAAAGGTGTTCAACGTTGCTGGCCGCCCGTGGAAACCATACCCCCTACTGAAAATGATTTTCTTTGAAGAAAACACCTTTTCTTATTCTTTTTTTCTCATATGCACAAATTGTGTTTTTTTCCTTTTGTACACAAATGCGCAATAAAATGCATTTTTTTCTGCCAAACATGTGTAATTTATTCTCATATAACCTACTATGTCTGTCGACCATGTATCAATCAGCTAAAAAGTTTCCCAGATACAAAATCCACCTAAAACTGCAATATCCTTTAATTGTTTTGAGCAGTGTATTTATTATATAGACATTAATTTCTCCGTTAAATTTCTACATACATGGAAGCATGAAGCTTCGGTACACATATCTTCACTGAAACTTTTCTTTCTGTAGGAGGAAAGAATATAGTTAACACGTCAAATAAGTGAAGAAGGTGTGAATATTTGCAATAAATTTGGAATGATGATGAAAATATGAATTCTGCCTGATATCTGAGTGTGCCATAGACTTGTGATTGAATCATCTTATTCCGTGATGGAATTGTCAAGAATCTCAACAAAAAACTTGCAACAGATTTAGTAAAACACTTAGTTCTTAATGTCTTATGGAATGATTGAATCGTCAGGAATCTCGACACAAATAACTCCAAATAGGTTCAGGTAAAAATAAAGACCTATCTGACCAAGTCCTTCTTGACACCTTATTCAACAATGGACTGCATAATTCTCTACAAATGAATTCCAATACCTTAATATTTACTTATATTCATTTAACATTTTACGAATTATACGTAACTTTTGGAATATATTATATAATTATATGCAAAAGCACCATAAATTTTTAAAACATTAACATATTTTATAGCGCTACACTTTTCCTTTTAAATATATATATCGGAAAGAACTCCCAAACTTTGAAATGACGTAATTGCGAAAACGTGAGAGACAGAAAGGTGAAACAAGTGGTATGTTGGAGAGACAGGTCTGGAATTTGTTACACTCCGGTTTGAAGAAGTAATTCCAATAATGACTAATAGGTGGTAGAACAAGCACAGGAAGCTTTAAATAGTACTCAAAAGTACCAAAAGTTCATTCGTGAGTCTGTTTCATTGCTGACATGTGTAAGGTACTTTTATTGAATTAATTATTATACGGAAGTTGTAGAACATCACGTCATATTCCTTGGAGCAAATAATTTTTATTGTACTAGAATACCACCGGTTAAGTCGAAGTCCAACGATTACAAAGAGAAACTTTAAAAACAATAATGTTTTAAAAGGTCCATATCAGAAAACAATTCGTAATTTATTCAACAAGTTTGAACGGACAGGCAGTGTGGCCGATTATTTAACCGGAAATGTGTGAGGCACACGATCAGTCATGACACCTCAAAATGTGGAATCAGTCGAAGAAATTTTTAAACGTAGTCCTCGGAAATCTATCAGACGAGCCGCTGCTGAAGCGGGTTTCACAAACACCACTACGTACAGAATGATGTGAATGGGCCTGAAGCTGTTTCCCTATAAAATATAGTGTCATCAAGCGATCACAAATACAGCTCTGCGGCAAAGAGAAGACTTCGAAAATGAGCTACACCAGATATTTGATGAGAGTAAAATTAATGTCGTCTGCGTATGTTTCACCGCTGAGACCCATTTTCATTTAGACGGATTTTGTGAATAAAGAAATCTGGCGTATATGGGGCATTTAAAACTCGTTTATGTGTCTTGAAAAACTACTGCACTCTGCAAAATTACAGTTTGGGCCGCACTGTTCTGTAAAGTGACCATTAGGCCCTTTTTCACGAAAGAAAAGATTAACTCTTTCCGATATATTGAAATTTTACAGCAATTTATTGCCACATTTCAAGTTCTAGACGATGAACCAAATAATTTGTGGTTTATGAAGCATAGGCCCGACCATACCGTACAACTACAGTGTTTGTGTTCCTTGAGGAATACTTCAGTGACCGAGTCATTGCTCTCAAATATTCTCAAGGGACTGGCATTGGTAAGGATTGGACTCCATAATCCCCGGATTTCAATCCATGTGATTTCTTCTTGTGGAGCTACTTGAAAGACAGTGTTTACTCTAAAAATCCTCATATATTGGAACAGCTTAAACAATTCATCTGTGAGGCATGTGCATCCGTTTCAGTCGAGACACTGCAACGAGTGACTTCGAACTTTACCCTACGGTTACGTCATGTTATTGCTAAGAAATGTGACCATATCGAAACCATTGTAATGCGATTTGACCTCTGTTCACGAAAAACACTTTCAGACACTATTTCAAAGACAGTGCTCTGCGACTGCAGCACCCTCTGATGTCCAATCTTGGAACTATTTCTGCAAACCGGAGTATGACAAATTACAGACCTGTCTGTCCAACATACCACTTATTTCACAATTCTGTCTCTCTCTGTTTTGCAGTTATGTCATTTCAAAGTTGGGGCTATCTGAAACACCCTGTAAATTAACTGTGATTACATAACAATACCTTCTAGCACTAGAGCCACATGTTGATAATTATGTTCATTCATAACTATCACACAAATATGCGCAAAACCAAAATTAATATAAAATAAACTTCAAGAAAACTATAATTTATTTTCAAGAATAATTGTGAGATCAGAGAACAGCATTTATTTGAAGAGCAATGGAGATTTATTCTCTGGAAAACTAAAGCCTTTGTAACAAATATTTATCAAACAATTGTATGCCTTTGAAGATTATATCTCGTTGTAAAACTTTCTCTAGCAATTATCGCCAGTGATTGTATAGTGGTTATAATTGTTTGAAGTGTAAATAAATCTTGCGAGAAATAAGAATTACATATAGTTAGAAAGTGTTAATACAGATGAAACTAAATATAATGAATACATTTGCTATCAAATAAAATCTGTACAAAGTCTTGAAGAAAATAAAATACCTGGTTTTCTAATGAATAAATGTTATTCTTTTACAGTGTACAATTATCATTTATTATGCAAATTCTGTTTAAAAAAAAATAGAACAATTTATTTTATTATTCATTTTTTTTCAATTAATGATTATGAAAATTAACAGAATTTCAAATGTCATATCAATTATTATTTTACGATATTTTAAACTCAGTAAGACTGAGTAACGTATTCCTAAATTTAAGTTGATAGTTTTTACAACATATTTATTTTTAAATTTCAAATAAATTGAGCTGAAAAACTGTTTTTTTATAACAAGGAATCTCTCTCTTTCTATCTGTGTTTGATAAAATAGATGTAATGAGTTCAGAAATAAGAGTTTAAAGTAATTTGTTGATATATTTTCATGACAATTTTTACTTTTTTTTCTTCACCATAATAATAGCTACAGATTTTAACTATCCCAAATTTTAATTTACAAGGATTTTATGTTTTTAAAATTTGCTTTCTAAATATAAATATTGCAGCGTGATGCACCTCTAATAAATGTAATGAAAAAATGTCATTAAACAACTTTTAAACTTAAAAACTTGTGAGCAATTCACATATTATATTGATACATTTATAATATATTTATATATTATATATTATTTTCAATGGAATTTTTTTTTATTTGAATTGAATTTGTTGATATATTTTCATGACAATATTTACTCTTTTTCTTCACCATAATGATAGCTACAGATTTTAACTATCCCAAATTTTACTTTACAAGGATTTTATGCTTTTAAAATGTGCTTTCTAAATATAAATATTGCAGCGTGATGCACCTCTAGGAAATGTAAAGAAAAAAAGGTCATTAAAGAACTTTTAAACTTAAAAACTTGTGATCAATTCACATATTATATTAATTCATTTATAATATATTTATATATTATATATTATTTTCAATTGAAATTTTTACATTTAATCATATTTTATATTTTAAAATAATCTAAAATATCTAATAATCCTTTTTTAGATATTAAAGTATGAAAAAGATTTTCCATTTTGTTGTACTCGGTACATAATCATAGAAAGAGTGAATTAAATAAATTGAAGAAAATAAATACATTTCTAACAGATACACATTTATTTTATTCAAAAGATTAATAAGATATCTAAAATATAGTTTTATTAAACTTAAAATTTAATGCTTTTAAGAATACACAAATAAAGAGGGTAATTGAGTTGAATAAATGTACATATAATGCCCATACAGTACACGCGCGTAGTATATAATAGGGCACATAAACATAAATGTACTGCAATTTAACAACAATATCCACATTAATACAGTTTAATATGAAAAACATTTAAGAGAATTTTATATACACTGCTCAAAACAATTAAAGGATATTGCAGTTTTAGGTGGATTTTGTATCTGGGAAACTTTTTAGCTGATTGATACATGGTCGACAGACATAGTAGGTTATATGAGAATAAATTACACATGTTTGGCAGAAAAAAATGCATTTTATTGCGCATTTGTGTACAAAAGGAAAAAAACACAATTTGTGCATATGAGAAAAAAAGAATAAGAAAAGGTGTTTTCTTCAAAGAAAATCATTTTCAGTAGGGGTTATGGTTTCCACGGGCGGCCAGCAACATTGAACACCTTTGAGGCATGGACTCAATGAGGCTATTAATGACGAGTTGGGGTATTCTGCCCCACTCTTCCAGAAGAGCTCTTTCCAGTTCTTGGGGAGTTTGTGGGGGTTGTTGGCGGCCAGAAACTCGTCTTCCTAGAGCGTCCCAAACGTGCTCGATTGGATTTATGTCTGGAGAACACGCTGGCCATTCCATTCGAACGATTCCTTCCTCGAAAAGGAAATCCTCCAACAGGTTTGCACGATGTGGCCTGCAGTTATCGTCCATTAAAATGAAGTTATCTCCGATTGCTGCAGCGTAAGGGACTACAATAGGTCTGAGGATCTCATCCCTATATCGGCGACCAGTCAGAGCTCCATCTCGAATGATGTAGAGGTCAGTGCGCCCGTCAATGGAGACGCCACCATACACCAACACTCCTCCACCGCCAAATCTGACACTTTCGTGCATGAACGCAGGATTATTCCTACTGCCACGGTCCCTCCAGATGAAAATACGCCTATTATCCGGATGCACAGAAAAACGGGACTCGTCAGAAAACAGAATATTACTCCATTCATTTCTCCTCCAGTTGACATGCTCGGTTGCCCACTCCCTGCGGTCGCGACGATGCCTTGATCTTAATCTAACACATACCATCGGTCGGCGAGCATTACAGACCTACAGCATGGAGCCGGTTTCGGACAGTCTGAGTTGAAATCGTGGTGCTTGTAGCCGAGCGAAGGTGTTGTTGGAGAAGAGTAGCGTTCATGTTTCGGTGTCTCCGAGCTGTTAACGCTAAATACCGATCTTCATTGGGCGTTGTTGCCCGTCTACGACCTTGCCCTGGTCTTCGACCTGCACATCCACTCTCCAAAAAACGGTTCCAGATCCTGGAAATGACACTTTGTGACACTCCAATGGCTTGCGCTACTTCGGCTTGAGTTTGGCCCCCTTCTAACCTACCAACAATTCTCCAAGCTTCTGAATCTGTCAAATGACTTCGCTGAGACATCGTACTCATCGAAACAAAGCAATCACTGAATGCCGATCATCCTTGTCTTCATTCTCTTTTATCCAGTTGAAAGTCAAATTTCATTCGCTGCCACTGAAGCGACGTTTTTGACGTCGAACTCAAAATTTGCATACTCCACAGTTTGAAAACCAGAAAAATTTGCATTTGTGATTCTCTTCTTCTATTTTCGGCAAAAAAAATTTCGTTTATATCTTTATTTTATATAAAACTTCAAATATCCTTTAATTGTTTTGAGCAGTGTATTATGGTAACCATAAACAGAATACTTTTCATATATTGCCCAGGAAAATTACATTACTCAAAAGATAACTTTTGGAAATTGCATATCGTAACATAAACATAAATAATGAGGCAGTATTGCATAGAATAATGAAATGAACATAAATTTACGGAGTTGAATTAACCTTCTTTTTATTTATTAACTACACTGAAGATTTTCAAACTCATTTTGCATAAACTAATTAGTTCATATCCATTTGGAATTTTACAAACTGAAATTCATTAAGTGTATTCAAATTGTTAATTGTTTAATAGGCGTATAGACAACATAGTGAAAAGTACCCAAGCCGGGTCTCGAACCCGGGTAATCAGATTAGCGAACGGACGTTCGACCAACTGAACCGCTTGGGAACGATACTCAGCCAGGAACTTTTACACCATAACATGTTAGCAAGGCTACAAACGCAGCACAACATGGAATATTTTCCGTGAGCCACCAACCTTGGGGCAAACACGAAATCAAAGAAAATCCAGCATCGACAATTGAAATAAATTCATATTTAATACTAGGGAATTTTTCCAGAGAAAATTTCTCACGCCTTGTATTCATAATATTCAAATTTTTAATTGCTTAATAATAATTTTTAATTGCGTTTGTAGCCTTGCCAACATGTTATGGTGAAAAAGTTCCAAGCTGAGTATCGTTCCCAAGTGGTTCAGTTGGTAGAAGGTCAATGCGCTAATCTGATGACCCGGGTTCGAGTCCCGGCTTGGGTGCTTTTTTTCACTATGTTGGCTATACGCCTATTAAGCAATTAAAAATTTAAATATTATGAATACAAGGCGTGAGAAATTTTCTCTGGAAAAATTTCCAAGTATTAAATATGAATTCACTAAGTGTTTTTAAAATATAATCCCAATAAAAACAAAATTTGAAAGTTTGATTCTAGTAAGACAGTAAGCTATTTTTAATTTTATAGATTAAAGACGGAAAGAGAAATAACAACGAATATATAAAAATTATATTTAAATACTAAACTTGCCTTTTAAGAATTTATTATCTTTTGATTTTTTCGAGGTTTTTCATGGTTCTATTCATTTTCTTTGAATACTTTCATCTGCTGGGTCACTATACATTCGAAGAATGAGGTTCATTGTGATAATTAAATTTACAAGCTGTCTGTGCGGTATGGCTGTATACCGAAATCTCAAAATAATGCATGTGATTCTATGAACTTTATAATATATTTATACCATTTCACTTGCAGCCGATAAACAACAATTCCGTTATTTTAAAAATAAATAAATGGTGATGTGAAATGTCTGCCACTGAACAACGCAAGTGAATGAGAAATCTCTTCTTCATTTTCTTAACTTTCATGTAGTGCAAATAGATATCCAGAATTGGTTGCCACGAATATTTTTCAACGAGATTTTAGCAAGTAACTACTGATTTGGAAGAGAGACTTCTCCGAAGGGGTTCCATATCGGCAGAGTAGTCCATCACCTTACATCACTTTTCAACGGGCTGAGGTAGTTCGTCGCACGGAGTTTCCCACTTCAGTTTTGGATAAAGCCAGTGGCTGTGAATTTCATCTATTTGAAAATAAAGGAGTATCGGGATCCACGGGATTCCATTAGACTTTATAGCTATTTTTCAAATGAATATTTAAGTTCTAATATAAGGAACTGTTAGGACGTTGCGGCTGATTTAAATATGTTATAATTTAAAAAGTCTATAGATGTTTTATTTATTATTTTTAAAACGTCTGAGTTAAGTCTATACCCTCCGTTACTGATATCCCCTGCTTGTTATTGAAAATAAATGTGTGTTTAAGTTTTTTGTCACGTCATTTTTCCAAGTTAACAGTTCTGAAGGACTTGATACAAACGCACCGACGTAATCGAGATCGTATTTCAAGATATATGCGACTGAACACGATAATGTCTCTGAATATTCTTATGAGATTTTGAATAAGGACTTGAGAAACTAGTAGCAAACTTGTTGAAATGTTTCTCAGTAAAAAAAAAAATCTATGTATCGGAAACTTTTGTATATAACTGTAAATAATCTAAACATATATTTCAAAAAATAAATGCTGTGAATCATAATGTATCCGAACACTTGTGTGTGTCTTTGTAAAATAACAATGCATATTATAGGATTATTAATAATATATTCTAATTTCGCGTCAATCCAAAGATATTTGCAGAAGTTTCTTTTGGATAAAATACATGGGCAAGCAAGTAGAAGGACGAAATTTAGCCATAAACACTTATAGTCATCTCTATTCGATAGAGGATCTAATTAGATGATATAATATCCAGGCAAACTAAACATTAATATTTTACAACAAGTTGTAAATTGTACATTAAACGTGACAAATGAGGTGCGTTCTTACTATAACTAGTTTTAAAATGTAAATAAAAAATCGTTATTAGCTATTTGAGTGAAAGGAATTATATCGTCGAAATGAGCATGCTTTTCTTTTCTCTTATTACGTATGCCATGTTAACTAACGCGATTTTTTTTTTACACCAGACAGCGCTGAAAAATTCCCCATGGAGATATTGCTTTGCTAATGATGACCTCCATGGTTTTAATATGTCTATGATTCACGATGAAAAAATCTCTTGTGTTTATTTGCATTAATGGATATTGGGATAATTATTGAGCTGTTAACATAATTTCAACTGAAGTTATCTCAGAACCTATACATTTTTCAATGTAACTCAAACAAACAATTTTTTTGAACAATATTTCTAAAAATGTAACTTTTATTCAATTTTATGCGAAAAAATATTGTTGAGTAAAAATGGCCGCCTGCTATATGAAAAAAGTAGATGTTAGCCCGTATTAGTTTTCCTCAGTCACGTGACTCTCGCTTTTATTATGTAGATTACGTGTGATAGGATTTAACAGAATGAAGAAAACTTTTATTAATATCTTTTTAAGTTTTGATTTGATTTTCATGAAATTTGAAATGACTCGACAAAATTCTGCAACAATTATACATATTAAATTTCAAACCAGTCGGTTGGGTAGTTTTTGTGCTGTTATATGCGGACAGACGGACCAGACGACGACTATAGGTGCTACGTATTTATATAATTACGAACACGCCTAAAAATTATAAGTGCATTAAAATAATCACTAGAAAAGCACGGATCCATAACTATGAATTGTTTAAAGAAATTTTAACGACTATAAAAATGTCTATTAATTTTGTGATATCATTTTCCTAACATTTTTTAAATATTAATTTTCAATTAATTTCAACTGCAACAATTATGTTAAATTTCAATCCATTCGGTTGGATAGTTTTTGCGCTGTTGTATGTATACGGACGGACAGACGGACGGACCAGACATCGACTATAGGTTGCTACGTATTTATATAATTACGAACACACCTAAAAATGAACATTTAATTTCATATGTAAATATGCACTGAACAGCTGTAATCCTTTTTTGAAAGATTATTTAAAATGATTAGCATAGTAGGCTTATAATCCTATTACAATTTTATTCATGTATTAGTGATGGATTTAAAATTAGAAATCATGCATTAAAATATTTTTGAAAACTTTTCAAATAAATGGGGAAAATAAAACTAATAAAGTAAATTTAAAGTTTGAAATTTTTTTTTATACATTAATCTTTTTATTATAAAATCCATGTAAGAGAATATAATTTCAGCATCATGTAACTCCAAAAATATTTATACCTTCTTGGGCGAAGTATCCTTCAATGAAAAATAATTCATCTGTATTAAGTAATGACCGCAGAGAATAATATTAATTAATACCCATAAAGATAAATTTAAAAATATATCTCAAAATCTTAAAAATTCACGTTCTTTTTAATACGATTTTTCAATCTGTTTTTATTTTATATTACTTTATTTTTCAGACAAAGTTTTAAACTATTACATTGTTGTTATGTAATTAGAATAACAATTTTATAATAATTTACATTTTTGCATAAAACAGCCTTTTATTCAAAGAATTGCATTATCTATCATGTACAATATAAAACAAATGCCATACTTTACATATTTTAATTTGTTAAACAAATGTAGTTCTTATTTTTAAATTATTACCTGAAAAAAATTTTATGTTGAAAGTTAAAGAATAACAACTCGCTTCTGTTCTAAATAGATTATGAATAAGCTGAATATGTAAATTTTATTTATATTTTTAAAACATCTCTCTTCTAGAACCAGTTACTCTAAAAATCTTATTTATTATTATTATTATTTTTTTTTTAGTGAAACAATAACACAAAATCTAAATATCTTAATGCAATTGTTTATAAATAGTGTATCATTACGAGTTCCAGATAAATACAAATACGATTATCAAGATCTTTACAGGAAAATTTAAAAAGAACTCTTATGCGGCTATTTATGGACCGTTAACCACAAATGTGGCACGCATTTTCGAAATTGCTATTTAAATTTTATTTCTCTATTATTATATTAAGGTGGCTAAAATTACTAAGTATTTCTTATAAAATATATTCTATGGATAATCAACCTACAGTAATGGCGGCTAATATATTAATTTTTAAAGAACGCAAAAGCAATAAGCAAAGCCTATTGAAAATTCTTTACAATTTAATATTCAACCGTTATACAATTTAAGCTTTAAATGATTATTTCTTGAACTGAGTTTTCCCAGTAATTTAAATAATTTGTTACAAGTTAAAGAAAATCCTAGATTGGGTTAAATATTAAGTTTATTTAGATCTTTGAAATGATACAGATGAACCTTTTTAGGAAATCAAAACTTTCAATAATTTTGATAATGTTAGGAATTTTAGTAGAGTAAGTTTAGGGAATTGCTTTTGGAATTGTACAGGATTTATCCATAACTTATGTTTCCCTGTTAAAGCTTAACAGATTATATGTTACAGCGGATGTATCGAATCCATGTGATTATATATGTCTCGTTAGTAAATTTTTGCCCTTTTTCAATACAGTTTATTCGGAAATCATTCAGCGATTTTTCAATTTTTCATAATTTTTTATGTGACTTTTCTCGATTTTTTGACATTTGTAATAGAAATCAAAATTTAGATTTTGCAAAATTTAGATTTTATTTTTACGCGCATTTTTATGATATTTTTAGCTTTTTTTAAAAAATCTATTTTGTTTACTTTTTTACATTCGTAAAAATGATCTGGTTTCGACCTTTTAGCCCAATATAGAAAATTGTGTCCTCTGCGATTAAAAACATTTTTATTCTGTTTTTAGCATTTTTTTTTAGTTTCCCAAAGATTTCTTGACATTCGTAAAAGGAATTAGGTTTCATTTTTTAGTGCTATATAGTAATTATTGTTCTATGTGATTTTTGGAATTTTATCAAATTTTTTATGAGATTTGTAGCGATTTTCGCGTTTCGCGTCAAATTTTGACAATTTCTTTCCGTAACTGAATGAACACCCCGGTCAATTTTTCTATTCCTGTGATAAAATTAAAGTTGGAAGAATACCAAACCTGCTACTTTACCAACTTGTACGGCGACACTGAAAATTAGAATTTAATCTGGGGTTGTAAACAAATATTACACCAACTCAAGGTTCTTAGATTCGAGACAGCCCGCTTTAGTGTACTCTGCCAAAGGCATTGGGGTTCCGAAGGGATAAACCGACCAGCCAAAACAAGAAACACGTTTGTAACATTGGTGGAAAACTTATGCAATAAAAATGAGTCAAATATCGATTGCAAAGTTTGACTCTGACAGACAACAAACAAAGTTAAATACAAACGCTTAATGACAAAAGATTGAACAAAAAAAACATAAATATCTCTTAAAACAAATTTTATTTTGCAATATGAAACACTCATGTTAGAATTATGTTTACATTATTATCTATATTATGGTAATACGTGTCCATAATTAATGATGACATCATGATTTTATGGCACCACGGATTGACGTCATGATGTCACCAATATAAGAAAAAAAAGTGTAACAATCTGATGCGACGAATAGTTATATAGATAATTACATGCGCGCATGCACAGATATGCAGGGTGTTCCAAAATTTCACCGACAAATTAAGAGATGTGATAGAAGGCATCAAGAGGATGAAAACTTACTATAGAACATGGGGTCGCAAACCACGTTTAGTGGGAGAAAATCGAAAAATAGTTATGAATGGTATGATATCGAGTGGAACAAAAAGGACCAATAATACCTTAACATTTATATGACGACATTTATATGAATAAACATTTATATGACGTCAAGTATGATTACAATGCATAGCAGTTCAACGTCAAAAAAAAGACAACGACACATTTTTATAGAAATTATTCGAAGTTGCGGCCACGAAAGTCGGCACAGACGGACGAAAGATTGCCGGACGCGTTAAAACTTATTCTTATAAAAATGTCTCATCGTCTCCTTTCTGACGTTGAACTGCAACGCATTGTAACCATGCTTTACGTAAAATAAATGTTTTTTCTGTTTATTAATAGCCCTTTTTTTCACTCATTGTCACTCTCTTCATAAATATTTTTGCGATGTCACACCCTTCATAAATATTTTTGCGATTTTCTCCCACTAAATGTGGTTTGCGACCCTATGTTCTATAGTAAGTTTGCATCCTTTGGATGCCTTCTATCACCCCTCTTAATTTGTCGGTCAAATTTTGGAACACCCTGTATAGTAACGGACACATACAGACACCTTCGTGTTATATACCAAGTTCTCCATAGTCTTTGCATTTCTCCGATTGTTTATTTTAAGTAAATAAATAATTTTTCATGCCATATCACGAAACAGATACAATTTCTTTTTAAGAAAGCATATTTTTGGTCAAAAAAGCATAATTGATAAATTGTTCAATATTCAATTAAAGCTGATTTTAATAATAATAAATATCAAATTTATGGTGTGCCCATGCCCCACTACCCTTAATTGGTAGACCACTCCTCACAGCAACGGTCGTATTTTAGTTTACTTAATACAAATATTCCGATTATTTACTGAATGAGCCATAATAAACTAGTTGGATGTGCCAATCCCAAAACGTTCTTCTATCTCACACATGTTTCGCATACACTAAAAAAGGAATCTCAGCACCAAAATATATCAAGGTCTAACTGAATCTAAAGTTTTATTGAATTCCGTGCATTAGCTCTTGAGATATGATTATCTCTAAAATCGTATAAATCCGGGAAAATGCAGCATAGATGCGTCACCAGTTGGGAGATGCACCAAAACCTAATCAACAATTTCTTATGTCAAAGTCTAACGGAATCTGAAGTTTGATGAAAATCCACGCAGTAGTTCTTGAGATATAGGTATCTTAAAAATCATGCACAAAGTAGCATAGCAGAGCCACCTGATGAGATACCTACACCAAAATATAATCAGCGTCTATTTATGTCAAGTTTTAACTGATTATGAAGTTTGATGAAAATTAATGCATTAGTTCTTGAGATAGAGCTATTGCGGAAATCGCGAAAAATGCTGCATTGCAGCACCACCTGTTTCGCGATTTACTCCAAAAACTAATCAGCACCAATTTATATCAGGGACTAACGGAATATAAAGTTTTATTAAATTCCGTGCATTCGTTCTTGAGATAGAGCGCTCAAAAAACTTTTGTGGCAAACAGACAGACAGAGTCACAAGCTTACAGGCTCACAGACAAACATTTTCTAAGAACAGTAAAATTGTGTTCAGGACCTTCTAAAACTTAAAACGTATAAATCCGTTGAAACTTTTCATCAATCCAATACTTTCTTTTTGTAAAGATAGGAGAAAGTAACGAACAGCTTCTAATAAACGTACTTATTATGATATTTACACAGTTTAGAGAAACTTTAAAGAGAATAATTAAAACCAAACGCATGTATTATTAGACTAAATTTTATGGCAACAGGATTTATAAAAGTTAATTAAATGTTATAAAATTTTCTTTATTATGGATATATTTAACTTTCTGCTTAATGTTGAAACTAAATATATATTAGTAAACATCAGTGAAATTGCACAAATATTAACAATCATAATAAACTTTTCTGCTTATTTTACAATAAATGAATGAGATAATTCAATTTTAACATATTATGAATTAAAAGATGAGTTGACTGAGGCTGATTAAGTGAGAAGATTTAGCATCTTAGTAAAATTTAACTATAGTAGTACTTCGGTTCGTTGTTACATAGAATTAATGTGCTAAACCAGCCACTATATAGTTCGCATTTGTTGTACTTGAAGAGATTGTTTTGGTACTTAATTGTATTTGAAATATAGATAATAACAATCTCAGTGATGATTACAGAGATTAATAAATTTTCAAATATAGTAATTTCAATTATTCTGTAGTAATGAGGGGATTTAAATAGGCGCATTTTTACTTTCTTCTATCTATAATAGAAGAAAGATGAGCAAATTAAAAAAAATTCCTAAAAAATTCCGAAATCCTAAAACTTTTTTTCATTAAATGTTCGGCCTTGATCCGGAGAATCCGGAGCAATTTTTGTTTTGCCACTATCTTAAAAAGTGGCTGAGATATAGCGGTTTGAAATATTAGGGTGGCTGACATTTTCAAACAAGACAGCAGAATTCATCCATAAACGGGTTTAATTTATGAGTTTTAGTTAACATGGTTTGGGCAAATTTTCTTTCAATGTTGTAACCATTAATCCTATTATATGCTTATCACTATATATTTATATTCGCCAACGTCAAATTCGCGCCAAACTTGGCGACAGTTGGCGGAATATCGCCAAATTTAGCGACCAAAATAAGTTGCCATAAATGAAGCCAACTTGGCTGTAGAGTACTAAATTGGCGATATTCTCATTCAAATTCAATGTTGACGATAACTGGGATTGAATCTTCTTTATTTAGGTTCCACGCATTTTACATTCTTGTTTTCCAGTAAAATTAGCTAAAATCATAAAACCAAGGAATAGGGAGGCTATCTGTTCATGTCGGTTCAGGCCAAAAGGACTTTTCGTAGTTTAGTATACATCGGTTGTTCGCATCCCTGTAACCCGGTGATTCGCAAGCAGCTGACGTACTACATAATGACGAAAAATATTGATTTTATTGGCAATGTGATAGCGAATTTTGAAGTATTAACATGACTGAGATAGAAGAAAGTTTTGGGTGGCACATCCGACTAGTTATTTTTATACACTTTAAAGACCATTTAGAGTTGTGAAAAATGTTAGGTTTTGTATTGTAATGAAATAAGTAATTATTACATTTCAAGAAATATTGTGTAAACATAATTGATCTATTTAGATAAGATTAATCTGAACTTTTAATAAATTACATTCAATACTCTGATTTTAGATTCAATTCTTCAAAATAGATCAGTAAATGTTAATGCTATCAATATAATTTTGAAAATTTCAAGGCATTATATTTAATTGTAAATGTACACAGTAAATTGCATTTAGTATGCAGATTTAGTAGCTTTTGAAAATGTAATTGTAGCAGTGTTATCAGTCAACTAAACAGTGATGCTGCAGAATATTCAGTGGTATTTAAACAGATAATGCTAATAGTAATCTCAATTTCATTTGAAGCAAAGGTAACACTAATTTCAGTGATAATTAGAGAAATTTAATACCGCTTCAAGTGTTGTGATATACGTAACATATAATAATAGCAAAATTAAAGTTTTAACTGGTGTATTCAAAACTTATAGATAATAACGTCTCAGAGAGCAAAATGACCCAATGCTTTCAATTCTGAAATACCAGAAATACTCAGTTTCAAACAAAATTACTTTTTATTCGAATTTTTATTGAAACATGGATATACTCAAAAATGAGCACATAGAGGTCCGTTCAACTCATTTTTGAAACATGGACATACTCAAATATCCGCATATGATGTTTTATTCTTGAGTGTGTGCATGATTTCCGAAATGAGTATATAGATGTTTCAAACTTGAGTAATTTTGATTCGGAGCCATTTTGACTATGCGACATACTCAGATTTGAGTATTTTTTGCTCAATTTTCAAAATGTCGTTTTTAGAGCGCTCGTAAAAAATATTCGAGATTTTTACTGTAATTAATTGAACAATTATTACATTTTATTATATTTTTACTAGTATTTAGACATGTTTATTTATTTAGAATTTTAACTGATTTTAATATAAATGCACAGATTTTTCTCTAAAACTGTAAATATAGAAATATATTAGATTTAGAACCTTTATTGTTTATTTTGTCTTCATTATTTACCTTCAATACACGTCACTGTTTGCCTCATTTTAAAATAAACATTAGATTAAACGAATGAAGTTTAATCTTTCAATGGCGTGAAAAGTTAAAATGAATATATTAGGTTGAGCAAAAAGTTCTGAGAAATTTTTAATCGAATAGTTACCAGAATTTGTATCGTATATAGAAGTATTAGTTGTATATCTATAAGAATTTAGGAATTTCGGCTCCAAAATTCTTATTGAACAGTGTGATTTGCGTGTGTTGATCCGGCATTATTGGAGAAAAAGTCTAACGATTCTGAAAGCCGTCGATGAGTTTACACAGGGCGGTGTCGAAATTCTTCCACATCCCGCCTACAGTCCAGACGTGGCTCCATCCGATTATGGCCTCTTTCGATCTATGCAACACTTTTTCAAGGGTCGTAGATTTGAATTCTTTAATGAATTTCAAGAAGCATGTCAATAGTTTTTCGATTCCAAAGAGCCGCCATGGTACTTCCAGCAAATCCGGAATCTGGCAGAACGATGGCAGAAAATCGTGGATTATGATGGCCTCTACTTTGAAGAATAGTCCTTGTTGCTTTTGGTGTTAATTTGCGCATAACAACGCAAATTTCACAGAACTTTTTGCTCAACCTATTAAATTGTAGTATGGTAAAAATAGATTAGAAAGGTAATTGTTTTCGGACTTAATTAGTCAATATAATAATATATTTATTGATTTTTTTGCATATTTATTATAAATTCATCTAACAGTTTCTGAATAATTTTTTTCCTTTTGCCGAATTTCGACGGGTGCCCTCGCGTTAATTATAATAATGTGGGGTATTATATGTTTAATGCAGAAATCACTTAAGCCACAGAATATTAATAAAATTACTGCAGTTTATGAATTATCTGTCAGTTCTTATAGCTTTCTTATAATAGCAGATACATTAAAAAAATTTATAATTTAAAACAACTTCAAGTAAGTTGAAGATATGCGAGTATAAATACAAAATTCTTAATACCGTAAAAACTGATATCAACTGTCGATACAAATTTCATACAGATGCATGGAACTATGACAATTTATTAAAAAGACTCAAATATTGATTATATATTTCAATAAACTTTCATTTTATTTTTTATTTCCTTTTTATATATTTTTTAATAAACATTTAGGTTCAGGAAAGGAGAAAAGTTTTGTAATTATACACTTAAAACTACTTCCTCGTTCCTTTTTAGCAGAAAGAAAAAACGAATATACTCATTATCATTAATCTTTTTTGTACTAATTGGCTTTTTCCTGACACTTTTTTTAAAGATAAGTAATTTCTGGTTTGCTTTAAAATATCTAAAATACAATTTGTATAGAGTTTATTTTTAAAATAAAGCAGATAAAACAATAATAATTACATTGATTTAAAATGAAAATGTCCTTTTATTCAGCAGAAGGTTTACAAAAAATAAATTGTTTTTAAATTCACATCTTAATTAGATTCGTATGCGGTATTGCTGTTTCATAAACGTTTCGTTCAGTGAGAGCTTAATAGTAAACCTGATTTTACTTTAGCCTTTCATATACGGAAGTTTACAGTCTTTTAGTATATAATAGGCAGTAGCATATTTACAATCATTTCTTAGAAAAACTGTAATTGTTTAGACTAAAAATTATTTTCTATAATTCCTCCAAATATCATCGTATGAAAATATTACCGGTACTGGTTAATTGGTGCCAACGTCTACTATGACATCATCTTTACAAATTAGGTTTTAGGGACCGTCTACATATTAAATAGGGACTAAATTTGACTTTTGAAATAGAATTATCCACTTTTGACACCATATTTCAACTTAGATCAAGTCAGCACAGAAAGAGGAATAATTTAAATACTTTTGCTTAAATTTTCACATAGTTAAAGGAGGACAAAATTTAAGGATTGTAATGTTAAATGCATGCAAAACAATTTTTTAATTTATCTCAAAAAGTGATCCGATTGAAAGATCTCTTTTTTTATGAGACGCACTCAATAGATTCCAGGTATTTTTCCGATTCAAAAACATACTTTTAAATACGAAATTTATTAATAAATGCACATTAAAAATATATGAATTTTGACCTACATTAATTTTTGCATAAAACGAAGAAAAACACGAATGTGCACGTTTACTGCCCATTGCAATCATTAGTTTTCGACATATAGGTAAATTTTAGTTTTCGAGTGTCTTCTGTTATCGTTGGCATGCACAGTTGGAAAATAAATACATTGATTTTTTCTTCTGTAAAATGAGTTTAAAAGAAATTTAAAATCTCTAAACAATTTTTCTCCTAACCAATTAAATGTTTCCGGTATCCGTGGGAGATAATTGTAGTTCCGTAATTTATTGATAAAATCCCAACACAACTTCTTATCTGAATCCTATGGAAATTTAACGAAGAGTGTATAAACTATACGTTTTATTTGGCTGCCTTTATTGTAGAAAATCAAATATGATGTCAAAAATGAATGTTGTCATTTGAAAAGTCAAATTCAGTACAATTTGAATTGCGATGTAAACTTATCAGTAACATCACTATAGAAATATGATTTTACAGAAAAAAATTCTTATCCAGGACGCCAGTTAAAAATTTACAGGGTATCCAAAAAATATTTTCGGACTCAAGCTTCAAACTAACCAAGTTTTTTTGTTGCAGGTTTCCGTAACGTGGCTGTAATCTGGAAAATGCTCCGTGTGTCCTTTGTTATCACTCTCTGGAGGTTTTTAGCTATCTTGATAAGATATCGACGAAATAGGAAAATTCCGAAAAAGTATTTCCTTCAGGGAGGGAGAGACTTTTCTGACACTTTTTTCTATTATTATTTACGAACTTTGTTATTTTAACAGATTTTGTCCATAAGTTCGTAATAAATACAGATTATTTTCGTAAAAAAAAAAAAACTTCTTTGTACTGACGTCCTTTACAGCTTATTTTTCAGTGTGTGTAAATTTGATAAAAATATAAATATGCATTTTAGAGCAACTGTTATAAAAGGTGACACAGAATAAAATTTCAGTAATTTGAAAGTATTGTTAACAACTGCGGTCGCAATATTTTTAATTCATTTAAATTCTCTCCTGCAATGTAAAAAAAAAAATCCTTTAATTTATATACATAATTTTCTTAATGCACTTATCCATTTCAATAAAATTTTCCTGAAAAAAAAATCGTAACTCATATTATTCTCCCTCTCCCTCTCTTTTATGATTAGATTAGTAACCCGTTGTGTTGCGTTTTTATCTCATAAGACCTGTCAAATTTTTGGGGTAAAATACTTTTAATACAGTTTTTAAACTAAAATACACAAGTCACAAGCTAAAAACGTAAATAATATTATTTAAAAATCTTAATTAGTATTTTCAATCGCTATAAGATTTCTCAAAATTGATTAATTACTTCTCGAGTTTTCGAGCATTAAAAAATTGGTTTATTGATTAAAAATCCATGTTTTTTTCCTGTTTTTCCTGTTAAAATTTTTTTTTTGATATGGAAATGCAATAAACTGCAAATTGTAGCCAGAATCAACATTTATAAATCTTAATTAGACCTTAAAATCGCGGTAAGATTTTTTAAAAGTGATCAATTAGTGTCTACGTCTTCGAGAATTTAAAAATTGTTTTATTGATGGTTTCTCCCGGTTACTCCCTGTTTTCTCAAAAAACTATTACTTACCCATCATACGTAGTATAGAGTAAGTCTTGCAATCGTTTTGAAAATCGAAAAAAAAATTGACGGATTTACACGTTTCAGACACTGAAGATTCCGAAAAACATATTTTTAGAAAAAAAAAACTTGCCGTCCGTCTGTGTGTGTGTCTGTGAACGTTCTAACTCGCGAACAAATTGAGATAGAGACTTGAAATTTGGTATGTAATTAGTATGTAATAATGGAAAGAAGCTTATTAAATTTCAGTAACCCCGATTATACGAAACTATTTTTTTCGGACTCTCGAAATATTCGTTCTGATAAAAGGTATATAAAAATTTTCGAAATTGTTTATTTTAAGGAGTGGATATAAAAGACAATAAAAAAACATAAATTTTACATAAAGAATGAAGTCGATCGAGTAATTAGTTGCCGAGATATTTGTAATCCTATTTCCACACTCTTCGATTTTTCATGACCCCGTATTTCATCCAAATTTCAATTCAAGGATATTTTAATTGGAAATGAGACGCTTAATCCGACGCAATAAACCGTTATTAATATGATTAAAATTTTTGGAGTTATTAGGATGTTTCTGTTACGCAATTCAATAATAGCACATTTACAGTTTATGACGTCATCAAGCCACGATTTTATTCGAATTGCAATGCATTTTATAAATAGTTTACACGTGTTTTATTTTCATATTTTATATTATGCATATCCATGATGAGTAAGTATTACGGTGGCCCCAACGATTAGTTTTAGATATTGAAATGCGACAAACTGCAGATTGGAGCCAGAAACATTTTCTATCGGCTGCTGATAGCTTTAGTGTTTGTTATTCGAGCATTTTCGAAACTATTCCGGACAAACAGACAAACGGACAAAAGTAAATTTAAGTTTATTTTTGACTATACATCATCTAAGTAGTCGGAGGAACTTAGAAATAAGTGTTTTTTTTTTTTTTAAATCACAGACAAACACTCCAACTTTATATATTAGTACAGATTAAAACACTGGACCATGATATGAACTTAAAAAAACTACATTAAATATTTTCATATTTTCTTTTTATCTTAAATAAGCGTACATATTTAACAACCAAAAGTAATACTTTTTAATGATTTTACAATGGCTTTAACTATAACATAACTAAAAAAAATAAACGCTGCAGCACAATAGAATTTTTCTATAACTGTTCTATCAGAAAGAATTAATTCAACATTTGTATACTAAAAATAAAATTATTCCTTATACACTAAATTTTTTATTTTAAACTTAAATTAAATATACTTTTTAAAACTACGTGTAAACAGAAAGAAATTTCCCTCTTCACAAGTAATTTAAATTATCGCCTTTCACTGTTTCGCGATACAAATGTTACGACTTCACATTTCGTAAGTTTACACTCGGATTTTATACTCGACAAAATTACAGTAAATAAAAAAAAGAAAACTGCCCAGTTAAACTGACGGCATTGAGCTCACAGACTATTCACACTAACTGTAAATTATATTCTTATTTCAAAGAATTTGAAATAAGCCCTCGAATAATGAAGAAATCGACAATATATTAAGGGGGGAACCATCCCCCCGTTTCTCCTTCTTATAATTAACCAATGAACCCCTAAAACTAATCAGAGAAGCGCCTTACCACAATGACCCTATATACAAAATTTGAAGAAAATCGGATAATTCTGCATGAAAAATCCATTTATCTAAATTAAGGGGGATTAGCCCCTCGTCTCCCCTTTATACTTAACCAATGAAACCCCAAAACTAATCAGGGACGCGCCTTATCACAATGAACATATGTATAAAATTGGAAGAAAATCGGATAATTCTGCTTGAAAAACCCATTTATCTATATTAAGGGGTGTTAGTCCCCCCCCGTTCCCCCCTTTATACTTAACCAGTGAACCCCCAAAACTAATCAGGAAAGTGCCTTACCACAATGAGCCTATATACAAAATTTGAAGTAAATCGGATAACTCTGCATGAAAAATTCATTTATCTAAATTAAGGGGGGAGGATTAGCCCCCCCCCCCCTGTTAGCCCCTTTATACTTAACCTATGAACCCCCAAAACTAATCAGAAAAGAACCTTATCACAATGAACCTATATACAAAATTTGAAGAAAATTGGACAATTCTGCATGAAAAAACCATTTATCGAAATTAAGGGGAGTAAGCCTCCGTTCCCCCCCCCTTTATAGTTAACCAATCAATCCCCGAAACTAATCAGGGAAGCGCCTTATCACAAGGAACCTATAAACAAAATTGGAAGCAAAACGGTTATTTCTGTCAAGAGTTATCGCGTTACGTGCATACGTACATACATACAGAACGGGCGGGCACATAAGCTCTCAGGCTTTGATAGCCTGTGAGCTAAAAAAGAACATATTTGAAGACAAATGTGTCTTTTACTAAACGATACCTCAAATAAAGGAATATTTAACTTTTTTTCCTGTTTTTTTTTTTCTCCAATGTTGTGTTAAGAGCTAGAGATAAAAATATGCTTTTGCTGCGTTTTGTGTTTTATTTTTTGTATTATTTTTCTGTGCTGAATAATAGATAAACTTTATTAATGAAATGATTATAACCATTTAAACATATATTTAAAAATATACATAGCTTATCTTCTATTCTGTCATTTTATAGTAAAAAATAAAATTAATATTATCTTCATTAGGAATATTCAATATTTAAAACCATTAAAAGCATTTTCTGAAATATGGTTATATAAAGCACCAAACACATATAAATATATAAAAATAAATAAATAAATTCAGTAATTAAGTAATATGTGCTGTAATAATAAGTAATAAGTACAATGTGTTGCAACTAAAGAACGCTTGGATTTGAAACAATTAAT
Organism: Maratus michaelseni; assembly: GCA_963931845.1. Classification (NCBI taxonomy): domain Eukaryota; kingdom Metazoa; phylum Arthropoda; class Arachnida; order Araneae; family Salticidae; genus Maratus; species Maratus michaelseni. Next base: position 412,147,619 of record OZ007587.1, read on the forward strand.
CTCCAACGAATCAAAGATTTCTTCATTTGGAATGTTGTAATGTAGAGAAAATTCCTTCCCTTATTTTTCTACTATTAAAAGATCACCTCTTAATAGTTCAACGGAAAATTTAATAAAGATTCATTGCATGTTTAAATATTTATTGAGAGTTTTATTGAGATTGAGAGTAGTTATTTAACTTTTTTTATAGCTGTAAATCTGGGTTACTGATACACACGAGAAAAGTGTTTTGAAATTTACTATTCAGTTCATCCGATTTGTCGATTTTCTAAAAATTAAAACAAAGATTTCGATATCCAGTAAAGGTGTTTCTTTATGAATGCGTTCGAACAGAGGGGATACCTTGAAATAGTTCGACCTTCACAGATGAACAATGTGGCATTATCTGAACAAATTTATTTTCCATTATTTAATATTTGAAATAAAAATGATTTTAAATACATACGAGTCTTGACAAATTTTAAATGCAATTTTATGTATTAGCTGGTTTAAATTGATTCTTACAAAGGGTAAATGTGGTTGATTTTTAAACGAAATTATTTTCAATTCTCTAAAACTTTAAGTACAGAGTGATGATAAATACATACGAATTTTTGTCAATTTGTAAATTTAGAACTTCTTCCTTTTCTTCTTTTTTAAATTCAATTTTAGCTGTGGATTTTGAGAGTCATACTTAAACATGATTTTAATTAAATCCCACTTTTCAAATATAAAACTAATTTGGTTGGGCTGATAAATTTGTTTCCTGACACATTTCAAATAATTCTAAGCTCTGTTATCAAAATTGGATAATATCGTTTTGCGTTGTAAACTTTTCAGTTAAAAAAATATTTCTTTAATTATAAAAATTTCTAAATCTAGTTAAAAATATAAATGTTATATATAGGTTGAACGAACTTTTGTTGCTTCAGTAGATGCAAAATATCACCATAAGATCGTGATGTCTCATTACAACATTGTGCACTATGGTTCAATCTGATCTCCAAATGCTAGGACAAGATTTCATCACCTTTAGGTTTCAGTTACTGCTGTACCAAAATTTAGTTCAACTCAGCACAAAATTTTGAACAGTGTATTTTTAACTGTATGCAGTAACCTTTAAACAATGAGGAATTAAAATTATAATTAATATATAATGCGAAATTTTATTTTAATTAATATACAATGAAGAATTAATATTATAATTAATATACAATGAAAAATTAATGTTATGATTAATATACAATAAGAAATTAATATTATAAGTAAAAAATAATGATAAATGAATGTTATTCGAAATATTTGTTTTACTTATTCTAGAAATGGGTCATAGCAAAAGAAGATATCCAACATGGTTTAATGTAATTAAAAACGGAGAAAAATATATCATTTTGATGTTATTTAAAAACCCTGTGTCTCATTTCAGGTAATTAAAATTTAAATAGAATCAGTTAAGCAAGTTTTTAAGAATGTTCATGAAAAATAAACAATGACCAAAAGAGAATATTGTAAAATTTCCCAGAATTTGTCTATCACATAAAATATATATATATATAACTTAAAGCATTTTTATTTACTTATTAGACTTTTTATAAAAATATAGCTAAAAGAAATTTCTTTTATTTTTCATTTCGAAATTTGTAAATAGATAATAAATTTACAAAAAATATTTCATATGTAAAGATTGGTATCTCCATGAAGCAATGATTTACATTTTAAAACTGAAAAGGTTTTTATAATTATGTTATGTTAGGAATTTAAAGCAATAGTTTAAGAAAATTTGCTTAAAGGAACTTTTGTTTTGCTCCCTTAATGAACTTGAAGTGATTCCAAAAGAAGGAGTATTGAAGTGTGTATATTCTCCCATTTCTTTATCTTATTCGATCATTGCTCAAATTTCATAGAAACTTTTTCACGTGTATGTTTTTAACTGTATCTCAAGTAAACCCATTCTTGAAATTTAATTTAAAAAATTCAAACGCAAGATTTTTAAAACGTATGGAATTTTACATTTTATGTTCAGCAAAACTGCAAAATTTATTTAAAAGTAAAAAAGAAATAATATTTCGGAGAATAAACAATATGTCGATTTTATTTAAAAACATTAAAAAGATGTAAATTGTAAGCCGTAATTAAAATTTGTGTAAAGAAAAAAAATAATGAAAGAAAGAAAAATTATGCATCAAGAATAAATTATGAAACACTTCCCAACATATTCAGTATACTGTAATAAAACTTCCCCGTTTAAAAAGGTGCAAAATGATAAAATGGTATTTAAATACATTACGGAAAACACATAACACAAATAAAAACACAATTTCAACGATTACTGTGCATAGTAGGAAAATATTCATATTCTTTTGTGAAGCCCTGTATATCGTCTATATATTTTTATACATACTGCATAGTATGTTGAAATTTTGTTCAGTTAAGACACGCACAACAAAATTGATAATTCCCTTTCAGGAATGTCCGTAAAAAGTCGGCAATGAAGCGGAATTATTTTATGCGGCAATTGTGTATCAGAATTATTTTATGTAGCAATTGTGTATCAGAATTATTTTATGCAGCAATTGTATATGATCTATAGAATTTATACACACCAAAAAATATGGAAAAATTTAGTTAAAATTAAAACCGCATACCATGAGTGAAAGTGCACTTCCAGCATTACCGCTCAAACACAGTACTATAACCGAATTATTTTGTGTGTCCCTGTAAGCCTTTCATAGCGCACTTCAGTGATTAAAATCAATTTTAATAAGTTTAAAAAAGAGTAACACCATTAAAATACATTGTAAACGATTTTTCTCCATAGATCATAATTTAATGGGATTTTTTAATTGTCTCTGTAAACGAAGTATAAGTGCTACACATTTCATTTTCAGTGCAAAATATGCCATAAAAAGCCTCAATAATATCTCCATTCCGTAGTAAGCAGAGTAAACTTTTTGGGGTTAAAGCTCGGACAGAGAGACGGCTAGACAAACCTAATTCATAAACACTTTTCAACTATCTTGGAAAGTGTTAAAAAGATACACCTACACTTTGATTGCCGAAACGTAAGTTGAGGTTTACTGTTGAGCCCCGAGAAGTTTTTGGTGTCTGTCTATATGTCTTGCGATAACTGCCACAAAAAGCATACTTTTAATGTGTAATTAAGTAGGCATGTTAGTGAGGTACCCGGATTTTCTATAGTTTTGTATAGTTTTTGGATAAATTTGGTTCATTTGTTCAAAAAATATAGAACATTTTCTTTTATGTTATAATACTTTTCAGTGGAAATTCAGACGATTTTAAAATTTTAACAATTATCGAAAGGAAAATGACTCATTTGGATAAGTGATTTAAACGTTAAATTAAAGGTTGCTAAATTTCCGAAATAGAGATCTTAAATTAATACGATCGCTTTGAAAATTTACCGATACATTTATTGGAATTTCGAAATTAATTGTATAAATGATTTTGAAATTTTGCGCATTAATTTGAGAGATATGAAACATTTTAATTTCAAATATTTCACAAAAATTTCAAATTAATTTCTTTTGTTATTCTGTCTTATTAATTGGTTGCCTAGCAACTGTATTTTAAAGAATATAAAAGAAAAGAATATTCAAGTAATTTTGACGCAAAATTTTATTAACGAAATAAGCTGATTTTCGGGTGATTTTAATTTTTATTATGCTTTTTCAAATGGAATCAATGAGGATTTTTTTAACTGCTAAAGAAAGGTGAATTGGTTTTCCAAACTAAAATTATGAAAACTTTGAATGTGTAAATTGAATATAAGTGTCAAAAGAGGAATTTACAACTGTATAAGTGTAAATATTTATTATACGAAATTTTATTCAATTTCAGCAACAGATGATGATGTTTTGTGGTTGAAAAGTAATTATTGTATCAAAGGTGGGATAAAATATCTTGTACAAGAAGATGATTAGTCTAATGAAATTACAATAGCAAATGCATTCAGACATATACTCGAATAATGAAAGAGCCGAGTTACTGGAAATTGAGAACATAAAATTAAAATGACAACGGTGGTTCAGGGGGCTCTGCACTTTTTAAAAAATGTATTCTTATTCTAAAAAAATACAAGAATAAATAGTTTATCAAATCATTGTATAAAATTGTCTTTGATGTGATACTTTTGAAATTTCCGGAAGGTTCGATGTATCTTATATGGTTATATATGTACACGTAACTTAAAAAATCGGGTTTTAGGATATTAAATATTATGAAGATTATGTTAAAAAATAGTGAGATTAATAAGCAATGATTTGTAGAGCTGATGTTGAGGTGTCTGAACTGTACATTTACTAGTTCATAGATCATTGCCAATAAAATCACGATAAAGGTGTTGTTAGACTCATAATTGTATTTTCTATCAGAATATGAATGCAATAAATGGATGCAATAATATTCACTATTGGATTTTTTTCAGTTTCTTGATCTCTTGGATCCAATTAGCTCGGAAAAGTATTTAGTTTATATATATATATTTTTTAACCCTAGAGTTAGAAGTTATCAAAATTTGAGAATGGTAATATTGAATATATGTGACAAACTTTAATTTATATCTTCCCATAAAATGTATTCTTTTGATTTTAATATTTTCATAGAGAAATAATGTTTTACATCATATGAAAGCTTTAGCTAGCCTTTTTAAAATTCAATAACATATTTTTAATTATAAAATTATTAATAACTTCACATTAAAAATATATTAATTATGAACTACATCACTCTTTGCATAAAAAGTAACGATGATCGTCAAAAACACGAGTGTGTAATTTTGCAACACACTTGAATCATCTTTAACATTTTCCAACATAGTCGAAAATAATTATTTATGAATTCGGTTTGTCTGGCCGTCTGTCTGTCTTTCAGGAAACCTAAATCGCGTAAATGTACTTGAATTGCTATGTAATCTATATATTTTAAAGGCATCTTCGGTATTGAAAGTCACGTGTGTAGCATTTATAGTTTTTTTCCTGGGACACTCAAAGAAATTCCGTTACATTGTTGTCTATGGGGAAAAATCGTTTGCAATGTATTTTAATGTTGTTACTCTATTTCAAATATATTGAAATTGATATGCATCACTCACGTTCACTACGGAAAGCTTACTGTAGAATCTGGTATCCGTAGCATTATACCGTTCATTTACAGGGACAATACAAATTAATCAGGTTACTGTACCGTCTATGAGCGGTAATTGATGAAAGTGCATTTTTAGTCGTGGTATGCTTTTTAAAATTTAACTATTTTTTTACATATTACTTATATTACTTTGTGTTTATAAATTCTTTAGGTCATAGGTATGGTTGCGTAAAAGAACATTTTCGTTTATTCTCGGAAATTACTGATGGGGAATTTTCAGCAGCCTTATACGTTTTATAACTGAAATAATTTTTAGCATACTATGCGTTGTATTATGTTACGGTCAATATGATTAATCCGGTCATTATTATTAACCGGTTACTATTAATAATAACCGGCCTTTATGTCGGGTCATTATTCATAATAACCGGTTATTATTAATGACCAGATTAATCATATTGACCGTAACATATATACATAATCTATAGATCATATACAAGGCTTCACAAAATAATTTTAATAATTTTTCGACTGCAGACGGTAATTGGAAAAATTGGGTTCTCAAATGAGTTATGCGTTATGTTAGATATAATTTTTCACCTTATAAAACGGGGACGTATTATTATAATATTCTCTATATATTGATGTTTCATAATTTATGCTTCATGCATGAGTTTTCTTTCTTGTTTTTCAAGTTATAGAGATGTTGCACTTTTCGATACTCTAAAGGTACTATATCCAGTTATGGTTCAATCACTTATAAAAAAATCGTAGGTTGCCACAAGAAATTGTTTATCAATTTTTATAAATTTAATTTATTTGACGCCTGATTTTTTTCTCAATGATTTGTCTGGTTACAGCTCTGACATTTTGGAAGATTTCGCAGTCAGATCTTAAGTTTATATTTCTAAATTTATGAATAAACCCATAACTGTCTTTATAACTATAAATATTTAAGCAAAAGCTTATGAAATTTTCTCTGGCTCCTTACATCGAAGCTGCTGAAATATGGCGTCAACAGAAGGTGTTTTATGTTTGAGTTTATGAATAATGAATATAGTTTCTTTTTTCATATTTTATTGATAACATAGCCCACAAAGTAGAAAATGCTCTAAAAAACACAAATATGAGGTAACCGGTGCACAGTGGTGCGTTTTGATGATCTACGTGGACAAAATTCCTTTTCCGGATATTCTCGGAATTTAACAAGACCACATATTCTGGTAGCTGAATGTCTCTTTTGTCGAGATCCGTACGATTTTTGTCGAAAAAATTCGTGGTGTCGATTAATTACGACCGTAAAGAAGACATTTGCGGAATTGGTTTGAGGGTGTTTCAACGGTTGCATTTATTTCCCTAAGTTCGAAAGCACGTCTTAACTATTACGTTTAATGTGAAAGCACGAGTTTACTGAAAATATATTACATATTTGTCAAGGTAAGATTTTACCTACTGTTGTTTGAAAATAAGCGCTATTAAACCAGTTTAAGTGCTTTTTTCAGAAATTATATTTTTGAATGATTCATGTTGTTGTTTACAAACTTTATCTTGACTTTTAATACATTATTAAGCATTATTCAGCAATGAGATTTTTTTTTTAAGTAAAAGTGTCATTCCTAAAGTATTGGAAATTTAAGAAAACTCTTGCGAATCGTAAAGTTTTTATCAATAAACCAGCTTTATATTAACTTTCAGTGTATGTGTTATATTTAGTGAAAATTTTGCAAGTCAATTTTAAACCATTTTTAATTATCCGATTAATCTGAAACTTTGAATTCATGTGTACATTTAATGGTAATACAATATTATTATCATTTGACGAGCGTAGAAGTTATACTGTTTCTACAGGGTTACACAAAGGTTTACTTTAAATATTGCAAGTTAATTTTAAACCACTTCCAATTATTCGATTAATCAAAATCTTTCAATTCATGTGTAGTTTAAAAGACAATATAATATTATTGTAATATAAGGAAAGTAGAAGTTATACTGTATCTACAGGGCTACACAAAAGTTTAGTTTAAATCTTGCAAATCCATTTTAATCCACTTATAATTATCGGATTGAGCTGAAACTTAACTTATATGTCTATTTTACATGCTAATTTAATTATATTATAATTTGAGGAACGTAGCAATTATGCATTTTTTACAGGGACACACAAAAGATTGTGGAAAGATTGTAATTTATAAACACAAACTTTAATTCAATTTCAACAAAATTAATCTAGATTATCGAGATGCACAATACCATCTTATAAAGTGAAAATAAAGTGAGCAACAGCTATATTTCTCTTAAGGGCCCCACAAATAATAATTCGGATGCATCACCGTCTATAAGCAAAATTTTATTTCAAATTCAATAAAATTTATATAGATTATGGATTTACACAACAGCCTTTTTTCAACAGAAAGTAATTTTCGTAGCATATATATTCTTTACAGAGTCACACAAAACATAAAAGCTTATTTTTTAAAATATGTTTTTATTTTTAAACATTTATTTTTTCAGGATGACTATACAAATTTCTCGACAATCTGTTGTTGACGTATGGGTTTCCCACCCGAAGGAAAACTAATTCGAAGCTGTCCTTTCACTTTTGTTGGAAAAACTGGGGAATCCTCAGTTAACTGAAGACATTTTTAAAAGCCTGAAATCACGTGTCCGGACATTTTGTTTTCAAAGTCAACAAAAATAGTGTAAATCGGGAAGAAATAGACAATGTTTTTATCAATAAAATTCCGCCTGGTTTCAAGGAACCTTTCACATACCAGATTGGATTATTCAAGCAATAGAAAACGAAAAAGTGTTCAATAAAAGCCACCCTGGTAGATCAGTGAAACCTTATTATTTTTATTTTCATTATTATTTAATCATTAAATTATATTAACTTAGAGTGTAAGTATGTATATTTTGTTCAAATCGTGCTAGTCAATTTTAAACCACTTTTAAATCACTTTTATTAAATAATAATAATAATATAAATAATGATAATATAAATAATAATAATAATATAAATAATTAAATAAACGAAATATTTATCAGTGTTTGAGCATTTTAGTAGAATACATTCGAAAAATAAGCAAAACCTAATTATATTCCAACGCAATAATTTTGTCCACCTAGATCTTCAAAACGCCCCACTGTGCGGTGTGTTAAAACCGTTGTGATTTTATTAGGTTAATAAATAACTATAGGGAAAAGACCCGTTGCAATACGAATATAGAAACTAGTGCTCGCGATTATACGTATAATACGTATAAAACGTTTTGTAACTGGTAACGATTTTGGATAGGAATCATACGGGAAAAAGGCTTAACTACGTATACGTTTAAACGTATATAAACGTATATTCGCGAGCACTAATAGAAACAATTGCGAAAAAATACGCTAATACAACAACATACTTTTATGACAGCTGGAGAACAACTAAGTGAGTCGGTCCTGGCTTAATTGTATAACCAAACTCGGACTGTTTGGTCGGATTAGTCGGTCTGTTACTTATTATAACAGCGAAAACATTAATATCTAAGAAACATTATTGTAAACTAAGTGGAAAAATGCCTCATATTGTCCCGTTGTCTGAAAATATATTTAAACATGTTGTGTGTTTTCGAAAATTTAAATTTTTTACATTTCCTTTTTAAAGATTTTCTTGCAGTACTTGCACGTTCATTCTGAGAATTGTTGTTCATGCTATCACTACTAATCAAGGTACAAACTAATTGTTAAACTTTCAAATATGGCGGAAAATATATGTTTTAATATAAACAGAAAAAGCTACTTTCGCCAATCTTAGTCCATAAATTCCGCACAATTTTCTTTTTTTAGGTATTATTTTTAGAATTTCGCCGAATTGACGTGCTATACCTTTCTTTCCTCACCCTCTCCTGACTTTTGATGACGATTTTGGGACGTGTGTTTGCACATTCCCGAATGTAGGGACGAACGTATGTATGGATGTAAGTATGTCTTCATTCACGCAATTGCAGATAAATTTCCGTATTCGGGTTCAGCTGGCATATTTTACTGAGTGTTTTGTTTGGCGAATAGTTCCTCTATTCTTTTAACATTGTTTCTAGCATCATTATGATTTCAGAGTTAATGGCGCGCACGTTTGTGCTTTATAATATAGATGTTTCTACCAAATTTAGTAAGTTTTATCAATTATTGGCAATTTTGTTGCCTATTAAAAGCATTTTGATTCTAAACGAAATAAATTATCCATTTCATGACAACAACTGCAGTACATTTTACCAAAATCGTTATAGAATGTGTCCAAAATTTTAATCATCTTATTCCTGTTACTTTTTTAGATTAATTGCAATTTGAATTTTAATATTCTTTCCTCATTACGTATCTGAATTCCAGCACATGTGAAATCCGAAATGAGTGAAAATTGCATTACTATTATCTGAGTTATGAATAAATGTTTGATATGATAGATAAAAATGGATGCCTATTAACTGCAACTCACTTTCACCATGGAAGCCTTTTTGTCTTTTTCAGACTAGAAGCTCAAGGTAATATTTGAAAACATTTCTATCTGAAGATGAAAATTTACAGGAATATAAACGGAATATGTATTAAGGATTTTAACTGTGAAATTATGTGTTGTTAATAAAAATGTAATTTCTATTACAGCTTTAAATTTTTATACTATGCAATTTGCCAAAATTTAAAGAGAAGGTGATTAAAAAAACACTTTAAAAAATCAAGTTCTAATAAAAATTTTGAGACTTAATATACTAATTCCTTTTTTTTCGCGCAGTTGTAAATAAAATCCTTCAAATTCATGTGTGAATATGCACATTTTCTGTTAAAAATGACTCAATCTGACTGACGGCTTTTTGCTATTTAGCTCCTTTAAGAATTTCACTAATTGGTTTAACTGTGAAAATGAAAAAGAAAATTACCTTTGGGATGTGATACTTTAAACTTAGTTTAGAATGAAAATAAAAGTGAAAGACGCATTTCCTTTAAACAATCCTTGTAATGTATTTCATTTTTATGGATGAAATTGCAGATATACTTTTACATATGTCGTATCCATTGAGTGAATCGTTACGTCTTTCTGTATTTAGGGTTGATAAGTATTTTTTTCCATATTTCTATTCAAAGAACGGGTTTATTACTCGTAAAGCATAAACGCGCGTCAGTAAAGCTGACGTTATATAGAAAGTAACAATGCGATTCCAAGTGTATGAGAGTTCAAAAATTCGAACCAAACAATGTTCAAAATGCCGAAATTATGCGCAAATGACGATAGATGATAAATGCCAATTAGCTGTGGACCTTGTAATGTTTGTATTTCAGATAAAATGCTGTAGACTGCATCTCTACAAATTGTGAGGTTTCTATGCGCTAGCGCCAAATTTTTCATATGTTTTATTGTACTGCAGATAGCCACTGGATGTTGTGACGTTATGTCTTGATGTCGTGTTGCTGAGTTCTGTTTTGTAAATGGTAATTAAATTTGTAAAATTGATTTAATTCGTCCACCTTTATTACATATGTGTGATTACTTACTTTAATTAAATATTCCAGATCGAACAGTCATGATTATTGTCATTTCCCCTACTTTCGTGTATGTACACATATATTTACACACTGACACAGACACACATCTGCGCGCGTACGAATGTACATAGTTATTGGCAACTTTGGCGACAAAAGCAAGTTTCCAAAAGGAAGGTCGAGTTTTTGTTAACTAGCCAGTTTGTCAAAATTATAACTGTAATATTTTTAAAGTAACAATTGAAACTTATTTACGGCACCTATTGCTATTGAATAGAGCAAGATGACATGCTTTTTGTAAAATAAAAAAAAAACGCATATTTAGAATTAGACTTACGTTCTACATTTATTTACACCAAATTAACCATTTTTTAAAGTTGTTTATAACAGTTCTGTATTTTACTGCTGTATAGGAAAAAGTGAAAGCGAGTGAAAGGGGCGGAAAATTATCATGATACATATTTATAAATTTCTCGCATATCATTTAAACTTTTTCAACATTAAAAAAAACCGTACACTAAAAATAAATAAATAAACAAATAAACCTCAGAGAAGACGTTTAATTTTTTTCTTGAATTTTGTCATGCATAAACAGAATTATTTAGTTTATAACGTAGCTAATTTTCAACAACCTGCAGGAATTAAACAAAGAATACCATATACTAAGTAAAAGAAAAAAAAATGTATGTATTATAATAGAAGCAAATATTTATATTAATATTTGACATTTTTATTTATTAGCACGTAAAAAGAAGTAAATAACATGTATTATTTATTTATTTTTTAATACTCAGAGAGAGAAACGTAAACATTTCTTTAATTTTTGAAGGTAAAAAGATATTCTTTGTGTTGAATGTGTCACAAGAGAATTCTACGATTTTATAAAATGGTTAATTTAACGTTAAGAGTAAGGAAAGATTTAATTGAAACGTGACATAATTTCTTGTGTTAGTGAAAAGATGATAAGCATGATGTAATTTCATAATATAGACATACATTTAGTGATATGTTTTCTTTTCTTTTGCGTTGTGGATAAAATAAATAATTTGTTTTTAATGAATTCTGAAAGATAAAAAAATATCACAATGAAAAACGAATAGAATTTTTTAACTGAATTGCAATAGCTTCTACTATAGTACAAGTGAATAAAATTTACGTAAAACATGCAATAATTTTTTGGATATAAAAGTTTTTAAGAAGTTTTAAGAATTTATTCATGCAAAAAAAAAGTTTCCTTGCTATTATTATCATTAAAAACGAAAGAAGACGAAAAAATTGTTGTTTTAATTTGAACTGTTATAAAGAGCTTTTTATTTAAGCATTTGTCGATAAAATAAATGTGTTTTACTACTGTAGTTGATTAACATTAATCTAAAGCAGTGGTTTCCAATCTTTTATACATTGTTACTAGCCAATCAAGGATAATTTGCAATAGCGCATCCTTCTTCCCTTCACTCTGCTTTACACACGCATGTTTATTGCTTAACAATAAAGACTTATTATTTTTTATTTTACAAATTAATGATTCCGCTAGAGCTTGATTGAACATATTCAGTAAAAATATAACTATGCTAATAAACAAAAATAATACAGGGTGTGCCAAAAGTCCTTGACACATTTTAAAATTCAATAAAAAATTAAGCAATTGGCGTATGAGAGTGCTGTTTGGACAAAAATCTTTTTTATTTTTGAAACTTAAAAAAGATAGTTCTAAAAATTTTTTATAGATGGCGTTACTTCTAAAAAAACTACCAAAGTAGGATGTCTTTATATATAACAGTGGCGAAAGTAGTACAGAACATATGCACAGTTTTTGTCCAAACTAGGACAACCCACTTTCCAGAACTTAACTATAATCGTCTTCATGAATTCGTTTAGACGACAGAGATAAATCAACAAACATTAGTTTGGCGATAATCGGAAACTCGCCAAGATTTATGGGAGATCTCTGTAAGATAATAGCGACATATGGACAACAAAATGCGATTGGTCGATACGATTTTGAAACAAAAAATCCCCATGCAGCTTGTAGACATTTCTATTATTGTCAAACTAATGTTTATTGACTTGTCTCACTCGTCTAATCGAACTCATGAAGACGATTATTGTTAAATTCTGGAATGTGGGTTGCCATAGTTTGGACAAAAACTGTGCATACGCACTGTGCGTCTTTCATCACTGCTATGTATAAAGGCATTCTACCTCTTCAGTAGCTTTGCAGAAGTAACGCCATGTATGAGAAATCTAAATCTAAAATATTAACTTAATGCAAATCCTTCTCTCTGTAAAGTACGGAATGATAATGTGCTGGAAAACTGCACTAAAAATCTTTTAGTGTGTGAATATGTCTGTATTAAAAATAAATTTTACTTTCCGAACATATAGTGTGAGGTAAGTATTGTAATCATGATTTGCATCTGTGTATGTATGAACACGACAACTCCCAAATGACACTTAAATTTGGAGAATTCATATTAACAAATGTCACAATAAATGTACATATTTTAATTACAATCAGCCAACGTATTAGGTATTTGATCCATTTAAAAAATACTTTCAAATCATTTCGCGGTCAATTCTATACTCTAACGTTACACCAAGAAAATGTGACCAAATATAAGTTATAAATATTGTGGCGATTTCGTCACGCATTAGAGAAAATGGTTCAAAAAATAGGCATTGTCTTTCATTTTGGTATTGATATTTTTGGTTTTGATATTTTATTAAAAATGTATAATTTTGGTGTCATTTACTTTTAGTTTTTGGAACGTTGGGCACCATCATCAGCGCCTGTGAATATAAAATACCCTAACAATCGTCAATTTAAACAGTCAACCGAACATGAGTCAGGAAAAACTTCTGTTTCATCTGCAAACAAATTAGAAAAACCTGTCCCCCCTATTCAAAAAGCAAAACAAAAATCTTGTGCACAGAAAGAGAGAAAGAAAACCTCAACCCAAGCCTCTCCACAGTGGAAAACTGTGAAGAGAAAAAACAGGAAATCATGTCTCAGTCCATTAATAACCAATACGAAGGATTCCAAACAGCTAATCCACTATGTGGAAGTGGCTATGGAGTCCAACTCTTACAGCTATGACTCGAATACAGATGAAGACAATACTGTTTGTGAGGCGTTTGAGCCGACATGATTTTATTTTGTTTTTTAATATTCTGTGTTGTAAATATACCAGTTTTTGTGCTGCATTATTTGGATATTTTATACTTTTTTACAATCGTTACTCTACAGAATGTAAAGATTTGTTTATGTTTTTTTAAACATGATTATGAAGTCATTTTAATGATTTTAATTACATATATCTTCCCACTACTTTTGTTCACTTAACTGTGTTGTTTTATTTATTTAATTATTTCTTTGATAAGGTTTTGGATAACTTTTTGATATAATTTTATGTTCTTCATTCACTTTTTCTTGGCGCAGCATGTTCCAGAAAGGAATTTGTGTCATTAAACCCAATTCAACCAACCATCCAAACATTTACTTTTAACAACCGTCGTGAAGGTGATATGAGAGTTAAAAGTACTAATAGCCAGTCTTTGTTTTCCAAAACCATTTTATCCACCCCAAAATGAAAATTACTTTTTTTTTTCTTGTGCACTCCAAATACGAGCTATTTGGTAATTTATCCCGTAATAAATCAAAAAACAGTACATTTAACTGTTAAACTACTGTCAACAACCTGTTAAACTACCATCATGAAACTTCATGTAAAAAATAGCGTTTTCTTTTTTTACTTGCAGAAGTTACAGATGTGTACCTCTTTTTCATTCCAGCACATTCGGAATGTGCTCAAACTCCACACTTTGATTCCAAACTTCCCCTCTAACATTATCTGAGAAGAGTCCATCGTTGGAAATGAATGCTGAATTGTCGTCCATAATTTATCACCGAGAGGAACCGCCAACACGTCATCGTCACTATCGACGGTATGGTTACGTCTACTACAATACAAGCTGAATCATCAAGCATTTTCTTGCTCACTTAGACCAATCAGCAATTGTTGTCCACGCGACGTGGCCAATCGTTCTTCTCCTACGGACAAGTAAATGGCGGCGTGAGTCAGCCCGGATTGTAGGAGCCTTACGTACGGTAGCACACGTTTTTTGACCATCCAGTACTTCAAGTTGATGTGTCTCAGCTAGGTAATTTACTTTAATTTTTATATTAAGTTAGTATCTTCACCAATTTGTTTTAACTTTGTTCACGTATTAAGTATTAAGTCTGGCCCCAGGTGGATTGAAATGCCTTGTACATTTTAATTTGCTTATATTTTATGTTTAAAATTACAACATTCTGAATAATCATTTCTCCTTTATTAAAAAGGATCTATGATATTTTTTTCTACATTTATAAAGTAATTTTTAATAGAATATACTTTGTTTTTAAAATTTGTATGTTACAGTTCACATACTGATCACATTTTTGTACTCATACTGTTTCTATTTCAGTTTACTGTTTGAACCATGCAAAATTACTTGTTGTGTTATGAATAAGTATTCTTTTCATAAATTTTCTAATTACTTACTTTTATACTTTTTATATATAATTTTTTTGTTTTTAAATATTCAGAAATGTTGTGATCTGAACCAGTATTGTAAAAACTAAATTTGTACTAATTTTATTTTAATCTCTAATGTAATATTCAACATCTGTATTCTAAAATATGAATTTTCAATAAACATAAAAGTTCCTATGCTTAACGGCTGGATCTCCACGAGAGGATGATTTCATTTCATTTCATTTCAGCCGTTACAAAATAAACAAATCGCTCGACACATGTGCTCTACATAAAGCTCAGCACATATACTTTGAGATGAGATGAAAACCATTTTTTTACAGATGAACTATGGACGGAAGATATTAAATTGCTTATGATTTGAAAACGTGAACAGTTTTGTCTTACTCAAAAGTAGGTTTTATGATGAAAACATTTCGTACCAACCCACGTGGGTCAAGGAGCAAAGCCATTTGGTCACCACTCTTGCCGCACTTCTTGCTGTCCCTTCTGTCATTTCCACGACCATGCACTCACCCTTTCCCCACTTTCAGAGAGTAGATTGCATTTACATACTAGCCTGATTTTGGAGCATTTACTCTAGTAGTGCATCGATAACATATCCACTTTCAAAACGGGACGTCCGACGTTCAAATCCAATGATTCTATAATATGGAATATTTCTATTTTTTATAAATCATTCTGTTTTGTATCATATATGGGTATTGTATACTAGCTCTACTCTTCTGTAAATAATGTCAGTGTATTGTTAATTTTTCAAATACAATTTCATCGAAGGTTCAGGAGATCTATCACTTTTACTGTACTTGGTGGAGGACGATGAAGTTTTGGTCATGGAAGTCTTTTATTTCAGTGGTGTTTTCCAGCCTCGGTCACTAGTTTTTAGCCACACAGTTAGTATTTTATATACCGACAGGGATGTAATCTGACACCGCTTTGGTAGTCCGCCCTGTTCGGTTGAACGTGTCAGAAAAATTATATTCTGGAGATATACTCTAGTGTTTGGAACTTCAAGTAGTGTCATTCCAGATTTTTTTTATCTGTGATTCGCTTTTAAAATTGATTTTAAGATTGATAAATACCGATTGTAATCCTATTATATTCAATTTAAATAATATAAATTTCATTTAGGTTTTTGAAGTTAGCTAACTTTGGCCGTTTTATTTGACGCTTTTTAAGAAAAATAATTGTGGAAACGAAAGGCAGAAATCCTGTTTAAAATTAATGATGATGAGTTTTATATATTTTTACTGAGTAATTGCGAAATTCCTGTACACAATTTACACTAGTTTATTGCACCATAGTTTTAGATAAAGAAAAGTTTGTAAAACGTAACCAAAAAAAGTTTAGTTATAGATTTGAATTTTGTATTTATATATGTTGTCCCATTTGTCTCAAAGTTTGCGAAAATATTATTTTTTTTCTATATCTGGTAAAACACCGGTTGAGTAAACACAATCCAACGTATTTAGATGTCTGGTGCATATAAATGTTTATTTGCGAAAACTTTCAAAGTGGGATAGATAATAATGCACCGTTGGAATTACCATATATTTTCCTTTGCGAATTAATCCTTCAATATATCGTTCATATCTGTTTTAATTTTAAGTAGAAAACTTATAGATCCATAGCCCTTTTCTATTTTCTATCAAATCTAGTTTTTTCAAAGTATTTTCTTTCACGATTCCGAAGTATACATTTATGTATGTAAACTTATAATGATTTCGTGCTCACGAGACAGAGGGTCAGTGATCACAAGTATAGCCTAGGGTCGGATCGGCAATCCTAAGGCACGCGTGATATAGGTGACACGCTAATGAATATTTAACACCCGGTATTGATTGAGGTTTTATATCAGAGTATAATTGAATTACTCGAAAGCAATGAAGTTAGACTACCTTAGCTTTACCAAATTGGAAAATAAAGACTTTTAAATACAGGGTATTAATTTCCAGTCTAGTCAAAGTAAACTTAAATATTTATCCGATTAAGAGACAATTTGGAGGATATTAAAAACAAAAGATTATTAATAAGTAAAGATGACGTTGATAAAATTACGGCAACCTGGAATTCAACTTGTAGAACTGTTTGACAAAGCTGTCATCTGCCTTTTGGATTACTTTTCTTCTTAATTTGCCAGCTAATTATTATTTCAGATTATAAATAATGTGCAACATACAAGTTAAAACAGCTTGTCAGATGATTCAAGATCTTCTAGAATTCTATAAAAAGACACTAAGTATGAATCTGATATCAATTTGTTTTTGCATTTAAGATGTAGTACAGAAAATACAATAATATTTGTATATTCATTCAGAAACGTAACACCTCTATGCATGACTGCCAACATCTACGTTTGTTTTAAGATGAAAAATAATTTCTAAATATAAATTGTATATCATAAATAAAATGAAATTTGGATAATACTTTATTAAATAAATACAGCACGCATTTTAGTAAATATTTTTTGGTTCAACACATATTAATATGATTTAAAAAACTTAGACATTTGCAACTATGTACGCGTATGTTACTCAAACTTTAAAAAAAATCTTAATAATAAAATTTAAAGCAATTTTGATTAAATATTTTTTCATTCATTAAAGTATTTGGGTGATGGCACGTCATGGGTCAGACTAAATATTTTTTGGAAACATTTGACAGCCAGATATGAAAATGTTTGCCATCCCTTCCATAAGGCGTGGCTGACAACTTATATTATTTGGTGATGAAATTATGTAATCTTAAAAGTATTAAAAACATGATTTGTGATACAAATTACTGCAATATTTTAAATCTTACACCTAACAAAATATTTTTTCTCTTATCGTAAAACAAGGATGATTTTAATAAAGGAAAACTGGCATATTTAAATGTAAATCTCATTTATTAGGACGAAATAATAAAATTTAAGTCAAAAACTTTCATAATAAATGCTGAATTTTATAGACCGTTGTTCATTCATCATTTAATTCACATCTTGCTGATCTGACGAATAACTTTTGACATTATACCATTAATCATAATTCTACTTTACATTTCTCTTTATTTCTATGTGAATAGTTGTTGGAAGAGAAGGAAATGATGTCATTATAAATGTTTCAAAGAATACATTCCTTTTTTCTGAAAATGTATAAAATTTGAGACAAAATGAAATGGGTGCCTTGTATGAAAATGAATGAACAGAAAGAATCGCTGTAAAATATTAACTTAGAAATAAAATAATTTTTATGACTAATATCCAAATTATTTCTAAATTTCATTTATTAAAGTACAGATTTAGAATTTCCAACATTCTTAATAGCAAATTTATTGTTGCAGTTTAATCACACGCCATGTCATTAATAAAAAAATATTTTTACTTTAAAAGTGTAGTTACATTAATTGATGTGCATCAAAAGAAATATGTACTGCATTTTAGGTTATTTTTGTGAAGAGTACGATTGCACAAAATATTTCTAAAGAATTCTCATATTCCTTCTCTTATAATGATATATCCATATTTATGAAAATAAGGAAAATGACGTATGTAAGAATTATGGAATATTTTTTTAGTTATTTCAAACGAAATGAGAAATGAGAATGAAGGCAGTCGTTAACGGATACGTAATGAAGGGCGTAACAAAAAAAATCCCTGACGGCTCGGCCTACAAGCACAGGTAGATTTCAAAGACGCAAAACGTGGGGTGGCTGTTACTCATACTTTTTTTTTATCCTAAAAACACAATTTCAAATAATTTTGATTCAGTATTATCCCATTCATTAAAGTATTTGGCTGATGGTGGCGCCTGTTTATTGGGAATTGCAAAAGGACATTTTTGCCATGATGCGGCAGTTGGGAAATTCGAAAATCTACACTTCGAAATCTCCCTCTGCCTGTAGCTGGAGCCGGAAGGGATTTTTCTGTTTTTATTTTATTTTATTTTATTTTATTTTTACTGAAAGATATGGTTCTATAAAAAACTCGCCAATATAAAAGTTGTAGATAATGTTAAGAAGATTTATAATAAATTTAAGCGGATTTGATGTCTTGTGAATGGATGAAGTTATGAATTTTGTTTTCCTTAAACACCTATCCCCCCCAGGCCATTTTTAATTACATCAAAAATCTGTCATACATAAATTTTTGGACCTCGTCTTAGAAGCAATAATAACTTTAAACTGATTATTAATTAAGAGGTTATGAGGTTTTCTTCTGTTTTCGTAAAAAAAGAAAACATATCCCCCCCCCTAGTCAGATTTTGCCCATTAACGAACTTAATCGAGATTTTCTGCATCAGTTTGAAAAAGATTTGTGCAGAATTATAGTTATTGTGTCCATAAAAATGTAATATACATAGATAGATAGAAACATAAAGTTTTGAACTGGAGGTGGGATTTGTGTTCTAGGAGTCATGATCGGCGCAGATCTACAATTTTTTTTCAGAAATTTCAACATAGGGGAGAATGTAATAGGTAGTATTTCTTACGAAATTTACCTAAAAATATGAAGCATCAATATATTTTATTTATACGTTATAATCTATTTAAATCAATATATCCATTTTATAAGTAAAAGTTGAACTTTTTAATGGTAAATATTTTCATACAGTTTTCATATATCACAATTATAATTAATTCCATTTAATATCCATTGAAAACTATACTGAATTAAAGATATTCTCATACGGCATTGAATGCAGTTTTTATAAAAAAAACCTATGCATTTCAGAATATAACAAGATGGAAATTGTACGTCAAACGTGACAAATGAGGCGCGTTCGTACTATAGCTAGTTATATAAATATACAGATCTTCATGATTTTTAATTCTGTGAAATGAATTATATCGTCTGCAGATTCATTTCTGTCATAAAATAAGTATCTCGGTCGCTTGACGATTAAACTTCGAAAGCTCCTATAAAAAGAAAGCATCGATTTAAAAAAAAAAAAAATCAAATTTTTAATAAATGTTCTTATTAATATTTTCTAAAGTTTTAATTCGATTTAAAAAAAATTTGAAATGTCCCGACAAAATTCTGCAAAGATAATATATCTTAAATTTCAAACCATTCGGTTGGGTAGTTTTTGAGTTGTTATATGCGGACGGACGGACGGACGGACAGACAGACGGACGGACAGACGGACAGACGGACGGACCAGACGACGACAATAGGTGCTACGTATTTATATAATTACGAACGCACCTAAAAAATGTGAAAACATTTGAATATTTGTGATATTTAATGTGTTATTTTGGACATCAAGTGAAACCTTCCTGATATCTTACGAAAAATTTCTTTATGCTAATTTGCTCTACCACTGTGTTGGAAATAACATACATAAAATGTATTTATTTTAACACTAAATTCAAGATAGTTAAATGCAAACTTAAGAGCAAGAGAATATGTTTTCATCTTCGCAGGAAATTTGATACCTCACCTGACGCTGTCTGTGGATAATCATAGTTATGATGATGTATTTTTTATGATATTTTGCGGCAATGTATCTTCTCAAGAAATTATTGGCAAAAATTCAAGTGAATAATTGCCAATTTGAAATACTCTATTTTTCGTTATACTTTTATCAATATAATAGAAAACTAACCTTGTTTAGTGTCATAGGAGTGTTTTATAAGGATATATAATAAAAATAACGATTTGGTACGCAGTTATATATTTAGTGTTGTAACAAAGCTTAGCTACTGCTTTATAAAGGTACACTGTGAAAGCGTGTATTTTGGAGATTTTGCGTGCGATCCTGTTACGCTGAATTCCAGCATTTATTCTTGAATGATCTACATATTCTGTTATGTGTTTAAGTTTCTCAAAGTGTATCTGAAAATCCAAGAATTTGATTTACACTGTTATTTTTCGCAATGATATGATAATAAGATATCTAGTGTTGTTTAGCTGTTACTCGTCGCTACAATGTCAAACTATCGAATATGAAAAATGCATTTTCCATTCCTTTTAACAATTGCCACCATTTTATTAGAATTCCTCGCCTAGTAAAAAAACTAATAAAATGTTTGTTAAGAACTGGTTGCCAGTCCTGGCCTTCTCTTTTATTCAGAGATGCCGAATTTTTACCGGAAATTTTTACAATTTGCTTTTAGCTTCAAGTAATGCGAAATGTCTGTCGTTAAATAAACCAAAAATTTGTAATTTCTGGTATGGATTCGAAATGTCTGAATGAAAAGAAGGCCAAACTAGCCACACTGCTGAATGGTTCTCTATTAAAATTTAGTGGTGACAATCGGCCAATTTTTAAAAGTAATGAAAAATGCATTTTTTCACCTTCGATAGTTTGACATGGCAGCGACGATATCATCGGTAGGAGTTAGACTCAGTGAAATAGATGCATCTCGCCCACAGTGGTAATTTAGACAAGATTTGCATTGCTTCCTGCATTTGATCGTCGAGTTCTGTCCCACGTGCAAAGTAGCCAGTGGAATTTCCAGCAGCTGTGGACAGCTTCGACAGCCTGGTAAGCATTTAAAGTTTGATAGTATAAGATAATAGTAATCTCAAATAAAATAGTATAAGATAATACTAATCTCAAATAAAATAGTATCCACAGGATAACTTTTGATAGTGATTTTGAAGCATCATTTTATAGTCTTAACTTTCTTGTAAAATTTTTAGGTGCGTTCGTAATGATATAAATACGTAGCACCTATAGCCGTCGCCTGGTCCGTCCATCGGTCCGCATATAACAGCGTAAACATTACACAGCCGAATGGTTTGAAATTTAATATATATAATCGCTGCAGAATTTTGTCGAGTTATTTCAAATTTTATGAAAATCTAATCAAAATTTAAAAAGATATTAATAAAAGTTTTTTTTATTCTATTAAATCCTGTCATACGTAATCTATATAATAAAAGGGCAAGTTATGTGACTGCGGAAAACAAATACGGGCTAACCACATCTTTTTCTATATACCAAGCTGCCATTTTTATTCAAAATTATTTTTTCGAGTGAAATTGCATAAAAGTTACATTTTAGAAGATCGTTCAAAAAATTGTTTGCTTGAGAGATGAGTTACATTAAAAATGTATAGATTCTGAGATAACTTTAGTGAAAATTAGGTTAACAGCCGAATATCTCAATCCATTAAATTAAATAAACCAAAGATTCATTCATCGTGAGTCATATAAATATTAACCATGGAATTAATCAATCGCAAAGCAAGATCTCCATGGTGGATTTTGCAGCGCTGGCTGGTGTCGAAAAAAATTCGCATCTGTAAACATGGTATACGTAATAAGAAATAAAAGGTGTCCTTATTTCGTTCATAGTAGACGATATAATTTATTTCACCGAAATAATAACGATGATTTTTTACATTGTAAACTAGTTATAGCACGAAACGAATGCACCTCATTTGTCCCGTTTAGAGTACAATTTCCAACTTGTTATAGTAAGCTGGAGTGATCATTTATTAGGATCCGACAAACAAACAGCATAGCTGGTTACTTTTGAGATAGTGCTTGAATTTAGTGAGTTTCTTGAGGAAATAGAACCTATCCTTTTAGCGTTTTAAGCTTGTTCTTAAAGTATTCCCGCTCCACTGCCAACTTCCATTATCTATTGATTTAAATAAATTGAAGGGGTCGGGGCAAAAAAGTGCCACGCCACATTTATTGTGGAATAAATCTAACACTGTAATCTGTTGCTTAATATTGTAAATTATAATATCTAACATATAAATTGCTTCTAATGTCACTTGGTGGCAGCCTATTTGACAGGTTTCGTTTTTGCCCCAGATGTTTATGCCCCAAGGAAGATAGCTAATTTTTAAAAAACGTAATAGTAATATCATTAAAGTATTGACATATTGCTATTCAGAATATCTCAAATGTTACTAAGACATTGGCGAAAAAACTTTAGGGTATATATCTTGATTTGAGCATTTGATAAAATTTTCAAATTGAAATATCTCAGAAATTCAAAACTATGGCTTGGCACTCTCTTGCCCCGACCTCCTCAAATGTTGTCATTGTTAAATATGACGGGCTCGACGGGTTCGTCATAGTATTAATTTAGTGAAAAAAAAATAACAGGGGAAAAGTAAATAATAAATATATAATGTTTTTATTATCTAAAATACCATACCATTATTAATAATTGAAAATGGATTATTTATTGTCTAAACTAAAATTGGTGCTGATTTGCGTAAAATTTATCTTATTGAAAATAAATAAGGGGGGTTACTGAAGGGGTTCCACAAAATGCTTTCACTATTTTCTTTCAAAAGTGGCCTAAGTAGTCGGAGAACAAAATATAACTAAAAGTAATATATTTAACAATATAAATGATAACTTTTGCTGTATTTTTATTTATTGATGTTTTATGACGAGTTTGTCAGTTTTTATTAAACGAATGTATGATGAAAGATTGTATCCGTATCCGTATGATGAATATGGAAATACTATGAATCTAGATTTTAGTTCAGTAACATATTTTGAGAAATACCAGAGAATGTAAAGATGCGTAATCTGCAAGATTTTTCTAAGCGAGATTTTCTAGAAAATATTAACTGAGTCGTTATTTACTGCATCTTAAAAATGACGGATTTTTAAAAATTTTATTCAGATAGTTTAAAAGTTTAACCTTTTGCTAATTTTGACAGCACAAAGTATATATGAAAGATTTTAATGCCTCGAATTTATTAAATTTCACGCTCTATAATAGCCCTTTTCCAATCTTGTTTGTAAAATATGGAAGTTTTAATTAAATATTTATATATGTGTATCATTTTATAATATTCAGTTCCATATTTGTTAATAATATTACGCAAAACTTTAATTCTCTCGTTTTAAACTAGATAACATCAAATGATTATATCGACAACTTTGATAATTAACTTCCTTAAACAAATTTTCCTGTGACTTTACAAATTTAATAACTGATTGTATATTTAAAAGTTTACTACATCTGAATTCCTCAATGATTAAAAGTGATTAAAAGTGTTCCAATCAAGTGTTTATCACAAAACATTGTACAAAGGCGAAATTATAGTTAATATGTATGTGTAAGACATTTTAATCCGAAAATCAATAATCTTAATTAAATAAAATAATACATTTAAAAAGCATTGTTTTGTAGCGTAGTACATATGTATTAAAATTAATAAATTAACTTTAGTTATTAATAATAAAAGGTTGAAAGAATTGTAAAATAATTAAACGAAAATTGGTATGTATATATAAACGTAGATGGATGATCAGAGAATATATTTAAAAAGATTTATGAAAATAGTTTTGTAAATTTCTCTTTAAATTTCTGTATCATTTTTGCTGTTTGAAATTCTTTAAATTCAGCACCTTTTGTGTCAATTTAATTTGTTTAAGGTTAAAAATAGAAGATAAAACTGTACTTCTTTCCTACAGAAGGACATGTCCTTTAACTTTTCCTTTATGTCTTCTTCATATATTCTAAAAAAGTATACTAAGCATTATTTTAAAGAACGAAAAAGAAAAGTATAAAGTTACTTCTCACTATGATTTATGTTGTTGCAATGAAATAACCCAAATGAAAAATAATCTTGTTTTACATTTTATAAATATTTTTCTAAAAATGTCTATATAAATTCTTATCTAAAACTGATTATAGTTCAAAATACGCTGTAGTATTTAATTAATTTAAGTTTTGTAGAAATTATGTAGGTGAAATTTAAATAGAGTTAATGTTAATGCGTTTTCAATATGAGTAACATGAAGCAATGCATTTGATTTAATTAAACATAAATCAAGGGAATAATTTGAGTTTCATGTGTTTGAAACCAAGATGATTTATTAATCATTATTACGCATTAAGATTTAATGTCTTCTCAAACTGTATATTAGAGAAGTGTTGCTGGGGTGATGTTTAAATTCAACTGTAATGTAATGCATTAAATAATATTCAGTGGTATTATTAACAGATAATTGCATTGCCACTCCTGAGTGCTTTGAGATTAACAATTACAGCAATAATTACAAATATTAAATCCTCATTCAATTGAAGAAAATTAGGTATGATTGGAAATAAATAAAACTTGACTTTCAGATTTGAATGCTATAGGCATTGACATCCAATCAACAGTTTGTATATGGTTTTGTTTTACAATTAGGTAATAAATAACTGCATTTTAATGAATTATATTAAGTACTAGCTGACCCACCCGGCGTTGTCCTGGCCTGTGATAATAAAATGAAACAAACCTAAATTTTCTATGATTTTATAACTTTAACCTGATTTTGTGTAAAATTATTTGTTTAAAAGTGCTGAGCACGCTGCTTACGGCACTTTATGGTAGGCGTGATGTGTACGCGTTGCAAAATCTATTAGTTCCACCTTCCGCCGCCAGTGGACGCACTCTGTTTCAAACAAACCAGCTTCCGAATGAAACTACGGCACGTGTCCCCGCTGCTTCCGGTACCATATAGCAGGTGCGATGTGCATGCACTGCAAAATCCTTTAGTTCCACCATCAACCGCTAGGAAGCGCTTTTTGTACTATAGGAATATCCGACACGGGTACCCGTTGTAACAAGGGAGCCAACCAGTCAATTTCCGTTGAAATTGGGCCCATATAGAACTCCAGAAAATAACGCGCCCGTCGAAGGTGGAACTAAAATCTGTAACGCTGCATCAATTTTATAAATAAATAAATAATGTGTTGTGTAATTTTATTAGGAACATAAATTTAATTTTCATGCAAATCGTTATTTGAAATTTCTGTTATTCTCTATATATAATATTTATAAAACGTTACGTGTGAAGCTAAAAATGTTAAATTTCTTAAATGGGATTTGCTTTGTCTAAATCAGAGCAATACAATTGTTTTTATTAATAAGAGTTCTCAATTAATGAAAAACCTGCAGCCAGCTAGCGCACGGTGAAGTGCAATAAATGCAATAATAAATAAAAAGGCGTTAACCCTCTCCACTCCCCATACTTGCAAATATAACCAATAATTTGTTCAAGAAAACCTCGATGCAAACGTTTCTTTAATTATGACATCCATTGTCAAAAAAGCTTTTATTTTTTTTTCATAAAAATCAGGCAGTGGTCTGATTTTTATTTTATAAAAATCAGGATTTTTATAAAATAAAAACTTATTGGTGGATTTTTTTGATTTTTTAAAAATATTAATCCTTAGGCTGTTTTAAGTAAAAAAGCATAATTTTCCAAAATAATAATAATAATAATAATATATATATTTTTTGTAATTTTGTAGAGCCTCTAATAACAACGTTTTATTACTTGTTTTGTATCTTTATTTTTTCAAGAGATTAGAGCTACTGTGCCTGCTCATGAAAAAACGCGTTAAAATAAATTATTTTTCAGCAATGAAATTAATGCAAAATAATTATTTTCTTGTGTTATAAGTGTCTAATAATCTTAATTTTTACAAATTTGTAATGTGGAAACAGAGAGAATTCAAACGGTGATTATTTGATAATCGTAGCTTAATTAGAACAGTTAATTTGAGTCTCCTAAAAAATCTTTTAGTAAAGCCCTTTCTTTGTGTTTATCAAACACGTGGGTTTTTTAAAAGATTAAATTGCTCGAAAAATTAAAAATTACTAATTAGTATTTCCAAAAAATGTGGATGGAATTTTTTGAAATTTGATTTTTTTAATTGCGATTTTTTTTATCTAGATCTGAATTTTTTCGTGTCGATAGCCCTATGAGTTTTTGCTATTTAGGCGCGATGAGAAAAGGCGTAGTTACAAGTGATTCTGTCAGTTTCGTCTTTTTCATGTAAACCTTAAATCTTTCTTCACCCTACCAACACAGACCTCATTTTGCGGTTTTGACTTTTCATTTGCACCATTTTCAGAAAAAGATGGCATTTTGTAAGCGATGTTTAATAAGTTTTAATTAATATTTCAGCTAATTTTAAAAATATTAAATTTCAGATTCTCAGGTGCACGAGGAGAGGTTTTGTACTATCCTCACCTATATTTCCTGACTGATACGTGCCGTAGCTTTTACTAGCCATCGCACACATACAGACAGACACACAAAAACACACCAGTGAAACTTTCTTTTATTACCATAGATTATCTTTTTCGCCAAAATGCGTTATATTAGTAAATTTGTATTCCACAGAATTTTGTAGTAACTGGTATTTTAAATAGGAATCGTTGCTAGCTGTTTTCTAGTAATTCTTACAGATTTTCTTGTAACTGAGTAAGAATACAAAATAATTTTTAGTAATTGCAAGGATCAATGAGAAAAACAATTTTTTTTAGTAGATCGACCTTTTTTTTTTTTCAGCATATATGTTAGTGTGAAACACCGAAATATGAAGAATGTCTACTTTCTCTGGTGAATGTCAAAATTCACATAGTCGCTTGTTGTATATGTGAAGTATTCGCTAAATATCCTTATTTCACACTTACATAGGCAAATGCCGACATTCACCATGCACTGATGATGAATGTTGAATAAAAATATTTTGTTACGCTTTTAATTCATATTTATTATTAAAGCATATCATGATATTTGTCAAAATATGAGAAAGCTTAAGTAACACCACATTTAAATAAACTGTTGCACATAAAATAAACAGTACATTCTAAGTGAGAAAAGGAAATACTACAAATAATAAATTTACCTAATTGTGTAATTGACATATATAATCTTATATATATTGCAACAACATAAACTGTTATGACATTTTGAATTGTACAAGAGTCCCTTGCTTTTACAACTGCATTTAGTCATGGAACACATCTTTTTGCAATAATAGCGTGTATAGTCTTGCTCTCCACTTCTCGAATTAGCTTTAGCTGCTTCTCTCAGCGACATTTCTTGAGAAGAAATCTCATCTATCGAAAGTAACTTTTCTTTAAAATTAACTGATTGTGGGTATAAAGCTGCTTGAGGGTACCTTTTTCGTTTGTTAATTTAAAAAATCGGAATCTTCTATTCTAACAACATCTGCTATTACATTTCGGGCATTTGTACGCCCCGTTCGACATCAGGGAATTGTATTCGTACGGTACCACCTATTTGAGCTGGAGGAAAATTTCTTTTTTAGGTTCGTAACATTTTCGTTGTTTGCAGTAGAATGTTTTCTTTCGCGGCCGCTCTTTTTATGCAAATAAACAAGTGTTCTTCAGTCAGGGCTTGATATGAAGTGGTGGTGGATTGTAGCTCAATATTTTCCTTTCGAATATGGTTTTCGGCATGGCCACTGCTCATGATTTCTTCAAGAGTATTAACAATTTCTTTGAGCTATAGTGTTCTTGGAAAACCGAACAAAGGGCAAATCATCTGACCTTTTCCTGTATCGCTATCGTTCAGCCATGCAGATAACATATTCTGTATATTCTAATTGGCCCTTTCAACTGAGCCGTGTGTTAGACTATGACGAGGCTTTCCATGAATTATCGTAACAACTTTCCACATAGCGGATATGACTTTGATTACAGAATCACCTACCATTATCTGATTGCACTATAGCTGGGGCTCCAACTGATAAAAATAATGGAAGAAGATGATACGCTACTTCTTCAGCTGTCTTAATTTTCAAAGGTCATAGCTGAACAAACTTCGTTAAATGGTCTTGATACACCATTATGAATTTCTATTCGACATCGCTGTGTCACTGCAGGTCTATCAGAACGACTTGACATCTTGAGTTTAACTCCGAACTGATAATTGGTTTCACAACAATACCTATTTTAGGTGCACAATGTTCCATTTGACATCATTTACATACATTTACATACAACATTACAACTTCATATGCAATATTTTTGTATTTAACTTGCAATTCTTTAAGCATACGTGTTCGTCTTCCGAGGCCTTTCTGGTGTGAATTTCAGCTAGCATACTGAACATTTCACCATTGATAACTGCATGCTGCATATTCGTTTCTCCTGGATTTAATGGTAAAGTTAATTTATCTTCATCATTAATTTTTAAAACATCAAAACGCTTCCATCGTCTGTAATACAAAGGTGTGCTGCCCTTATTTTTAGCAGAAATCACTGCAGAAAGTTTTTAGAGTACTTTTCTTGAAAAAATAAAAACCATTGTCTTCTTGTTTACTCGAAATTAATGCACTTAACTTAACAAAAATACATTGTTCACTGCAATATCTATTCAATATAGATTAGGGTATCGAATAAAAAAATAAAATTTAAGAAAACGTTGCAATAACCAGCAAATCTAGCATAAAACTAACAAACAGCAGATAACAAATCCATGCCATGAGATTTATAACAAAGAGTTAATTAACATAGAGTTATAACAAATAGATGCACCGTTACGTCAATCGCGGCAGGACAAAGGCAACAGACTGTCGCCTCTCTGTCGACATCGGCTTCTTTTATTCTCGTTTTGACTTCCATCAAAACATATATTTTTTTGTCTACATACATCGGTGATAGTCCGAAGGTATAAGAATATAACCAAATATTCCGTCTTTTACCGACGTATTTTGGTTTATGTATATTCACCAGGTCTGCCTTATTCAACAGAGAAAGTCGAAATTCCTCAATTTCGGTCTTTTACTGTAACATATACATTGTATATTTGTTTAGTACAAGAATCACACAAGCAAGCGATATGTAAATTTATGCAAAATGTATATTTATTGGGTAATAAAAAATGAAGATTTATTGAGTACTTGACTTGAGTAGCATCATATGGGTTTACACTTAGCCTTCTACAATCTAAGTACGTAATTTATAAAAACACTATATTATATTGTCATTGAAATGATAAAAAAAGCAATAACTTACATCTCAAAATTTGAGAAAGAGCTATCTTTAAATAAAATACTACATTTGAAAAAGCACTATTGTAGCTTCCAAGTATATATCGAACCACTGATAATCAAAATTGAATCGGAACACAATGATTAAATTTTTATATTTAGCACGGACAATGAAAATTTTGGAATTATTTTATTTTCTGCAAAGCGTATGGTTATTTTCATTAGAGAATCATCAAAGATTAAAAATATATATGTACAACTTTTCGCAAAATAATAATGTATGTTGCATAATTGCTTCAGACGTGTTATTCAGTTAGTAATGTTTAGTTGTTTATTGCGTTGCTTTTGCACAATAAGTAAAAAAAAACAATATTATGTACTCGTGACGTATTTATAAAAAGTATTGAAAAAAAAATTAGATTAATATTAAATTTTATATAAATGTTTTGTAACATCTTTTGTTTGAATATCTTTAAAATTGTAAATTTGTACGTTTATATTGACTTACAAAATATGCATGCATTTCTACATATTATATAAATATGTACATCTCTTCTCTCCCTACATGCATATATATAATATCTATCGATATGTATACGAGGATATACCTATCTTTCTATCTCTCTATCTTTCTATCTATTTATATA
Source organism: Maratus michaelseni (assembly GCA_963931845.1). Classification (NCBI taxonomy): domain Eukaryota; kingdom Metazoa; phylum Arthropoda; class Arachnida; order Araneae; family Salticidae; genus Maratus; species Maratus michaelseni. The sequence continues at coordinate 412,178,105 of OZ007587.1, forward strand.
TCTATCTATCTATCTATCTATCTATATATATATATATATATATACAGATCTATACACATAAATATGTAGGTATATCAGTTTTCTCGACACAGGAAAGCCACTTAAAAAAACAAATAAAAGGAAATTACACATGAAATAAAAAATTTCTACGCGATCATTTCAGGAATTTCGGGATTTTTTCCGCTACAGATTTACAAAATTCACGAGTTTTCTTCAATCGATTAACTCCAATTAATCCAAGGTTTTCTTTTGCGAGCGATTCTCGGAATTCGTGGTTTTATTTAGCGGGCAGTTGATAAACATCTTGTATTTTTCCATACCCGTATCTTGAAATTCGTGGGAGATTGACGAAATGAATTTGCATAATTCATCAAATAATAAATAATTCGTGGAAGAATCACATGCCTATATCTGGTGTCTGCATGTAAGAACATCTCTGAATATTTTCCGAGATACAAATTTAATAAGAGAGACCCTAAATTATTTTCTTCACGATAGGAATTTTTCTTCGCCGCCGGGTAATTGCGTCACGACGTCTCCAACGCTGATTGCACACATAGGAAACATCAAAGTGATACCGCAGAAATCGTAGATTGATGTTTTTGTTTTTTTTTTTTTAAAAAAACCAAGAATTTCTGAAATCTTCTGAAAAATGGCATAATTATCAGCACAAAATTTTGGATTTTTCGGATGCTATCAATTCTTATGTAAACGTTTTCATGTTCAACTAACATGTTAAACGCTAAATTAACATAAATTCATATTTTTAATACTTGGAAATTTTTCCAGAGAAAATTTCTCATGCCTTGCATTCATGTGTTATATTAAATGAATGCAAGGCGTGAGAAATTTTCTCTGGAAAAATTTCCAAGTATTAAAAATATGAATTTATTTCAACTGTCGATGCTGGATTTTCTTTGATTTCGTGTTTGCCCCAGAGTTGGCGGCTCACGGAAAATATTCCAACTTGTGCTGCGTTTGTAGCCTTGCCAACATGTTATGGTGAAAAAGTTCCAGACTGAGTATCGTTCCCAAGTGGTTCAGTTGGTAGAACGTCAGTGCGCTAATCTGATGCCCCGGGTTCGAGTCCCGGCTTGGGAACTTTTTCACTAAGTTGGCTATACGCCTATTAAGCAATTAACAGTAATAAATTTAACATTAATTTGTTACTCTTGCATGTACAAATATTATTACGGAGCTGAAATTACTTTTGATATTTTCCGAAAAATTTAGATTTCATGTTTAGAAACCAGACTAATGCACTGGAAACCTACAATGATGTGCTTTCGGAAAGTACCGATAGAAAAGAAATTTTTGTATCAGAAATGCTGTTTTAAATTTTGAAAATATACTAGTTTATGAGGTTTCTGAAGATAAGGGAACGCTTTTCGAAATCGTAACTCTCGGAAGATTTGCGTATTATTTACATAATATTTTCTTAAAACCTCTTACTAGATAAAGAGACTCAAGATCAGAATTCTGTTTTTTCACAGTGTATGTAAGCCATTCTTAGATAATCAAGCGCTGATAACACTGCACTCTAAAACAAAACATTTTCAAAACTGAGCAAAAAATACTCAAATCTGAGTATGTCGCATAGTCAAAATGGCTCCGAATCAAAATGACTCAAGTTTGAGACATGTACATACTCATTTCTGAAAACATGCACACACTCAAGAATAAAACATCATGTGCTCATATTTGAGTATGTCAATCCCAGCAAACACAGAGCTGACAGATTGATACAAGAAAGATACCTATCATCAAATACTAGAGGTGCTATACCGATAACAGCAAATCTTAACAGAACTGTTTCGGTTTTGTCAACTTTTCTGGTATCTTTAGCGATACGTGGACTGGTTGTCAATTTGCCGCCAAATATCTGACACAACGACGGCCACCGGCGATATATCCGATACGTATTCGATACAAATATGCTTGAATTCCGATTTGACCGACACAAAAACGTAAAAAAAATGACACCAATTTGGTATTGCTTATATCTAATTGTTATCACTTTGCCTTTTATTTTCGACTTATATGCGATGAATATCGTTCTTGTGCCTTATATTCGACGTATATTTATGATCAATATCGATTTTGTGACAATTTATCGACATTTATACGCATGTCGGCGAATATTTTTGATTTAATTAATATTGAACAGTAAAGAATTGAATTTCATAGTATTGAAAACTAAAAAAATTTCTTAGCTTATAAAAGCAAGTTTATTTATAGTAGCTTATTCTCCTCTACTGTTATATAAAAGAATAAATGGAAAATACGCAAGTTAATTTATCCTAGTTCTATAAATAAAAATAAACTTTTATTGTCAAAAGCTAACTGAAGATTTTTTTTTCTTTTCACATTTTGCAGTTAACTGAACAGGTGTGTGGAAAAAGGATAACATTCTAAAAACAAAAAATGAAATGAAATAGTTTCATTAATAAATAAAATTAATCAGTTTTTTACTTTGAAATGCACGTTTTTTTTTTTTTTTTTTTTTTTTTTTTTGCGTTTCCTTAACTTTTACATCAGCTCTAATGTTATGCTTTTTCCACTCACATGCTCAATTTATCATTTTATGGTGTACTTAACTTCAATTCTTTAACTAAATACAGATTCCAAGTTTTGTTTTTTCGATTTCTTTATCATTTTATTTAAATCTTTTATATAAATATCTTTATTCATTTAAAAAATTTTTCATTGCCACATTCTTTTGTTCTTGTTCTGTGCAATGAACTAGAAATTTGAAAATTGTCAAAATTTGCCATTTTTAGCAAAAGTACTAATTTTATATTCAAAAAATCTATTTTTCAATATGATTCAAAATAAAAAAAATTACGACAGATACTTCCACTTTCATATCACAACTACATTATGTGCAAATCAATGTAAATTTCTTTAGACATTTAAGAAAGACATTAAGAAAAACATTTCTTAAGAATATCTGTAAAATTTCCAAGTAACCTAATTTACCGCAAACTAAAATTAGTGAAATCAAAGTTCTTCTAAAAATGCATTTAAAGTCTTCAGACCCCCCCCCCCCCCAAAAAAAGTGATTTTATTCCGTTATTGTCATTCATCGCTCCTAGTTGACAGAATTTTTTTTTTTTAAGGTTTTAAGGCAAATCAAATTTCAAGCTATTCAGAAAAAATATTTAATGCTTTGTTTTATTATTATTATATATTTTATTTTGCTGTCATCTAAAAACATTTTTTGAAATTCTTTCTGTATAAAATCTAATAAAGAATTTAAAAAAAAATTAAACATGGCTATATTTTTACAGCTTGTTCCAAGATTTTAATATTGAGCATTTTTTCTTTTATCCCTTTATTACAAAATGGCAGCCAATTAAGTGGCAATTTGAAAAAAAACCAACTTTTTCAAAATATAACCCTTGTTACCTGAAAAAACACACACATAATCAGCGGAATATGGAGCATTTTATTACATATTAATGGTTTAACATATTAAAAAAAAAATTATGTAGATAATTCTAAAATCTATTACAAGAAAATCTATAAGTTCATGTTTTGCCAGAATTCTGTAATTGTTAATTTAAATTATTTTAAAACTAAATAAGCACGCCTTAGGTATTTTATTATAAATGGTGCAGAAAAAAAGAACAAAACAAAAAAATTGACTTTAGTGAAATATTTGATGCAGTACGAGGGTGGGTTTTTATTAAGAAACATTTCACTGTGGGTTTTTTTAGAGGACAACACAATAAATGATAAAACTCCCTTTTACCTTTCTAGCCGGTCTTTTCTATTTACAAGTTTACTGTAAAAAAACTGACTTATATTTCTCGCATCACTAGTATTAAATGAACATACCACCATTTTTTTAAAGAAAAATTTCTACATTTAATTACGCGTTTAAAATGCAATAAAACAGTTAAATTAAACATTTTATTTATCTTTGATAAAAGTTGATACTTTGAACAAACTATGCAAAATGTGATATTTGCTTAATTATCCACTAGACGCTAAATTTTTCTAAAATTATAATGGCAGACTTCCTAACATGTTTATTCAGAAAACTTTACAATTTTCCCAATGTACTACACTTTAAATAGTTCATCTGGCTTTACCCAACAATTGAGGGGGTCGGGGCAAGAAAGTGCCAAGCCACATTTTTAGTGAAATAAATCTAGTACTGTAATCTGTTGCTCAATATTGTAAATTATAATATAAAACATATAATTTATTTCTAATGTCACTTGGTGGCAGCCTATGTGACAAGTTTCGCTTTTGCCCCCAATAAAGATAGCTAATTTACAAAAAACCTAATATTAATATCATTAAAGTAATGCCATATTGTGGCTCAGAATATCTCAAATGTTACTAAGACATTGGCGAAAAAACTTATTAGGTTATATATCTTGATTTGAGTTTTTGATATAACTTTCAAACTGATACCTCAGAAGTTTACAAATGTGGCTTATCTCTTTCTTGCCCTGACCACCTCAATTATCTTCAGTAAACTAAGTTTTTTTTTTCAATATTTTTATTCAAAAGATTATGAAATGATTTGTAAAAGTAATAAACTATTTCTTTTTCAGTTACTTACATCTTGTCATAACAATGTTCAACTGTATCTTGCATCTTGTTGGCTAGTGAAGTAAATCATTGTCTGATAAAAATTTTCTGTTAATTCTCCCACACCTCTCCGTGTATGTTATTTATATTTCATTTATGTTTCACATGAATAACTATCACATTCATCATAAAATGTACTATAGTCATCACTATAGTAACATCTCTGTTGCTTCACATTTCGACCTTAAGAACACTGAAAAGCTGCTCCAAAACAAAATGCACAGTAACAAATTAGTAATTGAAGGTTTGAAAATATTTATGCCAAAAATAAAATTTGTTTCTCAAAAATGGCATTGTTTACATACTTAACAATACTTTAAATTTGTCGTCAAACTGCAATAATATTGGTTGTACTTTCATTTTTATTTTTTAGATTAGCTTCACTGATAAACTACCTTACAATTTATTTTTAATTAAACAGGAAAAGCTATTCTCAAGTCAAGGCTATTTATAAAAACTGACTTTTTTAGTTTGTGCAGATAATTTAAAACTGTTGATATACTTAAAAGAAACACGAGATAAATTTTATAAAGTATTTTACATTTTTGGCTTAAGTATAATAAACTTTGAAAGATTCGTTTTTGACTTCATCCTCTGCAATGATATAAAATTTTTTTTTAAAGTCCAACTTTGGAACAAATTTTATTTAACTCCGTACAAATATTGATATTTCAAAACCTTTGAAATTGTATGTAATAAAAATTTTGATATTAAGATTTGGAAAAAAAATGACAACACAAATACATGGTAATTTATTTATTTATTAAAATCAGAATTTTTTGATACATTAGGTTGTTTTTTTGACAGCCCAACTCTCTATCTGTTGCATATCCACTTGGATATCCAGCTTTGAATGTCACTAATAGCAGTATCTTCAAACAGTTGGTCGTGTCTCACTGAAGCTAGAAAATATTTAAGAATACAATATTAGTACATTATTTGCATATAAATTAACAAAACAAATTAGTTTTGGTAAGATAGGGTTTAAATAAAATTTTATTTCGGAAAGCTATAGCTAAAATCTGAGATTTTTGTTTTACCGTGACTGACTGCCAAAAATTACTATTTTTATTGACAAAAATGATTGACAAATTTCGATGACCGACTGACAAAATAAGATTTTTTTCCACAATTGCCGAAATATGCATTTTTTTTTTTTTTTTTTTTTTTTTTTACAGAGAATGACTGCCAAAATTTGCAATTTTTAATAACGAACAATCGACACATTTTCTCGATATTTTTAAGCCATAAGTGACTGAAAAATAAGATTTTAATCAATGAACAATCGACACATTTGAAGATATATTTCAATGACAGATTGACAAAATCGGTAATATTTGCAGAGACTGATTGAAGAAATTCATGATATTTCACCATGACTAACTGAAGGAATTTGTGATTTTTTGCTTGACTGACGAAATTGGTAATTTTTTGCAGAGACAGAAGAAATTTGCAATTATATGTTACGGCTGACTGACAAAATCAAAATATTTTTTTTCACAGCGAGTGACTGCTAAAATTTGAGATTTTTTTTATCAACCAATGGTCGACAAATTTTGAGATTCATTTCAGGGATTGATTGATGAGACTGAAGAAATTAGATTTTTTTTTCTTACACAGATGAATGACAAAAAACTTTATTTCGAAAAGTGAATGCCGAAATTTACGATTTTTATCCACTGATCGACAAATTTCCCGATATATTACAATGACTGATTGACAAAATCAACAATTTTTTAATGCAATTGACTGGAGAATTTTTTTTCTTTTTTTAACCACTTCATAGACTAAGATCACGTTTTTTATCAGCCATCGATTAACAAAATTGGCAACTTTTTCAATGACCGATAGACGAAATTCATATTTTTTCTTCTGAGATACATTGACGAAAATCACGATTTATTTTCAATCGATGGATGAAATTCACAATTATTTTTCTTAATCAAATGATGAAGTTTCCAATATTGCCACAGACTTAACAAATTTACTTTTTTTTCTTCGTAGGATTGACGAAATTCATGCAATCACATCCGGATTGTAGAACTTTGCGGCTCACAACTAAATAAAAAATAATTGTGAGGGTAGAGGGCTGAAAAAAATAGGAACTTGTTAAAATTTATAGGAAATATAGAAGCACTGCAAGGCCTGAACATACATAACACTTTCAGAGGTAAAGTAATTCTAATTAAATGCTGAAATGAGATGATTCCTTAAGAGATTTTGCATATGAAGATGAATCTCCTTTCTCTTCACATTTCAGTGCTACAGGGAGGACAGTTAACTCATTAATTAGTGCAAAAGTATCATCAGATGCAATAGCTTTTTGGGCATACCTGCCAATAAACTTGCTCAGCTAGAAATTCTCAAATGATTTATCAATTTTTCAATTTCATATCCCACAAACCCGAAAAATTCCAACTATCGAAATCTAAAGAAGAAAACAAAACAGAAATTTCACTATTTCGGGTTTGTGGACTTGAAAAGGGGAAAGTAGAGTAATAAGGTTCCCCAGAGCAGAAAAAATTTTGATGGAAAGGAAAAATAAAATAAAATAAAGATGAAAATTTTACTAGTTCGGAAATAATTACAGTTTTCATCTACAAAGTACACCAGGCAGTATATTGAGAACTAGTTTAATTTCACTTCAAACTGTCTAACAAAAAAAAAAAAAACAAGTTGGAAATTGTACGTCAAACGTTACAAACGAGGTGCGTTCGTACGCACGTTTTAGAATTAAATTCATGATATCCCGTGCGTAGAACGGGCTAAACAGCTAGTTAAGTATATATTTTATGACGCTGTTCATACAAATATCTTAACTAGTTATATAAATATTCAGATATATATGTATCAGCTAGTTATATAAATATTCAGATCTTGATGATTTTTAATTCTGTGAAATGAATTATATCGTCTGCAGATTAATTTCTGTAATAAAATAAGTATCTCGGTCGCTTGACGATTTAACATCCATCGGAAGCTCCTCTAACAAAAAAGCACCGATTTAAAAAAAAAAATCAAATTTCTTAATAAATATTTTTATTAATATCTCCTAAAGTTTTGATTCGATTTTAATAAAATTTGAAATGTCTCGACAAAATTCTGCAAAGATAATATATTTTAAATTGCAAACCATTTGGTTGGGTAGTTTTTGCGTTGTTATATGCGGACGGACAGACAGACGGACGGACAGACAGACAGACGGACGGACAGACGGACGGACCAAACGACGACTATAGGTGCTACGTATTTATATAATTACGAACGCACCTAAAAAGCCGGAGTCTGAGTCTGCTTGTTTTTTTCAGTTTGATTTTTTTTTCCCGTGATGGATTGGCAATTTTGGTGATATTTTGCTTGACTGATTGCATGGTTTCTTGCAAGAGTGACAAGATTCACGATATTCCTTGCATTCGACTGGAAATTTTCATGATATATTGTGCGTCAGAATTAGGTTCAAAAAGCCAACATTGACTTTTTTCTGAAAAATCTTCAGCCTTTACCAAAAAAATGGAAAATGACTTTTGAATGCATAGTTTCTGAATAAGAACAGCTGGCAATTTCATGTATTTGCAAACAAATATGAATTTAGAAATGTGTCAGAAAGTAGTTCTTTTGGATTTGAGAATAACATTAAAGTCAACAAACATTTCTCATATAACAGAAAAAATGAATTGACTGTTTCCCTTTCAAACTTTGCACTTTGGTTTAAAATTTCAATGCATATAGAACCTAAGAAAACACCAGGCATTCAGGTTTTACCTATATTTCATTAAGGATATAATAAAACAATTTTATTGAGAAATTGATATTGATGCCATCACCCCGAATATGTATTTTTCATGCAAGTGGTTAAAAATAAAGACACATAAGATTTTGTAAAGTTTCTGAAATTTTTTTAAAGAGAACATAAGTTTCAAATATTTTCCAAAGTTAAAAGTTGCTCGTGCTGGCCAGTCCCAAGTGTACCTTGTGAAAGACTTTTCTCCAGTGCACAAAATCGAATAAAATCAGAAATTCATTTAGCAACCCAATTGTTAAAAGGTCCATAACACTGGTGAATGTTGAAAAATATAGATTGTTGTGTATATATAGAGCTCGACTTTCTTCCTTTTTTAAAAATATAAATCAGGGCTTGAATTTTAGGGCGGGATTGCGGGATTCGCGCCGAAAATTTTGAAATCACGCCCAAAAAATTTTACCATTTTCGGAAAAATTTGCATTATTTAATTTACCTGCAACCGAACGATAAATTTCGTGATTTTTTCCCCCTGCAACCGATCGACGAACTGTGCGTTTTTTCCGCGACTGATCGACGAACTTTGCGGTTTTTCCGTGACAGATCGACGAACTTTTCGGTTTTTCCGCGACAGATCGACGAACTTTGCGTTCTTTAAGTGACTTATCGACAAACTTAATGTTTTTTAAGCGACTGATCTACGAACTTTGCATTTTTCCCGTGACTTATTGATGAACTTAGGTTTTTTAACCGACTGATCGACGACCTTTTCGTTTTTTAAGCAACTGGTCGACGAACTTTTCGTTTTTTCAGCGACAGATCCACGAACTTTGCGTTTTTTAAATGATAGATCGACAAACTTTGCGTTTTTTCCGCGACAGATCGACGAACTTTGCGGTTTTTTCTGCGACAGATCAACGAACTGTTCGTTTTTTCTGCGACTGATCGACGAACGTTGCGTTCTTTAAGCGACTTATCGACAAACTTAAGGTTTTTTAAGCGACTGATCGACGAACTTTGCATTTTTCCCGTGACTGATCGATGAACTTAAGATTTTTTAACCGACTGATTGACGAACTTTTCATTTTTTAAGCGACTGGTCGACAAACTTTTCATTTTCTAAATGTCTGATCGACGAACTTTGTGTTTTTTCACGACTGATCGACGAACTTTTCTTTTTTTCCGCGACAGATTGACGAACATTGGATTTTTTAAGCGACTGATCGACGAACTTTGCATTTTTTTAGCAACAGATTCACGAACTTTGCATTTTTTTCCGCGATCGATCGGCGAAATTTGCATTTTTTCTGCGGTCTATCGACAAAATTCATGTTTTTACTGCGATTGACCGATGAACTGTGTATTTTTTCGCAATCAATCGACGGAATTTGCGTTTTTTTCTGCAATCGATTGGCGAAATTTGCGTTTTTTCTGCAATCGATTGGCGAAATTTGCGTTTTTTTCTGCGATCTGTAGACAAAATTCTTGTTTTTTCCACGATCGATTGACCAAATTTGTGTAATTTCTCTTTTTTTTCTCTTTCGACAGATTGACAAAGTTTGTAATTTTTTTTTACCTGTGTCTGACTGAAAAATTTAGATTTTTTTCTCTGCGTTCGACTGTTGGATTTCACGATTGATCTCCGCGATCGACGGATGAATTTCACAATATTTTCCCGCGACTGATTGACGAATTTCGCAATACTTTCTGATGAGCAATCAATGAACTTCATGTTTTTTTCCTTGACTGAATGACGAACTTTGCGAATTTTTCCGTAACCGATTGGTGAATTATTCGGTTTCTTCTGGTCAGACTTGTATAATATAGACGCACGCGCGCACGGAAAAATTTCTGCAAAATTGCAAAAAATTGAAGATAATTTTTTTTTTTTTTTTTTTTTTTTTTTTTTTAAATACTAAAAAACTTAAGATTCCCTTTTTATAGAAATAATCCCTTTTTGTGCAAAAATATTTACTGTGTGTGCACAATTCAAAATTTAAAGATGCAAAACATTGTTGTGGCATTACAGACGCTTGCTAAGAGGTCAAAATATTAAGGATTGAGTTGTTTCTAAATGCATTGACAAAACAACTGATAAGAATTCAGCTCTTCCTATCATGGATTCTTAGCTTTATTATTATTTTTAACCAAAATAATTATTCTTTAATTAATATTAATTAATTTTAAATGGTAATTATTTTAAACTACTGTTTTTAATTTATATCGTCAAAATAATATAACACGTAATTTTATTAAACATTAAATTAATTTGCAGAAAGTTTTTGATTCAATATTTATATGCGCAGAAAGTTTTAGGTTTTATACAAGTCTGCTTCTGGTGACAGATTGATGAAATTCACTATTTTTTTTCTCGCGCCTCACTGAAAAATTTCAAGTTTTTTTCCACAAATGACTGGCGAATTTCATGTTATTTTCTTGCGACCGATTAACAAACTTCGCCATTTTTTTCCCGCGACTGATCGACAAATTTAGCGATTTTTTTTTCTATGAACATAGACAAGGACTTCTAATAAAATAAGCCTTTTGAATAAGAATATATTCGAAAAATATTTCAAATACAATGTCTGTGTAGAACAGTTGTATTAGTTCATCTACCTCTTCAAATCGTCTGCTTGACAGCCATCGTCTGGTAGGTATAATAGATTTATTCCATGGTATTTATCCGCATTGTTGTTTGTAGGTGGCGTTACCTTAGCACAGTTGTACACTGGCTGCCATGAAGTCCCAAATTCGCAAATCGATATTTTTTTTAAATTTTTGATTAACTGATTAAATAATACTTATTAATCAGAGAAAGAAACATTAATTAAGTGATTTGAAAGCCAATAGTAAAAAAGTATACATAATTTTATTTCAACATTTAACGCACATGCTATACATAACCCTAACAATTTGTTTATATACACTCCGGCATAATGTAACATGCATGAGATGACTTAAATACATAATTCATTTAAAAAAAAAGAAAAGTTACACAAAATTTTATAATAAAGAGTCAAAATATTAGAAAAATAACTTACTTTCAATGAGATATTCTTCAAAGTCGCATCCCTGCAACTAACAAACACAACAACAAAATCGCCGCCATTGAAGCAGCTGGTGTGTGTTGCCACTACGGTTTAGATAAACTTCCAGACGAGAATGATAGTATAACGGTGGTCTATAGATAGGTGTTCAAAAATTATCATATCCATGGTGTCAAATGGGAATTTGAGATGGACAAAGTATGGGCGCGACGAAGCGTTATCCTTTTAAGTATAGCTAATGGATACCTAGAATTTTACACGAATTTTGTGCTGCGTAAGATTATCGCCATTTTTTTACAGTACAGACACCACTTATTTGATAAAGCTTTATTATGCCATGGAAAATATGTCAGAATGTTACATGAAAATGGATGTATCTGACAATAATGATATTTCTTATATCAATTCGTGACGTTTCTGACAATTCTGTGTTTGCTGGGATGTATCAAAAATTAGTATGAGGTGACTTCTATGTGCTCATTTTTGAGTATTTTCATGTTTCAATATTCTGAGTATTTCTGGTACTTCAGAATTGAAAGCGTCGGAACAAAAAGTCGGAACAAATGAAACAAAAAGTTTCATAACAAAATGAAAACACCGATTTACTGATATTTGAAAGTGTAATTTTTCTCAGTGTGTATACTGTTTTAATTTGTAAATAATGCAAAAATAGTGCATTTTAAATGAAAGAATCCGCTACTTTTTATCATTTTAAATATTTAAAAAATGGAATGCGCATTGATTGGCTTATCGTTTCCTTACTTTTTGACATTAATATTTTAAATATTTTATATATTTGGAATAGATAAATTAAATTTTTAAATTCTTACTTTATGTAAATATGTTTATTATGTATTTTGAGAGTATAAATTTAAGGTTTTGTTTGTATTGAAAAAAAGGGTCATTTGCGAAATTTTGGCACAATAGTGAGACACAAATCAAAACTATTACTCTAAATTCGGGAATTTTCCATTTTTCTGATAACTAACCAATGATACCTTCCAGTTTTACCAAAAAGATATACAAAACAATAATTCTAAGGAAAATATATCGTCAAAAATATAAGGACATTTTTCGCCTCATATAAGAAAAAAAATATTACGAATATGGAAGTTATTTCGTTTAAATGTTAATGTTGATGACATAATCAGATTACATTGCCAATAATTCCAATAACATGTGTGGAATGCTTATTTTCAATAAATATTACCATTACAATTTTCATTGATCCATAGTATTAGATCCACATAATTTATAATTAAACAATTATAAATGTTTTTTAATTACAACACATGACATACTATCATCCGTAAATCAAGTGATAGCTTGTAATTAACTTATTTAGCAATTCGGCTGCATGCATATTTTCATAATCAAAAACAAAATACGGAGCTACTTCTTAAAAAATAAAATAAATAACTTATAAAGCCCATTGAATTCGATGGAGCATCTATTTTTCTTCTGGCGTCCTTTACTTTCGTTGACACGTAATTTTTTATGTGAGCTTTATTGTTGATTCTTCTTGTTCATGATTTAGTTTTGTGTATCATAAATACACATTCGTCAATAAAAAGTTCCCGAATCGGAAATAATTTTTACGTTTAAGAGGAAATATATTTTCTGGAGTGTTGATTTAAGAAAATATAAATTGTTCATTTCTTATGATTCCGCATGAGATCAAATAAAATTTATACCTGAATTTTAACGTGTAGTAGGCTTTCTATGTTGAATAAAGATTGAATTTTATTTACGTGATGCACTTCTCAAAAAAAAAAAAAGTTTTATTCTATTTAAATAAATTACAAGAAAATATTTATGGAAATAAACAGCGTGAAGACAATGTTTCACAATTCATTTGTTACGTCCATATTTCCGTGATAACTAATATTATTATAATTACAAATCTTAGAGAGAACAACATATTTACGAAACAGACATTTTTATTAGACTTTCTTTTATTTAACACCTTCGCCACAAGTGTCCCGTATACTTCTTTTAATTTTTAAGCACATCTTTTTACGAAGAAACTTTTTCAGCTTATATTATTCCTGAAATTCTGTGATTAGATAATAGGTGCTGTGATTAGAAAATAAGCGCGGCTTAGATGCTTTACACTCACGCTAAAAAAAAAATGAAAAATTAATCGGTTAAAAAAAAGAAAAAAGTCGCCAAATTTAGGGGATTTTTTCCTTTAATGGCAACCTAGCCATTGTATTAAGTTATTCGTTTGGCGCAGTCTTGGAAATCGCGCCAACCAAACAGTCGCCAATCTTTTGTTTACATTTTAGCGTGAGTGTAACACATCTGTTCCATAAGCGCAAATGTAATATAAAAGTTTTAAAACATTGAAACTATAAAGATGTTCAAAACACAGATGTCAAAACATGTAAAAATTTTCTGAGCTCTTTTTATCTAAACATTATCCATCATCAGGGGAGTTAAAATGAGAAAGATAAGATTTATGGAACTACAATTTAGGATGAAAGAAATTAAAAAAAATAAATTGCCACGCATGTCATTATTATCAGAAAATATAACACTAAGAATCTTCTTTATTTCATATACTATGAAAGAAAAACCAAAAGTGAAGTATTTTGAGTTTTAAAATGGAGTTGATATAATTAAGATATAATATAAAAAGTAATGTAATCGAAAAGTGCGAAAAAATATGTATTCTTAATAAATTAAACATGATAAATGCATTTTTATTTTTAAAAAATATATACGTTTTGCTTTCTGGTTCGTAAAGAAAATCTTCAGATTTAACAGCTGTTTGCTATTTTCAATTACCAAATTAAGAAAACTCCAACTCAAAACTCTCATAAGCGATCGAAGTTTTCATTTTAATTTAACTTTGGCCAAAAAATCTGCATTATCTTTATGTCGTCATTTGCGTGCTGAATCTAGACATCTAACTTCGGGGGGGATTTTGTAGCTCCGAAAGGGGGAGGGTATGGAGCTCCGGAGGGGGGGGATTTGTACTTTTAAACCATTACCAAATTTAAAATATCACATTTTTCTAGAGGGGAAGATCCCTTTGGAAATTTTAAACACAACGCCGGGGAGGGACCGAGCCAGCTCTTAAATCAACGCACCATTTTATTCTAGCACAATCGCAAACTGTGTACAAAAATAACTGTCTCAACAGTGAATTTGGTTATCGTAATAGATTTGTCATTCCATAAAGCGTAAATGGAAAAGTGTGGTGATGAAATTTAGTGACGTGTTCCAATATTTATTCTTAAGTAAACATTTTAGTTTCTCAAAAACAACCGAGAAAACGAGCGGTCCATCCCTACTTGTATTCATATTCTTTAATTGTTTCATTTTTCCACAATACCTATAAAGAATACAATATCGAAATAAATTTTGTCAGAAACCGTAAAAAAATACAGACAGCAAGTTGCCTTAACACCCCTGTGAGTGGAAGAGATTTTTCTGTTATTTGAAAAAAATTCTGTCTTGTGACTGGAGAATTTCAGGAAAATTTGACCTTCGTTTCTTGAATTTTCTGTGTTTTGAAGGAAAAAAATCATACGTAAAAATTCCATTTCTAATACGGAAAAGTAACACGCAGCACAGTTGCCGGTACACCCCTGTGGTTTGAAGAAATTGCAGACTTAGATTGGAAAATTTCAGGTATATTTTATGTTAGATTGTTGAGTTTTCCGTATTTTGCGGGAAACGATGCAAATCAAAGTGCAATTTTTTGTGTTTTAACGAAAAATGGCGACGGAAAAATTTGTTCTATTCACGGATTTTTTTGAGAGTGTATCCTTAAAACTCTTATAGAGTCAACATATTGTCGAAACACATATTTATATTAGTTTTTGTTTTATTTAATACACAACAGGCATCCCGTATACATATTTAATAATTTCGCACCGCTTTTAGGAACAGTCATTTTCCTAATCATTTTCCTAATAGTCATTATAGCTGAAAATGTGTGATTATATATGATGAACATAGCTGATCGAAAATAATGGCGTTGAAATTCAAGGCTTTTGCGCACCCATGCGACACGTATACGTGCCGCTTGTCTAGAAATTGTTATGAAACATATCGACCATTCCCTGAAAGAAATAGCACAGGTCATCAAAAAATTTTTTATTAAATAGAGGTATCTCCTAAAAGTGAAACAGTAAATGTTAACACAACAATGAGCGGTTTATAAATTTGTGAAACAACACGTTTTCAACAAAAAAGTAAGCACTCTATCGCTAATAATCCTTAATGCTGATAAATATATTTTATTCAAATTAAATCAAAGTTTGTGGTTCACACAATATTAAATATAACATTACAACATACAAAGAAATTGCATAAAAAAATATGATCAAAGTGCAGATGCACGAGAAAGTTCCACTTTGATAATTTAAATCACATGTCATTTTCATGTTATTCATAATGGAGGCAAGTAACATGTACACAATATAGTTGTTTAATAGATATAAATATTACCATTAAATACAAAGAAACTACAATACAGAAAATT
The DNA here is from genome assembly GCA_963931845.1 of Maratus michaelseni. Taxonomy (NCBI): domain Eukaryota; kingdom Metazoa; phylum Arthropoda; class Arachnida; order Araneae; family Salticidae; genus Maratus; species Maratus michaelseni. The sequence continues at coordinate 412,193,991 of OZ007587.1, forward strand.
CAGCGATATTTGGTGCTCACACATCCTATGAAATCATGCACCGAAGGCTGTTGCCTAATAGATTTCAACAGAAAATATATTGACATGAATTTGTTAAGGTCTAAAAACTTAATTTTTAACATAATAAAAAATGATAAACGTTTTCCAAAACTTATACATAAAATTAAGACATCTTCTTTTTAAAATTTTCTCTTATTTCAAAAATGTATTTTAATTTCCGAAAGAAACGTTATTTTATCATTAATTTTAAATTTTATCCCTCAATACATTCTACTTAAAAGCCTATATCCCAAAAACAAAACTGTTTATGTAATCGTCGATGCTTTTCATGCATTAAAGATATTTTTCAAATAATGAAATTTTTACATTATATTATAAAATGGAATTTGTAGTACTATTATCACATAAAAATGTAGGTATGAAAATATTTTAATAAGAAAGAAAAAGTTAAAATACATTCAAATAAAATGTGCTTTGAAGAAACTAAAACAAATCGCTAAAGCAGCAACAATAAAAAAATCTAAAACTATTGTAAATTAACTCAGTTTCACAAAGTTAAGTATTTCTAAAAAAATTTGTTTAGAAAATAATGCAGACAATCAGTGTTGCATTAGCAATAAATTTTTGGCAAATCTAAAAAATTGCTTGCGAAAAAGTAAATAAAATATATAAAAATATTTTTTTAAAGTATATATAAGTAATATATAAGCAAAAAACATTTTAAAGTATTTGAAAAACCGTAAAATGTTGTAAGAAGTTCAGAAAAGTTTGAAAAAGAAAAATAATATTTTACCAAATTTTCTTTATAAATTGTGTACTAAATGTTTTGGTAAAGTAATTTAACACTCAATTGCATAGTGATGTAAATTTCCATCACTTTTTATTTAACTTATAAATAAATCAACTTCTTCGCCACCACTATATTTATATAGAAATATTAATACAATAAATTTCCGTGAACTATGTTGTTGAACAAAGTTAAAAATCTATCTTAAAATTTCTGGTGTCTAATATTTAATATATGTATAAAAAAACACAATTGTAAAAGAAAAACTCATGCAAAGAAGGGTTAAACACTTATATCATCCGATTCGTGTAATGCGGCTTTATATTTACTAGGAAGTGTTCTAATAAGTATGCAAGAAATTATGCTAAACGTAACATTAAATATGCAAAATTTTAGTGAAAACTGAGGGCATAGGGGTCTTTGATAAATAAACGAATTGTAACGGAATTTTGTTTTTGGAGGTACGTGAATTACATGCGTGAACAGATGCATGATTTTAAAAATAATTTTTGAAATCTTATAAAACAGTATTAAAAAAATAACTATTTTTACTTTTATTGCTTTTTTGCAAGCATTTTCCGTAACGTTAAATTTCTTCTTTGTTAATGGTTTATAAAAATATCGTAAATTAATTTTCATTAAAGTTGATGTTTTGGCAGATAAGAAGAGAGAGTTTGTGGTAAATTCGTGATGTATGCAGAGCAAATATTGCGTTTAAATCAGATCTTTTGGCAATATATACGTAGTTTGATGAAAAATGTTGTTTCTCGATTTCAGAAAGTAAATCATCACAGCATTTAATATATTCAGGAGACTTCCAAAATCATTACACGACTTCATCAGAGATCATTATTTCTCTTTTTTGAAGACAAAAAATAAAGAAGAATATATAAGAAAAAATAATTAACCTATGGGATAAAAATAAGTTCAATTTAATGATCTTATTTAAATTTATTATCTCCAGTCTTATTATAATGCTTTCGGAACTTGATTTGCTCAATTGTCAAATCTCGCGTCCACTGTATTAATGACAGCAAAATTTGATATTCTTAAAATAGTACATTTTTTTAACGATTTGCTTAAAATAAGTCATACATTATATTTCCAAGTACTTGTTAGCAAACACTGGTTACTTGAATAAAAAGTAAAAACTTTAAAGTCAAAACATACAGGCCGTTTTTGAATTCAACAAAAAATCCGAATTTGTACCAAGAAAGTTCGATATCTTAAATTGCTGCTTTCAAAAGTATTGCAAACATCTCACAACAAAGAAATTGCCTCTATTTTATTTCCTAGGAAAACATATTTTAAACTGACAACCAGTGTTTTTAAGGACATTGTCTAAAGGGAAAAGAATTCCATAAAAAGGTACGACGAATAGTTCTGTTTTCTTATAATTTGACTGCAAGCGTGTTTGTTTAAAGCCCATGAGATAAAAATAGCTATATCTATGCAGAAATACTGGGTGAATATTGGGATAATTACTTTCCGTTTTGTTACATCTGTATTGAATATTAAAGCTCTTTTACATATATATTTAGTTTACTTTTCAAATTCAAGGAATATCTAAAAATGTTTTTCTTGATATAAATTTTTTACAGTTTGAAAAAGGAGAGTCTAAATTATTTTTGACATACAATAAAATAGATTAATTTTAACACAATTATTTCAAATTGGTAAATAAATCATACGAGTAGTAATTTTCCAACTGGACGAAAAATGTCCGGGCCAGGATTCGAACCTGATATTTAGCAATTTGAAATAATTGTGTTAAAATTCATCTAGTGTAATCACGTATCCAGCGTTTACTGGAGTTCCTTTACCTGCGATCTTTTCTGTTGAGCTGATTAAAATATCAGACCAGATTCTCTGATCAATAAGGTTAACTGGATGAATTATGCCCTCCAGATTCGACCGGGATAGCTCAGTGGTAGAGCGTGGCGGCTTAAGCCAAGCGATCCCAGGTTCGAATCCTCGCACGGACATTTTTCGTCCAGTTGGAAAATTACCACTCATACAATAAAATGTTTCTCAAATATGTAGTTTTCAGAACCACTTTGAATTATAATTAATCATAATTTAAATTTTATTTTATATATCTGATCAAAATACAAGGTAGTATCAATTTTCTGTTGCAGGAAAATAGTTTTTTTTATCGGTAGTAAATAAATGATTTTTTCGACATGATTGTTTTTTAATTTTTACCTATTTGTACCTGATTTGTTTTCTATATCAGTAACGTGTTTAACTATAACTACTGTATAATATAATACAAAAATTATTGCATTATATTAATCTGAATGTTCTTTTTGTAGATTGTTTAACAATTTTTTTTTAAAGGGCAGCTATTTAGAAATATTAATCTATTTACGAAAAATCAGAAACTTACACTTATGGGACGCCTGGCAAATGTGTTATAAGTAATTCTTTGAAAATAATTTTATTTTTAATGTTTCAATTGACTCATTTCTTGCCTTTTCTTTTCATCACACATGCAAATATATTGCAATATGGCTGCAACATGCTGTTAAAAATATTTAACAGAGAGTCCTAAACCCGTTGTTAATTTTCTTAGTCTAAAAGTAAAATCTTAACATTTAACGGACGGGTCACGTAAATTTACATTTTTTTCATTTTGACTTCCTAGGACGAGCCAAGTACATAGGGCGATACTTTTGCATTCTGTGTGTTGTATTATTTCTAAAAAAAAACATACGTATTTTTACTATTAAAGTACTATGCATATAAATAATTCGATTAGAAACAATACCATTATTATATACATTTATCTATATGAATAAGAATGTAAATGTTCATTTGTTTAAAATCTTAAATCTCCGAAAGTTCTTCACCGATTGCTTTGAAATTTTGACACAACGTTACAATCGAATTCACGCGCGTTTTTATATACCTACTATTCCCTCACCCTCTACCCAATTTCTCCCGGGGGAGGAACATTTTTAACTTTTTCCGACAGCTATTACGTGATATATCATAAGAAAGTCCTTGGACCACTCTTTCATATTATGAACCTCGCTTCCCCACTCCCCCAAATTTGCCCAAAGGAGGCACTTTATGGTTTTTTCCCGACACCCATCATGTGATATATCATTAGACAGTTCTTTGACCACTCTTTCATATTATGCACCTGCCGTCCACCCTCTCCACCCTTTTCTCCCCGAGGGCAATTTTCTTACATATTTCGTTAGTATTTCTTTTCTTTGTTTTGTTCGTAGTTTTTCCTTTTGTAATGTTTTGGCAATTTTATATGTGTTTGTTATAATTTTCTTTCTTCTTTTCAATGCAATCGATCTGCTTTAGATCATCCAAATAATGCTTCTCAAAAGATCAAAGTTAGGTACTCGCGGAGCGAAAGCAGTACGACGGGTAATTGTAAATGAAACTGAGGAAGTACGAGTATCAGCGAAAGAGAGAAACAGACAAAGAATGTCTCAAATACGTACCGAGGAAGCAGCAGATAGACGTGCTGCCAGACTTGAGGATGCACGGTTGCGAGCACGGTGAGCGCATTCTGCAACTTCAGATCTGATTCGTTCTCAACAGAATGAACGACTAAAACACAAAGAAAGGTTTGGCCTGGTATTTGGATGAAGTAAAGCAGATCGGTTGCACTGAAAAAGAAGAAAGAAAGTTATAACAAACATATATATAAATGCGAAACATTAAAAAAGAAAAAAAAACACAAACTAAAAGAAAAAATAGTAACAAAATATTTTAGAAAATGCCCCCGGGAGGCAAAGTAGGGGTAGGGAGGACGGGCGATGCATAATATGAAAGAGTGGTCAAAGAGTTTTCTATTGATATAACACATGATGCGTGTCAGAAAAAGTGAAAAAAGTGGAGGCCTGCTATGGCCCAGAGTTTTATTGAAGATTATTCCTGTCTTCATTTCCTGTGCGTTTTTGTATGTTCGATATTTGACCTTTTCTAGTGAAATGTGTTTCTTTAAGTATGTGGAAAGGTAATTATATTTATTAAATGTGTTTTTTATTAAAGAATATTTTCTTTTCTTGTTACTTTTATGTATTCTATATGGAACAAAAGAAATATTAATTTATCTTTCTATTACCTTAATATGTAGAAAGATCCATTATATTCTAAAAAATTTCAAATATGCTAAAATCACAACATTAAATATGCTTAAAAATATCTTTTTTTTTAAATATTTAAAAAAACATTTCACTTATGAGCTGGAAAATAGCTTTAGAGATTTGGGATGCCAGCTTAATTAACCTAAATTTTAACTATCATAAATTTATTTTATTATTAATACATTTCATCCAAAATAAAATTAAACTCATGTATTTATTGTTCCAACTTAGGACTAGCATACCATGCAAAAATATTACTTTTTAGATGGTTATATGTCATAACATACACACATGTTACTTTTATATGATTATACGTAAAATGTAACTTTCTCAAACCACCATTTAATACCATTAAATAGTGTGCCATTAAATGGTTATATATCACATCATTCATAAACCGTACTTATTAATGCAATTTATTATATTTATTACATTTCTTCCTATTTTACTTTAAAATACAAAATTCAAAGCATCCGTCTTAGGCAATGAAAATTTCTTTAACGGCTTTGAATGGCTGTCTAATCAACGTTAACTATAATTTTTATAACCTTTATACTGATGACGACCTTCACAACTTGCATTAAAAAGCAGATTTTTGGTTTTACATTTTGGGATTAAATGAAAAATTTAAAATAATGAATGATTGTGTGTCGTATCATTCATACATTTGACACATAAAACTATATGTTTTTTTATTTAATGCATTTCACCGTCGATTATAGACATATATATATATATTTTTTTTTGTAGCATTTTGACGAGGTTGAGATATTACGATGAATAATATTCGATGAAAAGATGGCAGTCCTTCAACGATATAGCAAGTTGCAGTCGATATTAGCGAATATGGCGAAGTAGAAGGCAATGAAATGATTCCACCAAAGTTTTCCAATAAATCCAGCCAATCTCCAGACAAATAATTTTATTCGAAGACGAACAACACAGAAACAATTCCCAAAAGTCTAAAACTTATAGCCATCGTACTAACGTTGCTTCACTTCACTGAATTAAGATGTTACTGGGCCAGTTAAATATTCTACGGAATTAAAAATACCAGACACATATTTGTTTAGCTTCTGAAAACGTCAAAAATCTCTCGCTCCGACCCAATGAGTGAGAAGCTAGCTCCAGCCCAACGAATGAGGCTAGAGGGCGAGGCTAAAACAGTAAAGAATCCCATACTTGGGTGCGGACCAATTTTGAAGTTAAAATCCCAAGCGCGCGAAAAATTCAGAGCAATAATAATAATAATAATAAAAAGAAAATGGCTTTTAAAAACATTCGAAATGAGAACGCGTCTCAGAATTTTATAGATTGGGGAACTGATAAAAGCTACGAATGATCTTAAATTTTAGATTAAGATTTGGAATAAAATAATTATTAATATACGGATATTTACTTTTAAAAGGACTTTAAATAGGAATAGATATTATTAAGAATTAAAGAAATACTGACTATGACAGAAGTTAGATTAATTTTAAAATATTAATGCGAATAAAATGGAAGGATACGAAGGAAATAAATTTTTATATAACATTATCCCCTCCCCCCTAAAAATCCGAATGACGGGTAGATCCGTTGATCTACAAGTTCATTAAGGCAAGCAAGAATTTGGATTACAAAATATTTATCTGGTATTCTAGTTAATGCCAAAAATTCTTTGATTTTATTAAAGTTAATTCAATAGTTTTTTTTGTAAACGCGAACCTCTGGGAAATGTTTAAATACAGAAATACATACAATTACAATATAAATAAGTTAGTAACAAATAATTTTTTTTTTCACTCTTCAAACATAAATAGTGAAAAGGATGAAAATGAAGTAAACAAAGCATTTTTGTCTAAGCAGTGAAAAGTATAAATGTCCAATAGTCCTCTTAATCAGTAACAGTCTGAGTTATAGACCTCTCATTTCCAAAAAAAGTTTCTTGGTATGGATATGAAGGTACAGATATGTCAAGTATTAGCCAGTAATACAGTTTACGGCAATACAGTGTATTGATTCTGTAGTAGGATAATTCCAGTTAATCATAAAGTTCAAAAACATAAGAAAGTTTCATCACCACTAAGTTCAATAAACAATTAAAGTACTGGTTTGTGATGCTTGATAAGTTTTGTGCCTTGATAAGTAGGTATAGCTTGATAAGTTTTATGCCTTGATAAGTAGGTATAGTTTGATAAGTTTTATGCCTTGATAAGTAGGTATAGCTTGATAAGTGCACTTATTAAGTGAAGTCCAGTCAGTTGATAATGTTCCATCAATTAGATATGAGTATTAGATGTTTTGCTAGTAAGATGTGACTGTTGATCATCAACTAATATACTATCAGTGGTTCTCTTTTATCACAATTCTCAAGAATATTCTCTTTTATAATCTTATCACATAATAAATAACAACAACAATTATAATAACAACATAATAATATCAACAATAACAAACAACTTCAAAATAATACTAAATCAGTAACTCATCTGTATATAATTTAATTCCTCATTCTTTTTCAATATCAGTGAGGAATGAAAATATACTTAATAAAAGGAAACAAAAATAATAAATAGTAAACTAAGAAATATCTGTGAAAAATTATCAACAATTCAGTAAGATAATGTGCTCTATGTTTTCAGTCAAACAAGAGAAACATAAGCTGCTCAATGAAAATAAGACCTTGAAGTGTATGGTGGATAATAAGTTTAATTATTACTATTAGTAGAGAGTTTTATTCTATTATTATAATTTAATTTAATCCAGTGAATTTTTATTCAATTTATTTTAATTTAATGTATTATTCTAATCTAATTTGCTATTCCAATTTACTTTATTGTTCTAATTCAATTCACTCCAATATAAAAACCTTTTAACTCAAATCAACTAATTTACGCCTGCATAAAAAGTTGACTCAAGCAAAAATATTGGCAGTAATATTCTTGGGAATTCCTATATTCAAGAACATACTATTATACAGAAGAGAATTGATTAGTCAATTATAATTTGATTTCATTAAATTTAGTTAATTTTTCCTTTACTAAGTTTAATATTAAGCTATTGATTTAACATTAGTTTGTTGTTGCTCATGGGATAACTTTAATTTGTCAGGAGGGTAATAAGGGCGTAATTTTGATACATGTACTATTTCAGTAAATTTATTTTGAGTCTGTCTATTAATTTCAACATTTACATCAGATAATTTTTTAAGGATTTGATAGGGACCACTAAAAACTTGTGAGAGCTTTCTGGTATTGGGATAATGGAATTCTTCATAGATAACAAGATCTCCTATCTCAAATTTTGGCTCCACATAATTTCTATCATAATATTTTTTACTTTTACAGTAAAATTCATCCGTGCGTTTTTAGCAATGTTGAGGGCTTCCTGGACAGGAGGGTAATGATTTTGCTTAAGAGGGGAATCATAGGGTAATTTTCCAAAAAGTAAATAAACAGGAGGGAATTTGGTTATGGAATGGGGTGTATTATTGTATTCATTAACTACTTCAGTGAGAAGTTTGGTCCAAGGAATTTTGGAGGTAGTAGAATTAACTTTACACTTTACTCTTGTAACTATTGATTGATTTACTCTCTCACACTTGCCATTCGTTTGAGGGTGATGTGATGTGGTTAAACGTTGCTTAATATTGTGATTCGCAAAATTTTTTTTAATCTAGGTGAAGTAAAGGCTGCATTCCTATCACTTAATACCTTTTGAGGACCCTGTATATCGAAAATTTTGTTGAAACAGAATAATTGTTGAGGGAATTGAATATTGAAGACTTGTTTTAAGCAATTTGTGTATGTTTCTGTGGTAACACTTTTGGAAGGAAATGCCCAAACATATCTGGTTGCATGGTCGATGATGATGTGTAGATATTTTTTGGTGGAGTTATAATAATTAAATCCTCCCACAGTATCAATAGAAATACATTCAAAAAGTTGATCTGTGGTGGGCATAGCTTGTAATAAGCCAAATTTTTTCTCTCTGTGTTTTTTATTCTTTTGACAAATATCACAATGTTTTACAAAATTGGTTATATCTTGCGTCATGTCAGGCCAATAATAATTAGGGGAGATTAAATTTAACATTTTTTGAATACCAGGATGACCAAATTTTTCATGAGTAACATTTAGTATTTTTCTCTTTAAAGACATGGGGACTACTATTTTTCGAAATCCTTTCCTTTTAATAATCATAAGTCCATTTTCATTTAGTTAATTTTTACCACACACATTATCTTTTTCCTGCCTCTCTATAATTTCTTTAACGTCCAGAAGAAAAGTAAGTGGTTGAATAAAATGTGAAACTGGGTTTCTCGACAACATGTCGGCTTCGACATTTGTGGATCCCTTTTCGTAAACTATATTATATTCAAACATGCTCAACTTCAAAGACCATCTAAATAACCTGCCTCTCAGATGTTTAGTATTTTTTAACCATAAAAGAGATGCATGATCAGTATGAATGGTAAAATTTACACCATGAAAATAATGATAGAATTTGTCTAACGCGTCAATGATGGCTAGACACTCTAACTCGGTAATAAAATAATTCTTCTCATAACTTCTCAATCTTCTAGAGTAATAAGCAATTGGATGTAAAAAATTATTACTATCAGGTTGTTTTAAGACTGCACCTACTGCCACCTGTGAGGCATCAACGAATATATGGAGGGGTAACTTTGGGTCATAAATTTTTAAGATAGGTTTGGCTATTAAGGCATCTTTTAATTTTTGAAAAGAATTTTGACAATCTGTATTTCATTCCCATAATGTATTTTTCCTGAGTAATCTGTTAAGAGGAACTCGAATTTCGGCATATTTATCTATAAACTTGTGATAAACATTGATAGATCCTAAGAATCTCTAAAGTTCCTTTACATTTGAAGGGGGTTTTAGTTTTTTTATGACTTCAATATTAGCATTAGCAGGAGTTAATGTGCCATTCTGGATGGTATATCCTAAGAAGTTAATTTTATTTTGAACAAAATTGCATTTAGATAGTTTAAGTTTAATGTTTTCACGTCTACATAATTCAAATATTTGGTTTAAATGTTGCATGTGTTCTTCTAATGAGGAAGAAAAAATAATGATATCATCAAAATAATGGCAAGCAAAGTCTATTTTGTATTTAGTAAGTATTCTTCTAAGGGTTCAATTAAATATCGGGGGGCCTAATTTAATCCCGAAGGGCAGAACTAACCATTCAAAGAGCCCAAAGTTGGTAGCAAAAGCCAATTTCTCAGTATCGGATGGATGTATGGGTATGTGCCAGTAGCCAGAGGCTAAATCTAAAGTTGAAAAATACTGTGCACTACTCAGTTTATCTAAAATTCCATCGATACGAGGTAGGGGTTCGGCGTCATTTTTCATTATTGCATTTAATTTTCTATATTCAACACATAATCTAGTTTTCTTACCTTCTTCTCTTTTCATTATTAATGTAACAGGGGCAGAATAGGGACTATTGCTCTCTTTAATTAAACCAGCATCTAATAGTGATTGAATTTGATCCGAAATCTCTTTTTCTTCTAAAGGGGAAGTTCTGTACGGCCTCAGAGATATTGGTAGGTCAGAATTAAGTAAAACACGTTGCGGTTCAATATTAATTCTCCCGACATACTTATTTTTAGAAAAAATGTCTAAATAATCCCTTATACTTTCCCTTAAAGTTTCATTTTCTATAGAATTTATTTCCCCAATTAATTTAGAATTATCAAGATTAGATGGAACAAAAGATTGAGGAGATATGATCTTTCCATAATCGGGTTGCACTCTCTGATAATCATAGTTAACATTAAAATGAAGTAATCTTAATTTATCACTGGATATGCTCTTAGATTCATTTAAAACAAGGTCTCCTTGTAATACTCGACATGTAGCACACAATCAATAATTAAATTAAACTTACAGCATTCTTGTAAACCTAATATGGCATAATCTAAATTTGTATTACATATCAAAAATCTAATATTTTGTTGCACATTACCTAATTTAAACAATAAATTACAAGCTTTATCTATTACAACAGTTCCTTTGCCTTGGCCAATAATAACATGTGGAATATTTATAACTTTAGCATTTAACACTTTAACAAATTTAAAAGGTAAAATACTTATGGTTGAGCCAGAGTCAATCACACAAGAAAGTTCCTTGTTATTTACATATCCTGATACAATTAACTGTCATATATTATCAGTAGATGGTTGTGGTTGACTAAGAGGGGGTGCAGAAGATTGCAGAGGCCTAACATTGAATACACAATCCCTCTCCCAGTGGTAAGCATTTTGGATACCTCTATTTAAACACATTCGACATGGTCTACTTGGATAATTTCTCTGAAAATGGGTAGTAGGCAACCTAGGATTGATAAATCTAGAATTTGGAGCATTAAAATTGCTCTGTGAATGAAAATTGGAATTTGGCATATGAAAATTTCGACTTGGGCGAACCCAATGTCTAGGTGCCTGATCATATTGTGGCAATGATCTATAATTCTGAAAATTACTCCTAGAATTACTATTGTTGGCATGAGAAGTAGGAATTACTACTAGCTGTTTAGCCATTAGGTACCAGTCTATTGTATTTTTTGGAGGATTACTAATCATATAATTCTGGTACTCAGATTTGAGACCGTCTGTTAATCCCTGTACTATTATAGTTTCACATAAACAAAGTTGTCTACCTATTTCAACCTTTTTTCGAAAGTACTTATCCAAATCATTGAGATAATTTAATTTCATAGAAGCAAATTCTGAAAATCGAGGAACATGAACAGTTATGAATTTTTCAGTAAGAATATCAGTTATTTTGTCAAAACTTTACATTCTAAACATTCATTGATAAATACCTTCAGAGCCTCTCCTTTCAAATATTTTGAAATATTTTTAATCTTCCAATTTTCATCTTTCTTTTCAGAAAGGCATGTTTTGTCAAAATGGTTTAATCAAGATTGAATGTTCATTCCAGATTCGAAATCTAAAGGAATGATGTTTATTTCGTTTTCACTCATTTTGTGATCACCAAGGACTTTTACAAGTCCAGATCGCAATAACATTAATATAAAAATTAAAGAGAATTAACACAACAGATGTAAAATAAAATTTAAATTAAATAACAAATGTAAATACCTCCATCTCTAATAAATAATGATAGTAATAATAATAATACAACAAATAAGAAAATCTGAGCGAAACTTAAATAACATAAAAATAAATAAAATAATAAATAATACATACAATAATAACTTTTTTCAAACGTACGTAATTCCGTTCACAAGTTGTCTGCCTGTTTACTTTTTGAAATTTTTGAGACCGATCAATTTATTTGTTTTTTTGTATAATGATACTTTTTCTCTTTTTTTTTCTGTAAAAGAAAATATTATTTAGATCATTCCGTCATGATTGAGAAGTTGTTTTGTAGAACATTCACACTGGTCTGCATCTGGCATTTCCAGGGATAAATTATTCCAACACTTTTTGAAAAATTCGATGCATATTTTGGTGAGAATCAGTTGCACACACCGCAATGAATGTACAGCATCCGCATTCAGCAACATATCACAGCTTCTCCGTTTATCAGACGATCAAAAGAACACTAATCAACATACTCTTCGCGAGAACTAGACGCACACTCTTCGCTATGAAGATGTACAACAGTAGCCGGCAATACATTCGCAGCTCATCCGTCCATCAGAACATTGGCATAGCTCAGCGCAAGTTCATGGAATCCTAACGGGCATTTTGTAGCATTTTGACGAGGTTGAGATATTACGATAAATAATATTCGATGAAAAGATGACAGTCCTTCAACGATATAGCAAGTTGCAGTCGATATTAGCGAATATGGCGAAGTACAGGGCAATGAAATGATTCCACCAAAGTTTTCCAATAAATCCAGCCAATCTCCAGACAAATAATTTTATTAGAAGACGAACAACACAGAAACAATTCCCAAAAGTCTAAAACTTATAGCCCTCGGGCTAACGTTGCTTCACTTCATTGAATTAAGATGTTACTGGGCCAGTTGAATATTCTACGGAATTAAAAATACCAGACACATATTTGTTTAGCTTCCGAAAACGTCAAAAATCTCTCGCTCCGACCGGTGCGGGCGAGTTTTGTTCTCTCCGCGGAAACATACACAGAATTACGTCACGAGCGCACAACCCAATGAGTGAGAAGCTAGCTCCAGCCCAACGAATTAGGCTACAGGGCGAGGCTAAAACAGTAAAGAATCCCTTACTTGGGTGAGGACCAATTTAGAAGTTAAAATCCCAAGCGCGCGAAAAATTCAGAGCAATAATAATAATAATAATAAAAAGAAAATGGCTTTTAAAAACATTCGAAATGAGAACGCGTCTCAGAATTTTATAGATTGGGGAACTGATAAAAGCTACGAATGATCTTAAATTTTAGATTAAGATTTGGAATAAAATAATTATTAATATACGGATATTTACTTTTAAAAGGACTTTAAATAGGAACAGATATTATTAAGAATTAAGTAAAACCTGACTATGACAGAAGTTAGATTAATTTTAAAATATTAATGCGAATAAAATGGAAGGATACGAAGGAAATAAATTTTTATATAACATATATATGTATATATATATTATAAAAGAAGGGTGTTTTACCGAAACACTATTATAAACATAGAAATTTACTGAATTTCTTTCATGAGTTTTTATTCTTTGTGATTTTCATCTTTTTTTGTGGTGACGCTTAGTCGTGTTCATCTAGTTTCTATTGTTTATTGCTCTTGTCTAGAGTATCGCTTTTCCTTCATTTTGTCTTTTCTGCTCGACAATTGATTCGTCAGAGAATTGTTTTTTCGAAGTAAAAAAATATTTATAGCAAGTTTATTTATTGGATAATAATTCATTTTCTTTTGTTTCTGTTGACACGTAGAATGAAAGTAAATTCGTTCCGATATATTTTTAAATACAGGGTGGTTATAATTGAAGTTACACTATTAGGACTATTCTGGAGCCCATTCTGGTTGACAGATTTCGTTGAAACTTGGTATATATGTTATATAGACTTATTGTGTAAGAGAAATATCCAATAAAAATAGTTAAAAGTTCACGTTCTTTATGCGTTAATATTACCGCATAAAGGACCAGAAAAAAAGTTAGAAACATAAAACATTATTTTATCACAATATTTCTTCAATGAACATTCCATGTGTGGCAATCACATGTTCAAAGTGTGTTAAAACATGTTCAACAGAAAGCAAACATAACACGCCATGTCGCTGAAAATTCTTTAAGAATAACTTCGTTCTTCTTTTTAAGATGTTTTAACACGCTTACATATCAATTACATGTTTTAACATGTTATTGACACAAATGGAATGGATATTGAACAAAGGGTGTGATTAGATGAAGTTTTATTTTTTCAATTTGTGTTTCCCGTTCTTTATGAGACATCTTTTCACCTTGTGGGCGAAAATTTGAGCTATTTCTTTTTATTGGATATTTCTTTTTCCATATAACGTATATACCAAGTTTCAACGAAATCCGTCAACCAGAACGGCTTCCAGATTGGTCTGAGTAGTGTAGCTTTACTTATAACCACCCTGTACATAATACACTTCTTTTCGAATGCTTTTAGACACCATACTTTTCATCCCTCACAAGTATTAGCAAGGAACAATCGTATACGAATAATTCCCCACAAGCATTGCAAGCTCCACCCAGTTCACGTGGTCCGTTATTTTAACACTTTCTTTACTACGTTGCATTGTCTCAAACTGTAATAATGTTCAATGTAACCTTAAAATTGAAAAGCACACACTATTTGTTGGACTTTCAACACTTAAACATAATCAGCTTTAATCATTTAATGGAAAAATGAATCGTTTTGTCTCCTAGTCAACCTAAAAAGTGTGGAGAACGCAATGTTTTGGGAGGAACGCCTTCTTCTACCGTTTATGCTTTACTTGGAAGATCACCTTAGTCACACGAGTGCCGCTTGAAGAGACGAGTCATTTTGAAGGAAGAGACAAAATGACTCTTTATACTTCCAAAGAAGATACTAAAAGTGATTCTTCCATTACAGTTAGAGTTGCAAAGAACGGGTTTATTCCCATGTTTATTTCCAATAGACCCGGTTTATTTCCAAAAGACCTGGTTTATTCCCAAAAAAACCGGTTTATTTCCAAAAAACCAGGTTTATTCCCAGGCTTAAACCGGGTTTATTCTAGTCTTTGCAACTCTAATTACAGTAGTAAGAAATGAACATTTATTCATTTTACATATTAGATTGGGAGTTCTAACAATTAGAGACACATAGCATTACTTGCATTTGGAGCAGAAACAATGAACCAGAAATGATATTATTAACTGGAGATGAAAAAATATATAAAATATGATATTCTTTCTTCATATAATGAGTAGTGAACTTAATATACTTTCAAAAGCAATTAATTATTTTTTCATCAGGTGATTAGTACCAGAGACTAGTTAGACTTTCTAAATTCCAAAAATTAATTTCCTGACAAAATATATTCTAAATAGGTGTCATCGTTCACTCGTTATTTAATTTTTTAATTGGTTAGTTCATTTTAAACAATTCATTTAATACACGTGTATACCTTTATTTTACAAAATTAATTCTTGATATCTGAAACTAAAGCCGTGCTACTACTACTAAAAATAAAGCCGTGTGGAAAGTTTCAACAAAAGTATTTTAAATATATATTTTCAAATATTTTATATGTCTGTTTTTTCCTAAAGATGTTTCTTCTTATTAGAAGCTAGATAATATTTGTAAGTATATTTAAATAGCGAGTTATTCGTTTAGGGAAATTTCTTTTATCAAATCCACAATGTAATGTTTCTGATTTTTGTATGCTCTATAAATCATTATAACAGCACTTAAATAATAAAAACAATAATAATATTTATACAATAAAAATGTTTGAAATTTATTTTGAAAGTTGATTTTCTCATTAGAATTTCTATTTATAAGACTTCAAAAATAAATAAAGAAATGCAGAAACGATTTAAAAATATGAAGTAAAAACGAAATTTGTCGCTAAGCTCAGAAATTTCATTAGATCATTTATATATATAAAAAAAAAACATGTCTGAATTCCCCCAAATAATTTTTTAAAAGGATATTTAGCGTTCAATGAACCTGAAGTTTTCTTATGTCATAGGCAGAGCATCTTTAGATTAATCTTCATGTTTTTAACTGGACATTTTATTTCACATGAGAATGAAACAAATCTAATATTAATTTTAAATCAATAAATGCAAAATTATTAGCCATATATTTTATTTAAGTATTATTTATATTTCGTGCAGAAAGATATTTTATGGTAAATGAAGTAATTGCTTCTGTAGATTTTATTCAATTTCTGGCTTTCTATGCAAGCATTTGACAGATCCTTCAATTTATTTGCCTCAATAATTGTTCGCAGAATTTTCTGTCGCGGCTAAAAGACAAATTTTGAAACAACAACAACAAAATCAACGCGAAACGACTGGTTCTTCCTTATTAAATGACTTGATTCCAACTATGCAAAAAATCCCACGTTATTTACATTGTCTATTTTCTTATTTATTTATTGAGTAAATGTCGGCGTATTTTATAGAGAATGGTTAGGCATAAGAGAGTATTTTATGCGACAACCACATTAAATTTAATATACGTTGTTGTCATCGGAATGTTTTATAAAAAAAAGAATGTTGCCATTTGAACATGGCATATGTTCAGGTTAGAATATATTATTCAAACTGTTCAATTGATGTTTCAGAACTTGGCAATACCCCACTGGACAAGTTCTGTTAGAGTGAGACAGGTCAACAAATATTAGCTTGGCGCTAATGGAATGCTTGCCAAGTATTTGTCTACAACCTTCTCATTCAGTCATATTTTATTGCTCGTATGTCATCACCATCTTATATATAAAGCCGCTAAGTGCTCATTACTCA
This sequence comes from Maratus michaelseni, assembly GCA_963931845.1. Taxonomy (NCBI): domain Eukaryota; kingdom Metazoa; phylum Arthropoda; class Arachnida; order Araneae; family Salticidae; genus Maratus; species Maratus michaelseni. The sequence continues at coordinate 412,210,821 of OZ007587.1, forward strand.
CGATTTCGTTTTAAATGCTCTTGACTAATTGAATTTTACTCTCATATGCCGCAACTTTTTTATTTATAATGGTATTCTAGTTGTTCACTGCTCAAGAATTTGTTCAAAATTCTTTCTATCGTTCGACTTTTTCTCTCGTTACACGGCCTTCTCTCCTTTACGAAGACAGACTATTACTCATAACTGTGAAGAATTGTAGTATAAAAGCTACATACAAACAAGTTTAGTGGTTGTTGAGAAAATAGCAGGCACTCATACATACACACATACATATATAACAATAAAAAGCAAACAGCTTCTTTCTTTGAAGTCGCTTACTAAATATACATTTAAGAAAAACAAAATCCATACATATTTTCGATCATATAAATAAATGACCATTGCAACATTACTTATTGAGTGTAATATATAAAATACATAATTTCAAAGAGTACTTCCGAAATAGACGATTAAAGATATTCGCCATAAAGTTTAAATATTTCTAAAAACGATGCAATAAAGATACATACAGTTATTTTTAAATAAAAGCGTATTTTGAAAAATAATTATTACACTCTTTTTTTATATATACATTTGATTTTCTTCCGTGTTGTGTTTAAATATTTCATTCTTGCATTTTTACAGACAGTTTTCGTATTTAACGGAGCCTTGGCACGTAATTAAGTCCATTGTTGTTGTGACAAGTACAGAGATCTACACGGGCCGGAATTTCCAAGCCTGGGCCCGGCCCGATCCGTACAAAAAAATTATTGGCCCGGCACGGCCTGGTATAAAAGTTAAAATTTAGGCCCAAGCCCGGCCCGGACCGGTATAAAAGCTGAAAGTTCGGCCCCGGCCCGTGTAAAACAAGTGATTGGCCCGACCCGACACGGTATAAAATCTGAAAATTTGGCCCGAGCCCGGCCCGGCTCGGCCCGTGAAAACAGGTTATTGGCTCCGTATAAAAGCTAAAAGTTCTGCCCCAGCCCGACCGGCCCGACAAAAAAAAAATGCTGGCCAGGTTCGGCTCGTAAAAAAACAAAATACTGGCCCAGATCGATATACGAGTAACGATCTTACGATCGATATACGTTAAAATCTCGGACCGAGCCCTGACCAGTATAAAGGGTTAAAAGTATAAAAGCTAAGATTATAAAAGCCCGGTATTAAAGCTAAAAGCCCGAGCCCATTCCGATATGGAAGCAAAAAAATCGGCCCGAGACCGGCTGGTACAAAAACTTAATTCCTCCTGCCCGACCTGATGAATTTCTGAAAAACATGCCGATATTTCCCAAGCAACTTTATTCTACTATTACAATTACTATACATATATTTTATTTTCAGGTTATGTTCGAAATACAAAATAAAAACAATTTAGTGACCATTTAGACAATTACGTACATAAGCACTGATTTAAAAAAATTGACTTTTATATTCAAATAAATATTCAGTAATACAGTCAATTTAGTTTAGAATGAATAAAAAAGAATGCAAAAAAAAGTATAAAAGAAAAACAAATCGTAAAATTACACAAAGAGAAATACGTACATTTCAAAAATATATCTCTGTAGTTTTTTAAACCAAAGTAAATTTCTAAAGATTTTTATTTTACTGATTTTTTTATGGATCGAGTCCGGCCAATAATGATCTTCATACGACTTAGATCGTAAATGGAAATTTTTACCTTTGCAGACCTTTAAGAAGAATGAAGTTTAGGCTCGGTTCGGCCAAGAAAAACGAAGTTTAGCCCAACCAAGCCAAGTCTGCAGAAAAAATTAAAGACCGGAAAGAGGTCCGACCGGGTTCGAACATGCAGAATAAAGAAAGGCCTTAGATAATAAGTCCGGCCCGGAAGAAGTAAAGACCAGGCCCGGCCCGAGTTTTCAAAATAAAGTACGGGCCCGGCCCAGCCCAAAAAGAGTGAAGAAGGGGAGTGGGGGCCCGGCCCGACCCGAGCCTCCTAAATGAAAATCGGCCCGGGCCCGTACAGACCTCTACACGTATAGAGTGCTAACAATAAAGAATATTCAGCTGTTTATTACCGGTTAACGGAAAAATGCCTTAAGGGGACAGATCACCTTTAAAATGGTCAAAAATTCAATGTAAAGGTTTTGATGTCAGTAAATAGTGAATTTTATTCTGAGTAAAAAGGTACCAATGTTTTTCAGAGGCGATAATTATTGATGAAGATATAAAGTAAAACGCAATCGTCATTCTTTGTTTTTGAATGGGGAGTGAAAACTTTAAATGTATTTAATTCACAACAATGATTTTCAAACTTCCGCGCACGATTTCTTCAAAAATAATTTAGATAAAACCTCATTTTTTTCAAACTTATTAATGTTGTAACAATGAACAAAATGAACTAGAAATCTTTTAATTTGGTAAATAAATTAAAAAATAATTAACTGTAATTAAATTAAAAACGCGCTTTTCGAATGCGCTTTTTGAATGCGCTTTTCGATGAATTACAGTTAATTATTTTTTAATTTATTGACCAAATTAAAAGATTCTAGTTCATTTTGTTCATTGTTACAACATTAATAAGTTTGAAAAAAATTGAGGTTCTATCTAAATTATTTTTGGAGAAATCGTGCGCGCAAGTTTGAAAATCATTGTTGTGAATTAAATGCATTTAAAGTTTTCACTCTCCATTTAAAAACAAAGAATGACGATTGCGTTTTACTTTATATCTTCGTCAATAATTATCGTCTGTGAAAAACATTGGTGCCTTTTTACTCAGAATAAATTGCGCTATTTACTGACATCAAAACCTTGAAATTGAATTTTTGACCATTTTAAAGGTGATCTGTCCCCTTAAAATTAATTCTAAAAATATTAAATGCTGTATTGCCATCATAAACGCACTTGTCACACACATATTTTTATAAATCTAGCCTCTCAGGAAGTGAGTGAAAAATTTATTAAAAATATATGAACATACATGAACAAAGTTAATAAAAAGAGTGTAAAAAGAGTGGACCATATGCATCATGTATAGTGTATTTTTCATTTATCTAATTAAATTTTAGATAAACATGGGTACTAGTGTAGTTATTATAATAATTAATACCGTTACTTGACATAAAAACTTACACCAATACCTTAAAATTACGTTTTTCTGCATGCTATCGATTTATGTAAATGGAAAAAAAATAACTTTTACAAATTTTCTTTAAAAAATGTCTTACGATATATAAATCTTACTTATAAAATATCTTTTGAATTATTTATTTGTTTACCTCTTTTTACTCTAAGTGTACTTATACTATCAAAAACTATTTAGAGATTTTTCCGAAACTCGTTTATAAACTTTATCAAATTCACTAAATTTGTGTTCCTCGTCACCAGTTTTGTCTGGGAATTGTTCTTTCTTTTTGTGGTGACAAAATGTCTTGAGTTTTGTTTATTTATTTATTTCTGGCATTTAGTGTTTCATGTCAACTGAGATTTTTTCTATTTAAGACATTTGATAATTTGTCATGATGTGTCTTAATTTTTTTATGTTTTGAAAAACAATTATATTTATATTATTTATTTTATAAATAGACGTCTGAGGTTTTTTTATTTTATTATTTAGTTGATGGATGATAATGCAGAAAAAGTTTAGTTATTTTAAGGGATAAATAATGGCAGTTGGAAAGCTTCATTTTTTATATAAAGATTGAAATAATATGAAACTTCATAGAAACATCAAAGTTTTAAAATGTTTAATTTTTTAATAACAAAATTAACCGTAAAAGAAAATTAAGGATATTCAACCTTTTTTCCATATGTTTCTCACTATTTTTGACGCTTTATTTTGACATTTACTTTTGTGAATGTTTAATGATAACAAGATTATACCCTATCCGTTAATAATTATGCATTTCATTCAACACATGTAAAAGGTTCTATTGCATCTGATTTGCTATCATTTGCTTGTAAATATTTTCATAGCTGTAAATTATACGATATAATTACGACAAATGCCAATTTCCAAAAGAAAACCGAAGTAATCTAGCTTGGAGCGTGATTAGTACTTGCGGGAAGACGACAACATAGGAGCACTGCATGCTGTTCGATTCCCCGCGGATGCCTCAAGCCAGCACGTAAATTAAGTATGGAGAAATTTCTCACTCACAGGTTTGTATATGCCAGAGAGGTACAAAACTAAGAGATCTACCCTCTGCTAGTAATGATGCAAACTGTGTAAATTATTAAACTGTTAAAGTATTTATAAGAATATTTAAAATACCACAAACCAGATTGGTTTGCAGATCCATCAATTCATCCGATGGAGTATATCAAAACTCTATACTTTATTTGTATACATTTTGTAATTAAAAGTATGTTTCTAGTATCAGTGGTTTAAGAGGATATCAACATTCCATTTGATTTGAGTTACCCAGTATAGAATTCGCCCTCCAGAAAAGAGATGTCGTTTCTAATTTGAAATATTTCTTTCCCTTGTAAAAGAGAAACACAGGACATTTAAAACTGAAGTTATACTTCAAAACAAACTTCTTTACTAACTGCATCATCTCCTTTATTGTTTCCGTTGGAAATGTCTCAGATGTCCTTAAAGAGTTAAATGCGTATATTGACATCCATAATTAGATGCCACTTGAGTTTTATGATGTCATAAAACTAATTGCCTATTAAACAAAATCTAATTCTTTTATATGGAAAAGATAATTCATTTAATATGTGCTGTGAATTTTCAAATATTGAATAAATTCGTGATTTGTTACGCAAAAATCGTACAAATTTTGTGTAAAAGATGACAGGAGTAAAATGAAAATAACTACAAGACTACTGAAAACAGACGTTAATCCTAACCAGGAAACCTACGTCATTTTATCGTACATATTAACTTTAAAATAGTTACAGGGCCTATCCATGAAACACGATTATGGCTGTGAACACCAACTTACATCATATGCTGATTGTTTTTAAAGTTATTTCTATTTCTGTTTTGCCGATTTATATAATCTGTAAGCATTATATTTAGTACTTTATCCTTGGAAGGAAGATTGTATAATGTTATGTACTACATATTTCTCTAATACTGATATAAACTTTGTAAATGCACGTGACGTTAAAAAATTATGTACATATATATTCTGTAATCATTATTTATCGGTTATTTATTTATTTATTTTTCTCAGAATTTCGTGTATTACCGAAGTTTTTCTTCATATGCGTCAAATTTATGTATGCTTATTTTTAACGTAAGAGGGAGAAGGTTATCTTTCTTGGTTAAATCATTCAGGTTGCAGTTTTCGTCACTGCTTTAACTCTTTCTTTATTTTGCATTGTAAAACATATAGAATCTTTTTCTGTCAATCACTTTTTGAAACTATAAATCTATATTTTTGCAGGGAAAATATTACATCGTATAGATAAAAATTAAGTACGCATACTTACACTTTCCAACATAGTTGAAAAGAGATTATAATGCTTGTTCTATGACTCCCTACACGTCTCTCTGTCTGTTTGCATTCTAAATTTCATAAATATGTTTGTATTCCTACGAAATTGAAAGCGGTTACTAAAGGTCACTGTTATATGATTTATATTAATACATTATATTTTTCCTATTTCAAAAATTGAGCGTAAGATATGAATAATTTAACGGAGATGCATAGAAAATTTTGATAAATAAAACAAAACAGAAGACAAAAAAATTCGATAAATTTCTTTTTATCCTTTTAGAAAGATGAATTCATTAACACCAGAAAATAAGACGATATAATATTTTTCCTTAATATACCGGGTGATTCTAAATAGAACTAATATAGACAGTCTTTTAAAATAGTGATAATAGAAACATACGTCCATTCAGAAAAATACACAAACAATGTACATATTTTAGATATAATTATGTGTACAAAGGGCTCTTTGCATATTAAAATACTAAATTTAGTTTTTATACGGCCTCATTTCCTATAACTTATATTTAAAAAAAGGTGCCTTGCGCCTAAAAAGGACATTAATCCCATCCTTTTACTGCCAAATCTCAACCATATATGAAACTTTAAAATGTTTGAAAATTCACTAAATTTTGGCACTGAAAACTCGTCTTTTCATATTTTGTGACAAAAAAAAACATAGAAAATTCATTAAATTTAGAGCATCTAATTTGAAAATGTTTCATAGTAAAACATTGGAAGTCCTTCTTAGACGTAGTAAAACATTTTATCTAAATATGTGTTAGAAAAGGGGCCGTTTAAAAATTAAATTTCGTATTTTGTTACACATAACTCCTAGGAAAAAATATATCAAAAAGCTATACTTCATTTGTATTCATTTTGAAATTCGAAGTATGTAACTAGGATTAGTGATTTATGAGGATATCAACATTACATCTGTTTTGAGCCACTCAGTATAACATTCCTCCTCCGTAAGAAATTTCCTCTCTAATTTGATATATTTATTTCTCACATTTAAAAGAGATATACAAGACATCTAAAACTGAAGTGATATTTCAAAACAAACTTTTTTACTAACTCCATCAACTCCATTACTATTTCCGTTGAAAATATCTGAGATGACCTAGAAAAAGTTAAAAGAATTTTTTGACGTCCAGAATTAGACGGTACTTCAGTTTTATGATGTCATAAAACAAATTGCCTTTTAAACAAAATCTAGTTAATTCATATGGAAATGATAATTGATTAATATGTGTTGTGAATTTTCAATTATAAAAGAAATTGGTGTTTTGTTACGCAAAAATCGTACGAATTTTGTGTAGAAGATGACAGGTTGTAAAATAAAAATATCTTACCGAGATTAAACTAAGCATATAATTGAAAGTGAAAACATTTACTGTAGATGAAAAGGAAATAGAAATTAATGTTCTTCTTTCATCATATAATGATTAAAGGGCACAATTATATTTTCGAGAGAATTTAAGTATTTCTTTTCATCATTAGCGATAGTAATAGAGAATAGTTATCCCGCCAATGGTAAAAAGGTATTCGAAATAACAATGAAATTTTTGCAGCAGAATTAGTAGAGGATGCACTTCTTTCCAGGATTGTACGTATAGACCTCAAACTGAGGATTTGCGATCAACAGCACTAAAATTTTACTTTTATGTCAATCGGAAATGTCTTCATGCTAAACTAAAACTAATACTTGAGCCTAAAACAAAAGAGGTCTTATTATAAAAAAACATTTTGATATTCTGTATATGCTTTAGTTACCAAAAACAAAAGTATGATTAAATTTACTTCTAGTTTGATTAATGCAACAATCAAATACTAGATACGTTTTATACATCATTGAAAATAGTTGTAATATTCAAAAATCTATTCTCAAGAACATAATCAGAGAATATCTGAAAATCAAGCATACAAAAAATTTCAAAAAACTCTCATCGTAAACGTCTCATATCACAATTATTAAAAAGTTAAAACATTTAATTTATTTCAGACATAAAGATAAACGTAAAACATTTTTTTGGTCAGTGCGCGAATTTTAATTTTGAAGTCCCTGTTTCCCATAAAATCGAATATGTGAAAATGAAGCATATTGAAAAGGTTTATTGATCAGAAAATCTGATCAGAAATAATCTTAGCATAAATAAACTAGAAAAAAAATTGCTTATGGCATTGCAATATAGTTTATATTATATTTTATATAAAAATACAAATATACAAGGAGTCTAGAAAGAAGTCTTCTTCACATCTCAATCCAATTATTTATTGACTACACTGTTAAAAATAAATCCTCAAATTCACGGTAAAACTACAGGCAGCAAAGTTGCTGGACTTTTTCCGTTCCGTTAGTAGATTTTCCGTTTTGAAAGATTAAAGAAGGATGAATTCCGTTTGCAAAAGCGGTAACTTTCCGTTAACGCTCTCAGAAATCACGGAAATATCCCTGGCAGCACTGACAGGAAAGGAAATTTTCCGTTTTGAATAAACTCAGTTTAAAAAGTTACATCGCTATTTGTGCTGCCATCTATCACCTATTGCGGGAGTATTTACTATCTGATATACTTCAAGAACGTTTTCTGCCCGGCACAGGGTTTGAACCAGGGATGACAATGCCTCGAATCAAGTGTCTTGCCGATTAGACAAATGGGCGCTTGTTACAGAAGCAGTTTAAAAAGATGATATGGGGTTTCACAAAATGGCGGCATAGAACTTAAACAATTTGGGGTTTAGAAGCTTGGTAATTTTGAAGATAATTGCGGGGAGATTTCGTTATGAGATGATGTTGATGTTTTAAAATTGTAATATAAATAGAGGATAAAAACATGAATTATATATTCTTAATTTGATTGTTAGATGTAAAATATGAATATTATATTTTGAAATAAATTCGATAAAAAATGTTTGCTTTTTTGAGAAAATCGATTTTTTTTCAACTATTATATATTTTTTAAATGTGTGCTTTTAGAGTATATTTTCAATGCGAGTGCTTTTTATTACTTTAAAAAATAAATTTAAAATAATTTTAAAGGAATGAGAAAATTGTTTTTATTATTTTTTTAATTCGAAAGCATTATTGTTGTTTGTTGCATTTTTGAGTAAAATCGATTTTTTTCACTTAATTTAACTATTATATATATTTTTTAATCTGTTTGTTTAGAATATATTTTAAGTGCGAATATTTTTTTATAACTTTAAAAAATAAATTCCAAATAATTTTAAAAGAATGGGAAAATTGTTACTTTTTTTTAATTCGAAAGCACTATTTTGTTGTTGTTGTTGTTTTAAGTAAACTCGAAATTTTAATTTATTGAATTTTTAGTTTTTCTGTGCAACAACATGTCATTTTTTTAAATATTGAAAATAAATATGCAGCAGATAACGGAATATCTCCGTTGGCCCCTTTCGTCTCCGTCCGTTCCGTTGTTTTCAGGAAATATGAGGAAATTTTCTGAACGGAAAATACCCTTTTGTCGCGAAAAGGGACTTTTTTGTGAAATTCAGGAAAAAATACCCGTAAATTTTAAATTATTTGTAACAGTGTATAATAAACGTAAAGATTAATTAAGTGAAATGTTTCTAAAGTAGCTGTTATGTTTTATAGAAGATAATTTAAAAACAGTTCAAATTTAACCCAACAGATACTGATTCCCTGTTTTAAGATAAAACATTGATAAAGCTGATGTCTAAAGCGGGATCTAATGCTTTCCCGCTTTGATTTTTCATACTGTTTAGGTGTTAAAACACGATAAATATGTTTGAGATTTGAAATTTGTAGTAAGCTGTGCATTTTTAAGAGATTATAAAAATACAACACCATATATTGTCTCAAATTTTAATAATTTTTAAAGATGTGGTATATAAAACTGCAAAACATGTTATTTATATCAACTTTATACTTCTTATATTTATTGAATAATTAGACGTTAATTTCGGGAAATCATTTTAGGACATTTTGGTGCAAATTGTTAGAAACATATTCAAAGCGTATACTGCAGGGATATCATTTTCCTATTGTTAATTACCTTTTCATGTCTCCAATCACCTCGAAAAAGCGAGGGTAATTGGAAACGTCGTTTAGGACAGTAAGAACAAGCAGTACTGACATTAATGCACTTAAAGTTAGTTTGTATATTATGAACATGTTCCCACATATTTGCTACCTTGCTGTCGTATTCTTAGGGGCACATTCACAATTCTCCATAACTTTGGTTCTTGTTATATGAATAATAACTTTTCATAGTCATTTTTTCGAGTAAACGTTATTCAGTTCAATGCAATATTTCATTTACAAAAATGAGCAAGAATACAATACTGCGCGTGTCAAATGCAATAAAAATTCTGAAAATGTAAAAGGGATTAATGGTATTTACTTCCATACTTTTAACTAGAAATATTAAATATCGTTAACGAGCAAAGTGCTAAAAGTATATTTAAACGAAATATTATCCTTTTCTTTAACATTTATATTACCAAAAAAACAAACATACGAGTTCCTTACCTTCGTGCTTCTCCACTCGATTAGGAGGAAAAATTAGGAAGGACCTAATACTGAATAATACTTTAATACTGAAACTTTATCATTGTCAACCATAGCAAATGTTGATTTGACAGAATTGAAAATCTTAAAACCAAGGATTTCTAAAACTTTTCCACCAACTATCTACATCTTCTAAACTTAAGCGTAATGTTTTACTTTCGTCTATCTATCATAGAAGAAAGTATTGAATTCGAAATTTTTTTACTTCCGGTTTTCGACGGATTTACACGTTTTAGGGGTCAGAGATTCCGAAAAAAATGTTTTTATGAAATGTCTGTCTGTCCTCATTGTATCATCGAAATGTGTATGACGTTATGCTTAAAATTAAACCAATTTTTTTTCTGTGTTTTTGGCTATGGCCAGTAGGACCCACTTGAATTTGGGGATATTTCGATGAAAGGGGGCGCTGTGATCGTGCTTTTTGTTCAATTTTCACTATTGTATCATCGAAAAGTGTATGCAGTTATGCAGATAATTGAAACAAATTTTTTGCATATGTTTTTGAATACAGCCTGCAGGTTCCAGTTGTATTTGGGGATATTTAGACGAAAGGGGGCGCTGCGATCGCAATTTTTTGTTCCATTTTCACTATTGTATCATCGAAAAGTGTATGAAGTTATGCAGATAATTGATCGAAATTTTTTGTATATGTTTTTGGCTATAGCCTGCAGGTCCAGTTGAATTTGGGGATATTGCACCTGGAGGGGGCACTATGACAGCCATTTAAAGATTTCAATTTCAAAAATTTGTCCAAAAATTAAAAATCCTTAAAAAATTTTTCGTTAAATTTTTGGCCTTGATCCAAGGATTCCAGAGCATTTTTTGTTTTGCTTCTATCTTAAAAAATGGCTGAGATATAGCTGTTTGAAATTATAGGGTGGCTGACATTTTGAAACAATACAGCAGGATTCCTACATAGACGGGTTTAATTTATGAGTTTTAGTGATCATGGCTTCGCCAAATTTTCTTTCATTGTTGTAACCATCGCACAGTTGGGCGTTTTGATGATCTAGGTGGATAAAATTCATTTTTCCGATATTCTCGGAATTTAACAAAACCGCATATTCTGGTAGCTGAATGTCTCTTTTGTCGAGATCCGAACGATTTTTGTCGAAAAAATTCGTGGTGTCGATTAATTACGACCGTAAAAAAGACATTTGCGCAATTGGTTTGAGGGTGTTTCAACGGTTGCATTTATTTCCCTATGTTCGAAAGCATGTCTTAACTATTCTGTTTAATGTGAAAGCACGAGTTTACTGAAAACATATTACATATTTGTCAAGATAAGATTTAACCTACTGTTGTTTGAAAATAAGCGCCATTAAACCAGTTTAAGTGCTTTTTTCTGAAATGGTATTTTCGGATGATTCATGTTGTTGTTTACAAACTTTATCTTGACTTTTAGTACATTATTAAACATTATTAAGCAATAAGATCTTTTTTAAGTAAAAGTGTCATTCCTAAAGTATTGGAAATTTAAGAAAACTCCTGCGAAAGATTGCGAATCATAAAGTTTTTATCAATAAGCCAGCTTTATATTAACTTTCAGTGTATGTATTATATTTAGTGAAAATTTTGCAAGTCAATTTTAAGCCCCTTTTAATTATCCGATTGATCTGAAACTTTGAAATCAGGTGTAGTTTTAATGATAATACAATATTATTATCATTTGACGATCGTAGAAGTTATACTGTTTCTACAGGGTTACACAAAAGTTTAGTTTAAATCTTGCAAGTCAATTTTAAACCTCTTCCAATTACTAGATTAATCGAAAAATTTCAATACATATGCAGTTTAAATGACAATACAATATTATTGTAATTTAAGGAAAGTAGAAGTTATACTGTATCTGCAGGGCTACACAAAAGTTTAGTTTAAATCTTTCAAATCAATTTTAATCCACTTATAATTATCGGATTGATCTGAAACTTAGCTTACATGTCTATTTTACATGGTAATTTAATTATATTATAATTTGAGGAACGTAGCAATTATGCATTTTTTACAGAGACACCCAAAAGAATGTGGAAAAATTGTTATTTATAAACACAAATTTTAATTCAATTGCAACAAAATTAATCTAGATTATCGAGATGTTTAATACCATCTTATAAAGTGAAAATAAAGTGAGCAACAGCTATATTTCTCTTAAGGGCCACACAAATAATAATTCGGATGCATCACCGTCTATAAGCAAAAATTTTATTTCAAATTCAATAAAATTTATATAGTTTATTGATTTACACAACAGCATTTTTTCAACTGAAAATAATTTGAGTAGTATATATATTTTTTACAGAGTCACACAAAACCTAAAAGCTTATTTTTTAAAATATTTTTTTTTATTCTTAAACTTTTATTTTTTCAGGATGACTACACACATTTCTCGACAATCTGTTGTTGACTTATTGGTTGCCAACCCAAAGGAAAGCAAATTCGAAACGGTCCTTTCATTTTTTTGGAAAAACTGGGGAATCCTCAGTTAACTGAAGACATTTTTAAGTATCTGAAATCACGTGTCTGGACATTTTGTTTTCAAATTCAACAAAAATGGTCTAAATTGGAAAGATATAGACAGCGTTTTTATTAATACAATTCCGCCTGGTTTCAAGGAACCTTTCAAATACCAGATTGCGTTATTCAAGCAATAGAAAACGAAAAAGTCTTAAGTAAAAGCCGCCCTGGTAGATCAGTGAAATCTTATTATTATTATTTTAATTATTATTTAATCATTAAGTTATATTAACTTAGAATGTAAGTATCCCAGGTCGCACCAGACGTTTTTATAGCGTTGAAAATAAGTCAGAACTGTTGAAAATTGGTTACGTTGTTTTATGTCCGTTGAAAAATATACTTTATATCGCAATATTTTAGACTAAAGAAATTGGAAATTTAATTCGTCATAGAAAAGACTTTTAAAAAACGTTGTTTCATGGTCACGATATTTCCGTTACTCTTCTCATCGTTTTAAAATAGGTTTTTTAATCGTTTTATGTTTTCCTTTACTTTAGCCCGAAAGCGTGATTGCTCAACGATATAATAGATATTTTTCCTAAGTGAAAAATTCGTTGAAACAACGTTGTATCTCCTCAACTCAATTTGGACGCCGCGTGATCGGAATTTCTTTCTGAGCAACCTTCCAACCATCCCACCAGGCAAGAAGAACGAAAATAATAATAAGCCGCCATTGATTCCCTTCTTGCTGGCGCTGTGCAATCTTTGGCGCTGTGTTTGTTCTTGCACTATTTTGTCTAGTAAACGTAAGTAATCACAAGTCTTGTTATTTTTATTTATAATATTTGTAATGTATTATATTTTTAGAATGTTTTAATTTTAATCAGATTGTAATTAAAGAATAATTTAAAGTAAAATAAATGATTGTTTTGGTCAATTCCATCGTAACTGACGTAACACTTGATCATCGAATTTTGTTTTCAAAACTGTGCAGAAAATTTAATTAAGCTAGAATTTTTTTTTATTTTTACAATTTAAAATATTTCTTACTAAGGACTTAATACCCAAATACCTGCAGATTATTTCAATCTGTCTTTTAATCACAAAAATTGTAATTCAAAATCCTGTAACTGATGTAACGTAAAATAGACAAACATTTTTTCTGCCTTCATTGAAGTGTAAAAATTATCAAAACTATCTTGTTAAAATAAGTGATTTAATGTTCTCAACAACACTAAGTAATGAAAAATTCTAACAGTAACTTGTTTAATTAATTTCTGAACAATAAAAAAGAAAAAAATGGCATTTACACATGTAACTGACATAACTTTTATTGTGTAACTGACGTAACATTATGACTTTACAAAGACAATAATGGTTCTTAACTTAGTTTGTAAATAGTAATTTACAAAGGCTTTGTATTAGGATTTTATTATACAACATAAAAATACCAAGCTTTCCAATCATACACTCAAATTAAACATGTTATAAATTTTATTTCCCCCTCAAAATGAAACTTTTATGTGGAATTGTCCTTTTAATAAATCATGTGCATCAATTTTGTATATATTCAGAACTCTGATCATCACTGCTTGTGTATGATATCAATTTAGTTTTTTGAAAATGATTGTTGCTTGCTGTATAATAATTTTTATATAAAGTTTATTGAATTTAAATTAATTGATATTTTGTAACATGAAGTGTGCTAAGGGGCAACCCTGTGTGTGTTTATATTCATAAACATGCATCTTGAGTTTTTTTTAAATAATTTCAATTTTTGAAATTTTATTTATTGTGTACCTTTTAAAAGCAATTTTTTAAAATTCAAAATTTTTAAAATAGTAGCACTATTTAAAAATATATTATATAAAAGAATTGATAAGTATATAAAAAGTTCAATTAACCAAAAGATATGAAATTAAAACTGAAATTCTTTAACCATTACTCATTTCGATAAATGAAATCTATCAAAATGTGTTATTACGTGCTGTAACAATTCCTTGAATAATGCAAAATGTTTCATATTTTCTGAAAGTACCATATTTCTTTTTATTTGAAAAAATTGGGTATTTTCGTGTTATAGTGTCCCCCCCCCCCCAAGGATGAATCGCTAAGCAACCAAGATTTATTGCCAAATCATAAGCATATGACCAGAGTTTCCCCCTGTCAGTTTCAGTAGGGTGCTGCACCCTGCCTGCTCTTTGGTCGACAAAATTGCACACTTCTTGCCCCTTAGTAAAAAAAGTGATGCATTTTCTGATTGTTTTTCTATAACTGGCAGATGTATTTTGCTTTTTTCCCCCTTGCAAATGAAAACATAAAAGAAAACACCAAAAAGGTGTGTCAGTAAAGGCTGCCGGCACATTGAGTCAAAAAGAGTGGCCAGGCATTGTGCATTTATTTATTTATTTTGCTTTTACGGCTTTTACATACTGAAGAATTACAATTGTAGGGATAGACTCACTGGCGACTAAACTTTTTGCTTTTGGTCACTAACTTTTTATGTCTATGTTGCAATGTATTTTATAGAGATGCCCCTTTTCTGCCGAGTGGCATATTTTAGCCTTTTATTTATTTTTAAATCTGCAAATCCTCCATAATTCCACAATATTTACTCCTTTTTTTCTATTGCCCATAATTTAAAAAAATGATATTTAACATGGATGCTACATTTCGGCAGATCTGCAAATTTCCAGTTTTCTTAAAAAAAAAAAAAAAAAAACCTGCGATATTAGGGAGGGAAAAAATTATGATGATATGCACTAATGGTGAAAATAAGCACTTGCCAGTCGACACTCGTCGATTAAACTTTAAAAACTGGCGATTAACCTAAAGGTGAAAATAAGCACATTAAATTCGTGATTTTTATGCGTCTTATCGGCTAAATTTGCGATTTTTATGTGCCCGATCGGCGAAATCCACAATTTTTGCACGCCCGATCGGTGAAATTAACGATTTTTGCACGCCCGCTTGACAAAATTCACATTTTTTACGTGCCTGATAGGCTAAATTTACGATTTTTACTCGTTCCATCAGCTAAATTTACGATTTTTACGTGTCCCATCAACGAAATTTGTGATTATTGCCCGCTGATCAGCTAAATTCACGATTTTTTCATGCCCGATCAGCTAAATTCACAATTTTTACGCTCCCGATCCGCGACATTCGCGTTTTTTAAGAGCCTGATCGGCAAAATTCGCAATTTTTAGACTCCCGATCATCGGAATTCGCGATTTTTATGCACCCGATCGGTGAAATTCACGATTTTTCGTGTCCGATCGGTGAAATTAACGATTTTTGCACGCCCGCTTGACAAAATTCACATTTTTTACGTGCCTGATAGGCTAAATTTACGATTTTTACTCGTTCCATCAGCTAAATTTACGATTTTTACGTGTCTCATTGACGAAATTTGTGATTATTACCCGCTGATCAGCTAAATTCACGATTTTTACATGCCCGATCAGCTAAATTCACAATTTTTACGCTCCCGATCCGCGACATTCGCGTTTTTTAAGAGCCCGATCGGCAAAATTCGCAATTTTTAGACTCCCGATCATCGGAATTCGCGATTTTTATGCACCCGATCGGTGAAATTCACGATTTTTCGTGTCCGATCGGTGAAATTAACGATTTTTGCACGCCCGCTTGACAAAATTCACATTTTTTACGTGCCTGATAGGCTAAATTTACGATTTTTACTCGTTCCATCAGCTAAATTTACGATTTTTACGTGTCTCATTGACGAAATTTGTGATTATTACCCGCTGATCAGCTAAATTCACGATTTTTACATGCCCGATCAGCTAAATTCACAATTTTTACGCTCCCGATCCGCGACATTCGCGTTTTTTAAGAGCCCGATCGGCAAAATTCGCAATTTTTAGACTCCCGATCATCGGAATTCGCGATTTTTATGCACCCGATCGGTGAAATTCACGATTTTTCGTGTCCGATCGGTGAAATTAACGATTTTTGCACGCCCGCTTGACAAAATTCACATTTTTTACGTGCCTGATAGGCTAAATTTACGATTTTTACTCGTTCCATCAGCTAAATTTACGATTTTTACGTGTCTCATCGACGAAATTTGTGATTATTACCCGCTGATCAGCTAAATTCACGATTTTTACATGCCCGATCAGCTAAATTCACAATTTTTACGCTCCCGATCCGCGACATTCACGTTTTTTAAGAGCCCGATCGGCAAAATTCGCAATTTTTAGACTCCCGATCATCGGAATTCGCGATTTTTATGCACCCGATCGGTGAAATTCACGATTTTTCGTGTCCGATCGGCTAAATTCATGATGTTTTTATGCGACCTATGGACAAAATTTGAAAATTTTTTCGCGACAAATTGGTAAAATTTTAAATTTTTGGAGATGTTGGCATTTAGGGTCATTGCAGGCTGCTTTTGGTCTGCCGGCCACAGGTTGTGCATCCCTAGTATAAACATACCTATTTTATTATTGTCAGATCTTAATTCTAGACAAATATTTTGGTACTTTTCGGTTAGCCAGGCGCCAATGATATTTATACATGTATATATACACACATATACATATACACATATATCTACACATATGCATAGGTATACATAGACATATATGTACACATATATGTATGAATATATATATGTATGTACATACATATATATTTATATATGTACATATATCACTGGCGCCCGGCTAACCGAAAAGTACCAATATTTTTTTAGTAAAAGGTACTTATGTAGTTAGACACGCAAACACCTAAGCTTAGTGAGACTTATTTAATTAGCTACATAAGCATGTTGTGTATAACTTTGCTGTTAACATATTTTAAATTTTTAAATAAATTGGAAATTAGTATCTCAAGTTTATTCAAAGCAATATAAATTAAAATATTTTTATTTAGTACATAAATTGCTTTACTGTAAACTAATTATATATTTATTAAATTAATTATTCAATGACATAAATGTACTTACTGGCTACTAAAGAAATTATTCTCACTCGCCACTAACTGGCTACTAAAAAAATTCAACCTACCGGCCAGTGGCTACTAAGCCAAATTCCTTATTTTCACCTTTAGATTAAAAATGTGGAAAGAACTGGCCAAATACAGGATTTCCCAATTACCATTTTTCCCTAAATTTCAAGATTTTTCAGCATCCATTCGACAAAATTCATAATTTTTTTGCACCTGTTCGAAGAAATTCATGGCTTATATGTGCCTGTTCGAAGAAATTTATGATTTTCCATGCATAATTGACGAAATTCGTGATTTTTATGCGGCAATTGATAAAATTCATGATTTTTATGCACCGATCGACAAAATTCATGATTTTTATGCATTTGATCGACGAAATTCAGGATTTTTACACTGCCGAATGATGAAATTCAGGATTTTTACGTATTTGATCAACGAAATTCAGGAGTTTTACACTCCCGAATGACGAATTTTTTTTACGTAGCCGATCGACAAAATTCATCATTTTTCTGTGCACGATCGACAAAATTAATTATTTTTCTGCACACGATCAACAAAATTCATTATTTTTCCGTGCACAATTGACAAAATTCATGATTTTACACACACTATCGACGAAATTCAGGAATTTTACATTCCCGAATGACGAAATTTTTTTACGTAGCCGATCGTCAAAATTCATCATTTTTCTGTGCATGATCGACAAAATTCATTATTTTGACGGGATAATGGAAACATACCAAACTAACAAATAGTATAAAGTTAGCATTAAAATAACACATGGATAATAGGGTGGGTCGAAAAAACCGAAATTTTTATAATCGAAGCCTAATAGTGCGGGAAAGTTGCCATTGGTAATAAGGAATAAATTCACAAAATATTACACCAAATGGTTAATATCTTTTACCGCCGCAAGGGGGGCAAACTTTTAAAAAATCGAAAAAAAAAATTTAAATTATCCAACCATACCAATACAATTTCTAATAGAATGCAACAGCTACATCAAGATGTTAGTAATGTTCCAGCAAAATGTCATTATGGTGAAATCATTTCTCTTACCGCTGCAAGTGCGGTCAAAATTTCGAAAAAAAGCGGCAAAAAATTTCGTTTTTTAAAATTTTTTATTTTTTATTATATGTCTACAATTAAAGAAATTTACATTATAGTTAGTAATAACTTATAAATGTCTAGTAATTTTGATCTTCGGCATTGCCAATCAGGTGCGAGAGGGGCCCGTCCCCCCTAAATTTGAGAGAAATGGGCTTTTTGGAGGGATTTTGGGGATTTTCCGGAACTTTTCAGGGATTTTTTGTTGGGAGGGGAGGCAAAAGTGAAAAATGAGGGGGAATTTGTGTAAGCAGGCTCCCCCTACCAAAATAAATCACAAAAAAGTTCCGGAAAATCCCCAAAATCCCTGCAAAAAGCCCCTTTCTCTCAAATTTAGGAGGGGCGGGCTCCTCTCGCCCCTGGTTGGCAATACCCATGATGAAAATTACTAGACAGTTATAAGTTATTACTAGCTATAAAGTAAATTTATTTAATTGTAGACATATAATAAAAATGAAAAAAAAATTAGAAAAAATGAAAATTTGAAATTTTTGCCGTTTTTTCAAAATTTTGACCGTCCCTGCGGCGGTAAGAGAAATGATTTCACCATAATGACATTTTACTGGAACATTACTAACATCTTGATGTAGCTGTTGCATTCTATTAGAAATTGTATTGGTATGGTTAGATACTGTAAAAAAAATTAAAAAAAAAAAATCGATTTTTTTTTTTTTTTATTTTGGTCCCCCTGCGGCGGTAAAAGATATTGACCATTTGGTGTAATATTTTGTGAATTTATTCCTTATTACCAATGGCAACTTTCCTGCACTATTACGATTCGATTATATAAATTTCAGTTTTTTCGACCCACCCTAATGGATAAGTAATTTCAGTCAATGTAACTCTTTTCTTTTACAAAGAAAAAAAATTAATCAAGAATTTTTTTTAATTTTCAGTGGCTACCTTCCCGACTATCTTCCTTATTGAAAGACGTGGCAAAAGCAGCATGAGCAACAAGAATTTCTTAATGCTGTTTGATACAAAAGGATTTTTTGAATGTATAAAAAAGGTATATTTCAGAAAAAGGCTGAGTATAATGATTTTATGTATAATTTTTTGTGAGTGAGCTTTGAAAATATTTTCAAAGTTTAGTATTTATGAGAGTTATTTGAAGAAATATCTTTGTATAAAAATATGCCGTAAAGGCGAGAAATTTATAAGGAAAAAGGCCTCAGTATTGGAAATTTATTTGTTTTTAGACTACCATTTGTAACTCTCATACGTGCCAAGTTTTATGCTTTTGAGTCCTTTTTTATACTTTTATGCTTACACACCCCCCACTGTTTTTATGCTTTTCCTACAATTTCGACAATTCTCTTTATTTTCTTAGAAAAATGTATTTATCTTTTTATAAATTTGCGAGAAAGTTATATATTGCATTAATTTCAGAAGGGATTTTACTATTTCCCATAGAGGTAAATCAGACATGTTACTTTTCAGTAAAAAGATAGATTTCTGGTTTTATTTTTATGGCTCTGACTGTTTCTGAGATCAGTGCAAATTTGAAATAAAATTCATGTTGTAATATTGTTGCATTCATGTCAGAAAAATTTGTTGATCCAGCAACAGGGATTCATACAAAGGATGTTGAAAAAATAAGGGGGGAGGGGGCTCTGCTAAATGGCACAATAATAAATAAGTCAGATTGTCATCACCTCGAATCATATCTTGTAGAATGTATGTGCAGAAAAAAATTAGAGAAAACCCAGAAACAATCTCCTCCCATGTCCCAAGTTTATTATATTTTATATTGCAGAAATTTAAAAAAACATGAAATATGACCAATTAATAAATATGTATAAAAGTTTCTAGAATATTTCTTATAGATTGCAATGTTTTTTAAAAGATTACCCTAAAACAGGAATGGCAAACCTGCGTTGCGTGTAATAATGCACAGCAACTTTTCTGGCTTGTGAAAAAAATTCTGATAACTGTTATTTATGTGGATTTATATTTTGTATAATAAAAAAATATATTGCTTAGCACATACAAATAATGCAATTATTTTTGTATGGTGCAAATTTAACGTGGGTTATCTATATATCAACTTTAAAAAAAAAAAAAAGGTAAAAAAAAAAAATGCTGCAGGAATCCTTTCTGAATACAAATTTTATAAAAATTTAATATACAGAAAAATTACATTTTGATTTTTGTTCTTAGTCATTTAAAGTATTAAAGAGAACAATTTGAGTAACATATGCTGCAATAACTGTTTAATTAAATGTTTTGCATGTTATAATGTTGCCATACGGAATCGGCCCAAAACAGCGAAGGTTCGCTCTGGTAGTCCAAAACTAGGGGGGCGGTGGGGGTGCTATAGGACAAAATTAGCACTTGCCAATCGGCGAGTAATACTGAAATTTTGGCGATTGACTTTATTGCTATCACTGGTCAAACTTAATAGTCACTTGCCAATTACGATAATTGAATAGAAAAAGATTTTTCCCCGCTGTCGCTCGACAAATTTTGAAACCATTTGGTGAATTTCACGATTTTTTGCAAAATATTATTTGACAGATTGTGATTTTTTTTTCTCGAACCGATATTCGAAAATTTTTCCCCCCGAAACCAGTTGATGAATTTTGTGATTTTTCCACTATCGATTAATGAATTTTGTGATTTTTCCATTATCGATTGACGAATTTCGTGATTTATCGACTATCGATTAACAAATTTCATGATTTTTTCCATGAACGAACAAATTGTGCACTTTCTTTCCGTTGGTGTTCGAAAAATTTCGCACTCTATTTCCGCTGCCGTTCGACGCTGAATTTCTTAAATTTTTTCACGACAAAATTAATTTTTTTTTCCTGCAATGCCTGATTTCTTTCCCAACACCATTTGACGAATTTCGCTGTTTATTCCACAATTGTTTTACAAATTTCGCAATTTTTTTATTAAGTATTGGTAAATTTGTTATTGGCCACTGCTGAAAAACACTGGCAGGTAAAAAGAAATCCATGTAGTGGCAGTTGGCCAGTGAATAAAAGAGTTAATTTTTACCTATGGGGGGGGGGGGCAACCTATGAAGCGATTAATAAAACACAAAAACAAGGGAAATTAAAATGTTGAATAGACCATTTGACAAAATACAGGATATTTTTTCCATGATCATTTCATGGAAATCATTTGTTTTCTTGATCATTTTCCGAAATTCCCGATTTTTTCTGCAACCGCTTGGCGAAACTGATTTTTTTTTTCTGCAACCATTTGTCGAAATTCAAGATATATTTTTGTGACAGATTTACGAAATTCGCTATTTGTTTTCTGCTATCTTTTGACGAAATTCGGGATTCTTTTCTATGATCGTTTGTTGAAGTTCAAGATTTCTTTTTTCGAAACTGACTGACAAAATTTGCGATTATGTTTGATGAAATTCTCAAACTTTTTTTGTGTGATTGTTTGACTAAATTCGTGATTTGTTGTGGAACCTTTGTTCGAAATTCGTAATTTTTTTCTGTGATATTTATACAAAATTCATGATTTAAAAAAAAAATCTTTTGACAAAAGTTGCGATTTTTTTTCGCTACAGATGGAAAAGTTTGACTTTTTTTTTCGCGAATAAATGTTGTAATTTGAGTTTTTTTTTCCCCGCGACCGATTGTCAAAAATTTATGTTATTTCCGCGATCTTCAGCGAAATTCGCAATATATGTTTCCACAGCAGTTTGAGAAAATTAGTAATTTTTGCAGCTAACAATTGGCAAAATTCGCTATTTTTTCCATGATCAATTGACAAATTAGCTAATTTTGTGTAATTCCATAAAAAATACACGGATTTTTACGAAAATTTAAAAAATATTCCCAGTCTGTGAAAGAAGTTAAGAGGGGGAAATCCTGCACAGAATTTTTTATTTTGCAAGATTTTCTTATTTTGTGGACGATTTGCACAATTCCGCATGCTATTTCAAACCATGTCCCTCAAAGAAAAGTCCCCCCCCCCCCTCTCTTGCGAGAAACTCTTGAAATGGCATCCCTGCAGTAAAAAACTGCAGAGAATATATCGAAAGGGGCTGGAAAAAGGCTCAATTTTAGACAGTTCTCCATCTTAGCAGGTATAATTGTATGGTGCTTTTTCATCGAAACTTTTTTCCAGTTGAGAAGAATTCTGTTATTGACAGGTTTCGTTTTCACAAGCTTTATTGTAACACATCAATGCTCTTCAGAGGTGCAATTTAAAAAGAATGGTTTAACAGTCTTAGAGGCTACCTTTAACAAAGATAACAAAAGCTGTCTATCATGGAACACTTTCATTGTCAATATCATGAAATTATACCTGCTAAGACAAAATTTTTCATAGCTTTTTTGCAATTTCATATTCAAAGTTTTTACTTCTTTTGTATCCTTGATTCAGTAAACATTTCACGTTTGAAGTGGGGGTTATAGCCCTACTCCCAAGAAAATTCTGAAATGGCACCCCTGGTTGTTAGTTAATTGTTTGTGTATCTCGGCACGTACACACAAAAATACGGTTCACCATCACTCACTTGCCAGTGTGGAGTATATTTATTCAGTATCCCATCCTTGCCTATTCATTATATTATAATTCATCGTAATCTTTTTTCTTTTCAGATGCAGATCAGGCTAAATTAGGTGAATTCTTTCACAAAGACTGGGTAGCAATCCTCAGAGTATATTTGCAGCATTTAAAAAGAAGTATATCCTGACAAAACACTGAAAATTTTGTAGATTATTTTCTTGTAACTTGTTTGTTATATTTAAAATAAATTGTCGATTTAAACTATGTTGTCTTTTCATATGTACTAAAAAAAAAAAATTCTTTACTATTTTTTTTTTCAGTTTTAAATATTTTATATAATTGAAATATGTAAATATATTCAAATTTCATTTAATTGACTTTGAAAATATTCAATATAATGTTTTCATTAAAATATTCTACTGTGCTTATAAAAAAGTGCTTATTTTATTGGTGAATAATGTCAAAAGTCATCATTTATTAACAGTCTCTCATATAACTCAAACTTTGTTTTTAAAAATCCTTTTTAATAATAAAGCACTTTTTATTAATCATTCCTTGTTAGTGTGGATCTCGAGGATAATTAATACAGATTTAAAAAACAAAGATTTTATAAAATTTTGATTTAAAAAATGAAATTACATATTTCAATGATTAAGGTATTCCAAGATCTTGAGTTGTGACATTAATTAGTTTATAGGTAAGTAATTTTTTATGTATACATAATTATATGCAAGTATAAAAAAGTTTTATAAGAAGAATAAACTATGCATAGCGATTTTAGCAACTTTTGCTGGCAGAGTGATTGGATTGCAGTGTGCAATTATTTTTTTAACTTATCAAATTTTTTGCTTTTTCTTTTTCCTGTTTAAAATTTTATTATTTCATATTTCCAATCAGTGTTGCCAGTAGTACTTTTAAAATTCAGATTGCTTGATTGTCATAAGAGATTAAATAATGAGAGAATAAGGCCAATTACACTATTTTAGAAAGGTGGTGAGAATCGAACAGTCTGAATTAAATAAAAAGTAAAATTTTTCCTAAGATATATATTTTGTTTTATTTGTAGCTATGCAATAAACCAGTAGTGGAGGTTATTATGAAAAAGTTTTATTTTTAAGGGAAAAAAAATTGTTTAATGAAATATTCAGATTTTCTCAACAATTTCATGCAGGTTTTGACAAATTTCCAAACTTTGAGTTTAATTGCAGAGTGTGAAGGCAAAACAAATATAACAATATATTTTTATAACAAAATTTAAATATGTTTATAACGGAATATTCAGATTTGTTTTGGACAATTTCTACATATTTCATGCAACAATTTTTTTCGAACAGTTTTTTTTTTTTTCATATTTCGAAAATTATTTTTACTTAGCTGTTTATTTCCATATTTACATCCCTATTCTACAAATATGGAAATAAACACCCAAGTAAAAATTAAAAATCCCTGACAGCTTGGCCTACAGGCACAGGTAGATTTCGAAGACTGAGACCTTGGGGTGCCTGTTTATTGCGAATTGCAGAAGACATGACCTTTTTGTCATGATTCAGCAGTTAGGACCGCTCACTTTGAAATTCGAAATTTACCTGTGCCTGTAGGCAGAGATTTTATTTATTTACTTTTAAGCTGTAAGGGTTGGTTCTATAAAAAACTTGTCAGTATAAAAATTGTAGATAATATTAAGAGGATTTATAATAAATTTAACCATATTTGATATCTTGTGAATTGACAAAGTTATGATTTTTTTTAACCCGTATTTCTCCCCCCCCCCTCCCCTTGAGGCCATTTTTAATGATATCAAAAATCTGTCATACATAAATTTTTAGCCCCTTTCCTAGAAGTAATAATAACTTAAAAGGATACGATACGTATCATAATTAAGAAGTTATGGGGTTTTTTTTCTGTTTTCACAAGAAGCCCTCCCTTGTTTCGATTTTGCCTATTAACGAACTTGACCGAGATTTTATGTGTCAGCTTGGAAGAGATTTTTGCAGCATTATTGAAGTTATCGTGTCCATAAAAAAGTGATATAGATAGATAGATGAAGTTTTGAACTGGGTGTGGTTTTAGGTTCTAGGAGTCATGATCGGTGTAGATCTTCAAAAATTTTCCAGAAATTCCAACATGAAGGAGAATGTAATAAATAGGTAGTATTTCTTATGAAATCTACCTGAAAATTAATATGCATAATGTCAAAGAGTATGTGAAAAATTAAGTGGTGTCATTTCCAATAACTTTATAGATTGTGCAATTATAGAATATTCTTATTTGTTTTGATAATGGCTCTGATCGAGCCGAAACATGTCAACAATCTAATAAAACTTATTTTACTGTTTATAAAGTTTTTGTTTTATGCCTTTTAGCAATTAAAATAAGCACATGTTTAGTAGAATGAAGTAACTTTTTATCAAAGTTAACGAAATTAATTTTTTTTTATTACATATTGCATTTAAAAATATACATATTTCTAAGTGGGCTTTTCTTGATTGTTAACTAAAATTGTGCACACATCCTTTTTTTTTCTTATCCTAGGATATTTATTATTTCAAGTGAGACAGAAAAGCACTAATTTAACTAAAATACTCAGTTTTGTAATTAAACTGCTT
The DNA here is from genome assembly GCA_963931845.1 of Maratus michaelseni. Classification (NCBI taxonomy): domain Eukaryota; kingdom Metazoa; phylum Arthropoda; class Arachnida; order Araneae; family Salticidae; genus Maratus; species Maratus michaelseni. The sequence goes on from OZ007587.1 coordinate 412,236,383, forward strand.
AAAATTTGAAACAGGTAGGTAAATTTTTCTATTGCTTTTTTGTCCCTCTTTGTGAAAGGGAAAAAGACATGACTATATAAAGATTGCTGGTCACAAGCCACTTATTTAGCTAACCACTCTGAACAAAATATAATCTTCGTGGTAGAATTTTACAATTGAGATTAATTTTACGATTTTGGGAAATATTGAAATGGAAAGGTAAAGTGACTAATGTGGCCTCTAAGATTGATTTCATGTAAAAAATATACCTCGAATGAATACATGGAAATAAGAATATATGAGAAGAAAAAGAAAAGAAAAAAACCACTTTAAATATAATATTAAAATACTTATCTGCTACTCTTTTTTAAAAAATCTCTCACATTAAAAGCTAATTATTAATAGTTAAAAATGTCATGTTTAAGAAAAAAACATGAACTCTAAATTAATGCATCACATGGGTTTGTAACAAATTTGTGTGCTTCGGAATAATAATACCATAATATTATTATTCCAAAACTATTTTAATAAGGATTGTATTAATTTTGAAATTGGATCTTTCTCTTAATGCAGATATTTTTATTGCAAAAGCCATTTTTCAGATTAAATGCTTTTTTTTTTCTTTTTTTTTTTTTTTTTTTTTGGGGGGGGGGGGGTCTTTCAGAGCATTAATTAATAATTCATATTTTTTATTCAAACTGGATCAAAGGATCTGTCAATAAATACAATTAATAAAAGCATGGAAGAAAAGTTAGAAATAAAATGAGACTGTATATTATTTATACATTACTATAAGTATTTAGAAAGTGCGATATTATATTTATAATTAAATAATGATAAAAATTAAAAGTGAAAATTAGAAAATTAATAGAAATAAAAAAATTATAAGTTAAATGTTGATATTTTAAAAACAAAAAGTTACTGAAGAATGGAAATTTAAAAAGTAATTATAATAAAGTTATATATCTTTAGAGATATTTTAAAAGCTTTTTCTTTAGATTTTAATAAATAAAACGTTTAAAAAACAGTATTATTATTTCTTTTATGTTTACTAAAAGAAAAAAAATAGTGTGGGAAAACTGATTGATAAAAATAATTAATCTTTTTTCAGGAAGCGAAAATTCTAAAAGATTTTTTAACAAACAGGTCTTTAAGAAAAATGAAATTTTGCTGTTTATAATTAAAAAATGAAAGAAAAGAATATTCACCGAAAAAGTCAATTTTATATTTACTGTTTTCCCTTTATTTTTAAACGTTTTTTACGGCATTAAATTGCCGTTGAAAAAAGGTAACACTAATAGGACAATATTGCGGACATATTCCTGTTTTTAAAAGCTTTTAACGGCATTAAAATGTCGTTGAAAAAAAGTAAAACAAACAAGACATATTGCGGACATATTACTATTTTATAAGTTTTTTTATGGCACTAAAATGCGTGGAAAAATAGTATAACAAACGTCAGTATTGCGACCTTGAACAACGTTTTTAAGACGGTCGTTATTGCGTTGAAAATACAGCTATATTTACCGTTGAAAAATAATCGAATCAACGAGACATATTTTCGAATTTATAACGTCAACGAATAACGTTGTTTCAACGACACCCGTTGTCGTTTTTACAACGATTTAAAAACGAAACTGTGCTACTTGGGATGTATGTTTTGTTCAAATAATGCTAGTCAATTTTAAACCACTTTTAATAAATAATAATAATAATAATAATATAAATAATAATAATAATAATATAAATAATAATAATAATAATATAAATAATAGTAATAATAATATAAATAATAAAATAAACCAAATATTTATCAATGTTTGAGCATTTTATTAGTGATACATTCGAAAAATAAGCAAAACCTAATTAAACTACAACGCAATAATTTTGTCCACCTAGATCGTCAAAGCTGTGCATCGTTTCAACACTTACATGCTTAACACTAAATATTTATATTCGCCAACGCCAACGTTCTCGCCAAGCTTGGCGACAATAGGTGAAATTTTGCCAAATTTGCTCCCCCGCAAAAATAAGTCCCCATATATGAAGTCAACTTGGCTACGTCAGTCATATTTGGCAGTATTCTCAGTCAAATTCAATATTGACGAGAACTGGGAATGATTTTTCTGTAATCGGGTTTCGCGCATTTTAGCTTCGTGTATTTTCAGTAGAATTAGCTAAAATTTCAAAACCAAGCAATAGAGAGACTGTCTTTTCCGGCTGGTACAGGCCAGAAGGACTTTTCGTACTTTAGCACAATACATCGGCTGCTCACATGGAGGTAACCCGACCTTTCGCAAGCAGCTGACGTACAACAGAAGGGCGATTTTTTTCTTTGGCGGTGTAATAGCGAATTTTGAAGCATTAACATATATGAGATAGAAGAAAGTTTTGGGATTGACATATTCGACTAATTGAATTAATATCGACTTGAATTAATATAGAAGACACGTTTCATGTAAATCGTTGGAGTATTTTTCAATTTCAGACAAGCAGCATTTTCGGCATTGAGTTTGTTTGGCCTATTAGTTTTGCATCTCAAATATCTTTAAATGTCTCAAACGTATTAGTCGCCCAGATCATCAAATGCGGGATCAAGATACACGCTTGCTTTAGTATCTTGAGATTCAATTTTTTCCTTGAATGTTTCAATAGGGAACTCCGAAGCTATTTCGTCTATGTGGGAGCATTCGTCATGTTATTTTTTACTCTCATACTGTTAATTCCCATACCTACATTTTTTGGCGGGTGTTCTTTGATTCTTGCGACTGATTGATGTAACCCCGCTCTTTTTCTTAAAACTACTCCTGTTATTTTAGTATACGTTCTTCGATTTCTGAAATGATGGTATCTTTCTTCGGTTGTCTATACGAGTGCATATTTTGCTCTTTTATTCTGTTCTTTCTCAAAATTAAGTTTTTTTCTTTTTTTTGTAGATGTTCAAAACTAATATTTTGAACATCACTTTCCCACAATTTATTTTCAGTTCCCGTTTTAGTTTTTGAGTCATCCACTTATGTACCAATAACTCTTCAGACGTAAGTGTTTGTCTGAATGTCATTTTGTGATTCATATCATCATCGTAAAAAGCATCGTGCAAGTCCTCAAATAAATAGTTATGGCCCTTTCTTATACTTATATGGCATTCATGGCATTCATGGTGTAGTGCAAAACGGAATCACAATTATAAATCATTGTAGTAGCCTAAAACTGCATACATACACACAATTTTACCTTTAAAAATACAAAAACCATATAATAAAAACTTATTTCCAAATACTCACCTAAGGAATCTTCTGGGGGATAATTGTAAGTTATTAACTATGGTTAAACAAAACATCGCACATTATCCAGAAACACGTTGCTTTAATTATGACGGTCTGCAAATTAAAATTATATAACACTATTTCCACGTACCTTTATTCTGTGTCTGCAAATGATAAAATAACTGAAGACGAAATTTCGTTTTTCAGACTTTTGTAATAACACATTTATCAACCATCAAAATAGCTATCAGATAAAGTTAGAAATGACTGGAACATGTGAGACTTTTTCTGACTTGTCCAAGTTAACGGACATCCTATTTTTATTGGTCACTTAAATACTGTTCTGTGGCCTATGTTCTCCATTATCCCTATGTTTCCAATTACCTCTACTGTCCCTTATCCTGTATGAACAAACAAGATAGAGAAAAATGCTAAGAGAAAAAATATTTTTATTATTGAAATGTAAACTTCGATTCTCAGTAGCTTTTTAACCCGAGGTCAATATTACGCAAAACAAAATTATTTTATCTATTCGTCCTTTCTTAACGTATATTTTCATAACTTTAGCCAAGTTGTTTCAAATAATGAAAGTTTCTCCAATATAATAGAAATAACTTTTTAGTGCACTGTTACGTAAAATGGTATGAATAAAAAATTTTCAGCATTTGAATGCAATAGGAATACGTTAAAACATTTTAGAAGTAATATTTTCTCTGCGTGCGGTTTATTAAAATTCAAAGCCATCAGAAACACACTTGTCTACCCATTTGTTTAAAATCTAGTCTCTGAGGAATTGAATGAAAAATTGATTAACAACACATGAACCAAGTATATCTTGTATAATGTATTTTTTATTTACCTAATTAAATTTTACATAAACATGGGTACTATTTTAGCTATTATTATACTTAATACCATTAATTGACATAATAACTTACATCAATTTCTAAAAATTACGTTTTTCTTCGTGCTATCAATCTAAGTAAATGAAAAAAAAATAATTTTTGTATATTTTTATTTCAAAAATGTCTTGCAATCTAAAAATCTTACTTATAAAATTACTTTTGGATTATTTATTTGTTTATTTCGTTTTTCTCTAAGTGTACTTATATTATAAAAAAACTATTTAGACATTTTTCCGAAACTCGTTTATAAACTTTATCAGGATCACTGAATTCGTGTTTCTCTTCTACAGTTTTGTCTGGGAATTGTTCTTTGTTTTTGTAGTGACAAAAAAGTCTTAAATTTTATTTATTTATTTATTTCTGGTATCTAGTGTTTCATATCAACTAAGAATTTTTCTATTTTTGACATTTGATAATTTATCAAGATTTGTCTTAATTTTTTTAATCTTTGGAAAGACAATTATATTTATGTTATATATATATATATATATATATATATATATATATATATATATTATAAAGATACGTTTGATATTTTAAAATTTAGTTGATGGATGATAATACAGAAAATAATTTAGTTCTATTCAGAGATTAATAAAGACAGTAGGAAAGCTTCATTTTTTAAATAAAGATTGAAATAATATGAAATTTCATAGAGATATCACAGTTTTAAATTGTTTCATTTTTAAATAAATTTCGAAACCCTAAAACAAATTAAGGATATTCAATTTTTTTTCCATATATTTCACATTATTTTTAATGCTTTATGTAAATATTTACTTTTGTGACTGTTTAATGATATCAAGATTATCATAAACTTAGTAATTATGCACTAAAATATTTATGCACTTCATTCTACACTTGTAAAAGTTTCTATGATATCTGATTTGCCATCTTTTGCTGGTAAATATTTTCATTGCAGTAAATTATACGATATGATTACGAAAAAATACCAATTTCCTACAAACAACGTATTAATGTATCTTGGAGCGTGGTTTGCACTTGAAAAGACGACCCCCTTGGAACACTGTGTGCTGTTAGATTCCACGTGGATGCCAAAAGCCAGCACGTAAATTCAGTACGTAGAAATTTCTCACTCATAGCTTGTTAGATGGGAGAGAGGTACAAAACTAACAGATCTGCCCTCTGTCTGTAATGATGAAAACTGGGATTTTTTTTAAAGTTGTAAAGTATTTATAAGAGTATTTAAAATGCTACAAACCAGATTGGTTAGCCGATCCATCAAGGCAACCGATAAACTATAAGACTACTGAAAACAGACATTAACCTTAATCAGGCAGCCTACGTAAATTTGGCGTAGATATCTTTAAAATATTTACAGTGCCCATCTATTAAACCTAATATGGCTCTGAAAATCAAGTTAGACATTATGCTGGTTGGTTTTATCGTTTTTTAAATTTTAATGATTTTACCCATTTCCATATCTGAAAGCATTGTACCTAGAACTTTATTATTTGAAGAAAGATTGTATAATGTTATGTACTATATGTTACTCAAATACTGATATAAACTTTGTAAATGTACGTGACGTTACAAATTTACATTTATATATATATTTTGTAATTATTTATCGGTTATTTATTTATTTTTTATTTTCTCAAAGTTTTGTATATTACCAAAGTTTTTCTTCATATGCGTCAAATTTATGCATGGTTATTTTTAACGTAGGTAGGGAGAATGTTGTCTTTCTTGGTTAAATCATTCATCTTAAAGTTCTCGTCACTGTTTTAACTAACATGGATACTTTATTTTTTTACATTGTAAAATATATATAAATCTCTTTTATGTCAGTCACTTTTTGAAACTCTAATTCTGTATTTTTGCAAGGAAAATATTACATCGTATAGATGAAACTTTTTTACATTATGTTATTATATATAATTACATATTTTCCTCTTTTATTCTGTTCTTTCTCAATTTTTTTTTTCTTTTTTCGATGTTCAACACTAACATTTTGAACAGCACTTTTCCACAATTTCTTTTCAGTTCCCGTTTTAGGTTTTGCGTCATCCACTTATGTATCAATACCTCTTTAGACGTAAGTGTTTATCAGAATGTCATGTTGTGAGTCATAACATCATCGTAAACAGGATCGTGCAACTTTGAACTTTGAAGGGAGGTGGGCTTTGAGACCTATAGCTACAAGGCTGTCATTTCGAATGATCCATATACATTTATTTATTATTCACAGAAACATATACATGAATTCTACAATTACATACATCTTGACGAGATAGTACAAGGAAACATGACAACACAAGAGACACAACCTGGGGGTTCCACACAAAGTGTGTGTGCAATGGAACCAGTGGGAATTGAACCCACAACCTTCAGGATCGTGCAAGTCCTCAAGTAAATAGTTATGGCTATTTTGTATTCTTACATGGCATTCATGGCTAATTTCATTCGTGCAGTGAAAAACGGAATCAAAATTATAAATCATTGTAGTAGCCTAAAACTGTATAAATACACACAGTTTTATAACAATATAATAAATTATAACACCTTGTAATAATATATTCCTTTTAAATGCTAAAGGTGTAAATTAACAACATAATATAAATTAAAATAACTTTTATTAGCTGTTTTACATGTTTCAACTCTTATTTTGGAATATTCACATTTTGTTTTTGAAAGTGACTCGGAAAGAGTCGAAACATGTAAAACAATTAATAAAAATTATTTTAATTAATATTATGTTGTTAATTTACACCTTTAGCATTTAAAAGGAACACACAGTTTTATCTTTAAAAAACACAAAAACCTAATAATATTTTTCCCCAAATTCTCACCTAAGGAATCTTCTGGGGGTAGTTGTAAGTTATTAACTAAGTTTAAACAAAACATCGCACATTATCCAGAAACAAGTTGCTATAGTTATGACGGCCTGGAAATGAAAATTATACAACACTATTTCAAATTACCTTTATTGTGTGTCTGAAAGTGATAAAAAACCTGAATACGAAATTTCGTTTTTCAAACTTTTGTAATAACACATTTATCAAACAGCAAAATAGCTATCAGATAACATTAGAAATGATTGGAACATATGTGACGTTTTCTGTCTTGTCGAAGCTTACGGGCATCCTATTTCTATTGATCACTACTAGACTGTTCTGCGGTCAATGTTCTCTATTATACCTCTGTTTCCAATTACCCCGACTGTCCCTTATACTTTATAAACAAACAGAATAGAGGGAAAATTCTAAGGAAAAATTTATTTTATCATTTAAATGTAACCTTTGATTCTCAGTAGTTTTTTATCCCGAGGTCTATATTCCGCAAAACTAAATTATTTTATCTATTCGGCTTTTTTTAATTTATATTTTCATAACTTTAGCCAAGTTTTTTCAAATAATGAAAGTTTTTCCAATATAATAGAAATAAATTTGTATTGCACTGTTACGTAAAATTGTATGAATAAAAATTTTTCAGCATTTGAATGCAATAGGAATACGTTAAAACATTTTAGATGTAATATTTTATCTGTGTGCGGTTTATTAAAATTCAAAGTTATTTTCAGCTCCAAGAAACTATTTCACTAAAATATTTCGAATTTGAAAGCAATTCAATTTTGTAAAAGTTGAATTCACTGACATATTTTGTAAAACATAACAGTAAAGATTATCCCCATAATGCTTGTAGTTACATGGAATATATTTGACATAAAAATAAGGACAAAAATGTTTTAAATATTAAAGATAATAAATTTTTCGATTTATTTCGCTGTTCAGCGAAGACATGTTGTGCTTAGGTCCAATTGCATACAAATAGAAAGTGATAAATACTGTATTGTACGAAATTTCGTTTTTCAAACTTTTGTAATAACACATTTATCAAACAGCAAAATAGCTATCAGATAACATTAGAAATGATTGGAACATATGTGACGTTTTCTGTCTTGTCGAAGCTTACGGGCATCCTATTTCTATTGATCACTACTAGACTGTTCTGCGGTCTATGTTCTCTATTATGCCTCTGTTTCCAATTACCCCGACTGTCCCTTATACTTTATAAACAAACAGAATAGAGGGAAAATTCTAAGGAAAAATTTATTTTATCATTTAAATGTAACCTTTGATTCTCAGTAGTTTTTTATCCCGAGGTCTATATTCCGCAAAACTAAATTATTTTATCTATTCGTCTTTTTTTAATTTATATTTTCATAACTTTAGCCAAGTTTTTTCAAATAATGAAGGTTTTTCCAATATAATAGAAATAAATTTGTATTGCACTGTTACGTAAAATTGTATGAATAAAAATTTTTCAGCATTTGAATGCAATAGGAATACGTTAAAACATTTTAGAAGTAATATTTTATCTGTGTGCGGTTTATTAAAATTCAAAGTTATTTTCAGTTCCAAGAAACTATTTCACTAAAATATTTCGAATTTGAAAGCAATTCAATTTTGTAAAAGTTGAATTCACTGACATATTTTGTAAAACATAACAGTAAAGATTATCCCCATAATGCTTGTAGTTACATGGAATATATTTGACATAAAAATAAGGACAAAAATGTTTTAAATATTAAAGATAATAAATTTTTCGATTTATTTCGCTGTTCAGCGAAGACATGTTGTGCTTAGGTCCAATTGCATACAAATAGAAAGTGATAAATACTGTATTGTACGAAATTTCGTTTTTCAAACTTTTGTAATAACACATTTATCAAACAGCAAAATAGCTATCAGATAACATTAGAAATGATTGGAACATATGTGACGTTTTCTGTCTTGTCGAAGCTTACGGGCATCCTATTTCTATTGATCACTACTAGACTGTTCTGCGGTCTATGTTCTCTATTATGCCTCTGTTTCCAATTACCCCGACTGTCCCTTATACTTTATAAACAAACAGAATAGAGGGAAAATTCTAAGGAAAAATTTATTTTATCATTTAAATGTAACCTTTGATTCTCAGTAGTTTTTTATCCCGAGGTCTATATTCCGCAAAACTAAATTATTTTATGTATTCGGCTTTTTTTAATTTATATTTTCATAACTTTAGCCAAGTTTTTTCAAATAATGAAAGTTTTTCCAATATAATAGAAATAAATTTGTATTGCACTGTTACGTAAAATTGTATGAATAAAAATTTTTCAGCATTTGAATGCAATAGGAATACGTTAAAACATTTTAGAAGTAATATTTTATCTGTGTGCGGTTTATTAAAATTCAAAGTTATTTTCAGTTCCAAGAAACTATTTCACTAAAATATTTCGAATTTTAAAGCAATTCAATTTTGTAAAAGTTGAATTCACTGACATATTTTGTAAAACATAACAGTAAAGATTATCCCCATAATGCTTGTAGTTACATGGAATATATTTGACATAAAAATAAGGACAAAAATGTTTTAAAAATTAAAGATAATGAATTTTTCGATTTATTTCGCTGTTCAGCGAAGACATGTTGTGCTTAGGTCCAATTGCATACAAATAGAAAGTGATAAATACTGTATTGTTTTTCAACTTTTTAGTGTTTACAATGAAGTTACTTTATTTATAAATAAATCAGTTATTTTAAATCTTTGGGTAATACAAGAAAACTTTTGAGCATTGCGTAAATTTCCTCATGTATTTCATGCATAACTTTTATGTTTGTTGGAAAACAATCCATTCAAGGTAATATAAAATTTACTATATTAAACTTTAAAATTGCCTCATCCCTTGAAATATTTTTAGGTACGGACTTGGGATCAGTTAAATTTCAATTTTTGGAAGGAACCTGTTTTGAGATAAATGGTATAATCCGCATCACAAATTTATAAAAGTTTTAGAAGTATGTATACGGTATAACTGATTTTTTAATGCTCAAAACAAATTAATTTTTATTAATTGCAATGAATATGAATAAAAAAACCAAGTACAGTGCCTAGAATACATAGTGTGGAAAACGGCTACAAAATAGTACTAAAAATTTAATCCGATAAATGTAGAACGATGCTGAAAAGATAACGGGTCGATCGCAGCGACATCTTTTAGCAGTGGCGTAGACAGGATAGATGTCCAGATGGTTTGGATACCACTAATTTTATAAAAATATTTTTGCCTTATCTAATCGGAGAATTTTCTGCGATATTGAAGGCGAAGAAAACTATAATATTACTGGTTTCCAGAGCATTTCAACCCACCCTCCTCTCTGGCTACGCCAGTGTCTGCTAGCACTTTTCAACGCAAACATTGTATAAGAATCGAACTGAGAAAACGTTTCAGCTGGTGGTAAATATTTTAAATAATTAAATTATACCCTATCTCCTTTGTCTTCGATAGTGATTTTCATAAGTTTTGAAAATATGAATGATATTGATCATGGCCAAAAAAAGTGATACACATTCTTTTGTGCCTGATTGCAGTACTCGATACAAGACAACAAACTAGAAACTATCCTATATTTAACATACCAATAGATGAATATTTGCTAGAAGAGTGGAAAAGATTAATTCCCTGATATGATAAACACACTAACTTCAAAATCAGTTACATCTGAAATATACACTTACAAGATGTTATTAACAGAAATTATGTTCATGTTGTCAATAGTGAAACGGTTACTTTTGCTAGAGGAAATTCTATTTTTAAAGCAGATGTCGCTGCAATCGCCCTATAATTGTACCGCATCGTTGCAAGTTTATCGGCTACAATTTTTAGCACTTTTTAAAGCATTACCAGTTTGTTTTTTTTAATTCCGAAATTTCGCATTCCTACCAGAAATTCCCTATAATGTTCTTTTCGTTACTTAATGGCAGACATTTCGTGACTATTAAAGTAAAACTTCTTGTTTCAGAATTTCCGGTTTGAAGTCGACAATTTTGAATTAAAAAACGGTAAAACCGTTTTGTGCACTATGTGTTCTAGGCGCTGTACTTCAAGTAAGCATATAAACAAAATATTGTACAGGAAATTAAAGGGTACCTTAAAATGGACTGAACTTTTTAAAATTCAGGAACAATTAAATGGTGACAGAGAACAATTGACGTTTATCTTGAGAGAAAATAATGTGTCAAGTCGGGTGTTTCTTTACTACTGTTCCTCGTTTTAGTTTCGAATATGTACGGTAGATAGCGCTGCAGTAATACACTCAAAAAATCCCTTGCAGTTTCAATACGCAAACCTCTTCTATGTTTCTACAACTAAATAGAATGAAGAGATATAACTAATGTCGCATAAATTGTTTAATAGCTACCGTGAGCAGTCTCTGAGATCACTCGATTAGAAGATAATTAAAAGTCTAGTTATTTCATATCATACAGTTTCGGTATTTAATTTTATGTACAGGAAATTTATAATTAAAATTACCCTATTCAGAAGTCCCTAGCTATAGAACTACCGGCCAAAGAAAACAAACTTTCTTTAGTATCTATATTTAAACGTAAAATTACAATTTAAACTGCGAAAAAAAACCGGTCTGAGAGATCTTCAACAGGTGTTAAAGATTCTATCTCTACACGCTTCTTTGAGCTTTCTAACAGTTTGACACAGCGCAATGCCCAATACCAATGATAAGGAAACTTAATAACTTACACTGTTTAGTTATTATAAAATTTGTAAAAAGTTCAGTATCTTTACGACACTCTGTATGTGTCACAACAGTTACTACATACTTTTATTCAAAGTAAACCAACTACTTCTTTTTTAACTTTGTGAATTGGTTTTCTTGCATAAAATTTGTCGAAAAAACCCCTAAAATGCATAGAAAAAGCGAACTTGCGATAAAGTGTGAAATTTGTCTGTGCTTTCCTCAAAGAAAATTCCAATATCGTAAACTGCCACTTATTCTGGCATGCCATACAGCAGAACATGCATGTTATCCCAAAAGAAAACATTTTCTAAATTTAAAACAAGTATTCTTGGTTCTATTCCTAGGGGAATAAAATAACTCCATCAACAGAGTGAAGAGCTTTATTTTTGTGCAATTTGAAGGTGAGCATTTTCTGTCAAAGCGTTTGAGATTTCATAAAAATGGAAATTTTTGTGCTAGAAAATAGTAAAAGACCAAACCAATCATACTTCGTTTTATCGTGTTACAAATATTTTGCTTTAAAAAGAAATATAATAGCTATTGTTGTTCATTTAGCCGATTTTTTTAATAAAAAAATAGTGCTAATTTCGAATAGCAATATTCGCTTTATTTAATATGTCAAGAAATCAGGCTAATATTTCCATTTAGAAATACTACCAGATTTCTGAATACAAAATCTGCTAAATCTACAATGCAAGTAACAGTTTTAGATGATTAATATATGTGAGGTATTCCCGCTTTATTTTCCACTCACATTTCATAATTAACGTCTAAAAGTTTTTGTTACATTGACTGTTTTGTTGAATATATATTTTGTAGAGTGTTATTATATTGTGTATGAGTGTATTTATGTTGAATATATATTTTATATTTTTAGATTATATAAAAGAGTGCGTTTTTTATATCTAGAACTCCGCCTGTAAGTGTTGTTGTTAAAAAAGAAATTTAAATTTATTTCTAAAAGCTCTACATAATATATATATATTTATATAGTCAGTGTACTGTGTATATAAGAATATCCATAAGAAACATTGCCGTCAATAAGTGTATTCATTGTAATATAAACATGATTAATAAACAATCTTTTTTGCATGCTGTATCATTTATTGACAGTAAATTGTCTTATCGGTATGTTTATATGCACTACACACTTGCAAAAACAACACCCATGCGCGGGGTGATATTGATAAAAAGTCAAGAACAAGCGGGCAAAATGTTTTAATATGTTTATTTTTAAAAAGACGTAAACATTCCAACCATGGAACATTATATGTATATCTTAGATTCTAATAAATTGTGATTACAATTGCTAAATTAACTTTATACACTGATGTACGAAGAATGAAATCATAAACATCGGATAAAAGAATATGTGTTCGCAAGTTAACTTTGTTCAAATAATGTGGAAGTTTCAATAATAAATCGTTGAAAAAGTAAATATCCGCAGATTAAAAATGTTAAAACAACATGAATTTTTTGGAACTAACACTTTTTAAAACAAGTGTTTGAAAATGACTTTACGAAAGCAGCATGAACATTTCAGCGATAAATTAATTGTAAATAAATACGATACTGCAGTATGAACATATCAGCAGGAAATTAATTGTAAATAAATACGATAAAGCAGCATGAACATTTCAGCAAGAAATTAATTGTAAATAAATACGATAAAGCAGCATGAACATTTCAGCAATAAATTAATTGTAAATAAATACGATAAAGCAGCATGAACATTTCAGCAGTAAATTTATTGTAAATAGATAAGATAATCAATCCTCTTTACGGATCAGTTCAGGAAAAATTCAGAAAAGTCTCATATTTACATCTTTAAAATGACCTTATTATAAATGACGTCTCAAATTATAAAATGTATAGTCTAATTCCATGTGTGAATGTAGTGTAGGTGACATAGCCGCAAAAGTTTACCGTTCTTTGCCACCGGTATTTAAAAAAAAATTCTTCACTGTATTTAGTTGTAGATATATGGGATTGAATAAGTAAAAATTTCCTTTACTATAATATTGGAAGTCAAACGCCGCAGCCATTTACAACTCTGTGACTGACACTACATCCACTCATGGAACACTCAACGATTTTTTAACTCGTTAAAGAAAACTAAAAGGTTCTAATAATAAAAAGATAATATTTTCGTGAATGAATTTGTTTGCGTAAAACGTACTCTTTTGATAAAACTAAATATAAAACAGTTTACTTTGGCATTTTATTAATTAAATGCGTGTTGCCTGCTTAATGTTTTTCATATAAAATGAATTTTGAAAAAGATTTGTAACAATTATAATGCATCGTCACTCGCTGTTTTAAAAAAATTTATCGATTATTTTAACAATTCTTACATTAATCATTTCAAAATATTTGACAGTTGATTTTTCTCGTGCACTTTCAACATTTATTGTTTATTCTGAAAGACTGTTTTATCAAAAATGGGATGTTGGGTTAACAATATCGAATTTGTTTTTGCTAACTGAGTTAGACATTTTTATCAATAATAAAATAAATTATTTTTTCTCCCTCTGATTATCGTTGAATAGATAAATTATATTTTACAATTAATATATGCCTTATTGAAAATTTGGAAAAATAACTTCTTACTGTTTGGATTATGCACACAGTGGAGGGAAAAATTAAACGAACAAGTATGAAAACTCATGTTAATTGCATGATTTTGCAGTTAAAAACTAAAACAAACAAAAAATGTGGCACAAGATGTTTGTTTTGACATGATTGTCGTTTCTTTGAAATGCAGATTATCCTATAGCAGGAAAAATAAATGTAAATAAGAATATAGAAAATGTAATATAAAAAGGTGTAGGAACAATATTGTTTCTTCTTAAAATTTTTCAGAGGTAGGTAGAAACATTTTACAATTTGTGTAGACATTCAGACCGAAATGTAACATTTACCGATTTACAAGCTTGTTGTCCTCTTTTCATTCTCCCACTTACACGCCATTTCTCAGAATCCGTCACTTGCTTTCTAAATGACATGTTCCAACTTCCACATGCGTTTATCGAATTCAAATACTTCTGCGTTTTGAAAGTGGATACCATTGGGCTCCGTGATAAACTTGAATTTCAGTTACCAACCCAATACCTTTCATTGGACTTCAATAATTAATAAAATTGACATAAAATACTTTTATATAGTTGTTTCTTTAAATTTTACGCCAGTGTATATTCAAATTATCCAAATGAACACAGCTAGATCCATTCCCCCAAAATCTTGCAAATACATCAAGCATATTACTTATATTTATGCTTCCCTTGCTTTTTAAAAATTATTATTATTATTCAGATTACACACAAAGGTTATTTTATTTGAGTTTCATTACAGATTCTTCATGCGTATTTGTGATTTGTATTGTGTGATATTTTTGATATTATGATGCTTGTTCACTTAATAAATAATAATCAAAGTATTTTTTTCTGTATCGGGTTAATTGTCCCAGGAGCGTTTATGCTTCGCTTGCTTTTAAAAATTATTATTATTATTCAGATTACACACAAAGGATATTTTATTTGAGTTTCATTGTGGATTCTTCTTGCGTAATTGTGATTTGTATTGTGAGATATTTTTGTTATTTTGATTATTGTTCACTTAATAAATAATAATAAAAGTCCTTTTTTTCTGTTTTGGATTAATTGTCCCTGGAAAATTTTTGCTTCGCTTGCTTTTTAGCTCACAGGCTATCAAAGCCTCAGAGCTTATGTGCCCGCCGGTTCTGTATGTATGTACGTAACGCGATAACTCTTCATAAAAATATCCGTTTTCCTTCAAATTTTGTTTATAGGTTCACTGTGTTAAGGCGCTTCCCTGATTAGTTTTCGGGATTGATTGGTTAAGAATAAAGGGGGGGGGACGGGGGGGGGTAATCCCCCCTTAATTTATATCAATGGGTTTTTCATGCAGAATTATCCCATTTTCTTCAAAATTTGTTTATAGGTTCATTGGGTTAAAACGCTTCCCTTATTAGTTTTCGGGATTGATTGGTTAAGTATAAAGGGGGGGAACGGGGGGCTAGTCCCCTCTTAATTTATATAAATGGGTTTTTTATGCAGAATTATCCCATTTTCTTCAAAATTTGTTTATAGGTTCATTGGGTTAAAACGCTTCCCTGATTAGTTTTCGGGATTGATTGGTTAAGTATAAGGGGGGGAAATCCCCCTTAATTTATATAAATGGGTTTTTCAAGCAGAATTATCCCATTTGCTTCAAAATTTGTATATAGGTTCATTGTGATAATGCGCTTCTCTGAATAGTTTTGGGGGTTCATTGGTTAAGTATAAAGGGGGAAGGGTTGGGGCTAATCCCCCCTTAATTTAGATAAATTGCAGCATTATCCGATTTTCTTCAAATTTTGTATATATATATATTCATTGTAATAAGAGGCTTCCCTGATTAGTTTAAGGGGTACATTAGTTAACTATGAGGGGTAACGGGGGGGATGACCCCCTTAATATATTGTCGATTTATTTATTTTTCTAGGGGCTTATTTCAAATTCTTTGAAATACGAGTATAATATGCAATTAGTGTGAATAGCCTGTGAGCTCAATGCCCTCAGTTTAGCTGGGCAGTTTTCTAGTTATTTAGAATTGTTGTTATTATTCAGATTAGACACAAAGGTACTTTATTTGAGTTTCATTGCGAGGATTCTTGCGTAATTCTGATTTGTCCCGGGCAACGTTGGGCAGGTCAACCAATATTATCAAAAACAATTTAGAGATTTTTCAGAAATTCGTTTAAAAACCTATCAAGCTCACTGAATTTGTGTTTAACTTTGCATTTTTGTCTGTGAATTCTTCTGTTTTTGTAGTGACAAGAAGTCTTTAGTTTTATGTTATTTCGTTATTTTCTTATCTAGTTCTTCATATTGTCTAAGAATTTTTGTACATTTGAATTTTCAGAATTTGTCAAGCGTTGTTTTTTTCAATTCTTTGAAACACAATGATATTTATGTTACATTTATTTTATAAAGAGATGTTTGATTCTTTTTAAATTTACTTGACGGATAATAATACAATAAAAAATATAGTTGTTTTAATCAATAAATAATGGCAGCAAGAATGCTTCGTTTTTTTTATCTAAAGATTGAAATGAAAAGAAATGTTTTAGCGATATCAGAATTTTCAAATGTTTCATTTTTAAAATAATTTTTTAAATCCCCATAATTAAGGATATTTCACTTTTTTTCCAGAAATTTTTATTTGTTTTTAATGCTTTATGTTAATATTTAATTTGATGAATATTTAATAATAACAAGCTTAGCAATTTGCTTTCTTTCGATTGTACATATTTTCATAGCTGTAAATGTTAAGAAAATTTTGCGGAAATATGACAATTTCTGCCAGAACACGGAAGTAATGCAGCTTGGAATGTAGTTAGTACTTGAGTAGATGGCAATTTAGGAACGCTGCATGCTGTTAGATTCCAAGTGGATGTCCCATACAAGGATGCAAATTCAGTATAGAGGTTGGTATATAGGAGAGCAGTGCAAAACAAGGGATTCGCTTTCTTCCTTTAAAGATGTAAATTGGAGGAAACTTGAGGAGCATAAACCAGATTCGTTGGTAAATCCATCAAGTCTATGATAATGTTACTGAAAACAGACATTAACCGTAAATACGCGGCAGTGCTAAAGAAGTAACGTACGTCTTTTTGAAGTACATAACGTTATTGAAATAGTTACAGTATCCATTCATGAAATCCGATTATGACTGTGAACAAGTACCTTATGTCATTTTGAAGTATATAACGTCATTGAAACAGTTACTACGTCCATTAATGAAAACCGATTATGACTGTGAACACCAAATTAGTCATCATGCAGATTTCTTTCAACATTATATAATGTTTTATGTTTTTACTTATTTCCAAAACATGTAAGCATAATATCAAGTATTTTATTCTTTGAATTAAGATTGAATAATGCTGTGTACTATATACTTCTCTAATACTGATATAATCCATCCTAATTTATGTAACGATGTAGACTTTTCTGAATATATGATCTATGGGTTATTTATTTATTTGTTTATTTTCTTGAAAATTGGTCCAATACTGAAGTTTTCTTTCATATACGTCAAATTTATATATGTTTAGTTTTAACGTAGGTACGGAGAAGTTTATATTTCTAGTGTAAATCATTCATCTTGCTGTTTTCGTCACTGGTTTTAACTCTCTCTCTCTCTTGTTTACATTGTAAAACATATAAAACATCTTTCCTGGCTGTCACATTTTGAAACTACAAATGCTTATTTTTGCATTAAAATTTTTACATAGTAAAGAAAAAATTTGGTCTGCACAATTGCAATGTCCAACATAGTTGAAAAGAGATTATAACTTCAGTTCTTCAATTCCCTTCACGTCTCTCTGTCTTTTTGCATTCTAATTTTCGTAAATATGTTTGTTTTGATACAAAGATGTTACTAAAAGTCGATTTTATATGATTTACATTATTACTTGTTGACCCACGCGGAGTTGCCCGGACCAGTGATAATAACATTAAGCAAACCTCAAGTTAGTATGATTTCGACCCGATCTCTGAAACTTTAACCCGATTTTCTATGTATTTATATTCACAAATTAAAAAGTTGCGATACAATATTAATATTTAGTGGTAAAAGCGCTCGTAAGAATATATTTTTTTCGTTCTTTCTCGTGCGGTCGTTTCATAGTTTAAAAAAAATTTTTACTGTTGTACGAATTCTTTGAAATTTTTCTCAGTTATCAATAAAACGATTTTATAGCCCGTGGAAAATTTTCGTAAAAAAATATTGTTATCTAGTTTTAAAATAAGTATGTTTCTTTCTCGCTTATATTTTGTTTTCGCGTCGGGTCCTTTAACATAATAACACAAAAAGTTCCGAACTGTCTGAAATTTTAATCGATCATAAATATAAAAAAACTGTACCCAAACTCTCTTTAAAATTCTTTAAAAGATATGCATATTTTGATGTGAATACATAAGCCGAAGCCACCCGAAATACACCGCGTTTTGCTGTATTAATTAAAATTTTCTCATATTATACTTTTTAATTATTTCTACTCGTCAAAACATTCTGAAATGTTTGGAGGTAATAAAACTATGTAATTTCATGGATTTCCGAAAAAAAAAATATTCTCCTTTAAGAAAACAATAGTTTAAAGCTAATTTTTTTCGGAAATCTATGCAAATAGATAGTGTTATTCCGATCACCGCAGCCTCTCCTTGGAATTTCAAAATTGCAGCCTTTAGATCGTGTGTACGTCGGGCATTTTGGTTTGTTCAGGAGAATTCTTAGCTGAAGAACTTAATTATATTATTAGTGTAGGTATGAAACATAGATATAACCCGCACATTGTTCGTAAATTAATTGATAAACACAAGGTTACAGTAGTTTCTTCTCCTAAAGTTAGTCCTATTTATAGAAAAATTAAATATATATCCCCATTCTCTTTGAAAGATTAAAGAGAGTTTTCAATAAATTTAATATACAACTGGTAGCATCCAATTCCAAAACTTTGTTTAAATTGTTGAATAGAAGCATAGACCCATTATCAGCCACTTGTTTCTCTGGGGTATATGAAATTCCATTTGAATTGACCGATGGTACAAATTCTGCATATATTGGTATGAAAAAACGTCGCATCGTAGAAAGACTTAAAGAACACAAGTGTGATTTGAATTACAATAAACTTTCCACTGCCTTATCAAGGACTTTTTGCTAATGGACAGATTAGGTTTATTGATTTTAACAACGTTAAAGTGATTTCCAGACAAAACAATCCCTTTAAAGCCTACATCCGTGAATCTATTGAAATTTCATTAAGAAAACATGAAATTTGTAACGATATCTCATCATTTTCTGTTCCAGCTATATGGAAATGCATTTTGAAGGAACTTTAATTTAGTTGAACATGAGTTTTCAGTTGCATCGCTGATTCATAGAGGGCGCCACCTGGCTTATTTTGAATATATTGTTGTAATTCCGTTATTTTAGCGTCGTGTCAGTTAGAACATTAGAATCAATCATGTAACAAATTTTAATTTTTTTGCTATTCATATTTTTGAAGTTTTTCTCCTGATGATGGTTATAAAGATTAACCGAAACGTCGAGGTTTATTTATATATGTAGTTTAAAATAACTCATATTTATTAAACGAATTTTACGTTGGAAGCAAATGTTTGATGAGTATATAACATTTACTTCTTTTTTCAAGTATGTTCGTTATACACTGCTCAAAACAATTAAAGGATATTGCAGTTTTAGGTGGATTTTGTATCTGGGAAACTTTTTAGCTGATTGATACATGGTCGACAGACATAGTAGGTTATATGAGAATAAATTACACATGTTTGGCAGAAAAAATGCATTTTATTGCGCATTTGTGTACAAAAGGAAAAAAACACAATTTGTGCATATGAGAAAAAAAGAATAAGAAAAGGTGTTTTCTTCAAAGAAAATCATTTTCAGTAGGGGGTATGGTTTCCACGGGCAGCCAGCAACGTTGAACACCTTTGAGGCACGGACTCAATGAGGCTATTAATGACGAGTTGGGGTATTCTGCCCCACTCTTCCAGAAGAGCTCTTTCCAGTTCTTGGAGAGTTTGTGGGGGTTGTTGGCGGCCAGAAACTCGTCTTCCTAGAGCGTCCCAAACGTGCTCGATTGGATTCATGTCTGGAGAACACGCTGTCCATTCCATTCGAACGATTCCTTCCTCGAAAAGGAAATCCTCCACCAGGTTTGCACGATGTGGCCTGCAGTTATCGTCCATTAAAATGAAGTTATCTCCGATTGCTGCAGCGTAAGGGACTACAATAGGTCTGAGGATCTCATCCCTATATCGGCGACCCGTCAGAGCTCCATCTCGAATGATGTAGAGGTCAGTGCGCCCGTCAATGGAGATGCCACCATACACCAACACTCCTCCACCGCCAAATCTGACACTTTCGTGCACGAACGCAGGATTATTCCTACTGCCACGGTCCCTCCAGATGAAAATACGCCTATTATCCGGATGCACAGAAAAACGGGACTCGTCAGAAAACAGAATATTGCTCCATTCATTTCTCCTCCAGTTGACATGCTCGGTTGCCCACTCCCTACGGTCGCGACGATGCCTTGATGTTAATCTAACACATACCATCGGTCGGCGACCATACAGACCTACAGCATGGAGCCGGTTTCGGACAGTCTGAGTTGAAAACGTTGTGCCTGTAGCCGAGCGAAGGTGTTGTTGGAGAAGAGTAGCGTTCATGTTTTGGTGTCTCCGAGCTGTTAACGCTAAATACCGATCTTCATTGGGCGTTGTTGCCCGTCTACGACCTTGCCCTGGTCTTCGGCCTGCACATCCACTCTCCAAAAAACGGTTCCAGATCCTGGAAATGACACTTTGTGACACTCCAATGGCTTGCGCTACTTCGGCTTGAGTTTGGCCCTCTTCTAACCTATCAACAATTCTCCAAGCTTCTGAATCTGTCAAATGACTTCGCTGAGACATCGTACTCATCGAAACAAAGCAATCACTGAATGCCGATCATCCTTGTCTTCATTTTCTTTTATCCAGTTGAAAGTCAAATTTCATTCGCTGCCGCTGAAGTGACGTTTTTGACGTCGAACTCAAAATTTGCATACTCCAGAGTTTGAAAACCAGAAAAATTTGCATTTGTGATTCTCTTCTTCTATTTTCGGCAAAAAAATTTCGTTTATATCTTTATTTTATATAAAACTTCAAATATCCTTTAATTGTTTTGAGCAGTGTATAATTAAAAAAATAGCTTTTCTTGTCCAAGCTTTTTAAAATTTTCAATGGCCAAAAATATACCGGTTTTACGTCAGAAATATTGTTATCTGGTTATAAAATAAATATGTTCTCTTTTCACGTCGGGTCCGTTAAAAGTATTTTTCGTTTGATCTCTCTGAAATTTTAATCGTTTATAAATATAACTGTTTCTAAGTCCACTATAAAATTATGTGAAAATGTATGCATTTTAAATAGTTAAAAGGTTACCAAAAGCCGAGCGTGACTGCGGAAAACATCCCGTTATTATGGGTTTTCGCCGAAAATATCTCAGATTTAAATTTTATAAAAATACTTGTTCTCATCCGAACGCTTCAAAATATTTGTAGGTGTTGTAAATGTACCGAGATGTGCTAAAAAGTATGTGTTGAAAAACGAACGTTTAGTAATTTTTAACGCAAGAAAGAAAAATCTTCTGTTGAGGCGCTAAATGACCTGCGTTCGTTGGTGTTTTTCAAAGGGTTAAAATCCGTATTTAAACAAAATAATTATACCGACTCTTAGAAGAAGATTTCAGCTTTAAGAGCATATGTTTGGTTTGTCTGTATCTCTAAAATTGTGCTATTGAGGAGCGTTGGCGTAATGGAGAAAACTAAAGCCCGGGAAAATGACCCTTTTTGAAAAATGTTTTTCAAAGGGTTAACATATATATTTTTTAATTGCTTACGGTATTGGAGACATAAGAGTGTGATCTTTCAGAATATGCTTTTCGTTTTTTAAATAAATCAAACGGTTTAATCGATATAATTTAAAACAGGAATTGCGAAATAAATGCATTTTTCATGCAAATGGTTCTTCATTCCCGTCCGATGTTTAAAATCGGGTTCTGGGCATGCTCGAGTTCTGAAAGCTGGCTCGCAAAAAAGAGATGAGTTATTGATCAGTTTTTGATTAATATTTTTGTTAATTTTCACAGTATTAAAAATCTGAGACTCAGGTACATATGGCCAGACCTTGGACTATCCACACCTAAATTTTCAGACTTTTAGGTGGCTAAATTTTGCTAGCCATCGCCAACAGACACACATACACATATAAACACACAGGGCGAAACTATATTTTATTAGTATAAATGTACTATATTGCTAATATTTGAAAAAGTAAGCGCAATATATGAATTATTTTATGGTAACACATTAAAAAAAAAATTCCGTATATTTCTTTTAAACTTTTTAGGAAATGAAATTCATTAACGCAAGAATTTGCATAAAAAATAAAATGACAGCATTAATTTTTTTCTAATATACCTGGTGATTCAAAATAATATTATTCTCTTAAACCAGTGATGAGAGAAACATACTTTCGATCACCAAAGTACACAAATCATTAATAGCTTTTAGTTGTGGCATTTATTTCCCAAAGGGTAGTATTCATATTAAATTACCAAATTTAGTTTTATATGGCCCCTTTTGGTATAAGTTTGCCTTGGCTGGGAAAAAGACATTATCCCATCCTTTTGCAATCGAAACTTAGCGAGTTATGAAACTTTGAATCTTAGGAATTTTCATTACTTTGTGGCAGTCTAAACGCGTCTTTCCATATTTAGTTACAGAAAACAAAGAAAATTAATAAAATTTAGAGTATCGTATTTAAAAAAGATTTGATCGTAAAATAATCGGACTTTTTAAAAGTTCTTCTTAGATGTAGGGAAACGTTTTATCTAAATATAAGTTATAGAATAAGTGGCCATGTAAAATTTAAATTGCGAGTTTTATACGTACGCTAATATTCTCCTGTAAAACAAATGCCATATCAAAAAGCTATACTTGATTTGTACACATAATGCAATTCAAGGTATGTTTCTAGGATCAGCGGTTTAAAAGGATATCAACATTACATCTATTTTGAATCATCATTTTGTTTCTAATTTGAAATGTTTCTTTCACACTTAAAAGAGAAATATAAGAAAGTTAATGCTAAAGTGATATTGCAAAACAAACTTCTTTACTAACTGCATCATTTCCATTACTCTATTTCCGCTGAAAACATATCAGAAATCCTAGAAATACTTTATTGCATCTTTTGACTTCCAGAATTAGATGGCACTTGAGTTTTATGATCTCATAAGACAAAGTGTCTTTTGAGCAAAATCTAGTTCTCTGATATATAAATACTGATTCAATGAATATGTGTTGGGTATTTTTAAATATTGAATAAATTGGTGTTTTGTTTACGCAAAAATCGTACAAATTTTACATAGAAGATGTCAAGTGCAAAATGAAAATCACTGACCGTGATTAAACTAAGTATATAAATGAGCTAGAATATATTCACTGCAGATAAAGTGTACAAAGAAGTAAATGCTCTTTTTAACACTTTGCAACCTAGTTGAAAAGTGTTTAAGACTTCGGCTTGTCTGGCCGTCTCCCTTCTGTCCGTGCTCTAATTTACGTAAATTTACTCGGATTGTCCTGAAATTTCTGTATGTTTTTGTCGTTTACTATAGCATGTTCCCTATTTAAACTAAAGTGTGTAGCACTTATAGTTTTTTTACATGGACAGTCAAAATTATTCCGTTACATTACAGTAAATGGGAAATAATCGTTTCAAGTTCATTTTGATGGTGTTACGCCATTTGAAACATGATGAAATTGACATATAATTATGAAGCGCATTGAAACATGCTTTTTGTAGAATATGATGTGCAAAGCAATTATTATTCATTTACAGGGTCAAACAAAAGAATTCTGTTACACATTGTTGTACGGGGAAAATCGTTTGCAGTGTATGTAGTGATATTTCACTGTTTCAAACATAATGAAAATTTTATGCATTACTGAGGTGCACTATAAATTGTGTGGTGTGCATTGAGTTTATTTATACAGGGACACACAATAGATATCGGTTACAATACATGTGCGTTATTTGCAGTCTATGTGTGATACGTGTGTTTTCACCTTTGGTTTGCGTTTTTAAGTTTAACTAAATTTTTTCATAGTAGGTGTGTGTTTATAAACTCGGTTGTTCATATACAGGACTACACAAGAGAATCCGTAAGTATTACATATTATGGGAGTGAATTGCTTAAGGGTAGTTTAATTGTGTTTCGCATTTTTCTGCTGTATTATATTTAGTAGACTAATAGAAGTTTGTGGAATATAAATAAATTCATATACAGGGTTACGCAAAGAAAAAGATACATTGTCGTTTACGGTTGGTAATTGCTGCGAGTGAGTTTTAAGTTGCCTTTTAACTTAATATGTGGTGTGTACAAAAGTCTTCAGATAATATACAGGGCTGTACAAAAGATTTCAAGTGCATTTCCATTAATTTGCGAAAATTGCTAAATGTGATTATTCTAACTGAACAAAACTTTATCATGCTATATATCCACATCTATTGATCATATACAGGGTTGCACAAAATAATTCGACAATTTTTTGACACATGAAGGTAATTTCGAAAACTATATTTTTCAATGTGTTATATGTTTTCTAAACTGTTTACTTACATATCTGCTTTCACCTTAATTAACGGTGAAGTTTCGTTACAGTTTTCTGGCTCTGTTGGAAAGTGTTTCATAATCTGTGCTTGAAGCATGATTTTCGTTCTGGTTTCTTCATATAATGATTAAAGGACACATCTAAATTTTTTAATGCAATTAAGTATCTGTTCTCATCATTTGCTGATAGTTGCAGAGAGTAGTTATCCCAACAAGAGAAAGACATATTCTGAATAACAATGGGACTAATTCCAGTAAAATTAGTAAGGGGTGCACTTTTTCATAGTAAATGTACGCATAGACTTCAAAGTGAAGGCTCTCTGAAATTGTATGTTGATATGAATCGTAAATTTCTTCATGCCGAACTAAAATTAATTCCTGAGCCTAAAACAAAAGATTATAAAATTATAAATTATCTTATTATAAAAGCCAAAACATTTCTATATTCTGCATATGCTTCAGATACCAAAAATAAGAATGATTAAATTTTCTTCTAGTTTGATTAATGCAACAATAAAATACTAGATTAATTTTATACATCATTTAAAATAGTTGTAATATTCAAATAGCATTATTTTCAAGAATATAATCAGAGAATATCTGAAAATTAGTCATACTAAAAATTTCAAATAACTTTCATCGTATACGTCTGATATCACAGTTATTAAAAAGTTAAAACATTTAATCTATTTCCGACATTTAAAAATACGAAAACAATTTTCTGGTCAGTACTTGAATTTTTATTCTGAAAATTCTGTTTCATATAAAATCGCTGTTATTAAAACATTAGCTCATAGAGCAACCAAATATTGTACTAACTATGCAGTCTTTCAATTAGAGAATGAAAAAAATATTTACCGACTCCAAACATAAATGTTACCCTATACGTTGGTCAAATTTATTTTCTGAACATTGTATCCTGTATAAACTACAGAAGTCCTACTAATTATGTGTCCATTTCATATTATCAAAATCTGTTTGAAAATTTATCTAATGCATCCAAATGAAATAATATTAGTACAGCGTTTAAATCTCAAAATGTTATGAAACATATGTTATGCAAATCCAAAACTATAATCCCAATCTTACAGAAAAACCGGTATAATTTATAGTATTCCCTGTAAAAATTGTAACTCTGCTTATGTTGATGAAACTGATCGAACATGCAATATCCACCTTCTTGTTTATAAATGTGTTTACATATATGAAAACTTACAATCGAAACTTGTTCAGCATCCTTTGGATACTAGCCGCACAACAGATTTCGCAAATATCAAAGTAATTAAATCCAATTGCAACAGTATTAAAAGTGGACTTTTTATTAATGGATGGTTTATGCGATTAAATGATTCTCTCTTTAACGAGGCTTGTACGGTTCTGTGCTACTCTGACGTATACTGCATAGTGTGTTGACTTAACGGCATATTTTGACCGTGAGCATGTTAAACAACAACTTTAGTTATATATCGACAATGTATTGAAGAAAGGATAGTTTGGATCTTGAACATTTACAATTTTTGTTCAGTGATATATGCCTGTATTCTTTAGTAACTTTTTAATGTCTGAATTAAATTAATTGTTTTTACTTTTTCATGCTAAAAGTGTTGCTTGATAAAATTCTGAACAGAAATAATCGTATTTTAAATCAACTAGAAATTTTGTTTATGACATTGGCGCTGCAATAGAATTTATATAATATTTCATATAATAATGCAAACATTAAGACAAATATACACGGAGTCTTTAAAGAAGACTTCTTAACATCGGAACTCAATCATTTATTGACAATATTCGACATACACCCGAAATACGTAAAATGTTTAAAAAATAGCTTTTAAAATGTGTACAAGATAATGTAAAAACAACAAAAATTTAATACAACGTATGGTGATTCACTGCTTTAATCTATAACAACGACAAAGCTGACGCATAAAACTGGATCAAATATCACCCAGTTTTCATTCTTCATTCTATTTAGCTGTTACAGAATGAAAAAAGAATTCGAGTTTTAAATTTTGCAGTAAGATTGAGCTTTTCAGAATGATTAAAAAATTCAACACAACCTATTGCATAAATTTGGGCAATTTTAAAATTGCGGCATATAAAATTTCAAAACATGTTATTTATATCATATTTATGCACATTATAATGATTGAATAATTGAATGTTACGTTTCGGAACTTCTGTTTGGGAGATATTTTTATACAATGTATTATAAAAGTATAAATTTCAGATCGAAGTTTTACAATTTTAAATAATTTAAATTTGTTTAAACAAACCAAACTTATTTCTTTTAATTACTCATTATTATTTTGAAACATACTAAAAATAAATAATTATGTTGATATAGACATAGTACAAGTACTTTAAAAGTCCACAAGAATTTCTAAAATATGGAAAAGTAGGGTCAATCGGGATAATTCGAAAAATCTTTTCATTTTTTGCGTTTGTTCTATTATCAATTCAGTTTCTATTATCCATATTTATTTAAGATATTCCTTTTATAAATTCTTTTCAAAAAATTCCTTTTGTCAAAATTTCACCGTGGATTCTGCAGAGACGTTATTTCTGATTTTAAATGATCGCTCCATGTTTCTAATTACCCAGCAGAAGTGGGGTAATCGGAAATATTATTTTGGCAGCAGGAACAAGTAGTACAGAGTAAAAACACTTTGTACAGAAACTTTGCTACCTTTTTGTCATATGTTTGGGCGCATGTTCACAATTCCCCCCACTGCTGTCTTTTGTGATCTCAATAGTTACTTTTGATAGGCATTTTCTGCAGTCACTAAATTTAATGCAATATTTTATTGAAAAACAAATGAGCAATGACCGAGAAAACAATGTTGAAAATATATATAGGTGATTAAAGCATTTAAAAACACACCTAGTTTTATCTTCAGAAATACAAAAACGTAATTAAAAAAACTTATTCATCAATACTCATGTCAAAGAACTTCTGCGATAATTGTAAAATATGAGCTATTGTTTAACAAAACATTACACATTATGTAGCGACACGTTCCTACAGTATTAATAATCTACAAATGAAATTTATGTAACACTATTGCAAATTACTTTAATTGTGTGTACGCAAATAGAAAATTGAAAAAGTCAAACATTCGTTTTCAGACTTTTGTGATAACGCTTTTATCAAACGTCAGAAAAACAAATTGTTTAACACTAGAAGCGACGGGAACATGTGAGACTTATCCAAGTTTTTGCGTCGTCCAAGTTTACCGGCAACATCTTTCTATAGATCACTACACGATTTTTTTGTGTCTCCTGTTCTTTTTTATTCTCCTATTTCCAATTACTCAGACAGTCCCCTATTCTGCTTTAACAAACAGAAGAGTTGAAAAATTCTAAGGAAAAGGTTATTTTATCATTGAAATCTAAACTTTGTTTCTGAGTAGTTTTAGTACTTTTCGGTTAGCCAGGCGCCAGTGATATATGTACATATATAAATATATATGTTCATACATATATATGTATACGTGTATACATATATAAATACATATATAAAGTGTATATATATGTATATATATATATATATATATACAGGGTGATTCATAAAAGATGGGCAGAACTTTAAGGGGTTATAGTACACTTAAAGACAAATAATATTAAATAGGAGACTAAGGGTCCCAGACGTATTCCCAAGGAGATAGGGGGCATTAAAGTTTAGGGTCCGAAATTTCAAATGATTATAAAACATGGAAAAATTGGTCGATTCGTTTGCGGTTTTTGCAAAAAATTTTCTTTATGCCAGTATTTTCTTGAAATAAAATTTTAAAGTTCAATTTCAAAAAATGCCGATAGGGGGCGCTTTAGACTTTGGAGTAACAAACAACTATTTTTTAACGTTATTTTTTGTATTTCTTTAAATGATTTCGAAAGCTTAGACTTAAACTTAAATTTTGATCTAAAAATCTGAGTCCTAACGAGTAGTTAAGTAGCGTAAACTGAAATTTGAAATTTGAAACCCTTCTCCCCCCAGAACAAAAATCAGTTATTCCCGATCTTTGTGTCGTAGATTAGGCTCTAACTACTGCCGCGTTTTGCTAAAATTATTCTTTATGTCAGTATTTTCTTGAAAATAAATTTTAAAGAAAATTTTCAAAAAATTCCGATAGAGGGCGCTTTAGACTTTGGAGTAACGAACAACTATTTTATACCGTTATTATTTGTGTCTCATTAAATGCTATCTGGACATCACATTTACGAACAGATGGATTGGTCGAGGTGGTCCTGTTGCTTGGCCTGCTCGCTCGCCAGATCTTTCACCCCTCGATTTCTTTTTTTGGGGACGATTGAAGGCTCTTATGTATGAGACACCCATTGAATCCCCCGAGGAACTGGTCGCCAGACTTTCCGCCGCTGTAGGGGAAGTGCTCGAAAAGCCTGATGTTTTCGCGAATGTTCGCCGTTCCATTCGTCGCCGTTGTTCTGCGTGCATAACCTCTGGTGGTCACAATTTTGAACATTTATTGTGATTACATGTTAATAAATATGCTTTGGTAACATAATCCTAATTTGTGTCTTTTTACCTCGTATCACAGCACACAATGTGTGGACATGGTAAACTGAACTGTGCTCAGGAGTAGAAATTTCAAACCCCTCTCCCCAGAAACTTAACCACGTCTAACGATTCAGATTTTGGGCTGAAAATTTAAGTCTAAGCTTTAGAAAGCATTTAATGAGACACAAAAAATAACGGTATAAAATAGTTGTTCGTTACTCCAAAGTCTAAAGCGCCCTCTATCGGAATTTTTTGAAAATTTTCTTTAAAATTTATTTTCAAGAAAATACTGACATAAAGAATAATTTTAGCAAAACGCGGCAGTAGTTAGAGCCTAATCTACGACACAAAGATCGGGAATAACTGATTTTTGTTCTGGGGGGAGAAGGGTTTCAAATTTCAAATTTCAGTTTACGCTACTTAACTACTCGTTAGGACTCAGATTTTTAGATCAAAATTTAAGTTTAAGTCTAAGCTTTCGAAATCATTTAAAGAAATACAAAAAATAACGTTAAAAAATAGTTGTTTGTTACTCCAAAGTCTAAAGCGCCCCCTATCGGCATTTTTTGAAATTGAACTTTAAAATTTTATTTCAAGAAAATACTGGCATAAAGAAAATTTTTTGCAAAAACCGCAAACGAATCGACCAATTTTTCCATGTTTTATAATCATTTGAAATTTCGGACCCTAAACTTTAATGCCCCCTATCTCCTTGGGAATACGTCTGGGACCCTTAGTCTCCTATTTAATATTATTTGTCTTTAAGTGTACTATAACCCCTTAAAGTTCTGCCCATCTTTTATGAATCACCCTGTATATATATATATGTACATACATATATATTTTCATTCATATAAGTGTATACATATGTCTGTATATATATGTATATGTGTAGATATATGTGTATATATACATGTATATATATCACTGACGAATGGCTAACCGAAAAGTACCGTAGTTGTTTACTAAGCGGGTATCCCGAGGTCTATATTCCGCAAAACAAAATTATTTTATGAATTCATCTTTTCTTAACGTATATTTGCATAACGTTAGTCAAGTTTTTTCGAATAATGAATTGTATGAATATTTTTTTTGTGTATTCAAATGCAATAAGAATAAGTTAAAACATTTTAGAAGTAATATTTTCTCTGCATGCGGATTATTAAAATTCAAACTTATTTTTAGTTCCAAGAAACTATTTCACTAAAATATTTCTAGTTTCAAGGCAATTCAATTTTGCAAAAGATGAATTAACTGACATATTTTGTAAAAATAACAATAGCGAATATCCTCAAAATGCTTGTAGTTACTTGAAATAAAGTTTACGTAAAAATAGGGACAAAAATATTTTAAAGCATAAAGATAATGAATTTTTCGAAATATTTCGTCGTTCAGTGAAGATATGTTTTGCTTATGTAAAATTGCATACAAATAGAAGATGATAAATATTGTATTGTTTTTCAAGTTTTCGGAGTTAAGACTGAAGTTACTTTCATATATAAATATAGCAATTATTTTAAATCTCTTAGTATTATAAGAAAATTTTTGACACTCCCATTGCGTAAATTTCATCATGTACTTTAGGTGTAACTTATATATTTGGTTGAAAACTATCCATTCTAATATAATATAAAATTTACTATATTAAAATTTAGAAATCACCCCCCTCCCCTCCTACCTCTTCTTGGAAATGTTTTCTAAGTACGGATCTGGCTTCAGTTAAATTTCAAATTTTGGAAGGAACCTATTTTCAGATAACTTGTATAATCCTCATTACAAATGTATAAAGTTTTTAGAAATATACATACTGTATTTTCTAAATGCTTATAAGAAATTAATTTCTATTATTTGTAATTGATATGAATGAAAAAAAAAATAAACTGCGAGTAAGCAAACAAACAAACTATCTCACAAGAATGTATAGAGTACATTAAAATGGACTGAATATAAAAAAAAATTAACTTCTATTATTTGTAATGGATATGAATGGAAAAAAATTAACTGCGAGTAAGCAAACAAACAAACTATCTCACATGAAAGTATAGAGTACATTAAAATAGACAGAACTTTGAAAAATTCCGCAACAATTAAATTTTGACAGCTATTGACGTTAATCTTGAAAAATAAATCGGGTGTTTCTTTACTACTCTTACCCATTGCAATTTGAAACAGATATGGTAGATAACACTACAATCCAACTGCAGTAACACGCACAAACATTCCTTGAAATTTCAAAAGGAAAACCTTTTTTGTGTCTCTTCAACTAAACAGAGTGAAGTGTAAAAACTAAGTGAACTTTAACCTCTAACTAATGTCACAGATCTCAATTCAATAAAAGTTAAAATTTCATTGCAAATTCCTCTTGTTTAATAATTAAAATTCATAAAGATACAACTAAATGTAAATATATTGCTTGAAGGAGCGCAAAAATATACATAAAAACATTTAAAAGCACATTAAAGTCCTTTTAAACAATCAAAACGTTTTCAACGAACTTTTTCGGTCATCATCAGTGAAAAACTAATAGTTAAGTTGGGTTTTTGTCTCTTCTTGTTTTCTAGCTTACTCGGAACAAACCATTTTACTTCAAGGGTGTGGAATATAAGGTGAGATGGGAAAGGTCATTCAGCATTTCAAAAACAAGTACAGGATAACCAATCATGTATTAATTCATTCCAGACTGCGTGGATATCATATAATAATACATCGTTACAGACTATTTCTTTTTAGATATTATTTCCAGAGTCTCTCTTATGATAGCTTCCTGGTGATTACTTGTGCGGAATATAATTGTGGATCCATTTTAATCTACTTTTATGATGACCGAGTAAGTTCGGTTGAAAACTTTTTCATTTTTTAAAAGGACTTTAATGTGCTTTTAAATGTTTTTATGTATGTTTTTACGCACCTTCAAGCAATATATTTACATTTAGTTATATATTTATGAATTTTAATGTCACAGAAATTGCTGAAAAACTACTGAGAGCAGTTTCTGAAACCCATCGATGGGAAGATAATTGAAATTCTCAATTAATTCATAGGATACTGTTTCTGTACCAAATTGTACTTGCATGATTTTTATAATTCAAGTTCTTTTATTCAGTCCCTAGTCATAGAACTAGGTCTCGGAAGAAAGCAAAATATTCTATTATCTGTAATTACATATACTTCAAGTTAAACTGCGAATATTAAAAGAAAACAGCGGTCTGTGAGGGTTAATACATCTTTGTACATTAGTTTGAGTATTCTAAGAGTTTGACACAGGCCAACGCCATATACCGATTTTAATGGAAACTTAATAGCTGATACTGTTTACGTATTATTATATTTTAAACTTCAGTATATTATATATATGTCATAAAAGTTACTATACAATTCTATTCAATGTAAACCAACTAGTTCTTTTTTACTTTGTGCTTTAGTTGTTCCAACCTAAAATTTGTTCATAAAAGCTAAAATACATCAAAAAAGAGAATTTGCGATAAAGTGTGAAATTTGTCTGTGCAGTCCGTAAAGTAAAATCCATTACCGTAAGCTACCACTTATTCCGACATACCATACAACAGAGCTACCATCTTACTTATAATAAAATCCGAAGGCAAGAAAGTGTCTGTAACGGCTCCGGGCTCGACCACTCTGATCTGCGAATCGACCATAGTTAAACGCCATGTTAGGCTTAATGAAAAAGCTATGCTTCATCCGATTCTGTTGTTAAAATATTTGTAAAGCATATTAGAGCTTTTAAATATTTTAATTTTGTTTAAAACCTTCAAAAACTATTTCGTATAAAACACGTATATCAACATTTCTGTATATATTTTTTCCTGTCAGCACTTTTCTTTTCAGAAATAGCGGTGAATTCTTTCGTACAGAGGATTTGAGTGATCAATCTTGTACATTGGCGCCATCTACTGGCGTATTTTGAATTTCTTTCATCTTAAATACAGTACAGGACCTATTATGCGAAATCCTCTGGACCAAAGGCTTTTCTAGTTTTGGAATTTTCCGGATTTTGTGTCCTCCCGAAGTTTACGATTATTTGACAAAATTCATGCTTTTTTTCGTGATTCTTTGACAAAATTTGCATTTTTTTCTGCTATTCTTTGACAAAATTTGCGTTTTTCTTCTACGATCCATTGACGAAATATAATTTTTTCGTGGTCCTTTGAAGAAATTTGCGTTTTCTTTTTGCGATCCTTTGAAGAAATTTGCATTTTTCTGCGATTCTTTGAGGAAATTTGCGTTTTTTGCTATTCTTTGACGAAATTTACCTTTTATTTACGATCCTTTGACAATATTCGAGTTTTTTTCTGAGATTCTTTGACGAAATTAGCGGGGTTTTTTTTCGCGATCCTTTGACGGAATTCACATTTTTTGTGTGTTCTTTTGACGAAATTTGTGTTTTTTTTTTCTTTAGATCCTTTGACGAAATTCCACTTTTTTCGCGATCCCTTAACGAAATTAGAAATTTTTTTGCAGTGCTTTGAAGAAATTTGCGTTTTTTTTTTCGCGATCCTTTGGAGAAATTAATGTATTTCCGCGATTATTTGACGAAATTCGCGTTTTTTTTTCAATCTTTTAACTAAATTTGTGTTTTTTTGTGATCCCTTGAAGAAATTTTACATTTTTTCGGAGCCCTTGGAAGAAATTTGCGTTTTCTTTGCAAGCCTTTGTCGGGAATCGCGTATTTTCTGCGATTTGTTAACAAAATTAGCGTTTTTTCGTAATTCTGCGACGATATTTGCGTTTTTTTCCAATCCTTTGACAAAATTCAAGTTGTTTCCGCAATTCTTTGAAGAAATTGTCTACTTTTTGTTCGAACGATAGACATAATTATTTTTTTCGGCGACGATCGCTCAAAATTCGAGATTTAGTTATGTTCGAATCTTTGGAATGAAGACTAAAATTTTCGAAACCGAATGCTTAAAATTTTTAGGAAAATTCGGAACAGAATCACCCTTGGTGAAATAAATATATAACTATTTTTTGTTTCAAACGAATCGTAATATAAATTTATTTTAAACTAAAATTTGAGAGAAAAATGATTTGTTTATAATTTCGGGAAGAAGGGGGGAGGGGTTTCGTTTTCACCCGCTACCAAAGTAACAATATTTTCGTGATTATACCCTGAAACACAGCGAACTGAAAAAAAATTAGAAATCTGTAAAATTTTCGAAAAATTTCTAAATTTCTAAAATTTTTGTAAAAATATACAAATTTTGAAAATTTTCGAAATTTTTTTGCTGACTTCGGGTTTTTCCGGATTTTGGAATTCAGGATAAGGGGTCATATACTGTAAAATGATTATTTCTTATCAAACGTAATTAAAATAGAAGGAATAAATAGTACAACGTAATTTGCATTTAATTTTGCTTATGTAATCAAACAATGAGTTATGTGGTGAGTCAAGCTCCTTAGAAACTCATTGATAACACTTTTTTACAAAAACTTTCGCACATGGATTATTTGTTAATATTTAATTTGAATGTTTTGTCCAATCGTTGAACTACTTCCGAAATTTAATACTGAGTAATATATATATATATATATATATCCTCATCATTTTTATTTGAAGAAATCATTTGTCATTTTTAAAATGTACTTTTTTACAGTACAAACCTTTCAATAATAAAGTCTTCATGCTGTTTGTTTGTATGAAGTCTTATGAAAAGGAAATGCAGATCAACAATCTGTCATTTTTGACGGGGCTATATACTAGTGTGATATAAAACATAAATGTTATCCCGGAATAAAACATTTTCTAAATTTAAGACAAGTGTTCTTGGTTCTATTATCAGAGGAATAAAATAACCCCATCAACAGAGTGAACAGCTTTATTTTTGTGGAATTTGAAGGTAAGCATTTTCTGTCAAGGCGTAGGAGATTTCATAAAAATGGAAATTTTTGTGCTAAAAAATAGTAAAGCACCGGAACAATGAAACATCGTTTTATCGTGTTAGACATATTTTGCTTTAAAAAGAAATGTAGTAGCCATCGTTGCCAAATTGATGGATCTTTCTAGTCAAAACTATCGGTTTTTTCGAAAAGTAATATTAGCTTTATTTAATAAATAAATAATTCAGGTGAATATTTTCAATTCAGAAATAGTCCTAGATTTCTGAATATAGAATCAGCTAAATTGGTAATACTAGTCGAGGATTTAGATTATTAATAGACCTGAGGTATTCGCGATTAATTTTTTCTCATAATTAACATCTGAAATCTTTTTCTACATTGAATATTTTTTTAGTTGAACATATCTTTTTAGCTTCGAAATATTTTAAGACTGATGAAGAGACTGAGAGAGATAAGACTGAGAGAGACTAAGACTGATAAGACATCGGTTATGACAAAGTGCGTCTTGTTATATGTACCATTCAGCCTATGGGTGTTACTGTCGGAAAATTTATTAAATTAAGTAATTAATGTATTTCTAAAAATGTCAGAGTACAGTGCAGATACACATATCGGTAAGAGACACTACCGTCAGTAAATGTATTCATTGTAATATCATCTTGATTAACAATTATCTTTTTGAATAATGTACATATTGAATAATGTTGATTAGAAGTCCCATAGAAATGCTTCTTATGGGTATGCTTATATGCGCAGTACACTGACAAGAACAAAACCCATGGTAATTAATAACAAGTCAAGAACGAGGGGAGCAAAATGTGTTAATATGCTTAATTTTAAACAGACATAATAATTTCAAGCATGAAAATATATATGGACATTTACGATTCTTATAAAATATGATTAAAAGTGTTAAATTTGCGTTATGGAATGGTGTATAAAGAATGAAATCATAGAAATCAGTTAGCAAGATAACTTTATTACAAAAAACATGGAAGTTACAGTAATAAATCGCCAAAAAATAAATATTCACAAACTGATATCAAAGCAGCATGAATTTTTTAGAAATCACTCTGTTAAAAAAATGTGTCTGCAAATTACGTTGTGACATCAGCATGAACATTTCAGCAATAAATCGTTCATTGTAAATATATACAATAACGGCTTTACGGAACAGCTCGCGAAGAATTCAGAAATGGCTCATGTTTACATTTTTTAAGTTAATCCTTTTATAAATGAAGACAAAGTTATAAAATATATCTTCAATGATTTTTTAATTCATTAAAGAAAATAAAAAAGGCGATAATGACACAAAAATAATACTTTCTTGAATGAATTTGTTTGCGTAAGACATATGCTTTTAATAAAACGAAATATAAAATAACTTTTTTTTTTGAGATCCACTACGAATATTTCTGTTGGAAATATAGTGATAATGCAATATAACACATGGTTTTTGTACGAAACTTAATAAGAAAGCGAACTGTGATATTTATTTTTACAAAATCATTTTGTTGTCATTTTTCTTATTTACCATTCTGTTAATGAAATATGTAATTTAGTGAAAACATGTTTCTGGAAACGCCAATGATTTGAAATGTTGGTTCGAACGAATTCGCTCTAGTGGTCATGTGTTATTATGCATTAAGTCTAAATGCAAATTTTACTTTTTCATGAAATTTATTTAGACATAACTTCTTTAAGAAATGTAGTATATTTAATTTATAAATTTACGCTTTTTGCATGTTCTGTGTTTGTCATTAAAAGTGAATTTTGAAAAATATTTGTAACAATTATAACGCGTCATCCCTCGCTCTTTTCAAAAACAGTTATCGATTATTTTAACAATTCTACCATTAATCATTTCAAAATATTTGACAGTTTATTTTTCTGGTGTAGTTTCATCGTTTATTATTTATTTTGAAAGATGTTTTTATCAAAAATGTGATGCTGCGTTAACGTCATCGATTTTTTTTTTTTTTTTTTTTTTACTAACTGACCTAGACAATTTTATCAATAATAAAATTAATTGCTTTTTCTTATCTTCCTATTTTTCGTTTAATACAGAAATGTTATTTTAAAATTAATGTATGTCTTATTATTCATTTAAAAAAACAAATCGCTTACTGTTTGGATTTTATATACACTGGCGGAAAAGATTAAACGAACAAGTTTCAAAACTCATTTTACTTGAATGATTTTGTAGCTAAAACATAAAACTGGCACAAGATTTTTATTTTAATATGTCTTACATACCTTTAAAATACGGAATATACTGCATAAAAATGTAAATTTAAATAAGAATATAAAAAATGTGATATTATGTAGGATAGGGAAATTATCATGTTACTTTTTGCAACTTGTTAAGAATACGTAGAAACAAGTTAAAAGGTCAGTAGGCACCTCTGATTTAAATACAAGCGTTTCAGGTTTACAAGCTTACTGCGTCCTCCTTCTATTCTCCCACTTAAACGCCATTTCCCAGAATCTGTCAAATGTTTTGTCAGCGATATGTTCCACCTTCCACACGTTAAACGTTTATCTAATTAGTATGATTCCTGTGTTATAAAGGTGAATAGCATTCTAGTATGTGATAGCACTGACCTTGAGTTACCAGTACATTTCATTGGACTTCAATTAATAGAATTAACCGAAAGTAACTTTATATAGTAGCTTTAAAGCAGCTTTTAATTTTTCCCGCCAGTGTATATTCAAATTATTTAAATAAATTCAGCTACATACAATCCCCCAAAATCTTACAAATAAATCAAGAACATTGGATATGTTTACGCTTTGCTTGCAATATTTAAATAATTATTGCTATTTAGATCATACACAAAGAGTATTTTTGCTTCGTCGCTTATTATGTCTTGTGTAATTGTGATTTATATTAGGTGATATTTGTTTTGTTATTTTGATGCTTGTTTACTTTATAAAAAATAGTCAGTCTTTTTTAACAATTTCCAACCTAGTTGAAAAGTGTTTATGACTTCGGTGTGTCTGCCGTATGGCCGTCAGGCCGTCTGTCCGTGCTCTAACTCCCGTAAATATGCTCGGATTGCTCTGCAATTTTTATATTATTGTCGTTATCTATAGCATGTTCCCCATTTCAACGGAAATATGTAGCACTTATAGTTTTTTTACAGGGATACTCAAAAGAATTCCGTTACATTACAATCTATGGGGGAAAATTATTTGCGGCTTATTTTAATGATGTTACGCAATTTCAAACACATTGTAATTGATATATATCACTAAGGTGCATTACAAGAAGCTTAATATAGAATAAGGTGTGCATAGCACTTATAGTTATTTTACAGGGACAGTCAAAAGAATTCCGTTACATTACGTCTATGGAGAAAAATCGCCTGCGGTTTATTTAAATAATGTTTCACTATTTTAAACGCATTGAAATTTATATATATCACTAAGGTGCATTACAAGAGGCTTACTACGGAATAATGTGTGTATAGCAGTCATCGTTCATTTACAGGGACACACAAAAGAATTCCCTACTGTCTGTTAACAAAAATTGCTGGAAATGCGTTTTAAGTTACTGAACGCGATTTTAAATTTAACTCACGTTTTGTCTGTTACGTGGTGTGCATAAATTCTGTATTTCATATATAGGGAAGCACAAAAGTTCGCGAACACATTTCCGTTTATTGACAGAAACTCCAGAAGGAGAATTTTAAAATGTGCTACGTGTGTATGTGTTCTAACTGAACTAAAATTTAGCATCCTATGTAGTATATATACAAATTTATAGATCATATACAGGGCTGAATAAAAGTATTCGGATATTTTTCCGAATATTGTATTTGTTAGAAATAACTGAAATTATGTTTTTAAATATGTTATGCGTTTTCCAAATTGTTTACTTAGATGTTATCTTTCAGCTTATTAAATGGTATGATTTGTAAAATTATTTTGAAAGCGTTGGAAAGTGTTACATAATCTATGCTTGACGCATGATTTTTCGTTCTTGTTTCTTCTGTATTGGTTTAATGGTCTCTAAAGCATTTATTTTATTAAAAAATGTACATTTTTCTTTTTTCAAATCTATGGATGGATATATA
This sequence comes from Maratus michaelseni, assembly GCA_963931845.1. Lineage (NCBI taxonomy): Eukaryota > Metazoa > Arthropoda > Arachnida > Araneae > Salticidae > Maratus > Maratus michaelseni. Next base: position 412,275,776 of record OZ007587.1, read on the forward strand.
ATGTGGTAAAACAGGAGACGTCTGATTATTTTCTGTGAGGGCACTTGAATGCAATAATTAGCAAGACTTTATGCAATTTCTTCAGAGTTAGAGCAGAAAATGAAGGACAGCTGTAATAACATCTCTACAGCCACATTTAAGAAAGGAAATTTTGCTGCTGCTCTGTTACTGACAAACAGTGGACTGCAGTCAATTCGAGCATGTTTTGGATTAACACGTTCACTACCGCGTTAAAATTAACGGAATTTTATTTTATTCAGAAATTACAAATTCATACCAGAAAACACTAACTTACAATGAAACAATATTTGATTCATTTAATAACAGACATTTCGTGATCACATAAAATAAAAATTCTTCTTTCAAACTTACTGGTGTGAACTCGTAATTTTGGGTTAAAAATGGAATCACAAATGAGTGACCAAGCGACGCCTCGATAGTGGACGTGTTCAGTAGACTCCAGACTTCGGTTCAGCAACCGGTGCAGCGCACTCCACACTACTGTGGTAAGGGATTCCGTAACTTCAATTATATATAACATTCTTGGAAATATAGTGATAGTGAAATATAACACATGATTCCTATACGAATTTTAATGGGAAATCGAACTGTGATATTTATTTTTATAAAATTAAATTTATTATCATTTTGTTAATGTAAAATTGAATGTTTTAAAATGTTTTTAGAAACGACAACAATTTTAAATTTTCGTACGTACGAATTAAAACTAGCGTGTAGACCACGGATTAAGATGGATTACGTCTAAGAAATTTTTTTACTTTTTCATGAATTTTATTTAGTCATATCGTTTTTAAGATCGTAGCGCATTTTTTTTATCAATGTGTTTATCCTGAAAGATATCTGAAGCGATATACCACGCAAGATTCCATTAATATTCATTTGATAGTTCATTGTATAACACCCCCATCCCCACCGTCCTGTTCTCCTGCCGCAAATTTGTTTAACGAGATGGGTCATCATTGAAGAAGTATTTAACAATTTTCTCGAAATTTAACGCATTTCCAAGGTAAAGTGTAGAAAATGTGACTTTGGAGGGAACTTGTATAGTAAAATTATAGTGCTACTACTGAACGCTTAAAAGTAGTATTCGGTTTTAATATTTAGGTGAACCTTCCCACAAAATAAACTGTATTGATGGAAATTTTGTTTTCTACCAATTCGCACTAATGTGGAATTCAAAGGGGTAAGATGCATTAGGTCTAGATGAAAATATTACTTTTCATGAAATATACTTACTCATAACGTCTTTAAGAAATATCGTAGGACAATTGTTTTTTCAAAGTGTTATATATAAGTATACCTTGGATCTATAGAGATATAAGTATATTTATATCTATAGTATATATCTATAAGTATACTTCGCAAAGGGAAGCGGCATTTTTTTTCTTTTATCTGGTATCAATAAAAATGAAATATTTCTTCATCTTCTGTTTTTTTTTTTTCAGTTGTATATGGATCATGGTGCGTATTTTGAGATTAAATAACTTATTAGATACATATTTTGCCTGATTTCATTTTATGATAATAACCTTGCAAATATTATAAAAAGTAGCTTTGAAGTGTTAATTTTACTATTTATATCACTGAATAATATGGATACAATTTTAAACATGGAAAATACTCGAAATTGAATATATTTAGCAATTATATTAACGTCTTAATGCATAGGCATCACTAGACGACCATGTCTCAATCTCAATTTCTTGGCGTATGAACCATTGGATGTAGTCATGTCGTATCGCTACATTGCTTTAAAAACTTTTATATAGTTCAGTGTCTTGGTCATAGATGTCTTTTCTTTTAAATTAAGACGTGCCGTGAGAAAAAATGTTGCAGAAGGTGTTTTAACCAGTGATAAAAACATTAGTGATTTTTCTGAAATTGAAAAAAAAGTGATGATAACAATCGTGATAACGATAATGAATATATTGTTTTTATAGAATAACAATGGAAAAACCTAATAATAATCGTTAAAGTGTTTCATGCATTCAAGTCCCTATATGAAAAGTTGAAGAGGTTACGTTCTTGACTACCACTATTTCCAAAGAATAATCTTGAAGAGAGACTTCCTTTAAAAATGCTACAGCATGTAAAAATTCTTCCATAAAAATTACTGTTTGGAAAGAAAGGTAGACAAAAGCGTGATCACGTCTACGCCTGTAAAAATAGAAGAATTTTTTAACATTTTCGCGAAAAACATTTATTTCACAGCCCATTGTTTTAACAATACAGAAAATATCTTGTATTTCGATTATTTAAACTTTAAAAAATGTCATTCTCGTGGAGATTCTTCTAATTTGTTTAACAAACAATAATTTCCATGGAACATAATGAGTTAAAAATTTTGTTAGTTTTCTAAAATGAACAATTCAAAAGAAATTTAAAAAAAAGTATATAAATTGCTTTTATGGGTATTCATTTTACCAAAGTGATCATATATTCCAACAAATTCATTTCGAAAGCATTTACACAGGTTATTAATTCTTCAGCATTTTTAAGTATAAAAAAATGACTGTTATTTCTTAAAAGAAAATTCAGCGATTGGCTGCATTTTCGGGTTTTGCACATTGACTTCATCAAATCGATATATCAAACGTATGTAAAATGCGTTGAATAAATATAAAGGCGTATCATCTTCGATAAGGTATAAAATGTCTTTCAGAAGGTTTCATTTAAAGAATTTGAAAAGGTTTTTTATTGAATTGGAAATATTTAAGAATAATTCTTTGAATAGATTCTGAAAAGGCTAATATTCTACTTCGGAAGCGTGAGAATGAAATATGAAAAGATATGGGATATTGCATTATTCATAAAAATAGTGAGATTTATTCTATTTAAGAAATAATTCTACTTTAACCGGTTCAAAAATTCGAGTGTTATGTCACAGAAAGTACTCTTCATACACACGGTAATCATATTTTTTTTAATTAGAAATTGATATCGGAAGTTAAAGTGCAATTTTGAAGATATAGAATTGGAGAGCGGCTACAGTGTGAAAACCCTAAACCCCTTTTTTCAGAATTTTTTTTTTTTGAAAATCTGTGGACACTCTAACTCCGTCAATTTTTAATAAATAAACCTGATCGTTTTTAAAATTAATCGTCACATATTTTGCAAGTGAAATACGATATTTTTCGAAGTCTTTCTATGTTGCTTTTCTGTTTAATATTAACTAACGAAACTATTGGATGGAATTTGGCATTTTACATTGCATTGTTGCCATTTCATTAAAATGCTACTTATTTCACTAAATGTTGGACAACACAACCTAATTTGTTTGTTTCTTTGTTTTATGCCATGGCAACAATGAGTTATCGTATTAACCGCTTGAATATCTTTTTCGAAGGGTTTCTGCTCATCTGTTGTCAAGCTGTTCATGTAGCAATTTAAAAAATATATTGTTTTCTACTTTAATATATGTATAATCAATAAGTGTAAATGGTTTTTAAAAAAAATAATTTGCATTTCTTTAAAAAAATCTTCCGAAAAAGCCTTAATTTTCAGTTATTAAAGTTGTGTTACTGCTTAAACACTCAAATAATTTTTAAAAAATCATCATTCATTTTAATAGTATTTAAAGATGTTTAACTTCAAAATACTGTTCAAATAATTAAATAATTACACATTAAACAAATTTAAGAAGAACCCGGGTATCCAGAAAAATGCACGTTTAAAGTTATGCGTTTTCCTTTTTATAGTGTCAGAAAACGCACAAAATTCATAAAATTCAAAATATTTTAACACAATAAGTTTTCGTTGTAGAAGAAAGGAATTTACACTGGCTTACGCTTTTTTATACCGCTAACCAGGCCCCTACCTGCCCGGCATGAGTGCCTAGTTTGAAGAGTTAGTACCTGGGAGCGGGGCGATAATCTCCTGACACAGCATGCCTGTGATCCACCTGACAATAGCCTTGTTGGCATCGCTGCAGTGCTCTCTAGTAGTTTGCTATAGTTCTCTTTGTTTGCCGGTTCAAGGTTTCTATTTAACTTCGTTGAATTGGCAGATTTAAAAAAAAGCAAAAATTAAAGAAGAGAAAGGAATTAGTCTCGTAATTTAGAACCTTGATCAGGTGACGAGACCTTCACCTAACTAAGCACTCCCACAGGTAAAACTCATAGGGAACTTGGAGGACTCTGCACCCACGACGGATTTTACATGCACCAGGCGCTTTCAGCGTACATAGATTTACATATTTGCCATGTCTTTCGGATTGTCACGTTCATGGTGGGTTGTCGCTGTTGTTTATTGCCTTTATTGGGGGATGATTTCCCTTTTTGTTTTATTTGTTTCTGTCAGGGTTTTTTTGCCGTTTTCATGGGCTCAACCTGTTGTGGGTTGTTTCTGTCTATTATCATTCATTGGGTTTTTGTCTCGTTCTTCATAAATTGATATCTCTAGCTTGTGCTAGAGGTGGTTGTCACATTTTGAATCTTGGTCTTCTTTCGGTAGTTTCACTGGTTAAGCACGGAGAAAGTTAACCTAAAAATAATTTCTAGGGTTCGGGGATTGTATAAAAATTTAGATTTCATAACTTAAAAAAATATTATTTTGACTTCAATACAACATTTTTATGACTATTTTGGCAAAAAAGTCTGTTAATATGATGAAGAACTAGGGTGACCAAATTTTATAACGATTTTATTATGCAGCTTTTTAAAGTTTTCATAACTTTAAAATTTACAACTTTAAAGCTTTATTTAATTTTTTCTTACAAGGAAGTTATAACTTTATTAACGTGTAATACGTGTTTTAAATCAAAAACAGCGGGAACAGCTGAAATTACAGATCTAAAATTTAAGGACATTCTCGTATTTCATTCTGAAATGGTCACATCATAAATAAGAACCTTTGAAACATTTTTAAAATTGGAATCATACCTCTAAATCAGAGGGTTTAGAAGTTAGCTTTCAGAAAAACAAAATAGGATACATCGTGCACATTGTTACTTAAAACATTTGTAATTTATATTAACTCTAGAAAATGTTTGAGCATATACTGTCCACGCTTTATTTTAGAATATGCACCAAATTACTACATATAAAAAAATTGACAAATGTATAAGTATATATAATTAAGTTAAAAACGGTTTCTTATACTTTTGAGTACATTAATTTGTTAACAAAACTCTATCTTACAAAAAAGAAACGTTTATTTTTTAACTTTACCATTCTTTCGGGAAAAACATTCTTGTAATATTTTATTCACATCGACTTACAAAAGACTCCAAATGTAATGAATACATATTATCTTAAAAATCCGCATCAATGAATTTCCAATAAATAATACTAGTTGAGTCATTTCTTGAAAGAAATGTACATTTTAATATGACTGCTCTCTGGGAAAATTTGGGATCATTAAATTGCTTAATTTTATGATTCTCAAGAATTTTTTCTCTTTGGTAATTTTATGAAGACCCATTTAAAATAACCAACATCTTACAAATTTCTACTAATATTATGTTCAATTACTAAATTATTAATTTGTATTTTCAGACTTTGTAGTAATATCCAGGCTGAATTTTGAATGTAAAACCTGCAAATTTTACCAGACGACGTCGAACATTAACGCAAAAATAAATTTTTAGTCTGATCTAGCATTTAAATAAAATGCCGTTACACAATTCAAAACTTTTTATCACTCGATTACATTTTCTAATGGGTATCACTGTTCTCAAACTAATCTCTTTTATCTGCTCTCAGAGAAGCATAATGCAGAGTTTGTTTAGAAATAGGTGTTTGTTTCGATTATCTATTTTCATAAGATTGAGAGTATATTTATATCTCTATAATAACAATAATATCTTCAAAAACCCTTCAATTGTAAAGAATTACATGTTATCATATAAATCCACATCAATTAACTTTCATTACATAATGTTTTTTGAATGCCTTTTAAAAAGATTTTGCATTTACGGTAAATTTTAATTTGATTGTCTCCTGGGAAGTTTAACGATCATCAAATTGCTTAATTGCGGGATTCACAAGAAATTTTACTCTTTTGTAATTTTAGGAGGACTCATTTAAAATATACAACATGTTACAAAATTCTACTCTTAATACATCGAAAGATTAAAGTATTAAGTTTAATTTTCCAACCTTTGCATCAATTTGCAGGCTGAAATTTGGATAGAAAGCTACAAATTATACCTGACGACATTGAACATTAGCGTCAAAAGAGAACTTTAGTCAGAGATAGCATTTAAAAAATATATATCGTTATCCAATTTAAAACGTTTCATCACTCGATTCCATTTTCTAATGGGTATTAATGATTCTAAAAATAGTTTCCTTTTTCTTGCGCTCAAAGAAGCCTAATACCAAGTTTGCTTAGAAATAGGTGTTTGTTTCAATTATTTGTTTTCATAATATTGGAAGTATATTTATATCTCTATAACAAAAATTCTATCTGCGGAAAATAAAATTACTTAACGCTGTCATTAACTTCGCTTATGTAGTGTGTTTCAATATCAATGAGAATTGCAATAGTTATTTATAAATTTGATTTATTTTTAAAAAAACATTTTGCAAATTTCTTTGCTCCCTAATATTTTATATTCAGAATTTATAGAGAATGAAACTGAATTACCGCTTTAGTAGAGAAATTCTGCATGCCCTTTTTTCAGATTTTTTGCTTTTTAAAAATTGTAAATAAATTTATTTAGCAGAACATAACACTAAACGTAGAGTGAGGCAAAAACTGACTCGCAAAATTTATCAGAATAACACAAAAACACGATTTCGATATCATCCACGATTAGGAAAGCGCATGAATATTAAATGAAGTATACACAAAATGCGATAGTTTAAAATGGTCTTTCGCATCATAAATCGTTGAAAACCAATGGTATTTTTGAAATGATTCACATATATAAATGCCCTCAGTTTTTACTTTAATTTGTAAATATATTTATTAATAATATAAAAACATTCATAGAATATTCACAAAAAATTACAGCAATGTTTTATGATTTTTTTCGTACCCTCGCATTTATTAGTTTATAATTTAATAATGTATCCCTTGTATTACATAATTCACCAACTCGTTCAATGATGTAAGTATGTAAGTAGGACATGCAGTCTATTCAGTATGAAGTACAGGGTGTTTCACAAAGGACCCCTAACTTTAAAAATAAATAACCCGGAAACGGAGATAGATAGAAATATGAAACCAGTAGTATGTTTATTAAAAAAAATGGTAAGAATCTTATACGTAAATCTCGGGATTTAGTTAAAACTAGCACCGATAGATGGCGCTGAGAGTGTTAAGAATCCTTCTAAAAAGAGTTCAGATGCATAGAAAGACTAGTCATCGAAGGTCATTGAAATCTGGCCGCTATTAGCGTATAATGAAAATAATTCCGAAAGTGGTGTATACCGTGGAGGAATGTGTGTTTATTGTGTTGGAGTACCACCAATTAAATCAGAGTCCTACTGCCGCAAGGGGAAGTTTTCAAACGCGATTTCAAGTCGCAAAAGGCCGAGATGGAAAAACAATTCGTGAGCTTTTTAAAAAAAATTCAACAGACAGGCACGTGGCCGAAGCGAATTATTTTCACTATACGAAAATAGCGGTCAGATTTCAGTGACGAAATCTTTGACGGCTAGTTTTTATGCTTTTGAACTCTCTTTTGAATGATTCTTAACGCTCTCAGCGCCATCACTTGGTGCTATTTTTTAACTAAATTTTTAGATGTACGTATAAGATTCTTACAATTTTATTAGTAAACATACCACTGGTTTCATATTTCTATCTATCACCGTTTCCGGGTTATTGATTTTTAAAATTAGGGGTCCTTTGTGAAACACCCTGTATATTCAGCAAAACATACAGCAATGTTTTATTTTTTTTGTCCCCTCGCATTTAATAGTTTATTATTTAATTAGGTATTACTTGTATTACATAATTCACCAAGACGTCCATTAATGTAAGTAGGACATGCAACCTATTCCACCCTGAAGCAATAAATTGGGCTTACATATTCCCTTTCCCAATGAATAAATATTTTATCATTGCTTATTCAATGCCCACACATTATACTTGAATGACAGATTTACTGTCAATGAATAAATAATTTATCATTCTTAGACAGATGATATATAAGTTCCACTTATCGCTTTAACGATGCCAATTCACATAAAGCATTAATAATAATTCTCTTCAATAAACCAAATTGGAAAATTGGAATTGTGATAGAGTCCAAAACGATGAAATGTATTATTAATCTACTACATGGAGTTTAATACCTATTGAAAATAAATTAATTAAAATGATTTTAACATGAAGTTATTTTAAAATTTCTTTGTCCAAAATCCTTCTGTTTTAAAGGTGCATGTAAAATAAATTATTTTTGCTCAATGAGATATATTATAAAATCCCTGATCTTTTAAGAAATGACCATAAAATTAGCAATACCCTAATTTTAATAATAACAAAAAACAAGTTATTATTTTATGCAAGAATAGTAACCTTAGTGAAACTTATTGTTCAGAGAAATTCGATGTATTAGTTATAGCATTGGTAGTACCAGAAATAGTATTGTACATAGTTTGGTAGTAGTAACAAAAACTTTAGTTTTGTTTAATTTTATTAACAATAAGTACCAATATTAGTTGTAAACTAAATTAAACGTCCACGGCATTACAATTGACAAAAGATAGTGGTCTGTTGGGCCATATTCCGCTTCCTAAACCGTGCTATGCTTTGCGTTTGTTTATGTAGTGTATACGGCAAGCCAAAAGCCCATAGACAAACATTAAGCGTAGAATACTCTGCGAGAAATAATTTATGTATAATAATACAGAGTCATAATCCACTCATATCTGAAAAACACATAGTGGCTCACTCCAGTTCTAACCCGTAATTCTGTTCTTAACGTTAACTCTAAAGAAGATTTTTAACATAATTTGCATAAGATATCTTTCTGCCCTGTGTGAAATGTATCAATATCACGGAACGCAGTAATTTTGGGCGGGCACCATCTACTTCTCACTAGCGCTGAATTAGAAAACTCCTTTTTCCGAAAGTAATTATCATTACATACAGTCTCAGTGCTAAAAATACTGTATAATTCCATCGCTTTTCTTTCTTTTATTTCATTTCACACACAGCAAAGATTCTGATAAAAATTACCTAACATATCTTTATTTTGAATAGAATTATGAACAATGACAGTGTTTTCTATTTGAGTGGGACACCCTTTATTGTGGCTAAATAAATGGATTACGTGCGATATAGTGTGCTGTACCATACCTTAAAATATGTATGTCTAAGATCTTTGACTTATCCTTACCCTGTGTATCGCATATATTTAGGTTAAGTGGTCAGTCGCACGCAGAATTGTCACGGTGTACATCTTTGATCACTCATGGTAATCCTTTCATCGATCCAGAATTGATGTAATACTGAGTAATTATGGTTAAAATCTGGAGGCGAATCTCGAATCTGTAGTGCGCTAACTTCCGAGCTATGGGGCTTAGTATTATTAATATAAATAATTATATTTATATTAGTGGAATCGTCGAAAGTATGAAGACAGTTATTAACATAAAACGACGGCGACAGTTATTAACATAAAATGAGGTAGAAATTGAAGTTCTTCATTTTTTCAGCAAAAACAGTATACATAATTTAGTTGGACAGTATTATAGCTATTTCAGTTATGTTTTTCAGAATAAAATAAAATGTATCGCAATTCTTTATGACATTTTATAACGTTTAAATTGCAAAGTTAATATTTCTTGAAAGCTATAAAAAAATGTCGTTTACATGTTTATCAATTAAACAGAACATTCTCCCATTGATTGACGATTTTCTCATAAGGATGCAAAATAAATGTAGGTACAAAGTTGCCAACCCTTCTGTTTTTTGAGTGCCATGTAACATTTATCTTCATTAAATGTATCGGAGATTTATGTAAAAAATACAGTGTTTTCTATATTAACATTGTAAAAAATCTGTTGAGCTATAGTTGGATGTCTTATATATTTGTATGAAGAAAATCTATTAACATTGATTTTAACGAAAAATAAACATTGTACTTATCTGTTGAATATCAAAATCGATTTCATGTTCCAAAAATGAAATGTTTTGTTAAGATTTTTTTCTCAATGGATCATTTTAATGCAAATTTTACATCTTCTTGTAGTTTGACACATCCCGTGGCTTTGAAATTAACTGTGATCTTCGCCAACGTTTGTGAGATTTACAAATTTTTAGAAATCATTAACGTATACTGTTGGAGAATCCAGAAGTTTAGAAATTTTTATTTAATCGAAAAATTCATATACTTTCTCAAGCATTATTTTCCAATCTCAAATGCATTTTTTATTATTATAAAGTGCTCCAAATGGACACTAACCTGCTTTGAAATTTAAATTAGAGAAATTTTTTGTTGAATTTAGCTGATCATATATGATTTCTTTAAAATATAGAAATCTTGCTTATATATATTTTTATTTAGCCTATGGTAGTTCACTTAGAATCGTTTGGAGCCAACTTTCACTCTTTGGAATTATAAATAGCCCTAAAAAGAAGAGTTTCTTATTGAAACTTTAAGTATTAAAAAAGGTATTATAAAAAGGTAAGCTTAAATTAATTTCTGGAGCATTTGAATCGTAGATAATTATAATAAATTATTTCTGTATGAATTGGTGAATCATTTCTGTATGAATTGGTTGCAGCTGACCAGTATGGTATTCATCTCTGGAATAGGAAATATTCATATGTTGTCATTCGAATTAGTATTTAATAGTTTAAGTAAAATCTTGAAAAAAACATTGATCTTTCTTTAGACGAATTACATGCTATAAATGATAATGAGGTTTTATTTTACTGATACTAACCCTTTTGATCATTTAAAAATTTGTTCTTTAGTGAAATGGCTAATATTTCTTTTTCATTTCAGCTGACCGGATACGATAAATTTCTCGGTAACTGGAAACTGTTCGACTATTATCATTTGGAATAGTATTTGACTATCGAAAATCCATCGAAAATGCGTGAATTTTACAATATAAAAACATTCCATTCAATGTTGAACCATTTTATACAGAAAAGGCAGAATGGCTAAATAATTTTCAAACTTCCTGATTACCCTAATGGGATATGTAAGAGCCAATAAGTTCTATGTAGTTTCAATATGCTGCTTTAGAATATGTTGATATCTGCGTACTTGTCTAGTGGCTGGATCGCTAGCTAGGCTTCTAATCAGGAATTTTCAAGTTCAAATTACGGTTCAGTTTTAGACGCCCGCAGTGTCTCAGATTTCACCTTAAACCTTGGTTCCAGTCTGATTATCCATTGTTTGCATAGTAAAATTATAACTACTTTAGGGTGAGACATTTCCCCAGTTCTGGGTTCAACATTTTTCCAAGTCACGGTTGAACATATTATCAAGTCAAAGTTTAATATTTTATCAGCCCCTAGGTCAAACTACACAAGTTTACGGTTCAACCAAAGCACCAAATGTTTGAAAAAAGTTTCTTAATCTTATATTGGTAACAGTTTTGCATCATATTTTCATAAAATGTTTAACCAAAATTCTTAATACTAAATGTAATCTACATCACCAGATTTTACGATAGTTGTTTCGGGAAGTATAGTTGCTTGTGTATTCCATTCTTAGCCAGAATTAAATACTGTAAAAGTTTCCCTTAACAGGATGACTGTTTTATAAAGTTGTTTATAGGGTAACTATAGGATACATGAATATAGAGGAGAGATGTCCAGTTTAAATATTTCCAAAACTTGATCATAGATCACAGCATAAACTTTTTGCATAGGAAATTGTTCAAGGAGTTCATTCATTGTGACGCGAAGCTGTGTACTTCTATTATAAAAGTAAGTGAAAATTAATGTTTATCTAATTTAGTGGTTGAACATTTTCGTTGACATAGGTATCTGAATGTTTTGCAGTAAGTACGTTACATTTTGTTTTAATATAGGGACTTTTAAGGCACTTTACAAATTGCTACATGTTTTTCATGATTAACTATAAGAAATATGTTATTCTTTGCTATTTTAACTTCATTTTTCCATCTTGTTGTAGTTTGACACATCCCGTGGTTTTGAAATTAACTGTGATCTTCGCCAACGTTTGTGAGATTTACAAAAGTTTTAGAAAACATTAACGTATACTGTTGGAGAATCTATAAGTTTAGAAATTTTTATTTAATCAAAAAATTCAGAGCTTTTCTCAAGCATTATTCTCCAATATCAAATGCATTTTTTTATTATTATAAAGTGCTCCAAATGGACACTAACCTGTTTTGAAATTTAAATTAGAGAAATTTTTTGTTGAATTCAGCTGATTATATATGATTACTCAAAAATATAGAAATCATATGCTTGTATTTTTTTATTTAGCCTTTGTTAGTTCCCTTAGAATAGTTTGGAGCTATCTGTCTCTCTTGGGAATTATAAATGGCTCCAAAAAAGAAGAGTTTCATATTGAAACTTAAAGTACAATAAAAATATTATAAAAAGGTAAACTTAAATTAAAATATTTTATTTCTGGAGCATTTGCATTGTAGATCATTATAAAAAATCATATCTGTACGAATTGGTGAATCATTTCTTTGTGAATTGGATGCAGCGGACCAGTCTGGTATCCCTCTCTGGAATAGGAAAATATTCATATGTTGTCATTCGAATTAGTATTTAATAGTTTAAGTAAAATCTTTAAAAAAACATTGGTCTTTCTTTAGACGAATTACATGCTATAAATTATAATGAGGTATTATTTTACTGATACTTTCCCTTTTTATCATTTCAAACTTTTATCTTTAGTGAAATGGTTAATGTTTCTTTTTTAATTCAGCTGACCAGATACGGTAAATTTGTCTGTAACTGTAAACTGTTCGAGTATTATCATTTGGAATAATATTTGACTATCGAAAATCCATCGAAAATGCGTGAATTTTACAATGTAAAAACATTCCGTTCAATGTTGCATTTTATACAGAAAAAGCAGAATCGCTAAATAATTTTCAAACTTCCTGATTACCCTAATGGAATATGTAAGAGTCAATCAGTTCTATGTAGTTTCAATATGCTGCTTTAGAATATGTTGATATCCGCGTACTTGTCTAGTGGCGGTTGAACATATTATCAAGTCAAAGTTTAATATTTTATCAGCCCCTAGGTCAACCTACACAAGTTTACGGTTCAACCAAAGCACCAAATGTTCGAAAAAAGTTTCTTAATCTTATGTTGGCAACAGTTTTGCATCATATTTTCATAAAATGTTTAACCAAAATTCTTAATAGTAAATGTAATCTACATCACCCGATCTTACGACAGTTGTTTCGGGAAGTATAGTTGCTTGTGTATTCCATTCTTAGCCAGAATTAGATACTGTAAAAGTTTCCTTTAAGAGGATGACTGTTTTGGAAAGTTGTTTATAGGGTTACTATAGGATACATGACCATAGAGGAGAGATGTCCAGTTTAAATATTTCCAAAACTTCATCATAGATCACAGCATAAACTTTTTGCATAGGAAATTGTTCAAGGAGTTCATTCATTGTGACGTGAAGCTGTGTACTTCTATTATAAAAGTAAGTGAAATTTTAATGTTTATCTAATTTAGTGGTTGAACGTTTTCTTTGAGATAGGTATCTGAATGTTTTGCAGTACGTACGTTACATTTTGTTTTAATATAGGGACTTTTAAGGCACTTTACAAATTGCTACATGTTTTTCATGATTAACTATAACAAATGCGTTATTTTTTGCTATTTTAACTTCATTTTTCCTTTCTTGTATTGGATGGATAATATTTAATTATTTTTTGCCAAAAATATGACTAATATATGTATAAGAATTTTAAATGTGCATAAATATTTGTTGCAATTGCTGTCTAAGAATTTTTATTTCAATCTTTAAAAACTATGGCCATCTATCCTAGAGTTACCCTATATACAATTTATTGCCAAAAACCACCGGACATTTTCTATTTCAGATGTTTTATCGAACATCTAAAGAAATAGTTTACAAAATCTTTTAGAACTTTGGTATTATAATGAGCAGTTTTTGTCTCATACTTTTTCACGAAGATTTTTTCAGGAGGGCAGTTAGGTGTCAAACAACGAATTGAAGAAAAAATCATATTTGGGATCCCTCTAAAATAAAATCCACGAAATAATCTACTACTGTAGCACAGGACTATGTGGCTGTTGTGCAACATTTGTGTTAATTTGTGTAAGAATAGCATGTAAATTCATGACAATATAAGCATTTCCTTAGAAAATTCAAGAAATATTTGAAAGTTTTTTGTTTATAGCATGCAAGGTTTTCAAGAAACTTTAACGCTAGTTTCAGAAATTTTGACAAAAAAAAGTAGAAACAACATAATTCAATTAGAATATAAATATATTTAATATTTAATGATTTAGGAGCAATTGTATGAAACAATTTTTAACTGCGCATGAGCGGACGATACCAAACTTTTCTGTCATGATTCGGATGTCAACTCTATAGAGTATCTATTATAAAAATACCAGTTTTTCCATCTTGGAAATTCATAAAGATATTAGCGATATACTGAGCTGAATTTCAGTTTCCTTCGAAATGTAGCCGAATGATAACGAATTTTACACAAATTGTCATTTTTTATTAACTAATTTCCAACAAAGGAGTTAGCATTTCATGCATGTCAACATTTGAAACTGATGATTTGATTTTGATCATTCATTTTTCTTCGAATAGGCTTGTATTGCGGAGTTTTCAAGATAAACTAAAGCAACAATTACAAATTAAAATTAGAAAATTAAAAAATAACAATTTGTGATAATTATCACGCTATTTTTAAAAAGAAACTGGAATTCAGTTCTCACTATCGCCCATATCTTTTTGAATTTTCACTGTATTTGACTGGTCTTTTTATATGAATTGCTGTATAGAGTTGATAACCAAATAATGAAAAAAAAACTTTTTTTATTATTTGTGCATTCTCAGTTAAAAATAATTTCATACAAATGTTCATATTTAATCCACTATATTTATATTCTAATTGTACTATATTGTGTCTACTGTACTTTGTCAAGTTTTCTTTTAAAGTAGCATTAAATTTGGTTGAAAACCCAAGATGATATAAACCAAAAAACATGCAGAAGTATCTTCATTTAGTAAAAGAAATCTGTAGTATGTCTCCATAAATATATCTGCTATTCTTATACAATTGAACAAAAATTTTTGTAAAATATCTACACAGGGATGTGTTGCAGTTGCAGATCATTTCGAGTTTTTCATTTTACAGGGTGAACCCAAATATTATTTTTTTTCTTCAATGTTTTGCTGTACTTTGTCGCGTTTTCTGAAAGTGGTGTTTAATTTGATTGAAAAACGAAGATGCTAGAAACAAAAAAACATGCATAATTATCTCAATTTTTTAAAAGAAATCTTTAGTATGTCTCCATAAATATACCTGCTTTTCTTATACAAATGAACAAAAATGTTGTAATATATCTACATAGGTATGTGTCGCAGCTGCAGATCATTCTGAGCTTTTTATTTTACACGGTGATCCCAAATATTATTTTTTTCTGCAATTTTGTGTTACCAGCCCTCGTGATCAAACCTGACTGAAAAATATATAGGCAGACATTTTCTTCATATTCGTAAAGTTCCAGAAGAATTCGTCAAGTATTTCGTTAGATATTCATCAAAATGTGTAATCCCTTAAGTGTCCGGTGATTTTTGATAAAATTTATATATATATATAGACATATCTTCATAAATATTAATAATCAGAAGTCTTAATTTCACGTAAAAATCATTTATTTCAATCTCCATATTGATGAAGGATTCTGATTTGAGTGCAAATAAATTATTAAATATCCCATTAAATACTGCATTAAATAATTACAATTGTTTGTTGATTTAAAGAATTTAGGCATTTTAATATCGACTTTTTTTGTGTTTCTGTTGATAATGCATTTTTCCTAAACTGAAGAATAATTCAATGATGAAAGAACAAATATTGGAAGTTTTAGACAGCAAACTATTGTTCTATATGCGAATGTTTTTTTTTCATTTATAAAACATTCCATATGAAATTACTTATAACGGTATCTATAGCATTCAGAAATTTATTTAGGGAAACAAAAATCTATGTTCTTCTAATCTAGAAGTAGTTTTAAACTTTCGGAACATTAATCCTTTAGTTTGATATACACTGCTCAAAACAATTAAAGGATATTTGAAGTTTTATATAAAATAAAGATATAAACGAAATTTTTTTTGCCGAAAATAGAAGAAGAGAATCACAAATGCAAATTTTTCTGGTTTTCAAACTGTGGAGTATGCAAATTTTGAGTTCGACGTCAAAAACGTCGCTTCAGCGGCAGCGAATGAAATTTGACTTTCAACTGGATAAAAGAGAATGAAGACAAGGATGATCGGCATTCAGTGATTGCTTTGTTTCGATGAGTACGATGTCTCAGCGAAGTCATTTGACAGATTCAGAAGCTTGGAGAATTGTTCGTATGTTAGAAGGGGGCCAAACTCAAGCCGAAGTAGCACAAGCCATTGGAGTGTCACAAAGTGTCATTTCCAGGATCTGGAACCGTTTTTTGGAGAGTGGATGTGCAGGCCGAAGACCAGGGCAAGGTCGTAGACGGGCAACAACGCCCAATGAAGATCGGTATTTAGCGTTAACAGCTCGGAGACACCGAAACATGAACGCTACTCTTCTCCAACAACACCTTCGCTCGGCTACAGGCACCACGATTTCAACTCAGACTATCCGAAACCGGCTCCATGCTGTAGGTCTGTATGCTCGCCGACCGATGGTATGTGTTAGATTAACATCAAGGCATCGTCGCGACCGCAGGGAGTGGGCAACCGAGCATGTCAACTGGAGGAGAAATGAATGGAGCAATATTCTGTTTTCTGACGAGTCCCGTTTTTCTGTGCATCTTGATAATAGGCGTATTTTCATCTGGAGGACCGTGGCAGTAGGAATAATCCTGCGTTCGTGCACGAAAGTGTCAGATTTGGCGGTGGAGGAGTGTTGGTGTATGGTGCATCTCCATTGACGGGCGCACTGACCTCTACATCATTCGAGATGGACCTCTGACTGGTCGCCGATATAGGGATGAGATCCTCAGACCTATTGTAGTCCCTTACGCTGCAGCAATCGGAGATAACTTCATTTTAATGGACGATAACTGCAGGCCACATCGTGCAAACCTGGTGGAGGATTTCCTTTTCGAGGAAGGAATCGTTCGAATGGAATGGCCAGCGTGTTCTCCAGACATGAATCCAATCGAGCACGTTTGGGATGCTCTAGGAAGACGAGTTTCTGGCCGCCAACAACCCCCACAAACTCTCCAAGAACTGGAAAGAGCTCTTCTGGAAGAGTGGGGCAGAATACCCCAACTCGTCATTAATAGCCTCATTGAGTCCATGCCTCAAAGGTGTTCAACGTTGCTGGCCGCCCGTGGAAACCATACCCCCTACTGAAAATGATTTTCTTTGAAGAAAACACCTTTTCTTATTCTTTTTTTCTCATATGCACAAATTGTGTTTTTTTCCTTTTGTACACAAATGCGCAATAAAATGCATTTTTTTCTGCCAAACATGTGTAATTTATTCTCATATAACCTACTATGTCTGTCGACCATGTATCAATAAGCTAAAAAGTTTCCCAGATACAAAATCCACCTAAAACTGCAATATCCTTTAATTGTTTTGAGCAGTGTAGAACCTATCAGATCAATTTTATTTTTTCTAATGTTTTAGCTATTTTTCTTCTAAATAAAGCAAATATATGCAACTATTTTTCTATTTAGATGTTTACTTTAGTATCACACATTTATATGCGCTTTTAACAATGGTAAATAACTCATTGAGAATTCAAATATGAGGGGCTTAGAATAACAATGGAGTAAGTCAAAAAATTTGAAAAATCTAGATAACCATATTTTCACAGAATGTATAGTAATTTCTGTAACGACCGACAGTCAAATAAGTCATAGTTCACTTCGCGTAGAGTCGCTAGAGGGCAAAACAAGTTTGACCACGTAATGCAACGGCAGTACGAAAATATTTCACAAAACGCTTCATTTCTCAAATTACTAAATATTAACTTATTCCACTGTCATTCTAACCTCCTCATATTATTCCATTAACGAAAAACCTTTAAAAAAATGTGTGTAAGCAGATTTTACAAATTAGGGTAAATACAACTTAGACAACGCCAGTGTGCCGCGAGTCAAAAGGGTACGTGAAAGTTTGGAAAGTGGTGAAAAGCACATGATTAGAATACTATGTACTGATAAGATATTACGGTGTTCATTAGTTCTTCAAGATAGCTGATGGCTTTGAAATTTACTTACTTTTTCAACAAATATAATATGAAAAAGAAGTGCAGCCTGATAAATGCATTAAGAACTGGAGAGATAAACACAAACACTTTAGTAAATCATAATTTAGTGCCGACGTTTTAAAGACTGAGTCATTTTGTTAATCTGTAAAATTAACTCAATGAAATAAAACGAGTTCCAATTAAGCAATAAAATGCTTTATCATTACTCTCTAAAGATGCTAAAGATGCTGTTATTTTCTCTCAAAGTCATGTTTTAAACTAACTAGGAAAGGAAATTCACATATTAACATATTTTGCACACATCTCTTTATTATTTAAAAAACAAACAGTTATCCATACAATCTCGTGGTTTAAATATGTAGTTTGCAGTAATTCATATTAAAAAACGAATGTAAAAGAGTAAGATATATCTGGGGAAATGAAAGTTATACAGCTTATTCTAAATGTTCTGAAATGTAACATAATGCGTCTGCATATTACAATTACATCAAAATTTTACGAGAATCTGTAATTTATCCCACATAATTATAGAGAAACCTTTAGTTTGTAAAAAAAATAAAAAATAAAAAAATAAAAATTAGTAGAGAATAACCTAAAAAAATACAAATTGCTTTGTTTTATATTTTTTGTGACTCAAATAAGCAGCAACTTAAAGTATTTTAAATGCATTATATATCAAATAGGGAAATAAAATGCAAAATAAATTTACATTTAAAGTGTTATTTCTTTTCATTTCAAGAAAAAGTTAAATTTAAAAGTGTGATATTTTTTTTCATTTCAAGTAAAAGTTAAATTTAACAAATTTCATTCCTTGAAGATCTAACAATTTGCAGTTAACAATAGATAAACACTAATTTGCTTCTTCATTCCCAAAATTTCTTTCAAGAAATAAGCAAACATTTTTTTCATGAATAATTAAAACAGTGAATGATAAAAACAAATCCCTAATATAAATTAATAACACCAAAAATAGTGTATTTCTTATGTTTATTTAAATGCTTTTTTAAAATAAAGCAGGATTTTTGGTTAAAAAACTAAAATGTTTTTAATGTAAAAAGTTATACCAAAACATTCTGTACCTCCTCCCCCACCCCCCAAAAAAAGAAAAAGAACGATGGTTTCGAATTCTAATTAATTCACAAATAAACGAAAAATACGAAGACAGTTCTTTATACATAAACACGCGATATTCCATAAAATCCATAAAAATATTTTAATCACATTTTCTGGAGCATCATCAGTTATGCTTTATTTTAATACATGTTATTTTAATGACGTCTGCGAGCTGTTTTGTGAAGGATTTTAATGTCTGAATGAAATGGTAGGTTATCAAGAGTTTTTCTTTTTAATTATAATATTACTATTGCTTAATATAAATATTTCTTTATAATTAACTGTGGTTTATTTTATTTTAAGGGAGCGAAAATATATGAACACTGCACCAATTTTGATTTATAAAATGGTAACACCTACCTTTCACATCATATTGAAGTTTCTTGGATCAAGGTAGCCGAATAAAAGAGGTATAGTTTATTAGATATATATGTTTAAATATTCACAGCGTTATAAAAGAAAATTATCAGCGGTTAATTCTAAAATGTCGTTTAAAAAAAATTTAGACTTTTGAAGATGTATCGAGAAAATTCAATTCAGTCACCAGAAAAATTAAATAGAAGATCATAAAGTGCATTATTACATGCATTAAAATAAAGAAAATTTAGTACTTTTGTTCCGGTGACTGTTGAAGATTTTCTTTTCTGTGGTTACTTTGATAGGAGGAAAGAATCTCCAAAAGTAACATTTCTCTAAAACTAAAGATAGGAAAGAGTTTACGAATTCCCACTATAAATTAATAACACTAAAAAAGAAATTTAAAGCTTATCCATTTTCATTCCGAAAATTTCCTTGCACCCTCTTAGTTATTCTTAGCCCGGGAGGCGGCGTTATGTGTTTCCTGCAGTTTTAGTGTCGATGATTTTGGTGTATATGATAGATTAGGTGGTACAAATAACAAAACTTGCAGTCAGCTTTTTCATTATAGTTCTCCTAATCTAGATATATCTCGTTCATTTATCTAGATCGCTCATCAAATCTTTCATTTATACCAAAATCATCAACGCTAAAATTTATTGCAAAACTGTTCCGCTGCCTCCCGGAATATCAATAGGCACTATCAATCCTGCTGGAGACGGCATCGGTATAGCATTGCACGTGCGTAAAATTCCGGTGCATACACTGCATTTAATCTTTGAACGTGCTATATTACTGTAAATGATGATAGTGAACAACAATGTTTTTTATATGGAAATTATTTTATCCTCATATATGAAGAAATTGTGTGATTAATTCCATATAATCTGTATAAAGATATTATCAAGTTCTAGCTATGTATACTGAATATGTCTTTATACGACACTTCCATATTTTCATGAATAGCAGATGAATAATGTTTACTGAAGTTTTCTGAAAAATATGTAGTTTAATTTGAGACACTTTGTATAAAATTTGACAGTCTTCTTTCTACGGCAGTCTTTCGTCAGAAATTTAAATTAATAAATTTATTCGTCAGGAAAAAGAGCGAAATGGAGAGGGAAATTACTTATTTAAAAAAAAAAAAACAGTGTAGTCATGATGGAAGTGGCCCGAATTACGGAAGATTAATGTAAGCTAGTCGAATGTGCCAATCTCAAAACTTTCTTCTATCTCATGCATGTTATTGTTGCAAAATTCATCCATACATATGAAATACCAAAGCGCCAATATATCAATATTTTGAGTCAATTTGTTGTACGTAAGGTGCTTGCGAATAAACTGGTTACCTTGCTGCGAAGCATTCTTCGCTGCCTGTGTACAACACAACTACAAAAAAATCTCGAAAATTGTGCCAAATCGCTATCAGGGCGTCCCTTTCCGGGGGAATCGCACCGAATTGAACTGGGACCTGCTGGCGATCGCCAAAACCATATATATGAAATTTGGTTAAATTCCATGCACAACGTCATACACTTTTCGATAATACAATAATGGAAATGGAACAAAAATTGTTATCACAAGGCCCCCTTCCAGCGGAATATCCCCAAATTCAATTGAGACCTGCAGGCCATACACAAAAACATACATATAAAATTTGGTTCAATTCTATGCATAACATCTTACACCTTTCGATGATAGAATAATGAAAATGAAACACAAATTGCTATCACAGCGCCCTCCTTCCGGTGGAATCGTACAAAATTGAATGGGACCTGCTGGCTGTAGCCAAAACCATACATATGTGAATTGGTTAAATTCCATACATAACGTAATTCACTTGTTGATGATACAATAATGAAAATGCAAGAAAAATTGCTGTCACAACGCCCCCTTCCGGTGGAATATCCCCAAATTCAATTAAGACCTGCAGGCCATATACATAACCATACAAATACAATTTGGTTCAATTCTATGCATAACCTCATACAGTTTTCAATGACACAATAATGAAAATGAAACAGAATTTGCTATCACAGCGCCCCCTTCCCGCGGAATATATCCCTAAATTCAACTGGGACCTACTGGCTATAACCAAAACCATACTTATGAGATTTGGTTAAATTCCATCCATAACCTCATTCACTTTTCGATGATAAAATAATGAAAATGGAAGAATAATTGTTATCACAACGCCCCCTTCCGGCGGAATATCCCCAACTTCAATTGAGACCTGCAGGCCATACACAAAAACATACATAGAAAAATTTGGTTCAATTCTATGCATAATGTTACACACTTTTCAATGATAGAATAATGAAAATGAAACAACATTTGCTGTCACAGCTCCCCCTTCCGCCGAAATATGCCTAAATTCAACTGGGACCTGCTGGTTATAGCCAGAAGCATATTAGAAATTTGGTTCAATTCTATAAATAATTTCATACACTTTCCGATGATACACAGAAAACATATACACGGCGACACGGACAG
The DNA here is from genome assembly GCA_963931845.1 of Maratus michaelseni. Lineage (NCBI taxonomy): Eukaryota > Metazoa > Arthropoda > Arachnida > Araneae > Salticidae > Maratus > Maratus michaelseni. The sequence continues at coordinate 412,298,089 of OZ007587.1, forward strand.
ACAGATATTTTGTAAAAACATATTTTTCGCGATATCTGACCCTTAAAATGCGTAAATAACTCGAAAACCAAATGTCGAAAAAATTTTCGAGTACAATACTTGCTTCTATTGTCGATTGAAGAAAGTTAAACAACCCTGAAGAAAACGATTTTCAATTTGCTCTCAGAAATCAATCGGAAACTCATTTGTCAGTATCTATTTTACATTATTGTAGAAAACATTGCTTATTGTTGATATAGATTAAAAAAAACATGCTTGAAAATTACTTTAAAAGTAATTAAAATTACCGATTGATTTCAAACTAATTTCATTCGAAAGTACGTTTTTTCCCGATTCGATGATATGAAAATTTAAATTATGCAATGATTAGAAATGATGTAAGAGCAATAAAAGGGGGGCCATAGAGCCTCTCTTTTCCATCATTATGTACATTTCTTAAAATAAGCACTAGTTTCGGCAATTGTCTAAAAAACAATTAATTTTTTTGACAAGGATGAAAAAGTCCATATAATACTGTTAAAAATTTGAAGCAAACTGTCCAGTCATTGAACCGTTTCTTATAGAAAAAGGTTACGTAGCCGTACTTATACATTATTCTGACCATAATATGGACAATAATATGGTCAGAATAGCGCCAAATGTCGGTTATGTAACCATTTCCTATAAAAACGGTCAAATGACTGGCCAGTTTGCTGCTCATTTTAACAGTGTAGTGAAACAAATATGAATTAGACACTAACAAAATTCATTTTCTCATTATAGATTAAGTATTTTAAAATGATTTTTCATTCAAAACAATGAAACATCAAACTGAATTTCCGAAGAACGATCTAAAATTATGAAATAAATTAACTTTCTACAAAATGTTAAATTTTTGAAAACAACAATAATATTCAGAAAAGTGATTAACTACAAAAGACGTTTAAACATTCCATTTTTAAAATAACAAATGCAAAGACAAATTATATAGATTATTTACGTAATTGTGTTTCTACAAAAAAATAAATTAAATTAAATTCCTTGCTTTTATAGTCTTAAATATTAACAGAAAATGTTTGAAAATACTTTATCACACAACACTGACAGATATGTTTTGACTGCATGCAAGATCAACACGAACGAAATAAACATAAATGCCCCAATTTTCTTCTGCATTTCTGCACGAATAAAACAATTTTCGTGAAATCTCAGAAACTTTCAAAGAACACGCTTATAGTCAAATTCGAAGAAAAAAAAAAGCGATTCAATTTATTCATGGAATGTTTCTTTCTGTGAAGGAAATATGTCTAAAAACACTTGTTTTATCATTAAATATATGTTTTTGTTTCAGATAAAGTAGAAGCAGATATTCCTTAATATGCACAGCTTATTTTACTTTCGTAAACAAGAATTTATGTCACTGAACATTTTTCAGCTATATTTAGTTTTCTCGAATAGCAACAATTATGTTTGAAACGTTGCTATGCATCAAAATTTATGTTTCATTTAGAAAAGAACTAGTGTTACAATAAACATTTAGCTTTTAGCATATGATGCTATTCAAAATCTGTTACAAAATTATTATTTTGCATTCCTTTTCACCTTTTTCTCAAAGGGTTACTTTAAAATGTCTACATTAATTATAAATTTGATTTATTTTATCAAATTAGAAAAAATGAGCTTCTCATTGGATTAAACTAGAAGAAAGAAATCATAAATACTTACTCCCCCAAGAATAGCAATGTTCAACCAATATGTTGGTTGTGAATTAGCAAAATGTAGTTTTCTTTCTGAAGAACAAAAATACCAGAAATTACTTGTTAAATTGAATTTATTCTTGCTTAAAATTAGAATAAAAGTTATTGTAAAGAAAGAACTATGCATAAAATGATGCAATGTTATGATGATTCAAATATGGTTGATGCAAATGTATTATATGATAATTATATATATATTAGGTAACAATACGTAAATACTGTTAATTTACAAGAGTGGTCTTCAAATTTATCACCCATTCTCAAAAATGTACCCTCTTTCGTCCGTATGTCTCAGAATACGAACCATAACTGTTATAGATTCATAAAATATTACATGCTGTGGAAAAAAATGATTATTAGTGGGTCATCTTTGGGTCACCATGGGTCAAGCTAATTTTATCCTAAAAACGTCTCAGACGATTTGAATTAAATTTTGTATCCTTCGGTTTTTGAGCACGAGCAAATCATTGGGATAGTTAACATGTTCGAGAAATTTCGATTTTTTGTATCCTGCATTTTTTGGGCACGAGCAAATCATTGGGATAGTTAACAAGTTCTATGGTTTTCGGGCACGAAAAGACAGTTGGGCTAGGTCACATGTTCGAAAAAATTCGATTAATGGGTCGTTTTCGTCATGATATTTGAATACAAAATAATTTTGACCGAGCATAGCTTGGTCGTCCCTGCTCGGGATTGAAATTATGTGTAGTTTTTATGTGAAATAAAATGAATAATTTTTCTGCAAATTTGTGTTTTTGCAATACTTACAATTGAGATGCTGATAATTATGATTCATCTTCTTGTTTACTATCAAATGTTTCTTTGAGCACAAACACTTGTTGGCCTTCCAGAATTATTTACATAAGCACATGCTACGCTGCCGGTAGTTTGACACTTGTCTAAGATGGCATTTATTGCACGCTTGAGTGACATCGTGTTACCTCAAATGTTTTTCCGCAAATTGTTTGGGTGACGGAACACAAAAAGTATAATTATTTTCAATTAGGACTGTTTGCTTGGTAGTTAATGGTGATGGATTTATATTTATTAATTTAAGACAAATCTTAAAATAATTATCTAGTGTAAGGGAACATTGAAGAATAAATAAAATGCAGTTAGTGATATCTTTAGAACTCTTTAATTAAAAGCTTCTGTGAGGCGTTGTTTCAATAACTTTATTATTTTTTCTCTTGGCAGGAACCAAATAAAAAAATCATGAAGAACCACATAAAAATGTCAATGAAAAAAATGAATTCTTATTATCCTATTTTTTTTTATTATTCGCAGATATTTGCATAGTTTTATTTTTACTTTTATCTCGGAAATGTAAAAGTGGTTCAAATATTTTTAAGAAAAGACGATATTGTATTAATTGTATCTTACTAAGTATGCGAATTTTAATGAAACTGCAATTGAAAATTTTTGAGCAAACATTAATATTTTAAACACACCGTTAGAAAAAGAAAGGTATACTCAATAATTGTTTTATTTATTTATTTTTAATTTGCGGATGCGTCAGTTATGAAATGCTTAAAGCGGAATCGAATGAAAAACAGTTCTGATTAGTATAAATATTTTTTAAAGAAAAGATATCGTTAGAACCGGGAGGAGAAGGAAAGCTGTTTCGTGTTTTTCTTTTTTGTTGTTACTCTACGGGGGGATCTGGTGATCTTGAATCTGGCGATTTCAAAATGTAAAAAAAAAAAGGAAGCTCCGCTTTCGCTAGAATGAAGATCCGTGTAAACTCGTAAAAGTACAGACACAATCGTCAAAAGTCAAAAATGGGCCATTTTACGATGCTTATTGCTTTTTTTAATAATATCTCGGCTAATTATCAAAACATAAAAAATCTGAGTTTCAGGTGCGTTCGAACTTTCTTCGTCTATCGTCATCCAAATGTTATACCACTACATGCGCTACATTTCCCTATCGTTGACAACAAACAGACAGGCAGATAGATGGGTAAACATATAGATTGCCCGAATCCTTTGTAAGTCTGAAATAAATGATTAATTTATGGGAGTTTACAGCAGTTGCAATTTTGAGGTTACTTTTTTATATTCTTTATGAATACATTTTTGTTTACTAATACGAGCAGGGAAGACCGAGCTATGCTCGGTCAAAATTAAACTTGAGTTCAAATATCATGACCCATAACCAAAATGGCCAACTAATTGAATTTTCTCGAACATGTGACTTAGCCCAACAGTCTTCTCGTGCCCGAAAACCATAGGATGCAGAATTTAGTGTAAATAGTCTAATCCGTTTTTAAGATAAAATAGCTTGACCCATAATGAAACATGACCGAAATGACCCACTAATCGAAATTTCTCGAACATGTGACCTAGCCTAATAGTCTTCTTGTTCCCTAAATCTGTAGGGTGCTAAATTTATTTCAAATCCTCTGAACCATTTTTAATATAAAATAGCTTGACCCATAATGACCCATGACCAAAATGACACACTAATTGAATTTTCTCGAACATGTGACCTAGCCCAACAGTCTTATCGTGCTCGAAAACCATTGGATGCAAAATTTAGTGTAAATTGAGCCGCTTTTTAGATCTTGACCCACAATGACCCAGAAATGACCCACTAATCGAATTTTCTCGAACATGTGACCTAGCCCAATGATTTTTGCGTGCCCGAAACTCGTAGGATACAAAATTTAATCAAAATCGTTAGAGCCGTTTTTTAGATAAAATTAATTTGACCCGCTTTGACCCAAAAATGACCAATAATCAAAAGTTCTCGAACATGTGACCCAGCCCAATAGTCTTCTCGTGCACGAAAATAGTCGGATACAAAATTTCGTCAAAATCGTTTGAACCGTTTTTTAGATACAATTAGCTTGACCATGACCCAAAATGACCCAAAATGACCCACTAATTGAATTTTCTCGAACATGTGACCTAGCCCAACAGTCATCTCGTGCCCGAAAACCATTGGACGAAAAATTTAGTGTAAATTGAGCCGCTTTTTAGATCTTGACCCGCAATGACCCAGAAATGACCTACTAATCGAATTTTCTCGGACATGTGACCTAGCCCAATGATTTTATCGTGCTCGAAACTCGTAGGACACAAAATTTAATGAAAATCGTTAGAGCCGTTTTTTAGATAAAATTAATTTTACCCGCGTTGACTCAAAAATGACCCACTAATTGAAAATTCTCGAACATGTGACGCAGCCCAATAGTCTTCTCGTGCCCGAAAATGGTCGGATGCAAAATTTCGTCAAAATCGTTTGAACCATTTTTTAGATACAATTAGCTAGACCATGACCCAAAATGACCCAAAATGACCCACTAATCGAATTTTCTCGAGTATGTGACCTAGCCCAATGGTTTTCTGGTGCCCCAAAACGGTAGGATGCGAAATTTCGCCAAAATCGTTAGAGCCGTTTTTAAGATAAATTTTGCATATATATATAACCACACACAAGATTTTCTCGTATTAGAATATATGATTTACATTATCAATTAAAACCAGACTAACGTAGTGAGATCATAATAGATTAAAAATAACCCCGGTAAACGTTAAGATTATTTTAGCAGTAATGAACTCCGGGTTATAAAGGGAGGGACATTCCCCCCACCCACCCCTCAGGGAGTATCGTTATGTCTCAGCCAGGTAGAAAACGTTTCTTTTATAATTATATCAATGGTGTAGCATGAAAGTTCTCCTATCCACAGTGTCTTTTTCACTTCACCCTCCAAAAGAACCCTCTCCCTCAGAAATATGCGTGAATTCAACATTGATTTTATGTATATTTAAGGTACATTATACCACGGCACGAGCAACGCTAGTTTACAAGTAATAAACGAATATAGCATACGTATAAACATCTAAACTTGTCTACATTGCAATTAGAGAAACACAGTATCTATATATATATTTGTCTTACGTGGCGCGAAAACAGGGCTGAATTTGTAACTTATGATTTGGCAACAACTGTAGTTTCCAGAGCTCAGACCAATGAACAGACTAGATTGTGTTAGATCAGCTCCACCTCCGCCCAATATGGCGGTCAGTGTGAGAGAAGTGAAACCATAGAATGAAACTCAAACTTGCAATTATTAAAAATAAAATAACATGTACGTAATCCAAAGCGTCTGAGATGATTCCTCATTTTAATTATGAGCAATATCGTTAATTTCAAATGAACTCTCAACTCTGATTTAGAATTCATTTACGAATTTCAATCACTTAAAAGACAGAGAAAAAAAAATCAACTGTCTAGATATCACCTGCCGCCATCTGTTGGTGTATTGATGAAATAAAACAAACTATCTTCCTATAACGTAGTTTTTTTTCTAATGAATTTAAGTCGTGCTGTACAGAAAATTCTTTTTTCATAGTATTTAAATGATTTATATGCCCATTCGTAGCGCCAAATAAATGCATTTTCAGTTGTGTTTTCAATGGAGAATTACTTCTTTACATTAAAATAAATTGTCAATTTCATATGTTCAAATGTTTTATGGTAGAACTTATTTCAGCTAGAATTGCTGAAAAAAAGGGGCGAGCGAGCTGTGACCGCGAAGCGGTCTCAATGTGAATTGCTTTGCAATTCACGGGGGGTTGGCGAGCGTTAGCGAGTAGGGGGCTGAGCCCCCTAGTTTTATAGAATTTTTGAATCTGCAGATCATTGCCCTTAATCTCAGCTCTACAAGTCAATGTTCATTAATCTCACTTTGCATAACATCGCATAATATGTAATTGCGCAGAATCCGGAATTTATTTTTTTAAGTTCTTTATATTATTATAAGCATATAAGATTTCTCGAAGCTTCTGGAAATTTTAGAAGTGTCAGATTAAACACCGTTTTATGCAATGGCATTCCAATGAACTACTTATTCTTATAAATTTATTCAGAATGAAACATACATGAAGCCCCCGTTATCACTTTAATTTTATGTGTTCAATTTTAGGCTTTCCATTTCCAGTAATTATACTATTTTCTGGATTAGAAAAGGGGAGATGGGGGATGAATGGGACAAGGGATCGATGGGACGTTCTGAATATTTCAGGCAATAAACTTTTTTTTAGTTGCTTCCTATCCTCATAGATTTCACTACCATAGTGTTTCCATAACCAAAAGCAAGACCACATGGCTGTTTTCAGTTTCCTTCAAATTTGCATTTCCTGAAAACTGTGCTTAAAAGTAATTTTTTTTACATTTGAAGTTACTTAAATATCTTATGCAATATAAACAATTAAGATATGTTGTATTTTTTATTTCAAGGCTCTATATTGGTAATTAAAATGAATGAATATTAACCGTTGTGACAAAATAATTTTTGATACAAAATGACTGACAATTGAATATATGCATCATGGGGATGATTGGGACATTTCAAATGGGGTGAATTGGATTGTCTCATTCATCCCTAGACGATGCTGAAAAATATATTTATTAGCTAAATAGCATTATATAGTTTGATAAATTAATAATTTATGGTAATTATTCTTTTAACATTTTATCCTCATTGTAGCCATCGTCTTCAGCCATTAAGTGCTTCCGCTTATGGACCTCTTAAGGCAAAGCTGAGATGAGTCCAATATGATTGGCTAACAAACAATCCTAGAGATCATATTACAATTTACAATCTCTCAGCTTTTGCCAAGGAGGCATTTTTGTCAGCTTTTAGTCCTTAATATTGAATACGGGGAGGGAAATGTTTGTGTCCCATTCATCCCTGCTGTGGGGATGATTGGACATAGAGGAACTTTTTTTAAATTTGATAATATATTTCTGTATAATAATAATCTTGAATAAATATTGTGCATAAAATGTAGTCAAACACTTAATATATGAAATATGATATATAATATATTGATAATAACTTAAATAAAATATTTGAAATAAATATTTTAGTGACAATGTCCCATTCATTCACCATCTCCCCTATATGTATGGATACGTTTTCTACTGTAATATCATTAGATTAACCATATTTCCTTGTACAGGAAATTTTAATCCTGCTTTAAAGTAATAGTTACTTTTCAACCACTTAATATCAGTATCTTTCATAAAGTGGTGTTTAACAAATATACTTACACAAATATAAACATCTCTTATGAGACTTACATCCAATTTACACATCCAACAGTTTTATAATTTTCGTTTGAAATCTGTTGGATCATTATATAGTCGTTGAAAGATAGCTTTTATTCAAATAAATCCTCGTATTTTTCAAAAGAAAAATATATTAAAATCACCCGAATGTAATTTATTTTGCTCAAAAGATATTGTGTCAAAATAGTTCAATTAATTTTTTTCACACCCTTTGAAATACAGTTACTAGGCAACCGTTAAATGAAAGAGGAAAGAAAGGAAATACATTGGAAAATTTGTACAAAAGAAGAAAGTGAAATGTTTCGCTTTCTCGAACTCATGCATAAAATTTCATAATAATTTAAACAAGCAATTTTGAAATTTTAATACGTGTATTGGTAAATTTTCAAAGCGATTGAAGATATTTACAACTACCATATCGAAAATTTATCTTCCATAAATTTATGTTTAAACAGTTATTCAAATGTGCCATTTTCTTTTCAGAGAATAATGAAATTTTAAAATTGTCTGAATTGTCATAGAAAAGCATTATGACATAAACAGAAATCTTATATATATTTCGAACGAATGATACAAATTTAGCCAAAAACTATACAGCTAAATCTGGATATCCAACCAATAAACCTGCCTAATTATACTTTAAACAGATGCTTTTTGTGCAGTTATTGCGAAAAAGACAGATAGAAAACAAATAAACAAACAAACATAAACCAAAAATGTTTTCAGTACTTTTCATCTGTCGTTTCGGTAATAAAGGAAACAAGATTTCGATATACTCCACTGTTAGAAAAAACTGAAGGGTTTATAGAAAGAAATAAGAGTTTTCTATTTTAAAACGTTACTTTCACATCATAAATTATTAAAAAATATATAAATGTTTATGTAAAGTTGGTACATGTAAAAATATGATTTGTTTTTTCATTTGTAAATGCATAACCGTTATTTTTAAAAGTTAAAGATAGATCAAAAACAGTCAGCACAGGTTTTTAGATTTTTGTTTCATATTATTACATTTAGCAGTACATAATTATGTCAGGTATTTATTACATTATCCTAATTTACTAAGTTGTTCAGTGATGCAAGAAATAAAAGCAGGCTATTTTATGCGAAACTGTTGAACGGGAATGACATATTGCCTTTCAATGAATAAATCATTTATAATTTCCAAGCCTAAGATGAAATATGCGGGTCAGTTATACATTTAGTGATGCCAATTCACATAAAGCATTAATAACAATTCCCTTCAATAAATACAAAGTGACAAGTTCAATTTATGACAGGATGAGACTTTCGTGATATATCATGTAGAGCGTAATATGTTTTCTAATTAATGAATTCAACTGATTTCAGTATAACGTTATTTTCTACTATAAATTCGCCTAATTTTTTAACGCTTTACGGCTGTATTAAAAAAATTAATAAAGTAGATAAAGTGTATTTTAGAATTCCGAAAATGAGAAATAGTAATAACTTTAAATGATATACTTTTTGGAATTAGATTTAATTTTAATATCACTTATTTTGTAAGTACTTGGGCAATCACTTTGAGCAAAGTCAATAATATTTTTAAAAAGTTACACTAGCGTTATATTAAAAGTAACAGTAATTCACAGTAACAGTATCTGTGATAGCATAGCAGTAACAGTAATATAAAATTTATTAGTGGCTATAAATTTAGTATTATTAATTTTTATAAACAATTTGTACTAATATTATTAATGCACGGAATATCAATATCAGCATCAGCATCAGAAACATCATCTATTATAAGATGCACCACAACAGTAAATAAATTATTACAAAGGGCATTAGACTGTTTTCAGCAGTAGTAGTGTAGATAGTTTAGATGGGTAATATTAATGTTGTCTTAGCTAACCTGTCCATAACAAGGATGTTCAGGATAATTGAGCAAAAACTTTCATATGTTACATATTATTTTTTAATATGCTTTCAAGGTTATGTTTTAATATTTGTTTTTCAGATATAAGTGCCAAACACTGATACCAATCAATATTTTGCAGGAACATGAAGATACATCCATCATAACCACTGCACTGTGTGCAGGAAGAGATTGCAGACATCAGTAGCTTCCCTTTAAGTTTACATTTTGCAGTGTAAAAAAGATGTAAGATGCTGATCCTGAAGTTGTCACACAATGTGTCGAAAGAAAGATTTTCACGACATAGATGGAAATTGTATGTATTTTTCCAAGGTATCTTAACTATGTACATTTTTCTAATAAGCCCACAACATGAGAAACCATATATGTTTTCCCTCATATATAGTCTAGCCCCGTTTTTAGAAATACATAAATGTATCGGGAAAATAGGAAGAACAAGTGAAAAACGAAAATCAGTAACTGATGAAAAAAATTGTTATGGACATCCAATTTTTTATATTGTCGTAAATTATTTTATTCGTCGTGTCAGCAATATTCTGAGGAAAATTGTTTTTAAAACAAATTGGACTCGATAGATATGTATGCTTTTAATAATTTGTATAATTTTTAACATTTTCTAGTAAAGTCATGATTCCGCTATATCCCGCAAAATCGTTTGGAAGATTCCACTTCTGTAAGCATTCGAGGAGTGAGAATCGTTGGGATTACCTACGCCAAGGTGTGACTTTGGCAGTTAACAATATTTGATTACATGAAAGTCCACGTAAAAAACTCATTCTTCTACATCAATATTTATTTAAAAAATTCAATAATTCAATTTAATAATTCATTTAAACATTGTAATTGTTTTTTTTTTAATTTCAATGGCACCAATAGAATTTTACGTGAAAATAATAACAAGGTATAATGAAATAAAAATTTGGGCTTTCGTATACCAAATGTCACCAATGTCTAAAAAAAAACACTTTGTCACAGTGTGAGCGTGCAGGACGGTTCGCTAAACGAATGGCATCTTTTTTAGCACAGTTTAGAATGTGAAAAAAGTGTAGACGCTGATCTTGAAGTCGGCCCACCGGCAAGGAAAAAAGTAATAGAACTAACAAGGGTTAGACCATATCTGGATCATGGAAATACGAACAAAGAGGGATTGACATCTCCCAAAAATGGTGAAGCTCTAACTGTAACCGTTTACGTAAAAGCTTATTACTGCCCGGACACATATTAAAAAGTAAATTTGAATAGGAATTTCCTCCTTACTTAAACTTTTTGTATAGCAGAATATCTGTCATAAATAAGGCTATACTATCTATTTGTGTTTACTGTTAGAAGTTTGCTTCAGTGACAGTCAGGCCCTGCGGTTACGCCATATTGGGACAACATAACCAGCTATTTTGCATGAATAAGGCGAAAATGACTATTCAAATTTACTGGTGGAAGTTTGTTGCAGTGGTAATCAGTCACTTCACTCGCAACTGCTCGATACTACATTATGTGTCTCCTCCTCTCTATTCATCGATTCATTATCTGAACATGTACGTTATTTGTACAATACTGTATTACACTTTTTTCATATTGTAAATTGCATATAAATGGATGTTATTAGTTAATAAAAAAAGATTTACACAAATATGTGTCGTATTGCTTCTTTGCTAATATTTAAAGGCTCTGTTTAGAGTTTATATTTTGTACAACTGTTTAAATTATGTTAGAAAATGTAATCATTAAGTGATAATAAATAACTGGATATGAAGAATATCTATAAATATATTTATTAAGTACATCATTAAGTATCATTAATTTACATTATTTTTTTACTCCAGCAAATAGAAGAACTCTGGCTCTACATGACATTTGGAGATTCTGACCAAGTGGAATGGTGTAATCTAGGTCTGTTTATGTTTGAATATTTATGTCATATTTATTCGTGTGAAATTTTTTATAGAAAGGCAGTCATATAAACATTATCTAGTTGTTTATAATAAACCCTTTTAAGATAGAGATTAAAAGCTATGTTAATAATATATCATCGTTATATCGAAAAAGAATCGAATGAGGTTTTTTAAAAACTAATTTCTTAACTCAAAACTGAAAACTTGAATTGAAGCCTTTAATGTCATCTATCAATTAAAAATATGCTGTTCTATGTTTTGATGGCTTTTTTTACTTTATTCAGCAGACCGATTGCTAAAAAGATCTTTGGGAGCGAGAAATCACGGTACATACTGTCCCTAATTTTGAGCACTACAGTTTTCAAAAATAATCTTCGGCTTATTTAATCGCAGAAATCATTGAAATTTTGAATATTATAAGATGAAGATTACTATTGAGAGATATTGGTGCACAAAAGTTAAAGAACGCATGTTGTTTAGAAGTGTTGTTGCATAGATTTATAACACTATTTCTGCTAGCCGCTTACGATCATTGTCGATAGTAGGATGTGTTATTATTATTTTGAGTAATTTTTGACACCTGACAAAAAATTCAGCGAAACAACTTTATATTCTTAATTAAAATTACATATGAAGGAAAAAATTACCTTAACCAGATATTAGTATTTGAATATTTCTATCTTTTTTTTATCATTTTAAATGAGTTGCTTAATAAATGATTATTATCATAAACACTAGTGTAAAGTTAATGATTATAGATTTTAGATTTTACAGCGAGGCAGCCAAAAAAATTTGATAGAATAAATACTGCAATGAAGAATTACAAATACTTGATATAGGGCTAAAAATTTGGGCGCTTTAGTGTCATATTATTTGACAAGTTTTTTACATATTTTGATAGAATATATATATTTATTATTAATCAGTGACTTAACAATTAAAGTATAAATAGTTTACATATTGACATAGTAAACTAAGTATTGTTCTAAAAACGATTGCTAATTTTTAATTTTCATTAATGAAGTATTATACATCAAATCATTTATAGCAAAATCTAACGCATTCCGATTTTTTTATATATAACATAATTATATACCCTGTAAGAAATGTTATTCTGATTTGAACCAACTTTTCATGATGCAGTAGCTGCAACCATTTCAAGGTGAAATCTCGTTCCAAAACTTGGATCTATGGTTCAATCGGAGCTCCGAATATTGCACTTGGTTGCAATGGCGGATATTAGGAAGGGTGATGGTGAGATCGCCCACCCTCAATTGTTCTAGTAAAGTGTCTGCAAACCGACTTTAGGTGTTTGCGCAGGAAAGGGTCTGGTCCACATCCTGGCCCATGAGTTGGGTCTGATCAAATTTCCATTCACGAATCTTGGTGCTGGGTTTGATCTTGATTCTTTCCGCGTCGTGTGGGTCCTCATCAAGACTCTGGCCGAGTCGGGCAGGACTATATTCTTGTACTGGACGAGCCTAACCTTTAGCTTTTCTATCGCGCCGGCGGGCAAATACATTTTTTGTACGGACCGTGCTGAGCTCGGGTCGAACTTTTAGCTTTTATAGTGTGCCGAGCCAACAATGTTTTTATGGGTCGAACAGGATCCAGGCCAGGAGAGTTTTGTCCTTGTAGACTTCTGACAGACATATATAAGCGAGTTTAAATAAGATTTTTAAATACTGCTTTCATCCAGCATTCCATACCTCCTTAATATGTTTCTTTAATACGTTTCAAAATATTTTTTACAAAATTACAACCGATCTTAGATATAATGAAACAAGCAGTCTTATACCCATTTAGTCGTTTTTACATAATTCTTAAACCTGGCGAAACATCAAAGCTTAAAACTGTCTCTATGAGTGTTGGGCTTAAAATAATTGAGCTTTTGTGCGACTTCGGGAAAGTGATGTCCAAGTGCCCTTAATGTCCCTAAGTGCCCTCAAATCCTCAAGTGCTCTCAATAGTGGGTCTAAGAGGGTGCGACGGGGCGATCGCCCCCTCTCCCTTGGTGCTATTAAAGTGTCTGCAAGGCGTCAGTAGAGGTTTGTGCAGGAACGGTCCTGGTATGAAAACCCAGCTCGAGCGTCTGTTCGAGCGGCATGGCTCTGTTTTCATTCACCAGTCTCGGGCAAGGCCTGATCGCCACTCTCTACGGGTCGAGCAAAGCCTTACTGTTTTCTGCAGACTCAGGCCGGGCCGGGTCAGATATATTTTTTCGGGTCAAGCCTGACCAGGACTTTATTCTCCCTGGAGTTCTGCACGGGCTGAAATTTCCAGCCCTGATATAAAAACTAAATGTTCAGCCCATGTCCTACACAAGCCATATGAAAACCTTTATTGGTACAGCCTGGACCGTGAAGACCTCTAACTATCCCCCTCGAGTCCATGTAGAGTTGGCGTTTTATTTACTTATTTTTCTAAAAAATATAGTAATGTTTTACATTTCGTTAGCGAAATCTTTAGAAATTTAATTTTGTTTAATACATTAGAGATATAATTTTTAAAATATACTGTTTTTTCTGTGTACTGGACATATCATTAAATAGTTGTTTGAATTCTTCCACATATAATAACTATCCCAAAAATCAAGATCGTAAATGAAGCATTTCTGAATTATTGAATCTTCGAAAAAATTGATTGTGATTGTTCGACCAGCAATGGTTAATAATAGAGGAGCGTCAATTAATGTCACAATTTTTAAATTTGGGTTTATGTTCCCCCAAGCCACGACCAAAGATGCTAGCACACGGCATGGTCTAATCGCTTACATCTGTTTTTAACCTTGGCACTGATGATGGAACTTTAAAAGCTCCGAAATAGCTGAAGCCATTTTCACATGTATTTCATTTGTGCTATTTTTACGTTGTTCCTTTATTTTTAATATCACTGAACAAAGTTAAATCTTACCATTTTAAAATGGTCTCTATGAGTATACTTAAGAGGTCTTAAAAAGTTGTGCCTTTGTATTACTTTGAGGAGGTTTGTCCCCATATACCCTTCTTATCAGGTAACTCATATTATTTGTACACGTTACTTAAAAAATGCTTGAAATTTATTCAAAACATGGAATCACGCACTTACAAATTGTATGAATGAACGTAATTGGCAAAATTGTAAGAAGAATCCTGCTTTTAAAACTGCATCAAATAGTTCTCTGTTTTTATTTTTTATTCTGTTTAGATGTTAATTTGAGTATTTTTATAGTTTCATATTCTACTCTGAAATTGTTTGAAAAATATATGAGCTATCTCATAAACAGGTCGCTACATGTTTTCATCCTTATATTTATTATTCAGTCATTAACAAATATTTAAGACCACACGATGTTTATGACAAGTTTTCGTACCACTTGCTAATCGCGATGGCAATCCAAAAGTTTTAAATTCCTTGTTAAGCCTACTAGGTACTCCTAGACGAACGCACATTCGCTGTGTGCTATGATCGTCTCCAGACATTGGTCGTCTTGATCAACTTGATCGATTTCTTGCAGTAAATATTTTATTTAAAACTAAATGTAAGCAATTCTGCTGTGCATAATACCATAGTGAAGCATCAAATACGAGGCGTGTTTTTTAATTAAGGGCCGTTTTGTTGTATACAGTGATAGGTGGCACGTGCGTAGCAACGAGTTCATGCGTCGTGTCTCGGCATTCCTTGGGAACAACTGTGCTCAGTTGCAGCTGTGTAGGTAACATGTAGGGTCTGTTCTGTGTCTTTAAAATGTTCAAGATTATCGAGTCGTCCGCCCCGCGTGAGGTACGGTCAAAACCCACCGAAAGCTACGCAGAGCGATTCAAAACAAATGATGAGGTATGCTGACAGAGGGAATTTTGCTATTCCATGACAATGGAAGTCCTCACACCATAGCTCAGACGCGAGCTTTATTGGACTGGAACACCCCTCCTACAACCCCGACCTTTTCCGAGCGATTTCCATCTTTTCCGCTAACATCAAACATCATCTCGGCGGCAACCACTACAACGATGACGAAAACGTGAAAACGGCCGTGACGTCTTGGTTATCGGAGCAGGCGGCAAGTTTCTATGAAGAGGGTATTAAATATATAGTTCTAAAGTATGATAAATGTTTAAACAAACTTGGCAGCTATGTTGAAAAATAGAGAAATTTATGCAGAATCTGAAAAAAAATTGGTTTTTGGAAATTTTCTTTCGTTTGGTTTTTATTTTCAAACGGCCCTTACTTAAAAAACATCCCTCGTAGATAGGATGTTTACTGCAAGTGCACGATTAGGTCGACCATACGCAACAACATCTCGAAACGACCACATCATCGGGAGTTCCCGATTCACTTAGATTCAAAGATTCACTTAAGAGTTCCTACAAGAAAATATAGACAGCTTTGTTTGCGGCAGGAAAAAATGAAAGTCTGATGACTGTATTAGGCGTTTAAGCATGGAATTCGGATTGGCATATCAAATATCAAGTGATCTTAAATGTTGTCATAAACTTCGAGTGGTTATAAACGTGTGTAAATCACTATAGTAACACATAATGGAATTTTAGAATTAGGTAATCATTTATCAAACATTCTGTATTTTCCGCTACCCTATAAGGCATAATAAATGTTCAAAATATTAATCACGTATCGATAATTAAATTTCAGTTTAGTATCGCAGTTTTTAAATATGCAGTTGTTTATTCTTATTCTCTGTAAAATCAACTGAGTGAAATTTAGCAAGCTCAAAGTTAAGTAATAAAAATAGTTTCCGTTTTCCTTCCTTAAGATTTAAATAAGCTATTATTAGCATTTGCAATAATCTTTTTGACAAAGTAGCAAAGGAATATTAAATATGAAAAAAAAAATCTTATATTTCTTTAATATTTAAATCATATATTTTTGCCTAAAGTCTTGTTGAATAATCATGTATTTCATGCAGATCTATACTTTATAAATGACAAGTAATATGGTACGTTGACTCATGGGAAATAAATATTTTATAGCTTACTCTAAATATCCTCAAATGTATTACGACATACCTGCATAATTCAGTTGCATAAAAAACTTTAGGATGAACTGAAATTTCTCGTGCATTACGATAAAGAATTTATTTTACAATGTAGAATTTTAAAAAGCAAATGCATTAGTACAGAGTATTTCTTTTTTAAATACAAATTACTTTTATTTAACTTTGTTTGAGATGCAAATATGAAAACAACTCAAAATAAAGCAATTTATGGCAATAGGGACATGGAATTCAAATAAATTGGTTATGTAACGTGTTATTTGTTTTTACTTTATGTAAAAGTAAAATATAACAGATTCAGGTCTTTGAAGATTTAAATAATAAGCATTTCACAAAAGATACATATTATTATTATCTTTTTCAATGGCAAATTTACTTTCAAGAGACACGTTTGTAGAAAAAACTATAGAAAGTAATTTATGCTTTAACATAATTATAACGAAATGAAGATATTCTTCACTTTAAGTAAATGATATGTTATATAAATTATGATTTTTATGATAATTGCAAACACGGTTTCTTGTACACATGCCTGTTTAAAATTAAGTTAATGTATATAAAGCTGTGGCGCGGTATATGTCATTATTTATTGTATTTTGTAACTGGAATATAATGATAACATAATGATAATATAATGATACATGTTTGGAAATACATACAAAAGCATTTGTATTGAATTTGTAGATAAATTTTAAAGTTGTCGTATCACATGTAATTGAGTGACAATGAAATAATTATAAAAAATGTTTCAAAATGTTGAAATTATGCTGAAAAAATCGCCTGTAGACTATAATGTATTTTCGATGATCAAACGAGCTTCGAATTTAAATTTTTCAATGAATGCCGCGAAAAAGTTTATATATGCCTGATTTAACAAAACTTAACATCATTAAACATTTATCATGTATTAATAATTAATTGAAAATACATCCGCCATTGATTTTAAAGTTATTCAGATGTTCAAAGACTTGTGAATTTCGAACGAACTAACGAAGCTTCCTCATAAAAGAACTCATATAAAATATTTTACCTTAAAAAAGATAAAACAACGTATTCTTCGATGGTAGGTTTTGTATAATGCAACATCATTATAATCGTCAGCGATTTTCCCCATAGGAATGGAACGGATTTCCTTTTTATGTCCCTATAAACGAACTATGAGATTTACATACTTCATTAACGAATTTATTCAAGATAACTGAAAGAGTAATACATTGTCTTAATTAGGTTCGAATTGGCTCAGTAAGGAGAAATGAGGTAAAATCGGATACATTATTATTAGTTTCTTCTTGAAACCATAATGTTCAACAGAATTTAATGGCACTTTGCGTAAGTACTCTGTCACACAGATATGCTCTACATATAAGGAATGACAGAGTTTACATTTCATTTTGAAATTGAAGAAAAATTTTACTTTACAATTTTAACTAAAATACGTAGTTAACAGTACTTCAATTATAAGTCGAATGATTTTATAATGATAATTATATTCCTTAAAAATAATAATTATATTCTTTAAAAATGATAATTCTATTCTTTACAATTTGAGTATAAGCAGAAAAGAAGATACCTCTTTATCAGCTTTAAAAAGATCATACTCAATCTTGTCCTTGTAGTTTTGAATGCCTTTCCTTCAAGCATTATTTGCCATTTCTTCAAGCATTGTTTTCGCATATTAGGTTTTTACCTCATATGGTATATGTTGTTCTAGCACAACATAAAGAAAATCGGAGAGCAAGCCGTAAAAATATATTTTTAAATGGCATTAACAGTTTAACTGTGGGTCATATGTCCTTATTAAATATACTATGAACAATAATAGGGGTTTTTTAAAAAATATATATGTTCGCATTTAAGAATTTTCTAAACTAGCAAATATTAAAACATAAAAACTGATTAGAAAACTTTCCAAATCATAAACTAACTGCACATATATACACATATGTTATATAGATGGATTGATTGCAATAAGTCTGTCTCTAAAGAAATTAAATTAATATGTTTTTATGTTTAAATTGCCTTCATATATTAGTCCTTTTTTTTCTCTGCTTATTACATTTTGTCTTTTAGTACATTTAACATTATACAACTTACAATATATGCAATACAACAACAATGTAATACAACAACATTTTTAAAGTTGTTTAAACAAACGAAAAATAATTACAACAACAATTTTTAAAACAGATAGCAATCGATCACTACTATCTATTCATTTAAATTGTAGAATCGTATATACATATAAATTTCGTAATTGGAGTGCCCTAAAAACTTTTCAATATTTTTTTCTCAAAAACAAAAGAAATTACGACCACTGTATTGCTAAAATATATATAATTTCGTAATGCACAAATAGAATATTTTATAATTAAAACTGTTATTTTAATTCAACATAATGTGTGTATTTCGAGAGAAAATGTTATTTATTTTTTTTCTTTGTAAGAGAAACTTTTATTTCTCTTTTAGATTTTAATTTTATAATTAAACTCTCTATGGAATCACAATCTCAATAAAGCTTTTAACTCTGTGAATTTTCGTAATTCTAATACAAACTTAATTACAAAATAATAACTATCTCATCATGGAGAATGTTACAAAATTATGATAATAATTTTTATTTCAAATAGACGAGTTCTAGAAAAGCACAAGAAATTCAGCATATTTTATTAATTTTAAAAACATTGCAATATTTATCTAGAAAAACTACAACTTGATTAACTGACATGTATCTACATTAAAAAAATAATAATGAAATAGATATTAATAATTTAATATATATACTTAAAAAAAAATAATGCTTTTTAGGAAATATGTCAAGAGATATTTCTAAAATTTAAAGAAACGTGTTGCAGAATCAGTGCCAAGAAGATTATAATCGGTTATACACAATAATGCACTGTTTCCAAAATGAGTTATTCAAAAATATTAAAGATTAAAATTGTATAAAATAATTAATAGTAATCAATATTTGTGATATAATTAACTCTTTGTATTAATGTTTGAATATTTTCCCCCACAAAAGATTTCATATTATATATTTTTGATGTTATCATTATATATTTACTCAGTCTTTTATATTTTCTAATTTTTGAGTGAAATATATTTATTTTGCAAGAATTCACACTCAAAATTACAGGATAAATATGCATGCGTTTTTTCAAATAAGTTTTTTTTAATTGTATTACGTTTTCTAGGATATTTTCCAGGGTGGTTTTTAAGAAAATATATCAGAAAATGACAGGCACATGGGAAATGATAGGAAGGCATTATATTGTAATTGAGATTTGCCAACATTTAAAAAAAATTATTATTATTTGAAATATTAAAACTATTTATGTTTTAAAATATCAAAAAAATATTTGCGTTGAAACTGCGTGAATCTTGTTTGTGAAATTTGTAAGAATCTTGTTGTATGAGAAATTTTCTAAACATTTAAAAGAAAATAATCGCAGTTTTCTATTAGTAAATTATACGATTTCATTATTAAACAATTTATTACGTAAGCTTTTATACATATATATATATATATATATATATATAAGTGTGATTTTTTGTACTTGAAAAATATTGCTTTGGTATTTTCATTTTCTTAATAATTAAATATTTGTATTTAGATTAATTTATAAGTTTTAACGTTAATTTAAGCTCCTCTTTTTAATTTTTTATTTGTGATGGATATTTGATTAATTATTTAAATAGAATTGCTAAAATATGAGAATAGAAGTCTTAAATTGCATAATGATAATTTCTTTTAAATCACTTTTTGTCAAAAATGATTTCGAAGTGTTAGACTATTTTAATACATTTTAATAACAGATATATAGACTGAATTCAATTTACCTTTATTAAGGGTAACACTGCATACAACGCTTGAAAAATGACTAATTTCAGATAATTGTTTTGAGAAAACTATATACATGGGAATGGAAATTGGCTTGGAAATCGCTAGCTCCCAGCGCATTGAAACAGGTATTCAAAGTTGGCATACAGCATAACTTTCACAATTTTCATCAAATAGTCTCCAAATTGGACCGTTATTTTCTGTACACTCCCGCAATAAAATACAGAAGCTTACTATGATTGGTAAAAATTTTTATTTTCAAATAATGTACAAATCCAAATTTCTCTCTATTCTAAACTAGTCGTTAGTGGCCACCGTTATACATACCCATCATGGATATGCTTAATATAAAATACGAAAATAAAACATGTGTAAACTATTTATAAAAGCAATTCGAATAAAGCATTGCAATTCGAATAAAATCGTGGCTTGATGGCGTCATAAACTTTAAATGCTCTACTACTGAATTGCGTAAAAGAAACATTCTTATAACTCCAAAAATGATAATCATATAAACTAACGGTTTACTGCGTCGGATTAAGCGTCTCATTTTTATTTAAAATATATCTTTGAATTGAAATTTGAATGAAATACAGGGTCATGAAAAATCGAAGAGAGTGGAAAATAGGATTAGAAATATCTCGGCAACTAATATACCGATCGACTTCATTTTATATGCAAAATTCATGTTTTTTATTGTCTTTTATAGTCATTTCTTTAAAAAAAAAAACTATTTCGAAAAATTTTATATACCTTTTATCAGAACGAATATTTCGAGAGTCCGAAAAAAATAGTTCCGAAGAATCGAGGTTACTGAAATTCAATAAGCTTCTTCCCATTATTACGTACTAAGTACATACCAAATTTTTTCAAGTCTCTATCTCAATTTGTTCGGGAGTTAGAGTGTTTACAGACACACAGACAGACGGAGGGCAAAATTTTTCTTTCTAAAAATATGTTTTTCGGAATCTCCAGTGTCTGAAACGTGTAAATCTTTCAAATTTTTTTTTTTCGATTTTCAAAACGATTACAAGACTTTCCCTATACTACGTATGATTGGTAAGTAAAAAAAAATATTAACAACTAACGCTGTTGTCGCTGCCGTAAAAGAATTTTTCGTGACTGGAGGACTTTCTCGGCTTACTATTATTATTAAGAAACTATTCCATTTAAACATATAAAAGTTAGTAGTTGTATAGAGAAATATCCGATAAACATGCTGACGAAGACATTTTTTTAAATAAAAGAATTATTTTAAGCGCTATTTAATGTTGATGTCGATCAAAGTAGTTCCATTAGAAAAAGTTTTGTAGGATCAAAAAATATGCATAGCAATTTAACCATCTACTGACGATCCAATTTAATCATACGTGACGAAATTGCGGTGTGCAGTGTGCAATATTTTTTTTTTAAAATATTTTTTCGAAATTTTATTATTTCAACAGATTTTTTTCACATTTCGAAATGGTAATTTGTTTACCTATTGTTGCCAAATTTTAAAACAGCGCAAATAAGAATATATATTTGCAATACAAAATATACTTACACGTGAATATTACAAAGAGAAAGAAAACTTAAAAATGATAATTAAATTATTACGCGTTAGAAGCAGTAAATGAAGAAAATTACGTCATATTTAACATGTCCAAATAATAATATTGTCAAACAGTTTCAATTTTATTCACGAGAGGTTTATTTCATATTTCTTTACCTATTGTTGTCAAATTTTAAAACAGCGCAAATAAGAATATTTCCATTCAATTGAAACGAGAAAGACAACTGTTTAAAATTATATCATATTCAAAACAATACATTTAAAATGTCTTACTTAAAACATTTTTCTGAAAGCGTCGTCATAAAATACCAGGAGCCAGCGACATTGTTTATTTAGATTTTTATACAATTTTATTTTTTAAAGTTTAATTCATCTTAGTTAATAAATAAGGAAAACAGCGCTTAGCTGTCTAGATGGCAGTTTATTCGGTCTTAAGAATCTACTAGTCTCCCGGTCAAAGAGTAAATAATTGCAACAAGATTACAGTAGACCACACTGTTAAAAATTTGCAGCAAACTGTCCAGTCATTTGACCGTTTTTCTATAAAACGGTCACATAACCGTAATTTAACTATATTCTGACCATAAAATGCGCAATAATACGGTCAAAATATAGTTAAATTACGGTTATATAACCGTTTTCTACAAAAACGGTCAAATGGCTGGACAGTTTGCAGCAAATTTTTAACAGTGCACCACTGGTCGTTAAATTATAATTCAATCGTCATTATCTTTTTAAAACAGAGAAAATTAGCTTTATTTTAGATCTTGGTGAGTCTAAATTGGACTTGGTGAGCGTAGATCGTAGTGGGGAAAACCCTCTAGTTTATTCACAAGGTAGTACCCATTTTTCAAATTTTTGCCATATTTATAAATATTAATACATTTTTCTGGTACTGTGTACTTCTATAGAACATTTGATTTATATTAACATTTCCTTTTCAGGTTCATTTGGAGAGCACCAGTTCTGCAAGCCGTGAAGAGATACATATTTGGAAACACCAAGCTGCCACAGTTCCAGCACCACCATTTTGTTTTTTAATAATAAAAGAAATATGTTAATTATGTTCAAAATTCCTATGACAATATTCAAACACTTTTACTTCCGATATATAATCTTCTGAAAAAACAGTTATAAAAAAACAATGATTTTTCAGTTGTCGTACGAAGTGTTACCACTTAAATAACTATTTCAGGAAAATCTTTTATCTTACAAGCAATAAAAAAGAAAATATAGCTATACCAAATTAGCAGATGACGAAAAGAGAAAAATGTCAAAGAAAAGGAACCGACAGACAAGACAAAATAATAAAAATATTTAGAATAAATATTTCGTATTACTAGAAGAAAAATCAGTAAAAGAAATATCATAAATCAAACAAAGAAAACTTGATGTGTTATGAAGGTTTTGGAAATGTTCTTTGTTATTATTAATTGTATTAGTTTTGTGAATGAAAAATATAAAATCTTGGAAATTTCAATAGCAAAGATGTAAGATAAATAGACATATAATTATTTGAATTAGTTTTTATTAAATCATTGAGAAAAACATAGATGATATCAGTTTTTGATCATGCATGTGATCCATAATTACAAAAAAGAAGATATGTTTAATTAAATTGTCATCTAAACTGGTTATGCTGTTGGCAAAAAAGGAGGTTTTGGGAGACAAGAAGAGGAGAGATGTGAGCACATGAGAGAAAACTTTTGTTTTTCGTTGTCATATTATAATCTTTAATCTGAGTAGTTAAAATATACTACTTTTATTTCATGATAATACAGGTAATTCATTTTGACTGAGATAAATCTATACTAATATTATACTTAAGAAACGTTTGTTGTTTCTTTGTTTGTTGGAAGTAATCTGAGAAACTAACGAACTGATTCATATTTAATACTTTGAAAATTTTCCAGAAAAACTTTCTCATGCCTCGCATTCATAATATTCAAATTTTAATTGCTTAATAGGCGAATAGCCAACATAGGGAAAAAGTACCCAAGCCGGGACTCGAACCCGGGTCATCAGTATAGCGCACTGACGTTCTACCAAATGAACCACGATTGATTTCGTGTTTGCCCCAGTGTTGGCGGATCACGGAAAATATTTCATCTTGTGCTGCGTTTGTAGCCTTGCCAATATGTTATGGTGAAAAAGTTCCAGGCTGAGTATCGTTCCCACGTCGTTCAGTTGGTAGAACGTCAGTGCGCTATACTGATGACCCGGGTTCGAATCCCGACTTGGGTACTTTTTCACTATGTTGGCTATTCGCCTATTAAGCAATTAAAATTTGAATATAACGAACTGATTTTAATAAAATAACGTGAATGTCTCCGCTCCAAAACAGGCTATATTTTGCGTGAGTTCCTCTGTCCTCAAGTGGGAACAAAAATCGTTCTAAAACAACCTTTTCTTTTAAACTATTAAAGATAACAACTTTAAAAAATGACATTGTGGTTATTTCGTTTAGCACGCTGATGCATTTCCTTTTAGGACAATACTTGAAGAACAAAGCTCACGCTACAGAGGTTCACGTTATGTAGTAGAATTGCTGAAGTAATTTTTATGTTATCATGATTCTGCAAATTAATTATGATTCAGCAAAATATTTTGTTATGACCTAGCTATCACTGCAACTACATTTGTTTTTCTCTTTGTCACATTATTTACATTTTTTCTCTTTGTGGTAGATCTCTCTTGAAATAACCTAAAAGTAAAATCTGTATAACTATGCATTATTTTTTTGTAAAAGTGGTACGAATTGAATAAAATAATAGTCGAGAGTGGCAGCCCTGTTATTATGGTTCTGCAAATCGTGAGATGTTCATGAGGAAAATCGAAATCAGGTTTGATTTTGTCGGAAAAATTAACACTCGTAATGAACACTTTTCATTTTTTAACACTTTAATGTATATCTTTTTTTTAAATTTCTGAATAAAACTTAGTAAAATATTTTTCAATCATTTTTAGCTTAAATTTTATAAGAAATCTTTATCCAGTAATGAATTAAATAAAACCTTGAATGTCATTACGTTTTCAAAAATGCTTTCATGTAGAGGAGGGGAAATGGGAGGGGACGTCAGGAGGACTGGCAGAAAACTATTTTTGCTTAACTCATGTAACAGTCGCATTTTCTATAATAAAACAAGCTTTTTTAATAAAAAGTTCAATAAAAAGTTTACATATCTAAAGAAATATCTAAAAAAGAAATAGTCTGTAGCGATGTATTATCATATGATATCCACGCAGTCTGGAATGAATTAATACATGATTGATTAACCTCTACTTGTTTTTGAAATGTTGAATGACCTTCCCCATCCCACCTTATATTACATACCCTTGAAGTAAAATGGTTTGTCCGGGCAAGCTAGAAGACGCGAAGTGACAACAACTCAACTTAACTATTAGTTTTTCTCTGATGATGACCGAGTAAGTTCGGTTGAAAACGTTTTGATTTTAAAAGGACTTTAATGTGCTTTTAAATGTTTTTATGTATGTTTTTACTCACCTTCAAGCAATATATTTACATTTATTTGTATCTTTATGCATTTCAAGCCTTTTTAAGTTGCTAAAATGTTTTTAAGACGTTTATTTTATGATTCTTTTTGCACTTCGAAGTCTATGTTTTATAATATAATTTTGCTCATTTTAGGAGATATAATAAAAAGTTTTGATAAAAACTTGCGAATGCGTAAGAAATACCATGGCACGGGAAGTCGATTTTGACAGGACAAACAAAATCAGGCGTTTGCCTTACGACGTAGACTGAAAACTTCTGAAACTAAAAGTGGTATTAATTGTTCTTTGTACACAAGTTAGAGTGTCCATAAACTCATTTACCTTGGTGTCCAGAAATTAAAGGGCAGTGACCAATTTCACACGTTTCGCCGAATATGGGATTCCTTCCTCAATTTATCAATTATTGCTGTAACTTTTTGATTTTTCACGATATTTCACTGGTCTTTTTAAATGACTTGCCCTATAGTATTGACTATCAAATCATGGCAAAAAAATCTTTGCTGTAGTTTGCGCATGCGCAGTTAACATTTATTTCATACCCATATCTCATCAAATATTCAGTATATTAATATTTTAATTACAGTATACTATTTCTACGATGTTTTGTGATGTTTTTGGAAAGCGGTGTTAAATACAACTGAAAAATCTGCATGTTATAAAAAAACCCTTTGAATTTTTCACAGAAACGTTAACATCTTCACGAGTATACGTCTGAGCTTACACAAATGCACACAAATATTGAACAGGACCTATACAGTCATTTGCTACAGTGGCAGACTATATTTAGCATTTTTTGTTACTTTGGTGATCGAAAATATTATTTTATTATTAAAAATTTTTTGCCCCCTTAATTATCCTCGCGACAAAATCTACACTGAAAACGAAGTGAACCATGTTCTTTACATCCTCAAAGTTCAAGGGCATTTCGGGCATTTCCTCACGAGTTTCAGTAGATATTCGACGAAACGTCTGAAATTGGTCACTGTCCTTTAATTTATGGACATCAGTGTATATATGCTACAGAATTTTCAATAGAAATGTTGTAAACATTTGTAATCTTATTTATGAGGATTAAAAGTGAATGTTGAATCAAATTCTGAAATAGATTGTGATAATTAGTGAATTTGCAATTAAATAATAATAATTTAGTAGCATAATATTATACGTTATTTTTTACCAGTTAATAATTCAGTTAAGCCTAAAAAAAGTAGTTAAGATGATAAACCGCACGTACTAAATTTCCTGGAAGGAGAGATAAAAAGGAATAGTCCCTTGTCCCATGTCCTTCTCTGTGTTTTCAAACAGTTACAAATATTTAATTTCATAATTAAAAAAAATACAATATTGAACATTTTTTGCTTTACTTATTTTGTAATAAATACCCAAGTCAATTTGAAAATAGAATTTAATTCTTACTTTTGTAAAGAGGTAAATTTTGAACTACAAATGTTTTTAATCTTGTAGCTGTAGAACACATAGTAATAAATAGAGCCGCTAAATGCTTTTCATTTAACCCAAATTTTTATCTGTGACAGTATAACATTTGTCAAAATGTAAACACATCTTACGTTATCCTTCAGAAATTTCAAATAGTCTAGAAACTAAAAAAATAAAAGAATTAAAGCTATCTGATATTGCTCTAGTTTTAGATAACCCTAAACAATATTACTGCATAAATTTACGGAAATGGGATAGAAATGTATTCAGTAAGAAATATTTTGTATGAAAATTGTTCCTGTCTATATTGTTCTATATTTTTAGAAGCAATATTTTATGAAGAAACGTTTGCTAAAGAATTTTTCATAAAGTGAGGAACACTGAAAGCTGTATATAAATTTTCCAGTTTTTAATTTATGTATTGTTTATAGCACTCGTTTTATTTTCAGCGTAAAAACAAACATTAAAACTATGTTCATTGCAATTAAGATACACTGCTCAAAACAATTAAAGGATATTTGAAGTTTTATATAAAATAAAGATATAAACGAAAATTTTTTTTGCCGAAATTAGAAAAAGAGAATCACAAATGCAAATTTTTCTGGTTTTCAAACTGTGGAGTATGCAAATTTTGAGTTCGACGTCGAAAACGTCGCTTCAGCGGCAGCGAATGAAATTTGACTTTCAACTGGATAAAAGAGAATGAAGACAAGGATGATCGGCATTCAGTGATTGCTTTGCTTCGATGAGTACGATGTCTCAGCGAAGTCATTTGACAGATTCAGAAGCTTGGAGAATTGTTGGTAGGTTAGAAGGGGGCCAAACTCAAGCCGAAGTAGCGCAAGCCATTGGAGTGTCACAAAGTGTAATTTCCAGGATCTGGAACCGTTTTTTGGAGAGTGGATGTGCAGGCCGAAGACCAGGGCAAGGTCGTAGACGGGCAACAACGCCCAATGAAGATCGGTATTTAGCGTTAACAGCTTGGAGACACCGAAACATGAACGCTACTCTTCTCCAACAACACCTTCGCTCGGCTACAGGCACCATGATTTCAACTCAGACTGTCCGAAACAAGCTCCATGCTGTAGGTCTGTATGCTCGCCGACCGATGTTATGTGTTAGATTAACATCAAGGCATCGTCGCGACCGCAGGGAGTGGGCAACCGAGCATGTCAACTGGAGGAGAAATGAATGGAGCAATATTCTTTTTTCTGAGGAGTCCCGTTTTTCTGTGCATCCGGATAATAGGCGTATTTTCATCTGGAGGGACCGTGGCAGTAGGAATAATCCTGCGTTCGTGCACGAAAGTGTCAGATTTGACGGTGGAGGAGTGTTGGTGTATGGTGGCATCTCCATTGACGGGCGCACTGACCTCTACATCATTCGAGATGGAGCTCTGACTGGTCGCCGATATAGGGATGAGATCCTCAGACCTATTGTAGTCCCTTACGCTACGGCAATCGGAGATAACTTCATTTTAATGGACGATAACTGCAGGCCACATCGTGCAAACCTGGTGGAGGATTTCCTTTTCGAGGAAGGAATCGTTCGAATGGAATGGCCAGCGTGTTCTCCAGACATGAATCCAATCGATCACGTTTGGGACGCTCTAGGAAGACGAGTTTCTGGCCGCCAACAACCCCCACAAACTCTCCAAGAACTGGAAAGAGCTCTTCTGGAAGAGTGGGGCAGAATACCCCAACTCGTCATTAATAGCCTCATTGAGTCCATGCCTCAAAGGTGTTCAACGTTGCTGGCCGCCCGTGGAAACCATACCCCCTACTGAAAATGATTTTCTTTGAAGAAAACACCTTTTCTTATTCTTTTTTTCTCATATGCACAAATTGTGTTTTTTTCCTTTTGTACACAAATGCGCAATAAAATGCATTTTTTTCTGCCAAACATGTATAATTTATTCTCATATAACCTACTATGGCTGTCGACCATGTATCAATCAGATAAAAAGTTTCCCAGATACAAAATCCACCTAAAACTGCAATATCCTTTAATTGTTTTGAGCAGTGTATTTCGAATTCTTTAAACATTAATAAAGTTTCAAGTATAAAAAAATCACAGAAAATTAAAAAAACTCCAAGATTATAAAAAATCAAGAAGTTTCATTTATTTTTCCGGATAATAAATTAAAACTGTTTTCTTAATAGCTGTGCAAAGAATGCGAATGACACGTGCAAATTTTATAATGTCTTCACGTTCTTATATAAACTAATTTAATTTAGCGTTATTTTTTATTTTCCATTTTTTTAAATAACTTTGTAGTGAAATAGTCTTAAAAAATGTACGTTATGTGTTATATGCTCTCTTTGATAAATACATGCTGTACAGTTTATTTAATTTTTTTCAATTTTTTTCTATCTTGCAAGCAGTATTAATATTTTATTAGAAAGTATATATTTCAAGTTTCTAGCAAAACATAATTTATGTACACTGTAAAGAAAATGAATATCTCTTAATTTTGGAAAATGTAATATAACCGTGAACGAAAATATGCAGGAAAATCTTACAAGGTACCCACGATACCGAAAACCATTTCTTATCTTTAGAAACCTCAGAAACCAAAATAAACAACTGTTTGTAAAAATTTCAACAGCATGAAAGAATCATCCGGTCGGTAAGCTAAAACTGACAGCAAATCTAAAGTAGGGTGTTGTATTCAAATGATTAGAATTTCAAAGTCAGCGTGCAAGCATGGGCTGAACTTTGCCTTCTTAATTGCTGATGTAGCCTTATAAAAAGACAGATGTAGCGCGATGTTGAAATAGTATATGATTGTCTGACAGTGGTAAGAGTTTTATGAGAAGTCACCACTATACCTTTCCCACGACAGAGGGAGCTGTATGAGCAAGCTACAGAGATTGAATGGCGATAAATGGTCATCAAAGTGAAGGCTTTTTTTTTTTTTTTTTTTTTTTTTTACGTGCAATAGCAGATTATATGAAGCACAATGTCTCGACAGTGATGATTGTGTGGTAGGAGTGGGACACAAAGTAACCAAACTAGTCGGAAATCCGGTAGGAGATGAAGAAATGTTTTGTCAACACAGGATGATAGACACTCATCCGCATGGCAGTAATTGACCATACAACGTGAACTGAACAGTTGACAGAACGTTGGAGCAGATGTATCGTTGTCTGCTCCAACGATTTGTCAGCGTCTGATTCACTGTGGACAGCATGCAAGAGTTCCTTTGTACTGTATTCCTCTCACGCAAAACCATTGGCGCCTGCGACTATAATGGGCTTGTTGACATGGACACTGGTGGGACGATTGGTAACAACATATATTTTCCGATGAATTCCGTTTTAGTTTGCAAGTGACCTTGACCGCGTCCGCGTTAGACACTGCTCCGAATCGATGGACGCCATCTTCTATAGTGTGTCATCGAATGTGATACTAGAAGCACGCCAAGCATGAGGTGCTATTGGGTATCAAGGATATCTTAGCAGCTAAGAATTCTGGATAATCTCAACAGAACATCATAAGCAATCTGGAGACGAATTAGTACCTTTCTTTCAACGCCTTCCTTGTACAGTATTTCAAAAGGACAATGCTCGTCAACATATTGCTAAGAATGACCAAATCTTATTTTCAGCACAACGTATACAGTTTCTTTCTTGGCATGCCTATTCACAGGATATGTCACCTTTTGAACATATCTTTGATTTTGTTGATTGGCGTCTCGCTCGTGACTCCCTTCTGTAGCTGATACAGATGAACTTTGGGTTCCGATAGGAGCAATCTGGAATGCTTTTTATCAGATACAGATTCAAAATCTGTTAGATTCGATACACATCATATAGAAGAACTTAATACAACACGTGCTGGCTGCGCAAAATGCTGATTTTCGGCATGTAATAAAGTTTTCTGCTTTGTAAGTTTAAACAATTATTTGTCTCGATAAAGGTCGTTTGTGAAATAAGTTTCATACAATAGCTAAATCCTTTATGGAGTTGCAATTTTTATAAACTTTATTTAAATTTTTATAATTTTTTTCCGATATTTGAAAAAAACATTTTTGTTTTGAAGACAAGCATTCGTTAAAATATACTGGAATATTTTCATTGTCGTTAGGGTTAACAAGTTCAGTAACATCATCTCGTTTAATTCTATCTTCATGAATTATAAAACGTTCATCAAACTGTTTAATGCAGATGAATACTGTTGAAATAGGAGTAAAATTATCACGATGTAATTTCCTTAACCATAATTTCTTTCTTTCATCATCATTTAGGAAACTGAAGACGGTAGTATATTGCTTTTTACTAACATAGTTTGATTTGCAACCAGGAGTGCAACATTTCCTCCCAATTATTTTATAGATGATATCTACAACTTCTTTAATAGTTTTAATCTGTAGTTATTTATGGAGTTATTAATCTAAATACACTGAAAAAAAATTATTAATTACAAAATAAAACAATAAATAATATCAAAATACTATCGTAAACAATCCGTACAAACGAACAAAGTAAATGGAAAAATTTAAGTAGTATGGATCTCGCTTGTGATGTCACGCAAGTAAATTTGCTCTTTGTGGCAGGCCCGGTATAAAAAGCAAACAGCGTGATCTCGGAGGCCCCGAGTACCTTTTTTTTTGACAGTCCATGTGGCCACAGCTCCAGTGCCACTATTTTGATTCTTAATGATAAAAAAATACATATTAATGAAGTTCAAGATTCATATAATAACTTTCCAATTAATTTCGCTTTCAATGTATACTTTTATGGAATACAATTATCAAAAATCAGTGATTATTCAGTTGTCGTACACTGTTAAAAATTTGCAGAAAACTGTCCGGTCATTTGACTGTTTTTATAGAAAATGGTTACATAACCGTAATTTAGCGTTATTCTGACCATATTTCCCCCTATATTATAGTCAGAATGCAGTTAGATTATGGTTTTGTAATCGTTTTTTACAAAAACGGTCAAATGACTGGACAGTTTGCTGCAAATGTTTAACAGCGTAGGAAGTGTTGCCAGTCAAATAAATATTTCGAAAAAATATTTTCTCTTACAAGCAATGAAAAAGAAAATATATCTATACCAAATTATTTGATAACTAAAATAGGAAAATGTCAGAGAAAAGAAACCAATAGACAAGATAAATAACAAAAACACTTAAAATATATTCCTCATCCCTTACAAGGAAAGCTTAAAAGAAAAATCATAAATTAAAAAATACAGAGCTTGATATGTTATGAAGGTTTTAGAAATGTTCTTTGTTATCATTAATAGTATCATCATAAACGAAATATCATGGAAGTTTCAATAATCAGGTTATAACATAGTTAGACATATAATTATTAACATATTTTTTATTAAACCATTAAAAAAAGCATAGACGATATCAGAGTTTGAAATCTATGTGGTCAATTTTTAGGTGCGTTCGTAATTATATAAATACGTAGCACCTATAGTCGTCGTTTGGTCCATCCGTCTGTCCGTCCGTCTGTCTGTCTGTCTGTCCGTCCGTCTGTCTGTCCGTCTGTCTGTCTGTCCGCATATAACAACGCAAAAACTCCCAACCAAATGGTTTGCAATTTAAAATATATTATCTTTGCAGAATTTTGTCGAGACATTTCAAATTTTATTAAAATCGAATCAAAACTTTAGGAGATATTAATAAAAATATTTATTAAGAAATTTGATTTTTTTTTTTTTAAATCGGTGCTTTTTTGTTATAGGAACTTCCGAAGTTTAATCGTCAAGCGACCGAGATACTTATTCTATGACAGAAATTAATCTGCAGACGATATAATTCATTTCACAGAATTAAAAATCATCAAGATCTGAATATTTATATAACTAGCTGATACATATACCTGAATATTTATATAACTACTTAAGATATTTGTATGAACAGTGTCATAAAATATGTACTTAACTAGCTGTTTAACCCGTTCTACGCACGGGATATCATGAATTTAATTCTAAAACGTGCGTACGAACGCACCTCGTTTGTAACGTTTGACGTACAATTTCCAACTTGTTAACAATTTAAGAAATAGGTTTAATTAAATTGCTGTCTAAACTCGCTAAAAAATTTAAATGAAATTGACACAGTCATTTTTAAAGGATTAAAAAATGGTGTATGTTTATAAATCTGACACAAAACATTCAACGCGTAATGCGCAAGGGAAGAAAATGGGGAAGACAACGGCAGAGGGAAGTTGAGAACAAAGTTTTAAAAAAACTTTTATTTTCGATGTCACCTTGTAAACTTTAAGTTGTGTCGGCTAGAATATTTCAGTTTTATATCATCATTTAGATCAGGAAAACGATCTAAAATCACAACTACTGTAAAATTGCCGAATTGTTTAAATTTTTTTTCAGAGTTATGGGAAGTGTATATGATTTCATATTAGGTTAGTTTGTATCTCGAGATCTGTGCCTCTCAGCGGGTTCAAAGGAAAACATATGTTACAATTACAAACTCTTGGAAATTGTTAAGGCTGTAAACTTTAAATTAGACATGGTGGTTACTTTTAAGGCATAAATGTTCGCACAGAACGTGTTTATTTAATTTTTTTTTAAAGATTGGTATCAGCAGAGAACGTTTTAAACTCACAATTTATCTTAAACTATAGTACCGATTTGAAAAGTCCCGTATATTCGTATTATAGCGACCACTACAATTACAATTATGCCAAGGTTGCCAAAATCATCCCAAAGCTTACATATGCATCATTATACTCCAAACACTCATATATGTGCCATATATATGGTTACATATTATTTACATCTTATACACATCTCATATATATGTGCATCATATATGCGTCATATATGATTAAAACTTGGCCATGAACGTCACGGAATGTTTTATACATAACATATTATTATAATGTCATATATGTTTTACAATTTAGCGATAAATCGTAATCGCTTGGCGATACATCCTTGGGGGCCGCTATAACCCGAAAATACCAAAAGTTCTTCCAAAATTTGTAATGTTGTAAAACGTATATATTGAAACATAATCTATTTATACAAAACGCCTGACATATTTGCACTAAATCAGATACAAAGACGAAAAATATTCAAAAATTGCGATTCATTTGAAACTCATAGGGCAAATAACTTGAAAATCGAAAAGTTGGTTACGTTTGATATGGAAATAATCTCTAAGAACAGTTTTTAGGAATGAATCTTTTTAGCAGTTATTAATATTGTTATGAATTTTGTATATATCTGTAAATATTCCATTTGTTTAAATTTATTTTATTTTATTATTGTGAAAATTGCAGTATTATTAATGTATTTCCTATTGAGCATCATGTAACTCAATGCTAAAGGCCTCAGATGGTTTGCAAGGAAAACAACCTTACACCCTCATCTTTATAATGGAAGTCTATGGTAAAATCGCCAAGGAATGGGTTTATCGCCAAGTTGGCGATGGTTTTGGCGACTTATTTTTGTCGCCAAATTTGGCGATATATCGCCAAATGTCGCCAAGTTGGCGACGGATTTGGCGACTTTTTGTGCAACCACCCCCCCTTATACCTGTACATTGGGATCCTTTCTCGCTTTGGTTCTCTATCGAAAGTTAAAGCACTTTCTGGTAATTTCTAGCATCTGAAAGCTCTGGAATAATCTGGAAAGATTTCTGAAGCCTATATAAGGGACCTCCACCAGTCCAGTTTGTTAGTTGTCTGTCAACTGCGATTGAATTCATACGAGAGGCTTCGCATTGAGAACTGTGTTTCTCGGATTGATTTTGTCGTTGATACGTCGTATTGAACGCATTGTTTCTGTGTGAAATTTTGCTGCGCTTTTATTGGATTTGAAGATTACTGAATATCTTGTAATTTTCAGAAGATATTTGTGATCGTATTGCACTGTTTATAGTGAATAAAGCCTTTTGATTGTTCTTATATATTAGCATCAGTCCTTTCGAACCCCGAGCTCACAACATTTGGTGTCAGGAGTGGGGTTGAATGCCGATTACCAGAGCAATGGAAGCGCAACTGACTAAATTATTGGAGAAATTAGGAGAGATGGATGAGAAAATGACTGCGAATCAGGCTGAAATGAAGAAGGATATGTCAGCGATGGATGAGAAAATGACTGCGAATCAGGCTGAAATGAAGAAGGATATGTCAGCGATGGATGAGAAAATGAATGCCAACCTTGGCGAGTTAAAAGATGAAATGAAGAAGGAAATGTCAGCGATGGATGAGAAAATGACTGCAAATCTTGGCGAGATGGATGAGAAAATGACTGCCAACCTTGGCGACTTAAAAGATGAAATGAAGAAGGATATGTCAACTAACCTTGGAGAGTTGAAAGACTTAATAGAGGATAAAATAACATCTTTAAATGATAGAATTGACGGCGTGGAAAACAAAGTTGAAGGAAGATTTCAACAAATAGAAGGAAAAGTAGAAGAAATTCAAAGGACAGCCAATACCGTAGAAGAAAGAGTAGAAGAAAAAGTTCAAAAGATCGCCGAGACCGTTGAAGAAAGAGTAGAAGAAAAAGTTCAAAAGATCGCCAAGACCGTCGAAGAAAGGATTGAGAGTGTAGAAAAGGAGTTGGAAAATGTGAAGAAACAAAAGATAACTGCCGAAAACTATCCCGAAGATGTCAAGTATCAAGCTATGCTTCCTCGGGCCTCTATTAAACTCTCGACCTATGACGGAAAATCCTCATGGCCAGTTTTTAAGACACAATTTGGGATCGTAGCGGACGCCAATGGATGGGATTCCCAGACAAAAGCTTGCCAGTTAGCTGCTTCTCTACGAGCTGATGCTGCCGACGTCTTACAGACTTTGCCGGCAAATGAACCGCTGGATTTTGAAACGCTCGTCAGTGCCTTAGAATTGCGCTTTGGCGAGAAATGCATGAAGGAATATAGCAGAAATCCACTGAATCCCTGCAAGATCTTGCTACGGATGTCGAGAGACTTTCCCATCTTGCTTATCCTGACTGTCCGACTGAAATTAGAGAAATCTTAGCTCTACAGCATTTTATCGATGGTGTGCGTGACTCTGAGATCCAGAAACAACTCCGGATTGCAGATCTCAATGACTTAAAAGGGGCTTTAGTTTATGCCCTAAAATTCGAGGCAGCCCAGCAAGCTACAAGGAAAGATCGGCACTTTGTGCGAGTAGCCAACATGCCTGAGACGTCGGATACAGCTGTGGAGCGTTTACAGCAGCAGATGAAGGACGTGATGAGACATATAAACTCCTTGATGGACAACAAACCTGGAAGAAAAATCAAGTGCTGGAAATGCGGTGGAGAAGGTCATATTCAAAGAAACTGCCTAAAACGACCCAGCACAGAAGGTAATATCTCCGCACGAACGGCGGAGCAGGAAAACTAATTAATGGCCATCTCGCGGGGCGGAGGTTGCCAGATTTTGAGAAGCCCCATTATCAAGTGTGTCAAATTTCTGCAAGAAGTTGCGGCAAGAACGGAGTTTTTATAGTCGGGCGTGTGAATGATTTGCCCTGTAATATGATCATCGATACAGGAGCCAATGTGACCATTATCCGGAAAGATCTAGCTCAGCGGCTAAAAGAAAAGCTCCTCTGGACTCCGCCCCGTGTTATCCTCCAAACCGTGACCGGGGATAAGATCGACATACATGGAAGAATGAAATTGAAAATAAAGTTTGGGAACGCCGCTTACCATCATACAGTCTATGTGGCCGATATTTCAGACCCTTTCATACTCGGACTGGACTTTTTAAAAGAGCAAGGATTTACACTGGATTTTAAGAATAATGAGTTACGCTCTGCTCAAGAAGATGTCACTATTTTCAAACTTGGAAATGAGTCCGTGTCTATTCAACGGATCACAGCCAAGGCAGATGTTATCATCCCTCCTCGGACCGAAATGATGATACCTGGATTAACTGGAAACGAAAGAATTTTCCAGTATGGCTTGACTGGATATCCTGAGAAGAGCCCAAAGGGAGTGCTAATAGCATCAGCGCTGGTAGATCTGTCGAGAGATGTGATACCTGTGAGGATTGCGAACGTAAGTGAAAAGTCTAGAATTATCCAGAAATGTGAAGTGCTTGCAACCTGTGCTCCAGTCACCTGTGTTTGCAAAGACCCGAGCTTGACGTTATCGGACCCACCTACAAGTTTAACACCTGTAATTGGACGAAATGAAAATTTATCTCCTGAACAGAAACATGCCGCAGAAAGACTGTTCCAGGAATTTAAGGATGTGTTTTCACAAAACGAGAGTGATATAGGGCGCACTTCACTGACACGTCATAGAATTGATACTGCCAACCATCCACCGATTAAACAGCATCCAAGACGCTTGCCGTTCGCAAAACAAGAAGAGGTTTCTAAGCTCTTACGAGAGATGCAGGATAGTGACATCATCGAACCGTCATCAAGTCCGTGGGCCTCTCCCATCGTGTTGGTCCGAAAGAAAGATGGCTCCACAAGATTTTGTGTGGATTATCGTAAACTTAACGATATCACGAAGAAGGACAGCTATCCTCTACCAAGAATAGACGACACGCTAGATACTCTTTCAGGACATAAATGGTTTTCCACGCTGGATTTGAAGAGTGGATATTGGCAAGTAGCGATCCATCCTGATGACAAAGAGAAGACCGCATTTACTACTGGACAAGGACATTGGCAATTTAAAGTTATGCCGTTCGGGCTCTGCAATGCTCCAGCAACGTTCGAGCGCCTCATGGAGACAGTGTTAAAAGGTCTGACTTTTGAAGCTTGTCTCATCTACCTAGATGACGTCATCATTGGTGGCCGCACGTTTGAAGAACATCTAGAGAATATTCGAAAAGTGTTAACGAAACTAAGAGCGGCGAATTTAAAGCTGAACCCTTTGAAATGCAAGTTCTTCCAACGAGAAGTAAACTATTTAGGACACATCATATCAGCTGAAGGTGTTCGAACAGATCCTGAAAAAGTGTCTGCAGGAAAGCACTGGAAACGTCCGGAAAATGTCCATCAGTTGCGAAGCTTTCTGGGACTATGCACTTATTACAGAAAGTTTGTACAGGGGTTCTCCAACATCGCAAGACCCTTGCATAGGCTCACTGAAAGCAAACAGAAGTTTCTATGGACACAAGAATGCGACAATTCATTCCAGCGGCTGAAAGAAGCTCTCACATCCTCTCCAGTCCTTACCTATCCAGACCCCGACAAACAATTCATTGTGGACACGGATGCCAGTCAGGAAAGTGTCGGCGCTGTACTTTCCCAAGAAATAGATGGCCAAGAACGAGTCGTAGCATACTGGAGCAAATGTTTATCGAAACAAGAGCGGAATTATTGCGTCACTCGTAAGGAGTTATTAGCTATAGTGAAAGCCATAGAACACTTCCATCACTATCTCTATGGCAGGAAATTTCTCCTTCGTACTGACCACGCATCCCTAACATGGCGATGAATTTTAAGAACCCAGAGGGCCAAGTAGCCAGATGGATACAACGACTCCAGGAATACGACTTTGACATCAGGCATCGCAAAGGCTCATCGCATGGAAACGCCGATGCCCTATCAAGAAGACCGTGTCCCGAGAGCTGTCGCTATTGTTCCAGAGCGGAGAGCAAGTATAATCCCGAATATGTCATACGCCAGACGAAGACTTCACTATTGACGCCACCAGATCCCTGGAGTGATGAGAAGATTCGAGAAGATCAAATGGCAGACTCTGAGATCAAACCAATCTTGGAGTTATTAGAATCTTCTAGCACAAAGCCCAGTTGGAAAGACATCTCGACTTACAGTCCTACGACGAAGCAATATTGGGCTCTTTGGAACACTCTCCACGTCAGGAATGGTGTCCTGTTCCGAAAATTCGAATCGGAAGATGGGAAGACATGTCGGTGGCAGTTGGTACTTCCTCGATCCCGAATCCCAGACGTCCTCAAGGAATTACATGGCAGTCCCACTGGTGGCCATTTTGGAGTCATGAAAACATTACACAGAGTCCGAGAGCGCTTCTTCTGGGGAAAAGCGAGAGCTGACGTGGACAATGGTGCAAATCTTGCGATGCATGTGCAGCTCGGAAAGGACCAAAGAAACGTAGCCGAGGAAGACTACATCTCTACAATGTAGGAGCACCTTTTGAACGCATCGCCCTTGACATCCTAGGTCCTCTGCCAAGAAGTGCTGATGGCAACAAATACCTCCTTGTTGTCATGGACTATTTCACAAAATGGCCTGAAGTTTATGCCATCCCTGATCAAGAAGCTTCTACGGTTGCGGATGCCTTGGTACACCAGTGGATATCAAGGTATGGAGTCCCTCTTCAAATGCATTCTGACCAGGGGAGAAATTTCATCTCTGCTGTGATTGAGGGTCTCTGTCAACTTCTCGGAATGGACAAAACTAGGACGACGCCTTTACATCCGCAGTCGGATGGCATGGTTGAGAGATTTAATCGTACCATCCTCAACAATCTCTCACTTCTAGTCTCAAGAAACCAGCAAGACTGGGACCAAAAACTTCCCTTGTTTCTTCTCGCCTATCGCAGCGCCGTCCATGAAACAACCGGCTATTCCCCTTCTCAGATGCTTTTCGGTCGTGATCTTCGTTTACCTTTTGATCTGCTGTTTGGTCGCCCTCCAGATGCGCCTTCATCGCCAGAGGGATACGTGCAGAATCTCCAGGCACGATTTGAAGACGTCCACAACTTGGCTCGAGAGCGGATCAATATACAGACGGAGAAGATGAAGACCAGGTACGACACGAAAGCCACAGGACATCAATTCAAAGAAGGTGACAAGGTTTGGTTTTATAATCCGACTCGACGTAAAGGACTTACTCCCAAACTGCAATCGCACTGGGACGGTCCTTATACAGTCCTAAACAGACTGAACGATGTCGTAATTCGGATCCGAAAGTCACCAAGTTCGAAGCCTAGAGCCGTTCATTACGACAGGCTGGCTCCATACTATGGCCATAGTACTTAGTTCATTGATTGTAAATAGTGTAATGTAAATAATGTAAATTAGTATGACCATGGTCTTGTATATATTTGTATGTAATTATTTATTTTGCTTAGCATTATCATTATTATTGTTATTATTATTTAAATACTTGTATGTAATAATGTCTATGCTTTAATTTAATTTTATTTTTAAATAAGTGTATATTTTGTATAATTCAGCATTATGAATGTGTTTTGAATAGTATAGCATTTGTTGGTAACTTGTTTGCTTTCCGATCAAAGGTTGAACTGCCCGGGACGTGCAGTCCTTGACAGGGGGGCAATGTTATGAATTTTGTATATATCTGTAAATATTCCATTTGTTTAAATTTATTTTATTTTATTATTGTGAAAATTGCAGTATTATTAATGTATTTCCTATTGAGCATCATGTAACTCAATGCTAAAGGCCTCAGATGGTTTGCAAGGAAAACAACCTTGCACCCTCATCTTTATAATGGAAGTCTATGGTAAAATCGCCAAGGAATGGGTTTATCGCCAAGTTGGCGATGGTTTTGGCGACTTATTTTTGTCGCCAAATTTGGCGATATATCGCCAAATGTCGCCAAGTTGGCGACGGATTTGGCGACTTTTTGTGCAACCACCCCCCTTATACCTGTACATTGGGATCCTTTCTCGCTTTGGTTCTCTATCGAAAGTTAAAGCACTTTCTGGTAATTTCTAGCATCTGAAAGCTCTGGAATAATCTGGAAAGATTTCTGAAGCCTATATAAGGGACCTCCACCAGTCCAGTTTGTTAGTTGTCTGTCAACTGCGATTGAATTCATACGAGAGGCTTCGGATTGAGAACTGTGTTTCTCGGATTGATTTTGTCGTTGATACGTCGTATTGAACGCATTGTTTCTGTGTGAAATTTTGCTGTGCTTTTATTGGATTTGAAGATTACTGAATATCTTGTAATTTTCAGAAGATATTGGTGTTCGTATTGCACTGTTTATAGTGAATAAAGCTTTTTGATTGTTCTTATATATTGGCATCAGTCCTTTCGAACCCCGAGCTCACAACAATATTCAATAATAAAACTTCACTTTTACGATATATTAAAGCAAAAATATGTTTTTAAATTTCCGTTAATACAAATTAAGAAAATAGCAGTTGACTTGAAGCAATTAAAAATAGGGAACAGATGTGTTACACTCACGCTAAAATGTAAACAAAAGATTGGCGACTGTTTGGTTGGCGCGATTTCCAAGACTGCGCCAAACGAATAACTTAATACAATGGCTAGGTTGCCATTAAAGTTAAAAATCCCCTAAATTTGGCGACTTTTTTCCTTTTTTTAACCGATTAATTTTTTTTTTTTTTTTTAGCGTGAGTGTAAAGCATCTAAGCCAAAAATAGAAATAGAAATAAAATGCAGACGTCAAATTTGTATCACCATAAGAAAAACCTATGTATTTAAAATGTAAAAATTTAGAATCACATGAGGATTTTATTTTCTGGTGAATCAAACCTAATCAAAGAAAAGAAATTGAAACTTTTGAGAAATTTTAATATACAAAATTACTTATAATAAGATATATGATGAATAATATAGCCTCTGTTTAAATAAGGTTAGTCAACATTATAGATGCTGGAAGAATCTTTTAATTCGGTTAGGTAGTTTCAGAGTAAGTAAGATTTTAGATGGACTTAACACTTTATTTTTATTCGAATACAACTTAAAAACTTCTTATAGCTTCTTCAATATAATTGAAATTCTTTTTCTAAGCTATTAATATACAGTTTGGTATATGTTACAGAAAAATCAGTATGCTAAAAATAGAAATAAATCTTATATATAAATTTATTGCACTTCGTAATTTTAAAATTCAAGATATAATATTTTTTATTAATTAATTAAAATCAAATTTATTAATTTTTGAAAACATTGTTTGCGTATATATGTCTGCATAAATTGTTTCAAAAGTTGTACAGTCTGTTGTACAGTAAATTGCGTTTTAACTTCTACATTGTTATGTTAACTGAGGAAAGTTGTCGTAAAATTTAAAGAAGATAATCAACCTACACCAAAATATAGTCTATAATCAAACACATC
The DNA here is from genome assembly GCA_963931845.1 of Maratus michaelseni. Lineage (NCBI taxonomy): Eukaryota > Metazoa > Arthropoda > Arachnida > Araneae > Salticidae > Maratus > Maratus michaelseni. The sequence goes on from OZ007587.1 coordinate 412,340,043, forward strand.
AGAAAAACATTTTCTTATCAGAATTTAATAAAATTAATCTAAAAAAACCAAAATAATTGAATCATAACTATTATTCAGTGAGTTTGATATGTTTTTTCATGTTTACAAAAATATGAGAAATATTTGTTCGTGAGACCGATAGTGTTAAAACATATAAATAAATAAATAAATAAATAAATAAAAAATTAAAGTAAAATCTTATGAAGTTATGACATGCAATCATTTAATTTTTTCATTAAAAATCTATTACTTAAGCTGCTATTCAAAAGAAGTGATTACCTTTTTCTCATGTCACTGCTGAAAGATTTGCAGACATTATCTTTATAAAATTGAAATTAGGATTTATGTTTAATTATATTGTCAATCAATCTCATTGAAAAAATTTTAAACATATCAAACATTTTATTTTTATGTTTTCTTTTCATATTTCAAAATATAAAAAAAAAGTATTCCTTGTTAATATAGAAAAATGTATGAATTCTATGTAATTTTTCTTGGTATTCCAAAAGTGACCACTAAAATGGTTCAATCCTTTTTTTTTACCGGAAGCCAAAAATGATAGACCAAAACATAGAACTTAAATAAAGATTATCTTGTTGGTAAAAAATGAACAACATAACTGGATTATTTATTTATATATGGATTATTTATTTATTTGCTTTTCTCAGAAATTTAATTAGTTATATCCAAAAACACCTACAAGAGCTGTATCTTTCAATTTCGATACATTCATATTATCATTTAGTATATTGTCCATCAACAAAATCATCTGTGCAAAAACAAAAACAACAAAAAAATAACTTTCATTGTTAAATAAAATTTCTAAAAAAAATCCTATGAAACATGAAATAAAGAGTCTAGGAAGCGAACTAAGAAAATAAATGAATCCAAAAATATAATCTTACAACACAAAATGCTTGGCTTGTGGAAGTAATATTGTAACTCAGAGAAAGAAGTGTCTAGAAGAAATGTATAAATAATTTATTGGCTAATAAAAACTAACATATATAGATAATTTATTTGCATGTCGAATAGTTTTGTAAAAGACAAATGTATAGATGTATATTTTTTTCTAACTCGGGAAAAAAAGTGGCAGAAAACAACTGAAAAAACTTTATAACTTATATTGATAAGCCAATGGACCCGTACGAGGATTTCGCACTGCATTCTAATAATTTTTAGCAAAAAAGATAAATATATCTGTATAAAATATTATAGTCAAGCCAGAATATCGTCTCATTTACCCAATCCAATTTACAGTAAAAACTGATTGAAGATAGAAAAAGGCACGCTTGAGGAAAAAAATAACAATCGCATTTTAACTGCATTAGAAAATAACGCCATCCGCTTCTTGAAAATATGAAACAAAGAAAAATAGTTTGACGGCATTTAAAATACAATCTAATCTAATATAACTAGGTATAACGTTTATTCTACACGTGAAATATCACTGCTTCGATCGATCGGTAGTGTCTTTTTCTTCTAAACATTTCAATTTCAATTTTGTTTTTTAACCATAAATATAAAATAAACCTGTGCGGGGAAATAAAAATTTGTCTTTTTTGTACTATTTATTTATTTTTATAATCATTGTTGAGAATCTATATATATATATATATATATATCTCTTACGCGGCGCGAAAATAGGGCTGAATTTGTAGCTTATGGTTTGGCAACAACCATAGTTTCCACAGCTCAGACCAATGAACAGACTAGATTGTGTTAGATCAGCTCCACCTCCAGTATGGCGGTCAGTGTGAGAGCAGTGAAACCATAGAATGAAACTCAAACTAGCAATTATTAAAAATAAAATAACATGTACTTAATCGAAAGCGTTTGAGATGATTTCCTCATTTTAATTATGAGTAATATCGTTAATTTCAAATGAATTCTCAACTCTTATTTAGAATTCATTCACGAATTTCACTCACTCAAAAATCGAAGAAAATTAAAATATCAGCTGTCTAGATTGCACCTGCCGCCATCTGGTAATCCTATAATTATTAATGTCCGTGAACGTCTGTGAGTCAGTGAGTGTGTCTGTGCATTCCCGGTCTGTACACGCAAAGGCTCCGGGACGAATCGACGCACCGAAGGCGGACGCGGACCGAAAAATTGGGAAAAAAGGCGCGGATGTCAAGTTTGGGCCGGGTCGGGAGTCCGACCCGGACCCGGGGAGTTATTAATCGACGAAACTGTTTTAATTACGGACCGAAACCGAACTTGAAAAAGAATCGAAAAAAATTTCCGTTTTGATAATCGCAGACATCCAAATTGTCGCTTTTTAACGCATCATCGAATAAAAAAAAAATCTACCAGAGGTATCGATCCGAAAATCGGGGTACACACGCGGCCGATTTTTGTCGTTCCAACATGTCAAATTTTTTGAAATTCGGACCGTAACTTTTCTTTATTTCGGCCAAAAACTGACCAGACATCCAACATCGACTCCAGACGGGAAAAAGGTTGCCGTAAAGAATGCCGGGTCGACACATCCGAGATCAAATCGCCCCATTCCTTTTTGAAACAAGTGGAAACAATGACTTTACATTCACTAAAATTTGCTAACACGTGTATAAAAAAATCGCGAATTCAACAAAGAAAAAATCGTAAAAATCGACCAGTAATTTTTAAAGATATCAATTAAAACTCATTAATGACACAGCAAATGAATTTATTTCTATTCCAAAGAGACAGCTGCTTTTTTATTTCAACATTCAACACAGACAAAAAGTCATTTCTGAAAGAGATAAAATAGTCACGTGACTTTCAACTCCTTTTTTTCATAGGGGGGGGGGGGGGGCAATCTCCGAATCTAAGGGGCGCAGTAATTCCAAACTTTCACAGGGCGACGCAAAATTTTTTCTGCTTTCAGAATATCTAAAAATTATTCTCATATCTTCATTAGGAGCCGATATATTATTTTATTGTATAATTAATCATCGTTATTTGTATAATTAAAGCAAAAGAAAGATTTCTATGACAGTGCCGGCTAGATATTAGGATTTAGAAAAGTAGGCCGCATCTAAAAACTGCATTATTATTTTAAGTTTTAGTATTTTAAGTTTTTGTTTTAGAGTGGCAACCAGATATTATGATAGGGAAAAGCGGGCTTCGACCGTTATCGATTTTTTTTTTTTTTTTTTTTTTAGTTTTAAGTTTTTCTACAGCTCACTGTCTTTGAACTAGAACTCAGGTAGTCTACATAAGTTGTTTGAGGAAAAGCAGTGTCATCGCCAACCCCCCCCCCGCCCTCCGCTTTTTTCTTTTAACTTTTCAGAGGGGGGCCCAATCTCAGAATCTAAGGGGTGCAGTAATTCCTAACTTTTACAGGACGACGCAAAATTGATTCTGCTTTCAGAATATCTAAAAATTATTCTCATATCTCCATTACGAGCCGATATATTATTTAATTGTATAATTAATCAACTTTCGTATAATTAACGCAAAAGAAAGATTTCCATCACAGCGCCCGCTATATATTACGATTTTAAGAAGTAGGCCGCGTCCAAAAACTGCATGACGAGTATTTTACGTTTTTCTTTTAGAGTCGCAACCAGATATTATGATAAGGAAAAGCGGGTTTCGCCCGTTATCGAATCGGGACGTTTGCTATAATTAAGACATATTTGTACATTTGTATTATTTTTGAGGAAACCAATTCCATTTCAACAAATTTAACATTTTTAAACGTTTGATTGTTTATATGTATAGAAATATAACCACTATTTTCGATTAGTAAAAAGCGGGCTTCGCCCGTTATCGAATCCGGACGATTTATGTAATTAAGACATCAGATTTTTTTTTTCCGGCAGTCTAATTTAGTTGTTTAAGGAAAAGCAGTGTCCTCGCCCCCCCCCCCCCCCCGCCTTCAAGTTTTTTTATCTTAACTGTGGTCCGTTTCTATAACTCAGAAACTATGTTACGAATTTCCCCCAAACTGATTCCAAACATCAGAATTAAAGTAATAAGGACCCTCTATAACATTCGTATAAAACACATTGCGCCCCCTGGTGGTGGAAGGTGTAATCAAATGATTTTTCAGCCAACTCGGGTTCTATGGGTCACATTTCGACGCGGTTTGGCTCAATTGACTCGACATCGATAGAGGATACTAGAGCTTATCGGTTTTAGTTCGTTTTTCACCACCAGGGGGCGTTTTATTATCTCTGTTTCTATGGCCCGGATTACGACGGGGTATGGCTCATTTGACTCGACATCGAAAGCCTCAACGATTTCAGTTATGATCGTATAAACAGTTTGCGCCACCTGGTGGTGGAAGGTGAAACTAACGTATACTGCAGCGCGTGCGCAGTACGAATGCTATACGGTGCCGCAGGCAGCGGGGAAGCGAACCAGAGGTTCGTTCAGTTATAGGTTTATACTATTCGACTAGAGCTTATCGGTTTTAGTTCGTTTTTCACAACCAGGGGGCGTTTACTTATCTCTGTTTCTATGGACCGGATCACGACGGGGTATGGCTCATTCGACTCAACGTCGATAGAGGATACTACAGCTTATCGATTTTTGCTCCGACTCCCACCACCAGGGGGCGCTTTCCTATCTCTGTTTCTATGGGAAGGATCACGACGGGGTATGGCTCATTCGACTCGACATCGATGGAGCTTACCGATTTTATTTCGTTTTTTCACCACCAGGGGGCGCTTTCCTATCTTCGGTTCTACGGGCATGAAAACGACGGGTTATGGCTCATTCGACTCGACATCGAAAGTCTTAACGATTTCTGTTATGATCATATAAACGGATTGCGCCACCTGACGGCGGAAGGTGGAACTAACGTATACTGCAGCGCGTGCGCAGCACGACTGCTATACGGTGCCGCAGGCAGCGGGGACACGAGCCGGAGGTTCGTTCAGTTAGAGGTTTATACTATTCTATGTGCAATTTAAGGGATCATCCGGTGCGTGCGTAGCACGACCAGTATACGGTGCCGAAGGCAGCGGGGACCAGGATCGGAGATTCGTTCAGTTAGAGGTTTATACTATTCGATGTGCATAACCTTGAAGGGATTATCCGGTGCCGAAGGCAGCGGGGACCCGGGTCGGAGGTTCGTTCGGATCCAGGGGGATGCGAGTCGGAGAATACAAAAGTTTCGAGGCACCGATGTAAATTAGGGGCCCGCTGGCGGGCGAAGCCAGCTAGTCACTAATATTAAGCACGGTAAACGTCTGTGTGTGTGTGTGTGTGTGTCTGTCTGTGCACTCCGCCTTTGTACCCGCAAAGGCTCCGGACCAGGCGACGCACGGACGGCGGACGCGGACCGAAAAATTCGCAAAAAAGGCGCGACGCTCAAGTTTCGATCGGGTCGGGATTCCGACCCGGACCCGGGGAGTTATTAATGAGCGAAAGTGTTTTAATTACCGACCGAAACCGAAGTTGGAAGAGAAGTCAAAACAGCGAAAAGTTCGCCTCCGCCGAGGGTTGCCGGTACACGTCCGGTCCGGGAAGGTAAAGGCAGGGGGTTCCCAGGGAGCGATTTAAGCCCCAAACCGCAGCGCAGGTCCGACCCCTATCTCCGGAAGTCGGGGTGCCAGAAATTCGTAAGTCGCACGTACGCAACCGGGACGTCGTCAGGTCTCATAAATTCGAAAAATCGTTTCCGTGCGACGATTAGAACCGGAAAAATCCTTTAAAAATCGATCGATAAAAAATAATTTTTCTTTTCTTTCCGAGCTGCGATTCCCAGATCGGAGACGCACGGCCAGACGATTGTACGAGCCGATATATTATTTTATTGTATAATTAATCATCGTTATTTGTATAATTAAAGCAAAAGAAAGATTGCCATTACAGTGTCGGCTAGATATTACGATTTTAAGAAGTCGGCCGCGTCTAAAAACTGCATTACGAGTATTTTCAGTTTTTGTTTTAGAGTGGCTACCAGATATTATGATAGGAAAAAGCGGGCTTCGCCCGTTATCGATTTTTTTTCTTTTTTTTTTTTTAGTTTTAAGTTTTTCTACAGCTCACTGTCTTTGAACTAGAACTCAGGTAGTCTACATAAGTTGTTTGAGGAAAAGCAGTGTCATCGCGAACCCCCCCCCCTCCCCCCGCTTTTTGTGACAGTGCCGGCTAGATATTAGGATTTTAAGAAGTAGGCCGCGTCTAAAAACTGCATTATTATTTTAAGTTTTAGTATTTTAAGTTTTTGTTTTAGAGTGGCAACCAGATATTATGATAGGGAAAAGCGGGCTTCGCCCGTTATCGATTTTTTTTTTTTTTAAGTTTTAAGTTTTTCTACAGGTCCCTGTCTTTGAACTAGAACTCAGGTAGTCTAAATCAATTCAACTCGACATCGATAGAGCTTACCGATTTTATTTCGTTTTTTCACCACTAGGGGGCGCTTTCCTATCTTCGGTTCTACGGGCATGAAAACGACGGGGTATGGCTCATTCGACTCGACATCGAAAGTCTTAACGGTTTCAGTTATGATCATATAAACAGATTGCGCCACCTGGTGGCGGAAGGTGGAACTAACGTATACTGCAGCGCGTGCGCAGCACGACTGCTATACGGTGCCGCAGGCAGCGGGGACCCGAGCCGCAGGTTCGTTCAGTTAGAGGTTTATACTATTCCATGTGCAATTTAAGGGATTATCCGTTGCATGCGTAGCACGACCGTCATACGGTGCCGAAGGCAGCGGGGACCAGGGTCGGAACGACTGCTATACGGTGCCGCAGGCAGCGGGGACCGAATTAACCGACTCGTGGACAGCCACCCGTGAGGTATAGGAACAATAAGTCCCGAGCCGGAGGTTCGTTCAGTTAGAGGTTTATACTATTCTATGTGCAATTTAAGGGAATTTCCGGTGAGTGCGCAGCACGACCGGTATACGGTGCCGAAGGCAGTGGGGACCAGGGTCGGAGGTTCGTTCGGTTAGATGTTTGTACAATTCAATGTGCTAATTAAGGGATTACCCGGTGCGTGCGTAGCACGACCGGTATACCGTGCCGAAGGCAGCGGGGACCCGGGTTGGCGGTTCGTCCGGTTTGAGGTTTTACAAGATTCGAGATTTTCTAAAATTCGAGGCACCGATGTAAATTAAGGGCCCGCTGGCGGGCGAAGCCAGCTAGTGTATTGATGAAGTAAAAATAATTTCTTTTGTAAAAATCAATAATCAATTAGAACAGTAAAATGTCGAACGAAATTTAAACAATCACGTAGTGTTTTTTTTTTCTAATGAATTTAAGCCGTGCTGTACAATACTATAGGTGCAATAAGTTTTAAACTAATTATGTTTCCAAGATCCTTTCTTCATAGTATTTAATGTGATTTATATGCCCATTGGTACGCCAACTAAATGCATTTTTAGTTCTTTTTTCAACAGTGAATTACTTTTTTACATTAAAAAAATGTGAATTTCATATGGTCAAATGTTTTATGGTAGAACTTATTCCGGCTAGAATTGCTGAAAAATAAAAAGGGGCGAGCGAGCTGGGACCGCGTAGCGGTCTCAATGTGAATTGCTTCACAATTCACGGGGGGGGGGGGGTTGTCGAGGGTTACTGAGTAGGGGGCTGAGCCCTCTAGTCACATATAATGCGGTAATTCATTTTTGTGGAAACACTAATTTGAGAAAAACCTTTTATTTAATTTATAAAAAACAATGCTGATTAATTTTTTTTAATTAAAAGCAATTTTAAATCAAAAACATGTTTTAACGAAACGTGAGTGTGCTGTGTCAGAAGCCGCTTCAAAAAGCTTTCAAATGACACCTCATTCGTTGTTGCGCATTTCGAAATTTTATAGAAAAAGGGATGTTGACAACAGAAATAATATATATGATGGGTTTTGAATACAAAGCGCCACCAACGCGATGAATAAACAGAATTTTACCAATGATTATCAGCATGAATAAAACTATTTTCCTGAAATCGTTGACATTTTTACAAATTGATTAGTCTCACTTAAATTTTCAAGGATTCGGATACAACAATTTGTAGTTAGAAATTAAAATTTATTATTGAAATCTCAAAATTTGTTAACATTTTGCTGAAATTGTAATTTTTTCTCTGTGATTAAATAATACCAAAAATCCCATTGAATATTTCTGGTAAAAATAATGACTGTACTCAACCTATTTGAAGATTACGTCTGTAGTCATGTTCAACGATATGAAAACAATTCACGTTATTTATGGAATTCTTTTGCTTTAAAGATAATACATCTAAAAACACTATTTTTTAAAAATATTTCTCTTGGAAGCTATACTATAATAAATGCTACAACCCTGTTATATACAAACTGATAAATCTGCAAAAGCAGAATTGTTGCTATTGAGAATTTTTCAGCCAAGATAAGTTTTTGTTTTAAAGATATCTAATGGAAAAAAAAAAACATTTTTGAAGCGTTGTATATATTAAAGTTTTAAGTGTTTCTTAGAGAATAAAAGTCTAGTGCTACTCTGTATGTGTGACGTTTTCAATATTAAATTATTTAAAACCTTTTATTAATTTGGTATTATGTTGTGTGGATGACAGCGAATTAGTTTCAAAAGATTGTTAAATGTTGGCACCTAATTAAAGATTTAATCAAATAAATAAATAACTAAACATTTGCAACTATGAAACAGAAGTTGACCATTTGAACATTTGAAGGAGTATTGCTTTGAGACCTATAGCTACACAGGCTGCTGTCTCGAATGATACATATATTTTTATTCACAGAAACACATACATGACTTCGACATTTACATAAATCTTCTTGACTGGGACGGGATAGACTCAAGGAAATTACATCACCGAAGATTTACAGCCCGGACCTCCACAATGAGTTTGCAATGAAGGTGACGGGAATTGCACCCGTCGCTCTGACTCCTACGCTTTCAAGCGATTAGCGAAACGTTGCCTTAACCACCCGGCCACGGAGGGCCCTTGAAACAGAAGTAAACGACGTTAATAGTCTACATAAATATGTTTAAATGTTAAATACTTCTATATACAAAAAAAAAAAAAAAAGTAATGGTTTGGAAATGGACCAATGAAAATCTCGTAGATACCGCGAAACGTATCTGATTGGTCAGAGCTTTCTGACTTTTCTTAGGGGGAATTAACATGAAAGTAGAGAATTTAGATAGGATGGGCTCTATTAGGGGGGTTACCAAGGGGAAGGGACCCGGGTCTGTCGCCAAGTTTGGCGTCAATATGGCGATATATTGCCATATTTGGCGGCCAAATTTAGCTGCCAAAAGTGGCGCCAACTTGGCGCTATTTCCAGTATTTCGCCAAATTGCCATAGAGTCCCATCGTAATTCAATAGCGTTTATTCGCTTGCAAAAAATCAACAAATTGAGATATTGCAATGCAACAAAAATTAATATTAGCTTATGAATAGAGCTTAATTGAAGTATTTACATTATTTTTAAGCACAAACACTGACTATTTACAATATTCGTAACACTGTATATACAATTGGTACTTGTTAGTTATCCTGTCGAACAAATTACTGTCGCCAAATTCATATATATTAAACGAGCAAGGGATTTTCCCGATTATTCATCTTTAAAATATTGACTTTTGCCATTTCACAGCGCTTTGGCCTATTTTGTCGAGCATTTTATTGTCACGTAATTAAATCCATTGTTTTTCAATTCCCATACAATTGCACGAGTTACAGAGATATTTGGCGATTTATCACCTGTGCATAGAAAATAAAGGATCGCGAGGCGATCCAGAATGGAAACGCGAAACGATTACGTCTGGGGTTGGCTAGGGAGCGATTACGCGGGGGGTTGATGAGCGCAGCCAGCAGGGGGGGGGTGAGCCCCCCTAGTGTTTACATACAATATTGTGCTAGTTGAAAATTAAAATGTATATTTTTTAGAAGAAAATTAGTTTGACTGCACATTATTGCGCAAAAAATATATATGTTAAGTTGAATAGTCTGCTGCTTGTTTAATATTGGAATAAGGGTTATTTTAAAAATTAATTTCTGAAGTTAATCCAGTTTGCTTACTTTGTAAAACATTAATGTATAAAAATAAATTTGTAAAACAATGTGTTCTGTTACGTTTAGGGGGAAAAATGCAGTGATGTACAAATTACATTCACTCCCCGTTATCAAGCGGATGGAGTTCATTTTGGAGCAATATTGAAGAGCAAACCTTATGCTGCAGTGGCCATCGATGTATAGTTGAATTGCTACAGTAATTATTATTTTATCACGACTCCTTTAATGGATTATTATTCTGCAAATTATTTTGTTCGTACAGGGCTGCCACTGGCGATTCTTTTTTTTTCTGTTTGTAGAACTCTGTTAAATTTTTTTTTCTTTATGATACATTTCTCTTGAAATGGTTTTAGAAATAAAATATATGTAGCAAATATTATTTTTTGTAAAAATGGTAGAATATAATCAAAAAGTAAACGCCAGTTGGAGTTCTGTTATTATGATTCTGTAAATCTTGAAACAACCTTGAGGAAAACCAAAAGCAGGAGAGATTTTGTTGTTTTTGATATATATATGAAACAAATTAAAAAAAATTTCGCCATTGACCTCATCAAAACTATAATTCTGTGTAAATCCCATTGTTCTAAATTATTTTCTCGTTCTAGTATTTCGACTGTCAAAATCCACCTAGTTAAAAATACTTTATTCTAAATCCATTCTCTTAAAAAATGGCTCTGATCGCTGTTCTATTAAAATTACGCACTTTTGTTTCATTAAATAAATGCATCCTAGAATTTCATTCTTTTGAACATCAATCTCCCAGCTAAAAATATTTTAACTCTCTTGAAATAACAACCTATATCTTTTTATTTTTTTTATTTTTATTTCCCTATGTTTTCTGACAAAACAATATTCTTTCTCAAAATTATGAAAGCTAACTTCAGTCTCAATGTAAAATCTTATCTTGGCATCTTGCCCATTCTCGGTAAAACCTACGTATTTTTTTTATTATTATTTATTCGAAGGAATTACATTGTTCGGTAATGTTCTAGAAATATTTGTCCCGCATTTTTTTCAGCCTACGGTCTGATAACTTCAAATTCATAGCGCCAGAGAATTTAGTCCCGTAGCGCTGATTGGTCGGAAGACTGTTTAAGGAAACTGTATTCTGGGGCGTTAGATAATAGTTATACGCGGAGTTTTCCCGCGTAGCGTCAGTTTTATTCCTGGAGCCGGTCGTAAATGTAACCCCGACGCGTACTTCACGACGATGGAATAAATCTCCTTGGCTGCCGATAGAAAAAACGACTGCCTGTAAGAACAAAATGTCTTCTTAAAATATTAAATTAATTCACCAAGTTTCTCCACGGTATTAAAATCATCATGTACGGAATTAGCATCGTAATTAGTAAAGCATGGCCATTTTCGTTTGAATTCGAATAAAAAGTGAACTGGAACCGACTGCCTCTTATTTGCATTCTGTACGCACACTATAATTTGGATTCTCGGCGCCCGACTGCAAATTCCTCGGTGGAAACCCTTGCCCGGAGAACGTGATCTACAAAAAATATGGTGATAGAAGTGAAAACGGGACATATATATATATATGTATGTATATGAATTGCTGAATTGGTGTCATTATGACGACAAATTAACTGCACAAAGGATATATGCCCGAGGGAGAGGGCCTTCCGTGGCGGTCTTTAAAAGAGAACACACTCCGTATTTACGCAAGGAAATCGAAGGTTTGGCGAAAATCACGACAAATCCTAACAATTAGGCCAACGAGCGAGATGGGGTTCGAACCGAGCACCTCCTGCCTACCAGCTTTGACACCAGAACATCTCGGCCACTGGTAGGGCTTGAATTGCTGAAACTTAGTAAGATATACTTTTCAAATATTTCCACACAATTTTTAAAACAAATCTTTATTGTTTGATAAGTAAAAAGAAACCTTCCACATTATTATAATTTCTAACATGCTTTCATGTAGGGGGAGATGAAGATGGAGTGGTTTATCAGGAGGATAGGGACAACACTATTTTTACTTTATCACGTAATCGTCTCATTTCTTACGATTATACAGGATTTTTTAGTTATTAAAGACTGTAACTAGGTTATTTTATGATTCTTTCTGAACTTCGAAGTTCAATCTGTTTAACTAGATTTTGCACTGTTTTTGAGATTTGGTAGTTTTATAAAAACTTCCCGCATTCGTAGAAATGTCACTACTGAATTATATTTTGAGGTTAAAATATACCTCAACTACTTGCTTTGGCAGAGAAAAGTGGTTAAACTAAATAATGTTATTTATTTTGTATTGTACACAGGATGGATAATCTATAAACTCAATTATATATGCTCCAAATGTTGCAATTACAAGATTATGAACATTTCAAAGCTCATTTTTACAAATCAAAAGTGATTGTTGAAGAATTCTATTGTGATGTAGATTTTGGAACTTAGTAAATTTGCAAACCAAAAATTATAATTTGCTACCTCATTATCATATATTATTTGTTTACAAGTCCATATAATTATGCCAAGACTAAAAATAAACGTAATTAACACGATAAGCAATATACTTCATTGCCTGGAATAGGACACTGACAGAGAAGGGAATATACCACATCTCTCATTTATTTCTCTGTCTTCTGAAACAGGTACAAATATTTAATTTCATAATTGTAAATATTTTGTCTAATATTGAACAGTTTTTGCGGGATTTATTTAGTAATAATAGCCCAAGACAATTTAAAAGTACAGTTTAATTCTTACTTTTGTGAAAGCAAAATTTTCCACAACAAGTGTTTATAATCTAGTAAGTTGTACAATACAAAGTAATAAATAAAGCCACCTAATGTTTTCATTTAACTTAAATACTTATATGTGAAAGTATAACATTTGTTAAAATGTAAACTCATCATACATTTAATTTCATAATTTTAAACATTTTGTCTAACATTAAACTGTCTTTGAGTGATTTATTTAGTAATAATATCCCAAGATAATTTCAATGTATAGTTTAATTCTTACTTTTGTGAAAAGAAAATTTTCCACTACAAGTGTTTATAATCTATTAAGCTGTACAACACACAATAATAAATATAACCGTTTCATGTTTTCATTTAACTTAAAACAATAATCTGTTAAAGTATAACATTTGTTAAAATGTAAAATCATCATACATTATCTTTCACAAATTTCACATAGTCTAGAAATAAAAAAAATAAAAAATTGCTTCTGATATTGCTTTAGTTTCATATAACTCTAAACAACGTTACAGCTACTCTCCTTTATATTTTTACAAGCAATGTTTTATAAAGACACAGTTTCTATAGAATTTTTACGTAAAGAGAGGAACACTGAATGAGGTGTAAATTAATGTTCCAGTTTTTATTTTTTATATTGTTAATGTCACCCTTTTTATTCGTGGAGTAAAAACAAACATTAAACTATTTTCCTTGTAATTAAAATACTTCAAATTCTTTAAACACACATAACATTTCAAGTATAAAATCTTCAAAGAAAATTTAACAAACTGTAAGATTATAAAAAAAAATCAGAAGATTCATTTATTTTTCACATAATAAATTAAAACTGTTTTCTGAATAGCTGTGCAAAGAACTCAAGTGACACGTGCAAACGTTTTTAATGTCTTCACGTTCTTATTTAAGTTAATTCATTTTAGTGTTTTTTTTTTTTTTTTTTTTTAGTTTTCTATTTTTATAATAATAGTTTAGTGAAATATTTTTTACAAATTAACTACGGAGATTACGTTCGTGGTATGTTATACATTTTCTTCATTAAACATATGCTTTAAAGTTTATTTGGTTATTTACATTTATTCATTGCTTGCCTATCTTGCATCTGGTTTTAGAATTTTATTAGAAAGTATATTTTCAAGTCTACAGCTCAACATAATCCATGTAAAGGTCCATGTAGGGGATCATATTATGGTTATATGGTTACATATTATAAAATACGCAGCAATTTTGTTTCCTTTGCGGACAGAGTGAAAGAACACAGAAGAGATATAAACTTAAATAAATCAACCACTGCAATAGCCAGATAAAACAACAAATCTCCAAATGTAATAGACTTCAATATTCTATCCATGTAGACTCCAATTTTCGAATTGAGAAATTAACAAGTTATAATACTGTATTACTGAGAGAAGCCATAGAAATAATTACCGGAAACTCAAATATGCAATGATATGATGCACGCAAAAACCGATAATAGATGGCGCTATATGTTATTAGTAATTGTGAGGGTTTTCAACGGATTGGCTAGAGAGGAAGATACATCAGAAACTGAAGATGCCTCGGAAACAAGAGCTGAAAATATTTTTAGAACTTTTAACATATTGACTATTTTTAGTGTAATTCTGCAAGCTTTTATTGCAGCTTTTGAGACATGTACACTGCGCTTGTGTGTTTTAAAATAAATTAATGTCTGTTTTAATGGGTAGTGCAAGTAATTATTATTATCATAATATATAACAAATTTACGGAATAATTCAAGAGATTTGAAAGCATTAAAATATTTACATTTGATATATTTCAAAATTAAAGCTCGCAATCTTCTGTTCAGTAAATGAATACCTGTTTAATTTGGCTTTTCCAATTTAATAATTTTAATGTTTAGCATTATATGGAGAGAGTAAAATTTTATGAGAAAACACAGAATACAGTTTCCTATTAATCCATTACACACACTATAAAAAAAGGACAAATGTTTCTTAATCCACGAAAATATAATATGAACTACAAACGAAAATGTACAATAACATCTTCCGCGTTACCCATAATTCCGAAAAGTATTTTTTATCAATAGAAAACTTAGAAACACACATACATTCTCCATTTGAGGAAACATTTCTAAAAAAATGTTTCTGTACCTGTGACGTATGTTCGGAAACATTTCCGAGAAGTTTTTGTAGTGTACTAGCTGACCCGCCCGGCGTTGGTTGAGCCCGTATAATAAACTTATATCTCTTAAAAAAACGAAACTCTAACCAGGGTCTCCGACGGCTTTGGCACCGTACGCTCCGGAAAATCTTTTTTTTCCCCTTTACATCGCCAGGGAATCATATTGTTCCGAACGAACCTCTCAGACAAGTCCCCGCTGCCTACGGCATTGTATAGGAGGCATGCTACAAAATTGAGCTGGTTTGGAGAAGATGAGAACATTATTAGCGGAGTTACTGAAATAAAGCACAGTTAGAGAATATAAGGGTAGGGGTTGTTCAAGTGTCCTTCTGCAAATGACTAATTAGGAGGACCACTATCCATGTTTAAAGACTGGTTCGTTTGGTTAAGCTTGGGAATTATTTACAAATTTGGCTTAAGCTATTATTCGGAAATAGTGGTAACCGCTACTCATACACAGGGTGATTATAAAAAAACTTTCCCGATATATAAGCCCATAGAGAGAGAAGCAACAGAAAGTAAAACATTTTATTGTTCAATGCTATCCACCATCTGCCGCATGTAAAGTGTCGTCGTGTGTAAAATGGAAAATGTATGAAACACAATAAAATGTTTTGTTTTCTGTTGCTTCTCTGTCCTTATTGGTTGTTTTCACTATTCTTCTTAGTCTGCCTAGCGCTGGCGATTTTCGTGCTACAGGTACCGTTCCAAAGCTTTTATGGTTTTTCACTACGAAGATCGCATTCCAATAAAAAAAGTAGGTGTTGCCATTTGAAATTTTCGAAATTTTGTCACGGTAACCGTAACCGTTAGAATTTAACTGTTGTCTTTCATATGATTCTTAAGCGCATACCTCAAAATACTTTCAACCAAAGTGTCATTCAAATTCTGTGAACGGTATGATAGTTAGGGGCACATATATCGGGATAGTTTTTTTATAATCACCCTGTATTTAGTTTAATGTTGTAGAGGGTGCTATTATGTTAATTATAATGTTTTGGAATCGCTGGCGTTGAAATTTAAAAGATAGTTGAATAAATATATAAAATATTTAATTAAAACATGAAAGGGAATGTTCGGAATGCTTAAACAATTATTCAATGTGTAATATTGCAATTGAAACAATATTTGGCGATTTATCTTTTACATCAGGTTAAAAAAATATGCATCTGGAAATTTTTTTAGATAAAATCGGAGTAACAATTTTCTTTTTGATTTGTTCTTTATTTTTTAATTTAAAATTAATTTTTATCTAACTACTCTATCATGAGACTTTCAAAAGAAATTAGCAGATGTAATTATAAAAATGACTGTGCTTCTGAGTTACATGTTATTTGTTTAGTTATGATTTTGATTTACCTTTTGTCGCCAAACAATTTGATTTTAAGCCAAAAAGGATAAGCATGACATCGTTCTGAACGATTGTCACAATAATGGAGTTTTTTGAAGTGTACGACAGCATTTTTGGACTAATGTTTTATATTCAAACGTAAATTATGTAAATAGCATTTAATATTAAAAAAATGGAGTCAAATATTTAATTTTTAGAGTAAATGTCTGCCACACACAAATTATTAACACACATTAAAAAAATTTTCACCATTCATTTCTTTTTAGTTTTCTGTGCATATATTTTAAACTTTTTGAAGGTTTTCATAATATATTGGACTATTCTTCCGTAATCGTGTCACCCGCCAATTGGCGTACTTACTATAATGTTGGAAATTTCTTTATATTTGTTGGGGACTCTGGACGTTGAATCCGATTGCAGAAAATTACACGAAATTTCGTACTTAGCGATTAGTAAATTTATTGTTTTTTATTATGAAGCAAACAGGCAAAATAAGATTTACTATTATATGTTTTTCATTTGCATCTTACTATGACTGAAAAAGCAATACTTGTAATGTACGGGAAAATTTTTTGAAATGCCAATGGAAATTTTGCATAACTGACTTTATATATCATTCTCAAGCAGTTTTATTGGTGTAAGATCTAAAATTCAGTTAACAGCAATTTGACATTAATGGAACGTAGTTTGGCGGGTAATTAACTTCGTTTCATAGCTAACTCTGGTACATTTGTAACTATATAGTACCAAAGATTTCTAATGTTTAAATTCAAATTTGGCTGTAGACCTGATTACGGAAGATTAGGAAGATTTTATTTGATGTAAACGGGAGGATTTTTTTCTCTACTATAATCACAGTTATCGAGGTTTTTTCAAGGTTAGTGGTTACATGATTGCAACTCGTATATAAAATGAAAACACAGTGAAAATGACATTGTTATAATTTTATTCAAACAATTAAAACCCCACTTTTTTATGATTCACATTTGTTTTAAATATGAAAGTTAAACACTTTTCTTTGTGTGCAAATAATTTGTTACATTTTTTTTACTTTATTTACTCTGATGGAATCGAAAATATAAAAAAACTGTTGTAGACCTGAGGTATATTACTAAATACAATGTAACGTAGACTGAGATTATATTTAAGTTACTAGAACCCCACATAGCACCAAGCTGAGAGGCCCGGAGATCAATGACTAACAAACGAAAAAGAATAATCCCAACTTTATTTAAGTTCAATGGACAATCTCTGCAATATTGTAATACTCTCTTTTTTAGTAGTGTGGTGACTAGAGAACATTTTAATTTCTGTTGGTCAAACAACCACATTTCTCTACCAAATTTTTACTATGAATGATCAAATAAATTAGTTGCTTCTTAATAGCTTGAATTTTCATTAACGCATAAGATAATATAATAGCGCAATGGCGTTCACGTTGTATTCAGTAATGCCCAAGGACTTTCGAGGTGAAGGTCCAATTTACCATTTCGTTTGATTCAAGGTTCATTTGGTAAATGGACCAACACAGCGGGTATAGCCTGCTAGCTAATAATAAATAAAGCCGCATCATCCTTTTTATTTAAATTAAATTAATGAAAGCATAGAATTCGTTAAAATATAAGCTCATCGTACTTTACATTTCACAAATTTCAAATGTTCTAGATTATAAAAATTTCAAATAAGTTGAGCTATTTTATATTATTTAGTTTGAAATAATACTGAAATGTTATGATAACACGGACATTATTACAGCATAATTGTGCAGAAAACAAAAAATAATAATTTGAGTAAGAAATGTATTTATCAAAACCGTCACTGCCTACTCGCCCCTGTAATTTTGCAAGCAATATGTAATGAAGGCACGTTTTGTAAAGCATTTTTCATAACGTTAGAAACATACAAAAAAAAATGTAAATAAATATTCACTTTTTTTATATATTGTTCATATCACCCTTTTTATTTTTAGTGTAAAAACAAACATTAAAACTATGTTCATTGTAATTAAGATATTTCAAATTCTCTAAACCAGTATCACACAAAACATTTGAAATATAAAAATTTCACAGAAAATTTAACATACTGCAAAATCATAAAAAAATCAAGAAGTTTCATTTATTTTTTTGGATAATAAATTAAAACTATTTTCTTAATAGCTGTGCAAAGAATGCAAGTGACACGTTCAAACTTTTATAATGTCGTCACGTTCTTGTTTAAGCTAATTTATTTTAGCGTTATATTTAGTTTTCTATTTTTAAAATAACTTTGTAGTGAAATAAACTTTAAAATTAACTAAGGAAATTACCTTCGTGGTGTGTTATATATTTTCTTTAAATAAACACATGCTTTAATGATTATTTATTTATTTACTCTTATTTATTGGTTTTCTATCTTGCATGCAGTATGTATCGTGCATGGAATATTTTCTTAAAAAGTATATCCCATCAAAAACGTCACCTGTAAAAAATGCAGACAAGTCTTGTGATTCTTTTACCGTAAAAAGTTTTGAGATCGTGTAAAGCCAAGTTTGGCTATCTTATTAACTCTGAAAATTTCATTCACAAATCACTTCTAGTCTCTACATATTTAGTTGATTATTATTTTGTGACTTGGCAATTACGCAATAATTCTATGCTAAATACTACCTTTATTCCAATTTTGAAGTTTCTAGGGCTTCGGGTTCTACCTTATATTTTGGATGACGCGTGAGTGAGTGAGTGACAAAAAAATCGAGTTCGTATATCGTCTGAACTAAAAAAGACAGAAACGTGAAATTTAAATTTTGGTCTTGTGTGCCACATACTTTTGATAAACGAAGTTTCAGGTTTTTGGGATACTCCAGCGCAAAGATATGGAATGGGGGGGTGGGGTCAAAAGTGCCCTGAGTTGCTTCCAGAAAAGGATGCTTATGGCTGTCCTTTCTCGACTTGGCGGAGGCACTCCTGTGCCTCCAGATTTTTTAATCTTGTATCAAAACAAAATTCATATACACAGTAAAAAGAAACGGATGTATCTTAATCCAAGAAATATAATATAACAACGAACGGAAATATGTAATAACCTTTTCCAAATTACCCTCTACTCCGAAAACTGTTCTTTATCTTTAGAAACCTCATAAACGAATGTATTTTTGATATCTAAAAAATAATTTATAGAAAAATAGTTTTTTTTTTTTTTGCTGCTACTTATTTTCGGAAACTTTTCCAAGTAGTTTTTATATTGTATTAATCAGTTTTCTCAACCCACAATATAAGTATTTCGAATGCTATCAATTCTCAAGTGAACATTTTCATGTTCAACTCACATATTTTAAAGACAAATATGATCCATTAACATGATCAACATTAACATTAAAATTAACATTATTTTGTTACTCTTTCATGTATAAGTCAGTTACGCAATCGAAATATTTAATTGAGAATTGATAGCTTATTAAAAAAACGATATTCCTGTTTGAGAAAACTGATTAATAAACTAAACAAAAATACTCGGAAAAACTCCGAAAATCAATGACAGCAAATAAAAATTTGTTTTTGTAAATGCTCATTTAAATCCCGAAAATATATTGGTTTCTGAGTTTTATAAGTACAAAGAGCGCCTTTCGAAAGGCGTATATAGAGTAGATTGAGTGAAGATGCCGTAGTTTTTGATTTATTTTTTTATAAAATCGCCTGTTGTTTTCATTTGTTTTTTATTAATTTCTTGTTAAAGTTGATACATTTATATATGATTTAAAAATGTATTTAATTTTACAAATCTCAGAGAAAGCGTAGAAAATTTTGTTTTTGTAAATACTTCCATTTCGGCATCTTAGTCAATATTGTGGTAAGATGGCCAACTACATAGGAACTACATAAAGAAGAGTGTAAAAGATTTTTTACACTTACCAAACGTGTTAAGACGAAATAGCAATAGAAAAGCACTATTTAAAAATTAAATAAAGCAACGCAAACTGGAATAACAGTATCAGTAGGGAAGCCTCTTCCACACGACTGAGTGGCGTTTCCCTAAAGCGGCTGCGCTTAAGAAAAACGCGTGACACGGCATCTTGTCTTAAACGGTATCTCTCCCCAATTTACCCTATATACGTTCGTGATTATACTGTAATTTCACAGATTAAGAAACATTTGTATTTTTTAACAGTAAATATCACAGTTATATGGTTATATCTTAGGTTACATCATACACTGTAAAAAATGACCAATGTTTCTTATTTTATGAAAATATACTATAACCACGAACGAAAATATAATATAATCTTCTGAGTTATCCGAAATTCAGAATAGCGTGTTCCATTGTCTTTTGAATCCCCAGAAACTAATACATTTCCAAAATTTAAAGAATTATTTATAAAAACAAATTTTTTCTAGCTGCCCGTATTTTTCAGAAACGTTTCCGAATAGTTTTTATAGTGTATTAAACAGTTTTCTCAGCCTGGAATACCTATTTATCGAATGTCATCTATTCTCAAGTAAACGTTTTCAGC
The DNA here is from genome assembly GCA_963931845.1 of Maratus michaelseni. Lineage (NCBI taxonomy): Eukaryota > Metazoa > Arthropoda > Arachnida > Araneae > Salticidae > Maratus > Maratus michaelseni. The sequence continues at coordinate 412,360,723 of OZ007587.1, forward strand.
TGCTTAAGTTAATTTATACATGAAAGAGTAAAGAAATAATCTTCATTTTAATGTTAATGTTAACGCTGTTAATTTTGCATGTTAGTCCGTTAAACATATTTGTTGAACATGAAAATGTTTGCTTGAGAATGGATAGCATCGAAAAAAACTATATTCCGGGCTTAGAAAACTGATTAATACACTTTAGACGCTACTCTTAAACGTTTCCAAAAATTACGGGCAGCTAGAAAAATTTTGTTTTTCTAAATGATTCTTTAAATCTCGAAATGCCATTGATGTCTGTTCTAAACATAAAGAAACAGTGTTTAGAATCATGGTTAACAAGGATGATATTATATTATAAATTATTTCGTCATTATATTATATTTTCGTACATTCAGAAACATTCGTCATTTTTTACAGTGTAGAACATTTAATTTATATTAACATTTTCTTTTCAGGTTCATTTGGAGAGCACCAGTTCTGCAAGCCGTGAAGAGATACATATTTGTCAACACCAAGCTGCAACAGTTCCAGCACCACCATTTTGTTTTTTTTTAATAATAAAAGAAATATGTTAATTATGTTCAAAATTCCTATGACAACTTTCAAACACTTTTCCTTCCGATATATAATCTTCTGAAGGAACAGTTATAAAAAAAACAATGATTTTTCAGTTGTCGTACGAAGTGTTACCACTTAAATAAATATTTCAGGAAAATCTTTTATCTTTCAAGAAATAGAAAAGAATCATGGTTAACAAGGATTAGTTTTTATTATAAATTTATTCGTCATTATATTATATCTTCGTAGATTCAGAAACATTCGTCATTTTTTAAAGTGTAGTTACATACCAGTTACAGAAAAAAAAACATTTTCAACGGAAAATCACAGAATATTTTGTGTGAGATTTGTAATCATTAAGAAATTTACATTTGATGTGCATTAACCCCTCGATATATCGCGCTACTCGGCAGATAAGAAAAACAGTGCGATATACCGAGGGGGCCGTGAAGAGTGTATATAAATGAAAAATACGAATCCCTAAATTAAGCTACGAGGTTTTTGATTTAATACTTGTTTAATAAAGGTACAAGAGATGGTAAGACAAAAGAGATGGTAAAACGTTTAACAAATACAAAACCGTACATATACAGTATACATATTTACTTACATTTGGTAGTATTTTCTGAAAATAAAAATCCAGAGTTGTTTGTTGTTTTTTTTCTTTGATTATCTACTTGCCACTGGAAAATAAAGAACAACAAGTTGGAAATTGTACGTTAAACGTGACAAATGAGGTGCGTTCATACTATAGCTAGTTATATAAATATTCATGTTCTGGTGATAATTAATTCTGTGAAATGAATTATATCGTCTTTAAATTCTGTAATAAAATAAGTATATCGGTCGCTTTATGATTAAACCTCGGAAGCTCCTATAACAAGAAAGCACCGATTTTTTTTTAACAATTCAAATTTCTTAATAAATATTTTTATTAATATCTTCTAAAGTTTTAATTCGATTTTAATAAAATTTGAAATGACTCGACAAAATTCTGCAAATATAATATATCTTAAATTTCAAACCATTCGATTGGGTAGTTTTTGCGTTGTTATATGAGGACAGACTGACGAACGGTTGGACCAGAATACGAAAATAGGTGCTACGTATTTATATAATTACGAACACACCTAAAAAGAAATTAATTGCATTTCAGAAATATATATATATTTAACAAACTTATTTCAGAGATTTCGTTTTCAAAGAACACGTTCCAATTGTTTTCGAATATTCACAAAATTTCATGCATACAATTCTATGTGGAAGCAATTCTGCACTATGTTATTTTTATTACAATGGCGAATATTTCCATTATTTCAAATAACGTTGTTAATCTTAAGAAAATATACTGAGAAAAAACGGCGAACATATATAACTTTTTTGTTTCAGGTGTTATAGACGTAAGGAAAAAATTTAATAAAAACTATCCAAAATTGAAATTTTTATCTTGATGTTAAAAAACACATTTTCGCTACATTTATTTTTTTTAGCTTCAGACTACAGAATTCTTTTATTGATCAATTTAAATTATATTTTTAATGTGCTTTTTAATGTGTTTTTTTAATGACTCTTATTACAATTTATGCATTAATATATTAATACAATTATTTGGACTTAAATATATATAATTAAAAACTATTAAAATACAAAAAAATAGTGCGGCATAAAATAGCTGTTTTTTCTACTTTATGTTAAGTTTTTAAAAAAATATATGGATATAAATTTTAATATGAAATTTAATTAAAGGTATGAGTGTTTAGAATTTTTTAATATTTTAAACTTCCATTTTTCAATAAAAGATTTCCAATAAATTATTTTTTTAATTGTTTTGTCATATATGTGTCATATGACAATATGTGTCATATTGTGTCATATAATGTTCCAAAGTTTAATACACGTGTTTTGTCTTATCTGTCGAAATATATTTAAGACAAGCTTGAATTCATTAAATTTGGAAATATAGCTGATTTTCCTTATATAACACTTTCCAACATACTTGAAAAGGTTTTATGACTTCAGTTTGTCTGTTCGTATGTTTGTATTCACGGGCACTTACTCTCGTAAATATACAAGGATTGCCCTGTAATATTTATTTGTTATTAAAATAACACACAGTTTCACATTTTAATCACTAAAAAATATTAAATATTTTTAAAAAATAATGAATTGTCTGCCAAAAAAATATTTTTATGAATATTGTATTTATAGAAAGCGTAAATCAAGATTAAGATTTTATCAAAAATGGATGCTCATACGATTTCCTCCTTTTTGAATTTCAATGCACGATTGATTACTGTTTGTATCACAGAGCAAAATTATATATTTTTTAACATATCGTCTTCAATTGTAAGATACAAATTTGACATTTGTTTGATTACTCTTGTTTTTCATATATTGTACATATGCAAAACACATACTACACGAAATTACCAGTCACAAAACTTAATTGCCACTGAAACATGTATACAGTATTTTGATTGACAAAACATTTATACTATACTTTGCCTTTAGCGTTACTGAAGAAAATCTAATAGATATTGTTGTCACAATTTTCTTTATTTCATTACCACATAACTTAGCATACACGAGAATGAACTATTAGAGGTTCAGACAGAAGAGGAGACCTACCAAAGGGCTGAAGCTCAACAAACTCCACCGAAAATGGGAGATAAGCCATTCCAATATAAGCACCTATTGAATATGAGACAGCACCATATTTCATACGCACAACTGCCTGAACCGGGTGCTCACCAGCTTTTGTTCACTTTAGCATAAATTGACGAGCGACCTTGAATTGGTAACAAACCAATTTACAGGTTGATCCCCAACATCTTGAACGGTTCTCTTTTATGTGAATTCGGAGGCAAACACGTGTATTGAAAATCATCAAAACTGTTCCTCAACTCACTGGCGTAACATACTACATAGCCGCTTTATTTTTCTGTGGAGGTTTTGAGGTCTATGAAAACATTGTCTTATACCATTATACGGCCGTCCCCCCCCCCCTTACGGTTGTTTAACTGTGCATCCTCCTGCCACTGTTTTCAATGTAAATCCCCGTATCTGAACTGTATGATGCAAACATTAATCGTCATTACAAATGACTTTTAATCGTTCTTCTATGATTGAATTGCGATGTTCCCTGAGTCATAGCAACTGCTAAAGCCAATGGTGGACCATAACCACAGGGACTCTTCATGTTGGCGCACATGCCAGACCGCATACGGAAGGCTAGACTGCACAATGTCCTGACACAAGTTCTGTTGGTTTCCACTGTTAAATGTGCTAATGATTTGGGCCAATTTTCCTTTTCTGGGAGGCAGAGCAATGCGTAATTAATTGTCTCTCTGAAATCAGTGTGCTGCAAACGGAAAACAACAGGATGCTGACTTATCATAAAACCATCTTTAAAGCATTTTCGATAATGTTTGGCAACGCCTGAGCGTTAACAGCCCATATAACACACCGTTTCCCAGATGTTTTTAGAACGTCTATTAATCACAATTTCTAATTTTTCGAAGTATGATTTACTGATTTTCCCATCCTGCGGATAATTCTCATATAATTCTCATATAAAGATTCAGATTATTGGTGGTTTATAAATTGTGGTATGATCCGAGAGCCGAGCCAAACTATACCATGCCAGACTATACCAAACTATGCCGTACTATACCATGACATAAAAAAAAATTCTCTTAAGAGTTTTCAAAATTTTCAAATATTGAACTTATGATTATTGTTATTGTTAAGTATTATAATTTAAAAATTGTATTATTATTATTGTTCTTACTATTATTATTATTGTTATTATTGAAAAAGAGTCAGTTATTGCATTTTTGAGGCTAATAAGATCTGTCGACTTTTTCTTGTAAACCAAATCTTTCATACGACCCTAAAGATAGAAATAGGATGGATTCATATCTGGTGAATAAGGTGGCCAATTTTCTTATTAGATCTCTTAGGATTGTTCTAGAAGTCTTAGGTCGTTTTTTGAATGTTGAAGACCACTTCCGTAGAAATAATGTTGCATTTTCAGCACATAAATACCAATTTTTAAGAATAAAAATACGGTGATCAGTTGAATATGACGCTTTGTGAGACATTTTCAAAATTTCATGGAACTGACACTAAACAAATACCTATTATGCCCTCTCTCACTGCACGCATTCTTGCTGCCATCTAGTGAGACTCTGAGAAGTTATTTCAGTTTAAAGTTGTAGGTTAATTAAAAGTCACCCTGTATATAATACCAGTAACTGTTGAACATACAGTAATAAATAAAACTACTTCATGTTTTTCATTTAACTTAAATACTTATCTGTGGAAGTATAAAATTTGTTAAAAGGCCTTATCATGCCTCATGTTTCACAAATTTCCAATAGTCTAGAAAAAAATATTTCGAGCAATCTAATATTGCTTTAGTTTTAGAAAATTCTAAACTCTATTACAGCATAAGTATACCGAAAGTGGATAACAACATATTGTGTAAAAAATATATTTTATGAAAATTGTTTCTGTAAAAATCTCCTCTACATTTTTACAAGCAATATTTTATGAAGACAAGATTTCTAGAGAATTTTTCATAAAGTGAGGAACAGTGAAAGAGGTGTAAATAAAAGGTTCCAGTTTTCTTTTATATATTGTTAACGTGACATTTTTTATTCTTAGCGTTAAAAGAAAGATTGAACGATGTTCGCTGTAATTAAAATGTTTCGAATTCTTTAAATACATATAACCTTTGAAGTTAAAAATTTCACAGAAAATTTAACATCTGTAAGATCATAAAAAAAGGTTTCATTTATTGTTACTGATGATAAATCAAAAATTTTGTTTTAATAGCTGTGCAAACAATACGGGTGATACGTGCAAACTTTTATAATGTCTTCAAGTTCCTATTTAAGCTAATTTCTTTTAGCGTTCGTTTTATATTTCTACTTTTAAAATAGGTTTGTAATGAAATAGGCTTTAAAAATTAACTAAAGAGAATACATTCGTGGTGTGTTACCTATTTTCTTGAATAAACACATTCTTTAAGGTTTATTTCGTTATTTACTTTTATTCATTGCTTTTCTATATTGTACGCCGTTTTAATATTGTTTTACAAAGTAAATTTTTTAAGTTTGTAGCAAAAATAAATTCATGTAGGGGACCATGTAGGGAATACATATTATGGTTAGGGAACTTCGAGTATTATAGCAAAGCAAATTCAAGTTTGTAGCAAAGCATAATCTATGTACTACAAGTATCACAGTTACATAGATTTTGAGAAAATAAAATCAGACGTCTACCTTACAACGGAGGCTTAAATGTGGTTAAACTGGGAAGTGTTATTTATTTTCTATTGTACACAATCTGAATCATTTATAAACTACAACCTTTTCATTTGCAAGAATATAAACATTTGCTATCCCAATTTTACAGATCAAAAGTGAATGCTGAATTCTGTTTTGAAATAGATTTTGACATTTAGTAAATTAGCAGAACAAAAATAATAATTTTCTACCATAATATCATACAAGGGGTGGACAAAATAATACGAACACTCATGAAAAATGGTGAAAAGAGCAATATCTAGAAAAATACATGAGGAATTAACCTGAAACTACAGGTGTGTAAACAGTATAGTATAAGTTATATATTTCCGTGAAGATGTTTTCCCGAAAGCCCATAGGGGACTGTCAACAATTTGAAAAAGGACGAATATCTTTTGGATAATCCTGTAAAAACTAATGCAGCAAAACCGTTCAAACTCGGGATTATTAATAAGTTGCTTATTTTAATATACTGTGTTCATTTTTATGAGGATAGCATGTATACTCGTAGAGAAATTAAGGTTTTTATAAAAAACAGTCCCAAATTTCGATTAGTTTTTTGCTTATAAAATGCAAAGTTTTTAATATAAAAAAAAAGTTCTTTTCAGAAAATATGACAAACAACATTGTACTTAATACTCTGCGATCAGAATTAAAAAATAATAAAAATTGGATGAAAAATGAGCAGGTTTACTAAAAAAATGTTTCACTGCGCATGCGTGAATGCAATAAAAATATAATATGCATAATGCATTAGCTAAGTATATAGAGCAACTTTTGTGAAAGTCTCAAAATCATAGCTTAAAAATTCTGTAAATTATCGTCGATAGAATAAGCTCGAAATCCGTTGTTCCCAAAAGGAAGCAAATATATGAGGGTTTGTATCCAAATATAGTAGTACGTGCAATATTGTGTACGCTATCTTGGCACTAATCAACAGATATTTGATACAACCCCTCATCTTTTTTCTTCTTTTTGGGAACAACGGATTTCGAGCTTATTCTATCGACGATAATTTTCAGAATTTTCAAGCTATGATTTTGAGACTTTCACAAAAGTTGCTCTATATACTTAGCTAATACATTATGCACAGTATATTTTGATTGAATTCGCGCATGCACAGTGAAACATGTTTTATTAAACCTGCTCATTTTTCATCCAATTTTTATTATTTTTTAATTCTGATTGCAGAGTATAAAGTACAATGTTGTTTGTCATATTTTTTGAAAAGAACTTTTTTTATATTAAAAACTTTGCATTTTATAAGCAAAAAATAAATCGAAATTTGGGACAGTTTTTATAAAAACCTTAATTTCTCTACGAGTATACATGCTATCCTCATAAAAATGAACACAGTATATTAAAATAAGCAACTTATTGATAATCTCGAGTTTGAACGCTTTTGCTACATTAGTTTTTACAGGGTTATCTAAAAGATATTCGTCCTTTTTCAATTTGTTGACAGTCCCCTATGGGCTTTCGGGAAAACATCTTCACGGAAATATATAACTTATACTATACTGTTTACACACTTGCAGTTTCAGGTTAATTCCTCATGTATTTTTCTAGATATTGCTTTTTTCATCATTTTTCATGAGTGTTCGTATTATTTTGTCCACCCCCTGTATATTATTTGTTTACAAGTCAATAATGAAGCCAAGACTAACTGTTCGGATGTGCCAATCCCAAAATTTTCTTCTATGCCATAGGGGAGACCGGGGCAAGATGACTATGTTAACATTTTTTGTTGTTTATTAATTTATTTTGAAGTAATAGTAAAATTAATTTTACATGAACTGATAGAGTACACCTTTGTAGTATTAAATATATTACCATTTAATTTTTCAAATAAAAAAAATAAAGGATAATTTTATTTTTCCATAACATTAACAAATCGTCATCTTGCCCCAGGACTGGGGCAAGATGACAACACTGAAAAAGATTGAACATATTTTATCTTTTGAATATGTTACATGGTTTAACAAATGATAACTGTGTTTTTACATCTTAATAAGTATCAAACTAGGCATAATGCATTGATTGTAACGTAATTTTGAAGTGTTTAGTTGTGCAGCTAACAATAGTCACAAATAAAAATGCCATTTTCATATGTGGAACATTCCTCATGCCACCACTCTTGGCATTTACAGCACTGGATCCATTCTTCTGTTGGTGGGTCACAATGCCGGAAGTTGGCCTTAAACGCTTTTTGAATTTTTTGGGAGGAGGGGGACCAGCGGGGGAGGGGGGAGGTCTTGACCCCGTCGAACGGTACTCTTCTCGTACCGACCGGACGCTTGGAAGTGGAGATACCGACTCCGATAGGGTTTTTCCTTCGGGAGGCTAGGGGGGTCTCAGCGGATGACAAAAAATGTCTTCCTCTGGTCGCCCCCTTTCGAACGACACATCCCCCGATCCCATGCGCCCCTTAGACCCAGAGGAGATAGAAGCGCAAGGTCGTGCGAACAAACACACAGACAAACAAGCGTTTACAGGATTTAAATAGATGACGAGCTCGTCATCTTGCCCCGGACTGCCTGTTTAAAAATATTCGTTTTCATTGCCATGAAGGAAGGCGATTAATTGACATTTATTCATGGTAATAGGTAGTATTTAAACTAAGTTACTCATAAATATTAAAGAGAAATGATATATCTTACCTGTATCTGTAGCAGAGCTTATTTACACATGCATAAAAGTTATAACGTGGCAGCGGAAAACATTCAAAGCTTCACAACTGACACAAAAATGGCGATTTCAGCGTCTCTATAGTATTGTTTAACTAACGGCCGATAGGAGAGCCAGTAGTGTTCGGTTGATGCTGCCACCTAGCGGAAAACGGAAAAATTAAGACATTCGTCATCTTGCCCCATTCTTCATCTTGCCCCGGTCTCCCCTACATGTTAACACTGCAATATTCGCTATCAATTTGCTAATAAACTCAATATTTTTAGTTACTCTGTTGTAAGTCAACTTTTTGCGAGACGCCGGGTTACCTTCGCTGCATGAGCAGCCGATTTACCAATAGAACAACGAAAAATCGAGAAAATCGTACGAAAATTGCTATTACAGCACCTCCTTCCACAGGATTGGCCCCAAAGACCTGTAGGCAATAATCACAAACATGCACACAAAAGTTGATTAAATTCTATGCATAACTTTATACACTTTTAGATCATACTATAATGAAAATGGCAAAAAAACCGCTATTAGTGTGCCCCCATCCGGCGTAATATCTCCAAATTCAAGTAGCACCTGCTGACCAAAGTCCGAAACTTACAAAAAGTTTGTTCAATCCTATATACAACTTCATACACTTTTCGCTGATACAATGAGAACAGACACACGGGCAGATGGACAGGCCCACAGTCGGACAGACGGACATTTTGTATAAACATTTTATTCGGGATCTCTGACCCTTAAAATGAGTAAAACCGTCGAAAACCGGAAATGGAACAAATATTTCAGTTACAATACTTTCTTCTATTATAGATAAAAGAAAGTAAAAAGTAACCTTATTAACGCGATAAACTATATATATTTAATTTCCTGGAGGGAGGAATGAGAGACTGAGAGAGAAGGATTTATAGGAGACGCTCCAAATCTCTCTCCTGTGTTGTCAAACGTGCACAACTATTTAATTTAATAATGTTATAATTTTTTTTATAGTATTGTACAGTTTTTATATTACTTACTTTCTAAAATAATTCCGAAAAAATTTCAAAATAGAATTAACTTTTTATTTTTGTAAAAAGGAGATTTTTTAACTACAGATGTTTTAAATATTGTAGCTTTAAATTTTGCAGAACTCATAGTAATAAATAATGCTACTTCATGCATTTCATTTAATTTAAATCTGTGAAAATATAATATTCGTAATAATGTAAGCTATAACATTCGTACTAATGTAAACTATAACAAGCGTAATAATGTAAACTATAACACGAGTAATAATGTATAAACTCATCATACTCCACCCTTCAAAAATTTCCAATGGTTTAGAAATTAAAAAATATAAATATTTTAAACTAACTGATATTGCTTTAGTTTTAGTTAACACTAAGAATCATTACAGCCTAATTGTACCGAAAACTGAAAATAATATATTGAGTAAGAAATGTTTGTTTTTATGAAAATGGTTCTGCCTAATCTTCCCTATATTTCTACAATCAATATTTAATGAGGACTATTGTAAAGCATTTTTCATAAAGTTAGGAAAATATAAAGTGATGTAACTAAAAATACCTTTTCTTTTTTATATATTGTTCATATCATTAATTTTATTTTTAGCGTAAAAATAAACATTAAACTATGTTCATTGCAATTAAGAAATTTCGAATTCATTAAACCAGTAACATATTTAATATTTCAAATATAAAAAATCACAGGAAATTTAACATACTGCAAGATCATAAAACAATCAAGAAGTTTCCTTTATTTTTTATTAATTTTATAATAAATGAAAACTGTTTTCTTAATAGCTGTGAAAAGAATGCAAGTGACGCGTGAAAACTTTTATAATGTCTTCATGTTCTTATTTAAGCTAATTTATTTTCGCGTTTTTTTTAGTGTTCTATTTTTAAAATAAATTTGTATTGAAATAGTCTTTAAAAATCAACTATGGTAATGGTCTAGAAATTATAAATCTCAAATATTTCGAGCTGTCTGATATCCCTTAGTTTCAGATAACTTTAAACAATATTACAGCATAAGTGTACCGAAAACTAAATATAATATATTCAATAAGATTTTTTTTATAAATTGTTCCTGCCTACTCTCCTCTATATTTTTACACTATAATCAACATCAATACTATCTCCATATTTTATGAAGACATGTTTTCTAAAGAATTTTTCATAAAATGTGGTACATACAAAGAGGTGTAAATAGTATTTTCATTTTTTATTATATATTGGTATATACTTGGCCACTCTTCTTATATTTAGCGCAAAAACAATCATTCAATGTATGTTACTGTAATTAAGAAATTTAAAATTCTATATACCAGCAACACATATAACCTATCAAGTATTAAAATTTCACATAAAATTTAACAAACTGCAAGGTTAAAAAAAAAATCAAGAATAAAATTTCCGGATAATAAATTAAAAGTATTTTCTTAATAGCTGCACAGAGAATGCACGCGACACGTGGAAATGTTATAATGTCTTCACGTTCTTATGTAAGCTAATTTATTTTAGCGTTATTTGTATTTCTATTTTTAAGTACTTCGTAGTGAAATAGAATTTAAAAATTAAGTATTGAAATTACGTTCGTGCTGTGTTACATACTTTCTTCAATAAACACATGCTTTAAAGTTTATTTAATTATTTACTTTTATTTGTTGTTTTCCTATATTCCATGCAGTGTTAATACTTTATTAGAACATAAAATTTTCAAGTTTGTACCAAAAGATAATCAATTTAGAATGTACAAATACACGAATGTCTCTAAATTTAAGAAAATACAATTTAACCATGAACGAAAACACGCAATATAACCTCTTCCAAGTTGCCGTCAACTCCGAAAATTGCTCTTTATCTATAGAAACAGCAGAAACCAATATATTTTTGATATTTAAAGAAACATCTTAAAAACAAATTTTCTTTTGCTGCCACTGATTTTCAGACACTTTGCCCAGTTTTATATTACACCGGAAATAAATACAATGTATATGCTGGAAATGGAATAAGAGCAACGTTAATTGCACCTGAAGTTTAAATTTTAATGCATACTAGTTTCTGTAGCATTTCTCATACCGTCCTCAGTGCAAGGAATGACGGAAAACTCACTTGCACTGAGGACGGTATGCTAAGTGCTATCGAAACTAGTATGCATTGAACTTGAAATTTCTGGCGCAATTAACGTTGCTCTTATTCCATTTCTATGATATTGCACCATGCACTATCTTAATAATTACAATATACACTGTTTTCTCATTCCATAACATACGTATTTCGGATGGTATCAAATCTCAAGTAAACAATTTCATGTTCAACAAACATATTTTACAAACAAATATGAGGAATTAACAGCATTAACATTAATATTGAAATTAATGCTATTTTGTTTCTCTTTCATGTATAAAATACATTACGCAGCAGAAAATGTTTATTTAAGAACTGGCAGCTTCCTATAAACTTATATTCTGGATTGAGAAATAAATACATTAAACAAAATTACTCGGAAACTTTTCAAAAAATCAGTGACAGCAAAATAAACTTTGTTTTTATAAATGCTTTTAATGCTATTAATTTATCATGTTTGTCTATAAAACGTGTTTCTTGAACATGAAACTATTCACTTGAAAATATATAGCGACCGAAAAATTTATATTAATGATTGTGAAAAGTGATTAATACAGTGTAAAAAACACTCGGTAACGTTTCCGAACATAAGTGGTAGCAAAAGAATCTTTGTTTTTGTAAATCACGAAAATATATTAGTTTCTGAGGTTTCTAAAGATAAAAAGCGCTTTTCGGTCTCATGGGTAAAGCAGAAAATGTGACTGTATACTTTCGTTAGCGGTTATATTAAATTTCCTCAGATTAAGATAATTTTTTTTTACTGTATACTATAAGTATCATAGTTACAAGGTTACATCATAGTTACATCTCAGTTACATAAACAAAAATTTTTTCAATGCAAAATCACGAATATTTCGTGTGATATTTGAAAGTATTAAAATATTTACAATTGATATATTTCAAAATTAGAACTCGAAACCTTCTAGTCGGCAAAGGGAGACATTTTAATTTTGTTCTCCTTACTATATAATTTTAAAGTAGCATTATGTGAAAATAGCAAAATGTTATGAGAAAAACACTGAATTCAGTTTTCTGTTAACCTTATAAACAGGGTAGCCACTGCCGACAATTTTTTATTATTTTTTCTACCGCATTTTCAAAATAACGATTTTCGTAGTAGATTTATATTAATATTCTAGTTAGGTGGTTAGCGCTTAAGAATGGAAAAATAATAAAAATAAAAATTCGTCATTGGAAGTCCTCTTTATGACATAAAATTGCTCTTTTTAATATTTTGCATTTAGTATTTATTCATATCTACATATTGGATTGTTCAAAAAGATCTTTTCGTTTGAGAAAATTGGTTCGTACCGAAAAATTCTATCATAAAATTATTAGACATGAATACCGATATCTAATGTCTAATAATTGACTGGTAGAATTTTCCGGTACGAAATTATTTTCCCAAACGGAAGGACCTTTCCGAACAACATAATATTTCTTCCATAAAATATGTATTTGTTTATTGTTGTATAACATACGTTTTTTATTTTTTTTTACATTTTGCCAGAAATGGCAAACAACAGATTATGTTTATGGATGCTTCATAATCTTGATATTTTCTATAATTGAAATTTACTTCATAACGAATTACTATATCACACCTTTGTCGAACGTCTAAATGGACTGATAAAATCATTATATTTCTTTGTCTATAAATAAGAAACATTATGTTAACTCTTACGTAAACATTTCTTTCGTGTTCCTAAAAATATATTTCAGAGATTCTATAGTAACCAAAGTATATATTTAGTAGTCCAATTGTATTGATAAATATATAATAGGAATTTTATGTTCTGAAAATTTGATTACCTTAAACCCAGCAATATTTTAGTTTCTCATAAATAAAAAAATATTTTTAACAAAATGCCTGTAGAGATTTTCTTTTACATGACACGTTCTTACGTATTACATTTGTATTCGAATGTTCAGAAAATTCCTTTCAATTTATGTGGCGAGAATTCTGCACTATGTTATTTTTATTACAATGGCGAATACTTCCATTCTTTAAAATAACGTTGTTAATCTTAAGAAAATATATCCACGGCGAATATATAAAATATTTTTGTTTTGTAGGGGATATAGACCTCGGGATATATGTTTTATAATAACTATCGAAAAACAAAATTTATATCTTGATGATAAAAAACATTTTCATATCTTTCATTTTCTCTATTGATTGTGAGTAGAGAACTTTTTTCATGATCAATTTAAAATATATTTTGATTTTTGAATTTGGTTTTCCTTACGACTCTTATTTTAATTTATGTATGAGTATATTAATGATATTATTTGAAATTAATTTATATATAGAGGAGATAGGGGATGAATGGGACATTTTCACAAAAAAATTTATTTTAAATATTTTATTTAAGTTATTATTAGTATTATATATCGCATTTCGTACATTAGGTGTTTGTCTACATCTTATGCACAATATTTATTCAAGATTATTATTATACAGAAATATATTACGAAATTTAAAAAAAGTTCCTCTTTGTCACAATCATCCCCGCAGGGATGGATGGGACACAAATATTTTCCTCCCTGTATTCAATGATACGAAATTAAAATTTATAATTATAAACTTATATGTAATTATATTTGTAATATATGATCTTATATGGCTGTAATATATCAGTGTTAGTAATCTAAGAACTGAAAACACAGTCAATTATGCGTTAAAAAACTGTAATTTATATTATATATTTTAACTGAAATTTTAATGAATTACAAAGTTAAAGTTGCACGGATGTACAAATATCAGTAACACAATAAATGTGGTCTGTCTAATTTTTTCCAAATGTGGTCTGACAGTTGCATAAGCTGGTATAAAATCAGTTTCAGTGAATGTATTGCTGTTAAAAAGGAAAATGACAGTTTTCCTAAAACAGCTGATTATGTTTATGTTGCTAGTACTGAAAGCTGACAAAAATGCTTCTTTGGCAAAAGCTGAGAGCTTATAAATTGTAATATTCTCTCCAAGATTATTTGTCAGCTAATCATCTTGGACTGATTTCAGCTTTGCCTTTAAAAGCCCATAAACAAAAACATCCAATGACTGAAGACGACGGTGGTTACAATGAGGAGGAAATGTTAAAAGAATAATTGACATAAATTATTAATTTATCAACTTATATAATATTATTTAGTTAATAAAAAATATTTCAGTATCCTGTAGGGATGAATGAAGCAGTCCCATTCATCCCCATTTGAAATGTCCCAATCATTCCCATGATGCATATATTCAATTGTCAGGCATGTTGTCTCAGAAATTATTTTGTCACAATGGTTAATATTCATTCATTTTAATTACCAATATTGAGCCTTGAAATAAATAACTATAACATATCTTAATTTTTTTATAATGCATAAAATATGTAAACAACTTCAAATATATATAAAAAATATTTTTAAGCTTCAGTTTTTTTTTTTTTTACTTTTAATTTTTCAGGAAATGCGACTTTGAAGGAAATTGAAAACAGCCATGTGGTCTTGCTTTTGGCTCTGAAGCACACTATGATAGTGTCATCTATGGGGTTAGGCAGCAAGTAAAAAACAATGATTCCTGAAATATTGAGAATGTACCATCCACCCCTTGTCCCATTCATCCCCCAGTTCCCATACATAATTGAAAACAATTAAAATTTTATAAAACAAAAATACCGGGACTTAAAACCGTATTTATGTGATTCTATTTGTTATGATATTTCTAAAAATATATATTAAGAAAGCTTTCATACCATTGCGCGCGATATACATATAAATTTTTATTTGAAACTAGTCGGTTTTCGTCAGTCTAGACGGTCATTTCAGAGCGGGGCCCAGATATATTCTGCAGCGTACTGCCTTGACTTCGCTTGCGGACCAGAAAATGCACTTTGCAAGCAAACAGAAAAATGTAAATAAAATAATTTATTTTAAACTATACGAAAATAACTAATACAAATATAAAAGTCCTTCCGGTCTGCAACGGGAGAAAAAGGTAGCTTTCATATTCCATGTATTTAAAAAATCAAATCATTTTACTGAAACACCCGTAGCTGAAATGCTTGGAACCGGATTATAGAAGATTCAATCCCGGTTTTCGTTAATACTGAATTTGAATGCGAATTTCAGCATGAGAGTTACAACATAACAAAAATCAGAATGTTTCAAAATGTCACCCATCGTAGAATTTCAAATTGCCATAACTCAGACATTTTTTAAGATAAAGCCAAAAAAATATTCTGGAAACCTTGTATCACGATCTAACACTTAACGGAATCAACTTTTTCAATCTATAATTTTGTTTACATCTTTTTGATTTAAAAAAAATAACTGGCTGCCATTTTGAAACAAGATGGCACATGAAGCTGGTCAACAAACTCGATCGAGACCTTAATATGTTCTGTACTCGTGATCCGTCACATTAATATCGATTTTTAAATACGAGAGTTACAGCACAACAAATATAAGATTGTTTCAAAATTTCGTCACGATAGAATTTCAAACTGCCATATCTCAGCCATTTTTTAAGCTATAACCAAAACTAAAAATGTTCCATAAGTTTTGCATTACGTTCTAACACTTAAAGCAAACAAATTTTTCAATTTATAATTTTTTGTACATCTTTTTGAATTAAAAAAAAGATAAAAAAAAATTAACTGGCCGCCATTTTGAAACAAGATGGTGGATGAAGCTGGCCAACAAACTCTGTCGCGATTTTAGTATGTCCTATACACATCCAAATCTGTTCATAAATAAGAGAGTTACAGCATGACAATTGTCATATATATATATATATATATATATATATTATATATATAAATCAACATTTGAACGGAGGATGGTTTTGGGGTCTCGGGGTCATGATCGGTGAAAATAATTTTTTTTGGAATTGCTTTCCTTCGAACGGCTGCAATAGGTAGCTTTTTGTAATGAAAGCTACCTACAAAAGCTACCTAAAAAGTAAATAGATGTTTCGCGACATTAATAATATTTCTTTTTTCATGAGCCCAATAACAAAGTACTGCTTGGCCCTGCCCGTGAGTATATCTAGGGTAGGCAGAGATCTTTCAGATAAAAAATATAACAATGGCCTAAGATACATGTCGATCATTGTAAATAAGCACTGTAGAATGGCGGTTACCAGTACATGTGATTGCTTGGTTGAGTAGTCTGTTTGATTCGCAAGTTTGGGATTTTAAATATTTTCCCCTGAAGACTAGTCTACAGAACAGTGTCATCAACAGTTCCGGGATGCTCGCATCGCGTTTTCATATGCCAGGCGGCCATTTTTATTCAAAATTATTTTTCGAATAAAACTGCATAAAAGTTACATTTTTAGAAAGATCGTTCAAAATAAATTAATATTTGAGAGATGACTTATGTTCAATTATGCATATATTCTGCAATAACTTCAGTTGAAATTAGCTTCGCAGTTCAAACTCTCTATCTATGAAAGTAAACAAAAATAAAAGATTCATTCGTCGTGAAGGTGAATTATTATTAATCCATTAAACCATGGAGATAATAGCTCGTAAAGTAAGTTTTCCGTGAATGATTTTTTGGAGCGCTGCCTGGTGTCAAAAAAATAATTCGCACCAGGACCTGTGAGACAATTAAAGTTTACCATAATTCTGTTTGATGAAGTGCTTATGCAACTGAACTTCCTTCCGAATCTTTTTTTGACGTAAGTTGAATGTAAACAAATACAACTCATGTAATAATATTTAATGAATCAAATTTCGGAATGAATTGTCAGTTAATTTGGTATTTATGTATTATACGTGCCAGAAAGAGAAATCACTGAAAAGGATTGTTAATCGCCAATCATATTTTCCATTATTAATGACCAATCGCTTTCAAAACAGTAATTTAATATACATTTATAAAATACATAACATCATTATGTACTTTTATGTTATTTGGACGCAAATCTCGCGAACAGAATTTTTAAAATCGACAAAACCAGCTTTTATTTTTCGCGTGTGCATTAGAAACGATACTTTGATTTTAAAATCCAATGTGGAACAGCTGTCGCAAACACACCGGGGTTGGCGCGATTTTTGTTTCGCGCCATTTTGGCGAGAAAACCCCATTTTCAGGTACCTGTTAGAGATTTCTGAAACAGCATGTTACTTTTATTTTGTTATAAAATAGTTTATTTTATAGGTACTTTTCCGTTATACGGACACCATTGTCGCCAAGCATACATTTACATACATACATTTACATTACTCTAGGCATTAGCATACATTTTGGCATGGTGTCCGTATAACGGAAAAGTACCATTTTATATTAAACAGCACAAAATTTTATTATAAAACACACACAATGATTAATTTATTATAAAACACACAATATTTAATTTATTATAAAACATACGGAAACTTCTCTACTGGGTTGCCATACGAAGCAAAATCTAGCCGAAGGGAATGTGATTATCAAAACCCACTTCCAAAAGTTCAATGTTTAACCAAACCATACTCGAAAATTACGTGTAATAATATGAAGCCCGATTATGGC
Organism: Maratus michaelseni; assembly: GCA_963931845.1. Lineage (NCBI taxonomy): Eukaryota > Metazoa > Arthropoda > Arachnida > Araneae > Salticidae > Maratus > Maratus michaelseni. The sequence goes on from OZ007587.1 coordinate 412,378,895, forward strand.
ATATTATTCAAGACGTTTTAGATGAGAATAATGATAGATTATCTAATCTTCCGTAATCGAGTCTACAGCCTAAGTAAGAGAGAAACAAAAAAAAATTAGCAACAATATGGTTCAGTGTAAATGTGGATATCATTAACAGCAAAAAATGTGCAAAATGCTAACATGATCGCAAAAGTTCTTGATTTGTGTATTAGAATTTTTCGATTTGGCGAAGAATTAAGAGAGAAAAAATTAAATTATGAATAAAAGTAGCGTGTTACAATGCTTAATATACATTTAAGGGAGACCAAACTGGTCGCCAGTGGTGGCTAGTTGTAAATAAGCACTGTGGAATGACGGTTACCAGTACATGTGATTGCTTAGTTGAGTAGTCTGTTTCATTCGCAAGTTTGAGATTAAAAATATTTTCCCCTGAAGACTAGTCTACAGAACACAACAAAGTCCACACTGGCATACATGAGTAATAATATATCCTAAAAACAGTCGGATATAAATATGGAAATGAAGACAATCACTCAACCGAATCTCACGTCTAATCCATTTGGATAATATGTCATTCAGTCAATGACACTTAGTAATTTGTAGGTCAACCGTCTCACTGGATTACAATGTTGTCTGTACCAAATTCTAGCTCTCCTGCATATTCAGCGGTTGAATGCTATTATTACACTACTAATATTTATACTAATGCTGCTATTAATATTATTATTCCTACTGTAATTAGTACTGAAACTACTCTTTAGAGCTTCTGATAATAATACTTTTGCTACTAATACTATTAAATTTTTAGATTCATATTAACACTATACAAATGAAGACAATCACTCAAACGAATCCAAATACTAATCCATTTAGATAATATATCATTCAGTTAGTGTCACTTAGTAATATGTAGGGCAACCGTCTTACTGGAATATAATGTTGTCTGTACCAAATTCTAGCTCTCCTGCATATTCAGCGGTTGAATATTATTATTACACTACTAATATTTATACTAATGTTGCTATTAATATTATTATTCCTATTGTAATTAGTACTGTAACTACTCTTTAGAGCTTCTGATAATAATATGTTTGCTACTAATACTATTAAATTTTTAGATTCCTATTAACACTATAGAAATGAAGACAATCACTCAAACGAATCCCACTACTTATCCATTTAGATAATATGTCATTCAGTTAGTGTCACTTAGTAATATGTAGGGCAACCATCTTACTGGAATACAATGTTGTCTGTACCAAATCCTAGCCTCTCCTGCATATCCAGCTGTTGAATGCTATTATTACTACTAATATTTATACTAATGTTGCTATTAATATTATTATTCCTACTGTAATTAGTACTGCAACTACTCCTTTGAGCTTCTGAAAATAATATTTTTTCTACTAACACTACTAACAATATACTCATTCCTATTAACACTGTGGAAATAATATTTTTAATAACGCTTTAAATGAAAAGATTTCTAGATACATATATAAGCATTAGTCTGCTTAACCGAATATTTACTAATCATATATGTAGAAATATTTCCAAAAGTTATTATTACAGATATTATTGAAACATACTCTTACTTTTACTACTACTAGTTCTACTACAGCTTCTATTTCTACTTCTTAACTTTCTTTCTGAATAAAATAATACAGTAGACTCCATAAATCCGTGGCCCATAAAATCCACAAACGCCTAAAATCCGCACACCGTTTCAGATGTAAATTACGAAAACGGACAGTTAGATGCAGGTGTGAAATCCAAGCATTTTGTAATTTTTAATTCATTCTGTACACATTTTAATATATAATTCTGTTTCATATGATTAAACTCCTGTTTTTTCATGAAGGAAATATACATTTATTTCTTAAAAAAATCAAAATAATGCTGGTATCAGTGGCGAACGCGGTATTTTTACCAAATAATTTATGTAGTAATCAAGCTTTTTTCGTTATTAAGCATAGCTAAACATCAAATAAAATTTTGCTATTTTAAGATTTTTATGTGAATTATTAGTCTACTTTTATAAGGCGAGTTTCACTGAATAACCGAAGAAAAAAAAATATGTCATCATCATTATGCATATTTAGTTATGTGTTATTAATTATTTAATTGACCTTTACTTTAAATATTTCAAATGTTCTTAAATGTTCTTATTTTAATAAACTTTATTTATGATATAAATCAAAAATAATACGTTGAATCCAATGCAGAAGGAAAAATACAGAATTTTATGCAGAAGGAAAAATAAGGAAGTAAAAATTGAAACTGTAATAGAACTTTGCCTTATATCATGCCTTTTAAAATTTAATTCTTATGTGAACTCTAAACAAACGGGCGTATTTATACTATCCAGAATCTTATACACCTAGTTTATTAGAAAATGTATTCTAATGCATAAGACAATCGACTTGAATGACATAAATTCAGCCAATGAATAAACTATTTATCATTCTCGACCACTAAATGAAATGTGACAGCCGTTTATCGCTGTAAAGATGACATTTCATTTAAAACTTTTGTAACACCTCACGAACTGTATATATATAAACTGACAAATTATAATCGCCTTACGTGTGGAAACAGAATTATTTAATTCACAAAATGCATAGTATAATTTATTATGTGCAATTCAAAATAACCTCTTTTAAAATAAATTAACTCATTTGTTTTTCAAGTTGCAGTATTAGTTATTTTACAGTTATTTCCCCAGTATGTTTTATTTCTGATTTTAAAAAGATTTTCTTAAACATTAGATTAAAAAAAATAATAAGATCATATTAATAATTAAAATAATAAATAGTAGTCTTCCTTAAATCTGCATAGCTTAAAACCAGAGGTTTTACAATTTTTAGAATTTTAAGGCTTTCTGGTCACTTATTTGTTTAAATTTTTAAACAATAATTTTAATTTAATAATTCACTCGAAATTATAATGAGTGCTTACAATAAAGTAAAATAATTAAATGATATAAGACCTCACAATTAATTCATTGACACAATCTTTACTAAAAGGTGTTTAATACTTACATTAAAATAAAATAAAATATAAAATAAAATAAAATATCTAAAATCTAGCACTTTCAAGAACAATCGTGCTCGTCTTTAGGGTTGAAAAACAGACAATACAAAATCCGATAGACTGTTTCTTTTTCGAAATCAAAGTTCTCTGGACCATTCCATATTGAACCCCAGGGTAGATGGTGGGTTGGATGGTGCAGACTGTTCACTTATTAGATTAATCCAAATCTTGAGGATATCATATGACAAGTATCGTTACAAACACTATTATCTCTGGATATAATCTCCAATTATTCTATGGTGGATAAACTATAGTAACCAAATATTTTCTTAATAATCTTAGCCTTATTAAACTGTATATTAACATTACGTTTATTATTTAATTTTGAAATTGCAGTACTGGGGCGGTCAAATTATATTTTAGTTTATTTTAATGTACGTATTAAATACCTTTTTAGTAAAAATTGTGTCCATAAATTAATTGTTATTTCTTATTTTATTTAGTTATTTTATTATAAGCATTCATTATAATTTCAAGTGAATTATTAAATTCAAATTATTGTTTAGAATTGTAAACAAAACAGTGACTAGAAATTCGCAAAATTCTAAAATCTGCACAACCTCTGGTTTTAAGCTATGCAGATTTAAGGGAGTCTACTATTTATTATTTTAATTATTAATAATACGATCTTTTTTTTTTATCTAATGTTTAAGATAATCTTTTTAAAAGCAGAAATAAAACATACCGGGAAAATAACATAAAAATAACTAATATTGCAACTTGAAATCCAAAGGAGTTAATTTATTTCAAAAGAGGTAATTTACCATTGCACATAATAAATTATACTAAGCATTATGTGGATTAAATAATTCTGTTTCCACACGTGAGGCAATAATAATTTGTCAATTTATATATATCCAGTTCGTGAGTTGTTACAAAAGCTTTAAATGAAATGTCATCTTTACAGTGATAAATGACTGTCACATTTAATAGAGTGGTCGAGAATGATAAATTGTTTATTCATTGGCTGAATTTATGTCATTCAAGTCATATGTCATGCATTAGAATATATTTTCTAATAAACTAGGTGTATAAGACTCCGTATTGTATCAATACTCAATTTCTACTTCCTTTCTTTTCCTTCTGCATAAAATAAGATTTATAATTATAATTATTAATAATAAGATATCATTTTCCATTAATCTAATGTTTAATAAAATCTTTTAAAAGCATAAATAAAACATCCGAGGAAAATAACAGTAAAATAACTAATTCTGTAACTTGAAATCCAAATGAGTTAATTTATTTTAAAAGAGGTTATTTCGCATTGCACATAATAAATTATACTATGCATTATGTGGATTAAATAATTCTGTTTCCACACGTGAGGCGATAATAATTTGTCGATTTATGTATATCCAGTTCGCGAGTTGTTACAAAAGCTTTAAATGAAATGTCATCTTTACAGTGATAAACGGCTGACACATCATCTAGTGGTACAGAATGATAAATTGTTTATTCATTGGCTGAATATATGTCATTCAAGTCAATTGTCTTATGCATTACACTACATTTTCTAATAAAATATGTGCATCAGATTCCGGATTGCATAAATACGCTTGTTTGTTTAGAGTTCACATATAAGAATTTAACTTTAAAAGGCACAGTATAAGGTAAAGTTCTACTACAGTTTCAATTTCTACTTCCTTATTTTACCTTCTGTATAAAATAAGATTTATAAATATAATTATTAATAATAAAGTCTTATTTTCCTTTAATCTAATGTTTAATAAAATCTTTTAAAAGCAGATATAAAACATCCGAAGAAAATAACAGTAAGATAACTAATACTATAACTTGAAATCCAAATGAGTTAATTTATTTTATAACAGGTTACTTCACATTGCACATAATAAAGTATACTATGCATTATGTGGATTAAATAATTCTGTTTCCACACGTGAGGCGATAATAATTTGTCGATTTATATATATCCAGTTCGTGAGTTGTTATAAAAGCTTTGAATGAAATGTCATCTTTACAGTGATAAACGGCTGACACATTTCATCTAGTGGTCGAGAATGATAAACTGTTTATTCATTGGCTGAGTGTATGTCATTCAAGTCAATTGTCTTATGCATTACACTACATTTTCTAATAAACTGGCTGTTTAAGATTCTGTATTGTATAAAATGCGCCTGTTTGTTTGGAGTTAACATAAGAAATTAGTTCTAAAAGGCATAGTACTGTTTTATTTCTTTTAGCAATAATAAAATAAAATTAATATATTTTTAATGTCAGAAAATCATATATTGATGCATTATGAATAATATTTTGTAATATTAATGTATATTTTTAATCATATTGTTGTCATATGTTGTTTATAACTAATTTCATTTTGATAGTATTGAAATATGAAGTGGAAAATCGTTGGTATTGTTGCATTGTTTTAAAAGATTAACACTTTGTTTCACCGTATTGCATATCTACAAAATACACAAAAGTAATTGTTACTTATACTATACAGTGACTGTAAAAGAAGATTTTATTATTTACTCTTATCTTGTGGACGACGATACTGAGTTAAATTTTCATGTCAAAATTTTATTTATCATTTGAGCAGTCTCACATTGTTATTGCTAAAATGCACTTTGTAAATTGTGCAAAATTTAAAAGACTAGAGACTTACAAAAATAGATGTTTTTCAAAGGTAAGGTCGTATGCTTTACAATCTTGTATTGAAAAATTTACAATATTTATGAGACGTATGATATTTTCTGCTTATTGCAGATATGAACAAGATGGAAATATCACGTTAAACAAGATAAATGTGGTGCCTTCGTACTATAACTAGTCTTACAATGTAAAAAAATCATTGTTATTATTGCACTGAAATGAATTATATCGTCTCTTATGAGCGAAATGAGAATGCCTTTTCTCTTCTTTTGTATGTCACGTTTACAGATGCGATTTTTTTCGACACCAGATAACGCTGCAAAATTCACCATGGAGATCTTGGTTTGCAAATTATCACTTCCAAGGCTTAATATTTTTATGACTCATGATGAAAGAATATCTTGTGTTTATTTACTTTAATGGATTGAGATATTGGCTGTCAACCTAATTTGAATTGAAGTTATCTCAGAATCTATACATATTTGAATATAACTCATCTCTTGTACAAATGATTTTTTTGAACGTTCATTCTAAAAATGTAATTTTTATGCAATTGTATTCGAAAAGATAGTTTTGAAAAAAAAATGCCTACTAGCATATGAAAAAAGAAATGGTAGTCTTCAGTTACATGACTCACGTTTTATTATATAGATTACATATTTATATGAATTAATAGAATGAAGAAAACGTTTATTAATATCGTTTTAAATTTTGATTCGATTTTAATAAAATTTGAAATGACTCGCCAAAATGCTGCAACGATTATATATATTAAATTTCAAACCATTGGGTTGGGTAGTTTTTGCGCTGTTATATGCGGAAAGACGAACAGACAAAGGGACGAACCAGATGACGAATACAGGAGCTACGTATTTATATAATTACGAACGCACCTAAAAAGACCTTTTATTCAATATTTCTTAAATTTTTATGTTCTACTTTTTAAATTATTTTTACATGCTTAAAATGCTGTATTCTAGCATCTGAGTAAATATTTTTCCCATCTGAGATGCTGAGTTACCAAGGGTTAAAATGAATATAGGTATTGTAATGGAAATGAAAAATAAATAAATACATTAAGCTAGCTGTTTGACAGCTCTGTATAGTGAAAATTGAAAGTTCGCTTGTAATATAAATGCAACAAAACAATTGACCACTCAGCTCGTAATTATAAAGAAAATGATGCTTGGAGTAAAAAGTATTTTGCAGGTTTTATTTTAAATGTCTAAGCCACATTCTGTATTAAAAATAGCTTTCGAAAATACAGGGTGATTTTTTTTAAAGTTGTGAAAGTAAAACCCTATAACGAAAGAACCACTGATCCAAATGACCGGAAATTTCACCAGTATGCTCCCAAAGCAATGGGAATTTTTTTGGCGTGGTTAAAAACAAATTAAAATCTCACCGACAGATGGCGCTGTATATGCAGTAAAGTCGGGAGAGGAGCTTGTGCAAGACACACGCACAGTGGATACTCATACAGAATGCAGTAATTGGGAAAAGGAACTGCAAACAACTGCAGAAACAGAACGAAATAAAAATATGGAGTAAAACATTCGTACAGAACTGCGCAACTAACCCATACGATTTTCAGTGTGCTGTCCAATGTTTTCAGCTACGAGTTGGAAACGTGAAACCGCATGTTCCACAACAGAGTGAAGAGTATCCACTGTGCATGTGTCTTGCACAAGCTCCTCTCCCGACTTTACTGCATATACAGCGCCATCTGTCGGTGAGATTTAAAGTTTTTTTTAACCATGCCAAAAAAATCCCCATTGCTTTGGGAGCATACTGGTGAAATTTCCGGTCATTTGGATCAGTGGTTCTTTCGTTATAGGGTTTTACTTTCACAACCTTAAAAAAAATCACCCTGTATATATTTGACCTGTGTAATTTTGTTTAATACATACAAAAGTATCAATTTTCTCAAAAGATATCAAATTTTCAAATTGTTATCAAAAAGGCATTTGTATGAATGCTACTGATAAACCAGAAAGGGGTAAAAGCCAACTTTAAACTGAACTGTTTTACATAATAAGCCTATGTAATGTTTTGTTTGCAATTTCTTCTATCAAGGCAGCCTGGGAAAAGATGTAGTTTATGTAATTATTTTTAATCTATATAAAAACAATGTGTTACGTGTTTATCTAAAAATTTCGAGAAATAAATCAAAAATCTTAAAATTAAAACTACTTGGAAAGCAAAATTGTTTACTAGAAAAATTTCTGAGTCTTTTAAAATATATTATAAATTCACTGTGCATTAAACATTCGCAGGAAATGTGTTCTTCCAACACGGCAACGATTCTAAGCATTCATTGAACAAAAATGAATTATCTGCAAATATATCGAACGTCTAAGCAGTTGGAGCATACACGAAAGTAAAAGACTATAACCGCATAGGCATATTTTACAAAAAAATACGTCAAAGAATCACTTTAAATGGAAAAGTGTTGAAGAAAAGTAATATAAGCATAACGTAAAATCTCGACCGATGCCGATGTAATGAAACATCTGATGGTATACGTAGAACATCGAAAGAGTTTTTACATTGCAAATGAAGGCAGAACAAAAGTTTTACACTTATTTTTTGTTATTCACAATTTCTGTTTTATTATAATATTTAGAGATTATTTATGATATTTCAAGTTATAATATTTTGAACAAAAAAATTAGGTCAAAGAACCACTTCAAATGAAAAAGATGTTGACGGAAACTGCAATGGAAGAATTGTCTAAAATTTCTCCTGATGTAACATAAAATCTTGTGGAATATATGCTTAGAATATTAAAGGAGACGTTATAATTGATAGGAATACCAAATAAATATTAATTGATAAAAATGTTTTATTTTTCAATTTTTTTTGTTATCCATATTTTCTATTTACTTTATTTTGACGTCTACAAATTAGTATTATTTCAGCTTAAATTGAAATATTCCTTTTTTTTCTTTTGTGTTACTTTCATAACATACTAAAGTCGCACTAAAAACTATTTAATTCTGTATTGGTATTTTATATTATAACTCAAAGCTATATTTTTTATAAAATACCAGTATGTGAAGAAGTGGGTGTTTACTTTCTGTTACGCTCGCCGTGTAATTTGCAATTGCCGTGTAATTGCCTCTTACAGTGGTGGCCAAAAGTTTGGACATTTTTTGAAAGTTTCATGTTTTTCAAAGTTGTGCGCTTGTAGAATATATTAATTTTCACTTAAATACAAACGTTTATATATCACATTGAAGGTAATTTAATGTAGAATTTAATAATAAAAACAGTATTACAATATTTGTATTACAAAAAAAGTTATGTTGAATTTAGTAGAACAAACAAACACAAATCGTTTTGAATAAGGACGTGTTTTGTAAGAAAAGCGTACTAGCCAATCACAAACACTGTTCTGAGGACCAATCAAATGTATGTAACTATAGTTTAGGTTATTTGGATGGTAAAAGAGTTATTGTTGTGGAAATACTTTGAGGAATGATGCATACTAGTACAATTAAATAGAGTATTGCTGTTTTTGAATATTTAAAGTCCTTTTTTTAATTAAACTAATTTTAAACAATGTCATCAACAAGAAGAACTAATTGGACATCTACAAAAAGAAGCCGAATTGTCATATTGAGAGAAAATGGCATCTCTTGAAATTGCAAGACAAGTTGGTGGTTCAGTGACTTGTTCTGGTGTACGAAAGTTCTGTTTACTTTATGAAAAAACGAAATCAGTGGAAAATAAGGCCAAATCAGGCCGAATAAAATGCACAAGTGCTACTGCCGATAGAAAAAGTAAACGACTATGCCTACAAGATAGCAAAATTTCATCAGATGCCATTAGATGTGAAATGAATGCAGCGGGTATTGCAGTAAGTTCAAGAACAATAAGAAGAAGGTTATCAGGATTTGGACTACAAGCTAGAATTTCAAGAAAAAAAACATATTTAAATCAAAAGCAACGCGAAAAACGAGTTAAGTGGGCAAAAGAACACATTAAATGGTCAGGAAATCAATGGAAGCAAGTAATCTGGAGCGATGAGAGTAAAATATCGCTCTTTGGTAGTGACACTGTAAACAATTTTCAGAAACGTTTCTGAAAGTAACGGATACCTGTGCTGCACGATACTAACAGAAAGGCTTCTGATTCGATCAGAAAAATGTTTCGGCTAAAACACGGAACCTTTCCGATTGGTAATGAAACCTTCCTGAATATATCTGAAACCTTTCTGAATATATCGGAAATCTTTCATAATATATCGGAAAAGTTTTTGAATATATCGGAAACTTTTCTGAATATATCTAAAACCTTTCTGAATATATCTGAAGTGTTTCTGAATATATTTTTATCTTTTTTTATTATATATTATCTGAATTTTAAAAGAATACTTGAAAAGATAAGAATTTCTGTTCTTTTAAATATTCTAATCAAACTTTTTTTTTATAATGATTCTTTTTTCTAGGCGAAATTATTCGGTATATTGCGTGATATTTTTCAGTTTATATCAAAATTTTATCAAATGTGTTTTAACCCTAATATTTAAGAATATTCACGAAGTGAATATTGGGGAATTTAGATATTTACCTTGTTTTTTAACAACATATCATGAAAAAAATATGGGATTCATACAGCTTCACAAATCAAGTATTTATTTTAAAAAATTGAAAAAAATAGCATATATACTTAGAAAGAAAACTTTCAAAACTTTTCATTAACATGAAATAGACAAACTAAAGCTATACTAATATATTTTAGATACATTTCAAATTATCTAACTCCCAGCAACATAAAATGATTAAAACTTATGTATGAGCTTTCCAAAAGCAATGCAGCTTCAGAGATCTGTTTATCTGTTAATTTTTTCGGTCCTTAAAAGGTAATTTTTCATATTAAAACAAGACAATTCACAAAAATTCTCATCTTAAAACTGGACCCTTCACAAAATTTTTCGTTCCAAAACAGTATCCGTCACAAAATTCTTTGTCTTAAAAACAAGACTTTACCACCTCAAAAACTGAACTTTTCACAAATTAAATGACTTAAAAATAAAATCTGACCTATCACAAAACAATTGAACTTATCAAAGTGCATAGTTTTTTTTTTATGTGTAAAGGATAGATACAAAGGAACCTGATATAACGATAATTTCAAATTCCCAAAATTATGACCGGCATTTTTTTTAAATATTAAAAAAACTGCACAATTTCACAATAACAGGACCCTGTGAGAAAAATCTGGACATAACCCTGAGATTAATAAAAATACCTAGGAATTTTTTTCTCGGAATTAGAATAAAATAAATAAATATAGTTTGTTTACTTTAAAACGATATTTTAAAAGTCAGACAAGTCAATTTTAAATATATAGTATTATAAAAGTTAGAGTTCTGAAACATCGTTAAAAATATATATATAAACAAACACACAGTACAGAAGGCAGATATTATTCTTTAAGAGATAAAATTGCTACTAAATGCTATTTATAAATCATATTTATTGAAGCAATATTAAAAAAACTTAAAATGAGAGACAAAGGATTTGTATTTTTATATTTTAGAGTATATTTTAATAATTATTCTTCCAAATCAAAGTATCTAAATGCTCATGTAAATAGTCCTAAAAGTTAGGGTTAAGACATTTGTTAAAAATATTTACATAAACTGAAAAATATCACGCCATGTATGAGATAATAATGAATATAAAACAAAATCATTATAAAAAATATTATTAGAGTATTTAAAACAGCAGGAATTCTTACCTTTTCAAATATTCCTTTTTTTAAATTCTCTTTTTGGACCGCTCGAATAACTAACATTATATTCCACAGCCAACAACGTGCTGCTTTATCTTTGCCGTTAACGGCGTACACTGTTTGAAATAGTGGAGAAGATAAATACTTGAAATGCGGACAAACTGGTTTGCTATAGAAGAGGGTCGGTTTCAATCACCTAAACCTAAACATTCGGAAAGGTTTCTGATGGTTTCAGACAGTAAAAATAGCTATCAGATATCCGATGGTATCAGAAACATTCCTGTTAGAATACTAAACGTTCCAAATATTTTTTACAGTGTAGAAAATACGTGAGACGTAGAGTAGGAGAAGTACTTCATCCTGATTGCATTGAAGCAACTACAAAAAATCCAACAAATGTCATGATTTGGGCATATATGTCTGCAGATGGTGTGGGCCGAATTCAAGTGATTGGCATCCTGAATGCCAAAAAATACATCGAAACTGTCCTGGAACCAAAATTGATACCTTCCATCAGGGATCTCTTCCCCAACAACGCACCATTTATTTTTCAGCAGGATTCAGCTCCATGTCACACAGCAAAAGTATGCAAAGCATGGTTTCAAAATAAAGGCATAGATATATTACCATGGCCAGGAAACAGCCCAGATCTCAATCCAATTGAAAATTTGTGGCAACGTTTGAAAATTATTGTACAAAAAAAACGTCCATCCAATAAAAGACAACTTATTGAAGCTACAATTGATTCTTGGCACCATGTGATTACGAAAGATGAACTCCAAACACTCGTTCACTCGATGAAAAGATGCTCTGAAGCTGTCTTAAAAAATAAGGGTTATCCTACTAAGTATTGATTGTGTAAGTATCACTTTAAAAAAATACAAATCTAAGATAGATCTTACTATTAGTTGCATAACTTTTTTTGTAATACAGATATTGTAATACTGTTTTTATTATTAAATTCTACATTAAATTACATTAATTTGATATATAAACGTTTGTATTTAAGTGAAAATTAATATATTCTACAGGCACACAAAGTTGAAAAACATGAAACTTTCAAAAATGTCCACACTTTTGGCCACCACTGTATATACAAAATTTATAGAATTTTGAAAGAAACTTTATCTCCAAACCACCAATGAATGAATGCTTCTATAGATTTTTAATTCACAAATAATAATCGTTCTACATGGATTAATTTCATTTCTATCACGTTTACGATCACGATCGTGACTTTCAAATATGAAAAGTTTTTTAAAATGTAAATTATTAATTGAAGCAACGATCAGCAACGATTAACAACTAACAGTACAAACTGCAATACTTAAAACTATTTATATACAGCTGAAAATGTTAAAAGATTTCGTTCTGCGGTTAATTTACTTATAATTTTTTAATTTAATTAATAATAAATTATTTTTAATACGTTGAATGATTCTTTCTACGTCTTATCAGCTTTAAAATATTACGAATGAAATACCATATATCTAAATCTATAAAATTGACACTTGACACATATAGAAATAGTGATAAAGCATCTGAGGAAATTTTTTTATGGATATTTATCAACAATACAGTTTCCAGAAAGCATAAAATTCATGTGATTTATGTACTGGTTATTAATGATACACACTTTAATAGTGTTTTAAGTATACTTTTAGAAAATAAGATTTACAAGTCCATACAAGTAAATACACTATACTAATTTTAGTAGGATCCAAATGAAATAAACCTTTGTAATTACATTTTTAAATAAATATTAGTAAATGAAAAACAAATATAGGTGTTTTTTCGTAAATTATCTGATTTCAATATATTTATAAAAATACGAATATATAAATAAATTAAATTGTATGATTTTTTTTTGTGGCATTAATTGGAAGGACATAAATATAAGCTAACTGTTTCTTTATTAAATAAATGTTCTAAAAACTCTTCTCTTAAAAGCTATACAAAATAAATCGCATTTATCAATTAAAAAAACAATAAGTAAATAAAAAAAAATCTATGAAAGATATCCAACTGGAAATTCCAGAGAAACAGAATCAGCAATACCATTTATACAATGTCACCACTGCATAAGAAAAGATAAAAAGTTATAAATCAAATTCAGCGAGATTGACAGGTTTACAAAAGAGATATGAAAAAAAGTGTACTTTCTTATTGATAATGAAAATGCAGCAATAATTGGAAGCGAAAAACATCTAAGTACCAAAAAAGCTGTTTTATGAGAATTATGGTCGATGTGGTACGAAATCATTTAATTTTTTTGTCATTCCATTAATGCCGCCGCTTTTCGAAATAGCTAAAAATTATTTAGAAAGATTATTGGTTATTTTAATATAAAAAAAATGCTAAATTATTGGTAAACATAAAAATTAAAATAGGGTTATTATTTTGATAAATTCTGACTCAATCTGACTAAAAATATTTCGATGAATTTTAACAATATTAAATGATGTTTAATTAAATATTTTGTTTTTCAGGTATACATGTATTTTAATCTCTTTCTAATAAAACGTAAATAAAATGCAGTTACTTTTTATTAAGTCCGAGATCACATTTCTTCGAATATTATCACTAAAATATATTTAAAGTAGAAATGAAATTACAGAATGTTTAGATGCTACATAATCTTTAAAAAACGTCCGATTCGTTTTTACACTTTCAGATAATAAATTAAACGTATTTTCCTAATTGCTGCACAGGTAATCGTGATAAAATCTTTTGAATGACTTCGCGATTTTATTTAATTCAGCTTGTTTTTACATTACTTTTTTTGTCATGTTTGTAGAGAAATAATTATTTAAAATTAACCAAAGAAATTTTAGTCATAATTTGTAATGCATTTTTTTGAACACGAAGCATTTGAATTTGTTTAGCTGTTTATTTTTATTCATTGTCTTTCTATTTTTTATACGATATGATTTTTTTCTTTCATACGATATTAAGTTTTTACCAGAATACTATTATTTTGCAAATTACAATACAATTAATAACTGAGAAAAAAATTTACTTTTTGATGCTAAAATAACATTTTTCTTAGATTTGTTTCGTCTACTCTGCTTATGAATGCGTAACTATTGTGACATATGTTAGAAAATTATTCGCACATTTTACTCTCTGTATGTATTTAAAATTGAGAATTGTCGGTTTTAAAGATATATAAAAACTAGTCGTTGGGGGCCACCCTAATACTTACCCATCATGGATATGCATAATATAAAATATTAAAATAAAAATGTGTAAACTACTTATAAAATGCATTGCAATTCGAATAAAATCGTGGCTTGATGACGTCATAAACTTTAAAGGCTTGATTACTGAATTGCTTGAAAGAAACATCCTTATAACTCCAAAAATAATAATCCTATTAACTAGTAGTTTATTGTATCTGATGAAGCGTAAAATTTTCAATTAAAATATATCTTTGAAGTGAAATTTAGATGAAATACAGAGTCATGAAAAATCGAAGAGTGTGGAAAATAGAATTCCAAATATCTCGGCAACTAATTATGCGATCGACTTCATGCTTTATGCAAAATTTATGTTTTTTTATTGTCTTTTATATTTATTTCTTAAAATAAAAAATTATGAAAATTTTTATGTACCTTTTATCAGAACGAATATTTCGAGAGTCCGAAAAAAATAGTTCCGGTTAATCGAGGTTATTGAAATTAAATAGACTTCTTCCCATTATTACATACTAAGTACATACCAAATTGCAAGTTTCTATCTCAATTTTTACGAGAGATAGAGCGTTTACAGACACACAGACACACACACAGGCGGACGGCAAAATTTTTTTTTCTAAAAATATGTTTTTCGGAATCTCCAGTGTCTGAAACGTGTAAATCCGTCAAAAAAAATTTTCGATTTTCAAAACGATTACAAGACTTACCTTATACTACGTATGATGGGTAAGTAATAATATTGGAATTTGTTTTTTGTTAAAAATTATATATCTTTTATTATCAAAAAAATTTACATTTTTAAGAATATTCACAAAATTACGGTCTAAAACTACTATTTTAGAAATATTTCGTTAAGATGTTACCAAAAATTCGATAGAAATTTAATATTCAATAATTCAATAATTGTAATAAAATTTTGTGTACATTTTATGTTCATATGTAGTGCGTAAATTTTGTACTAAGTAACTGTACAAAATATTAAAATTTTAGCTAATGATTATCACTGTTTTTCTTCAAACTGTTAAACTGCTCTAGCTGTATTTTAATTTTCAAAATTAAAAATGTTTTTCGTGATTACATTTATAAAGTCAATCAAATGTGTTGAAACTCTAAATTTTTCATGGTCACTTTCAAATTGTTGATTCTATTCCTAAATTAAAAAAAATACTCTAATTTTGTTTTTTAGTTTTTTTCTGTTTATGAATAAAAACTATTGATTGTTATATAAATAAAGGTTAAAAAAATTAAAACCATATCAGAAAAATTTTAATTAAAAAAATTAACCCAATGCCTCACACAATGGGGTAATATGAAGAGGCCATGGAGCAAAGGTGAGTCACCATTAGTTTGAAGTTGTTTTTACCATTGAGAAAATGAGAGTTTTGTAACAATGTTGCCCCGGATCTAACTTTTCACCTGTATTACTCAAACTCCTCTTTTCTTTAATTTTGCCTGAACATTTGAGAAATATTTCATACGTCCACTATAACGTTGATAAAACCCCACTACAATAAACTGAGGTCCTTATTTATTAAATGACTAATTTTATTTCATCCCCAATTTATTTTAGATTCTCCACTTTTTCATGTAATTCTTTTCTTTTTCTGGAAATTGCTTTAAAATCACCTTTATTTATTTGTCGAGAAATATACTATAGCTGTCAACCGCTACGATTTTTTGTCACCACTGTTTTCAAATGGTAATTTCCGCCTCATTTAATCACAAAAATCAGTGACAAATAAGGCAAATATTACGCTTCGGAAATACTGGTAACAAAATATAGTAGCAATTGACAGCTATGAAAATAATTGAGGGAATTATTCATTTATACATATCGTTTTATTGCACAGAATTTTATCTTATTGCATAACGAATTGACGTAATATTTGTTGCCCAGATGTCTAAATAAAGAATTATTTTTCAATTATATTTCGTTTTCTTTAACCCATTTTATGGCAATATGAAGTATTTATCACACTGAATTTTAATCCCGAAATGCCAAATTTTTACTAGATTTTTTTCACTTTGACATTTATAAAATTTTGCTCTTATAGAACACGTGACAAGAAGCTTTTAACTATTTTCAAACCAATTGAGGGGATCGGGGCAAGAAAGTGCCAAGCAAAATTTTTGTTGAAATAAATCTAACACTGTAATCTGTTGTTTAATATTATAAATTATAATATCCGGCATATAGTTTGTCTCTAATGTCACTTGGTGTCAGCATATTTCCCAAGTTTCGTTTTGGCCCTAGATGTTTATGCCCCCAATGAAGATAGCTAATTTACAAAAAACGTAATAGTAACATCATTAAAGTAATGTCATATTGTTACTCAGAATATCTCAAATCTTACTAAGAAATTAGCGAAAAAACTTTATGCTATATATCTTGACTTGAATTCTTGATCAAATTTTCAAATTGAAATATCTCAAAAGTGCAAAAATGCACTTTAGCACTCTCTTTCCCCGACCCCCTCAAGTTTCTCTTAAATTCAGGTGAAATTAATTTTTTCAACATACTAACTGAAGACTTAATTTGTATTAGAAATAATTAGAAAACAAAATTGCTCGCAATGTTATATTAAATACACTACCTCTATCTGCAAATAATATTGGGTTCTTCGGCATTGTTATTTTGACAAAATATTTCAGAAAAATCATGTTTTTAAAAATTGAATCGCTTTAAAACTCCAAATATTTTAGTGAAATAGTTTCATGGACATAAAATATCTTTGAATTTTAATAAACCGCCTGCAGAGCAAATATTTCTTCAATGCGTTTTAACTTATTCTTTTTTGTATTCGAATCAACCAAAAATGCCTTGCATACAATTTTATCTGGCAGCGGTACTATATTATGTTATTTTTTATTACATTGAAGAATAGTTGGATTCGTTTAAAAAAAAAGTTCTCTAACGTTAAGAAAATATAAAGGGTAAGAAACGGCGAATAGATAAAAAAAAATTGCTTTGGGGAATATATACCTAGGGATATCCGTTTAATAAAAACAACTGAGAAACACATTTTACATTTTGATGATAAAATAACATTTTTCTTAGAATTTTTCGTCTATTCTGCTTGTGAGTGCATTATTATTTTGGTATCTGTTAGAAACTTGTATGCACATTTTACTCTCTGTATGTATTTTAAATTGGGAATTGTTAAATTTAAATATGCATAAAACATTATGAATATTTTTTTTCAATATTAAATGTATAAATTATACCTGTTTCATTTTTAACAAAATTTAGATGTTCAGTAAAATTTTAAAACCACCATCTAAAAGAACTAATTTAGAAATATTTAGTATACGTCGTTTCCGAAAATTCTATTAAAATTGAAAATTCGATAATTCCATAACAATAATAAAATATTATATACATGGTAAGTTCATATGTATCGTGTAAATTTTGTATTAAGTAACTGTACAAAACATTCCAATTTTAGCTAAGGGTTGTTACTGTTATTCCTCAATATGTAAAAATGCTTTAGCTGTCGTTTAATTTTCAAATTTCAAAAGTTTTTTCGTGAATACTTTCGTGGTAAGTCAACCATATGTCATAAAATTCTAATATTTTCGTGGTCGCTTTCAATCTGTTGACTCTAGCTCCCGATAAAAAATAATGTAATTTGTGTTTTCGTTTCCTTTTTATCTTTCTCTTTATGGAGTAAAAATATTGGTTGTAATAAAAATAAAGGTTAAAATAATTATCATTAAATATATCATCATATCATAAAAATTAAAATTAAGATATTTAAATTCATGTCCCAAGGAATGTTGCTCAATTGAGACACAATTATTTTCAAGCGGTGATTTTCAAGCAATTATTTTCAAGCTGCCTGAAAAAAGGTTGCCCAGAATCTAACGTTTCAGCTATATTATTTAAACTTATTTATTTTTTATTTTGCCTGAAATTTTGAGACCTATTTCATGTGTCCACTAGAATATTGATGAAAACCCACTGCTAACAAATCATTCTACGTTGCTTAGTTCTAGAATTATAGGGGGAAATTCGAAAACCGGGTGGCCATTTTTTTTATCAAATATTAGCCTTTTCAGTATTTTATTCCCATTATGAAAGATTAGCCTCATGAAAAAGTTCTACTGGACGGATTTTGATGAGAATTGTATTGTTAGTTAGATGCAATTTCAGGAATGGTTTTAATGTACTACATATTGTTCTACGTTGCTTAGTCAAACAGTTATGGGTGAAGGTTATATAGTCAGGTGAACCCGAACCCGATATAATTTAAAAGGATGGTTTTAGCATATTTTAAATCGTTCTGTTAGTTTTAGATTTTTTTTTGAAAAGTTCTATAATCAGATGAACCCTATTATCAAAGATTAGCGTTTGTAAAAACTTCTACTGAATGGATTTTGTTAGTTAATTTGTTTGCATTGTTAGTTCGATAATTTTTAGTGATGGTTTTAGTATATTGCATATAGTTTTATCGTTCTTTACCAAACCCTAACTGTAAATGACCAAATAAAGGAGTTGGTCTATAACAGCTGAAATTTGGACTGCACATTTGAAAATATAATAGCGAAATGGCGTCCTTTTTCAGCAATATGGAAGGATATTCCAGGTAGGGGAGATGGGGGATGAATGGGACAATGCATGGAGGGCACGTTCTCAATATTTCAGGCAATAAACTTTTTTCAGTTGCGTCCTATCCTCATAGATTTCACTACCATAGTGTGCTTCAGAACCAAAAGCAAGAGCACATGACTGTTTTCAGTTTTCCTCAAATCTGCATTTCCTGAAAACTCTGCTAATAAGTTTTTTTTTTATATGTGGACTTACTTAAATATCTTATGCAATATAAACAATTAAGATATGTTGTAGTTTTTTATTTCAAGGCTCAATATTGGTAATTAAAATGAATGCATATTAACCATTGTGACATAAGAATATTTTAGACAAAATGGCTGACAATTGAATACATGCATCATGGGGATGATTGGGGCATTTCAAATGGGATGAATGGAACTGTCTCATGCATCCCAAGAGGATGCTGAAAAATATATTTATTAACTAAATAATATTATATTGGTTGATAAATTAATAATTTATGGTAATTATTCTTTTAACATTTCACCCTCATTGTAGCCATTGTCTTCAGCCATTGAATGCTTCCGTTTATGGGTCTTTTAAGGCAAAGGTGAGATGTCCAAGATGATTGGCGAACAAATAAACCTGAAGATCATATTACAATTTATAATCTCTCAGCTTTTGCCAAGGAGGCATTTTTGTCAGCTTTTAGTCCTTAACATTGATTACGGGGAGGAAAATGTTTGTGACCCATTCATCCCTGCTGTGAGCAGGATTGGGACATAGAAGAACTTTTTTTTAAATTTCATTTATATTTCTGTATAATAATAATCTTGAACAAATATTGTGCATAAGATGTAGTCAAACACTTAATGTATGACATGTGATATATAATATTGATAATAACTTAAATAAAATATTTAAAATAACGATTTTTGTGAAAATGTTCAATTCATCCCTTATCTCCCCTATATATACAGATTGCTTTCAAATACAAGGTAAAATTAAACGATATATTTCGTTATATTCAAGGTTCATCTGTAGAAACCGACCAGCGCAGCGGGCGTAGCTTGCTAGTACAATAATAAAGCGCACTAAAACATGCTTTTTGTATAATATCGGGTGCAAAGCATTTAATACTCACTTACAAAGTCAAACAAAACAATTCTGATGCACATTGTTCTACGAAGTGGGGGAATCGTTTGCAGTGTACTTTAATGATGTTTCACTATTTCAAACATAATGAAATTTATATGCATTACTGCGGTGCACAAAAAAAAATTGCTCACTTAAAAGTATGGTGTGCATTGTGTTTACCGTTCATTTACAGGGACATACAACAGTTATCCGTTACAGTATACGCACAATAATTACAGTCTGAGTGTGATAAGTGCGTTTTCAACATCGGCAGTTCGTTTTTAAGTTTAACTAAATTTTTTCATAGCACGTGGTGTGTATAAATTCGTTTGATCATATACAGGGCTACACAAGGGAATTCGTAAGTATTAAAGACTATGGGAGTGAATTGCTTAGGATAGTTTTTAATTGCATTACGCATTTTTCTTTTGAACTGTAGTTAGTAGACTAATGGAAGCTTGTAGAAAATAATAAATTCATGTACAGGGTTGCACAAAGAACAAGGTACATTTTCGTGTATGGTTGGTAATGGCTGGAAGTTTGTTTTAAGTTGACTTATACGTTTTTCACCTGAATTAAATTTTAAATTATTAAGGGATATTTATAAAAGTCTTTAGATAATATACTGGGTTGTACAAAAAATTCCGAGTGCATTTTCATCGATAAGCGAAAATTGTTAAGTGTGAATTTTCCAAATGAACTAAATTGTATCATATTAAGTAGTATGTATCCATATCTATAGATCATATAAAGGTCTGAACAAAAACATTCAAATACATTTTTGACTGTGAAAGGCAATTGTTAAACTGGACTCTTAAATGTGCCATATTTTCCCTATAGGGGAAGATCGGGTAGCCCCGGACACTTGGATAAATTGCAAATAAAAAACAAATTAACGAAATTTCTGTCTTTATTTTTTACTTAAATTAAAATTACGAACTTCTTTAATGATTTTAATTAAACATTGCTAATAATATCGAATTATTTAAGGGGTCAGGTAAGCTTTGAACTCACAAAATACATGAAAAGGAGACCTCTGTAAGAATTATCATAACTCCGTAACTATTTGACTTTGAATTATAAAATTTTAAATGCATATTAATAAAGGTTTATTTTATAAATTAAAATTCTCCAAAAATGTTTACCCTCATATAAAGCTTTTAAATTTAATTTAAAATATAATAATTTTTTTACGAAAGAATTATTCTTGCATGTACTGCGCGCACGATTTTTCACATTTGAATTGCTAAAATCATTCAAAAAAATTTTAATGAGTACATATATAATGTGTTCTCAAAATTACCTACGATGAAAAAAATAAAATGAGTAGTTCTTGAGAATTTTTTTTTTTTTTTTAGAGAAATTCGAAATATCGAGTTTTTTTTACTACAAAAGTAGTCATAAATTCTAAACTTGTTACTTGAGAAACATAATCGTAGGTCATTTTGTGCATCAGTTTGGTTAAGACATTCAGTCAAAATTTCATGAAATTCTAACCAATAATTTTTCTTAAATCGTGCGCGCAATGACCAAAATTGTCGTTTTGAGAAAATTGACTTCAAAGATCAAACTGTCCCTTGATCATATACAAAAAGCTCAGACTGTTTTAGACATAACTCCTCTTCTAAAGTGAATTTTTGCATGGGGTTTATTTTAAAATGTTCCTAAACAATCATATTTAATTATAAGCTAATAAAAAATTTTTCAAATTTCTCACACTTTAAAGGTTACCTGACCCCTTAACGAAATATACTGAAAATAGTGTAGCCTTATTATTTTTGGCGTCACAATAAACGGCGGGTAGACCCGGACATATTAATCAATGGTGTCCCAACCGTTTTTTGGCCTTACAAACATCACAATTATAATAAAAATCCGATGCATCTATATAAACACAATCTTCATGGGCCCAGTCTTTGCATTCCTGGCACTGAATCCAGTTTTCTTCAAATGTGTCTCCGCATATCATGCATTCTTTCTCGTTTTGTCGAAAATTTATTGATTAAAACAAAACACTCACTCACGATTAACTTACTCGGTGCTCACGTCGCAATTAAACTCTATTTGTTTGGACTCTAGAGGGTGTTCATTTGCAATAACTCTTTATTTACGTAACACTTTGAATTTCTTAGAAATTGAAAGGTTCCCGGTTACCCGACGTCCGCGGCTTCCCGACTTCCCCCTACTGTTTACTTACACATCTTCTTCCACCGTTTTTAACACCTATGCTTGACGCATGCTTTTTCGTTCTTATTTTACTTAATCTAAGATTGTTGATAAACGCTTCTACTTATTTTTCCATTTGTAATTACGCACCCATTTCAATGTTGAAAAATACACATTGTCACTTTCAGCTTGTGGTATAAAACTAAGTTATAAAATCAACTAGCCAGAATATCATATCATTCGATTATAATCTGCAACAAACAGAGAAAGTGTACTATTAGGCTTTGAAAAAAAAATAAAGAACGTAGCTGTAATATGAAAACATAAGACAATAAAATATTAACACATTCTGTTTTTATTTGTGGTGGATGTCTCAAGCTATATGACAAAATAGTATTATAACAGCTCCAAACGCTGTCCACATACATAACCGCATATATTACTAGCCCTATACCAGGGTGGTGCAAAATTTTAATTAGATTAACGATTGAAAAATAACGATTAGATGTTTAATCACGACTTCTTTATTTTTTCTCAAGTTTCTTCTGGTTTTATTCCCCTGGATTCGCAGTCAGAGACCTGTATTTGGTCGGGTACGCCACTTTTACCTGACCGACACGCGGATTGGCTTGGGAAGGATTGACTTTAAATATTTCGGGTTTGATTTGGTTTCGGATTAGAATGTGACTCTTTGAGATCGAGCTTGGGTTGATCAATTTTTCAAAGGAAACAAACTATATATTTGAATATTCAACATGAGTGTATATCGGCTCATTTTTGTACAAAAATGATAGAATTGATATTAGAGGTCTTATTGTAGGCTTCTTTTTAATAATATTTTTTAATTATAGATTAATTTTCTTCCACTTGTGTTCAAGTGTGAATATTTGGTTTTAGGTCGAATTTGCGGTTGATGTTAAGCAGAAATGTCGGGTTCAAGGTATCTGACTACGTTTAAAAAGTGGTTTTCGACCAAAAGTGTCGAAACGATTTTATTACATTTTATTAAAGCCCAACTTTTTATCTTTCCAAAACTGCATTTATTTTTATTGTACGATAAATAGAACCGGAATTATAGCGGTTTTTAAACTACTCAACAGCTGTCACTCTAACCGGAAGTACTGTTTGAAGAACAGGAAGTACTATTTACAGGTACTAACTGGGAAGGGGGAAGGAAAAATATGCCTTTCTAGAAGTACTAAAAGGTTCAGTACTTGAAAAAAAGAGTATGGCTCATAAAAACAGTGAAGTTTAGATGCATATTACTGTGTAAATTATTGTAGTAAAACATAAATCTAAACTTTAAATGCATTTTTTGGAAAATGTACTTTTTGGTGAAAATTCCATACGCAAAACATGATTTCTCGAAAAGTTATTGGAATATCACTATGAAATTTAAATTGCATGTTGTTTACCATATTGTGAAAGCAATGAACTGAAGATTTAATTTTAGAATAAGAATTTTTTGTTTTTTGGATGTTTTCGTGGAATGCCATCGATGAATTTTATGAAAATCAGCATGTAAAAAGGTGCAATTAGCTATAGATTTTTAAATATTTAAAATATCTCTTAGATTTTATTTCATTGCCGTCACCAATGTCATAAGTAAGACGTGTAAAAGGAAATTAAGATACATAAAATAGATTTTTCTGTAATGCGTTTTGCGTATTGGTCCAAATTTCACTTAATTTTACAACAAAATTCCCCATTTACCAAAATTTCACCAATGAATGAAATATGTTTTGCTTTTTTCACAGTTTCTAATCATAATCTTAATAAAAATAAGTTCAAAAGATCATTAAATAGCTTTTTTAGAAAAAATTGTTCCGTACGTAGTCAGGCACCTCAAGTACGATAGTGTTCCCAAAGAGCTACTTTCTTTTTATTTTTTACCATTTTATTGAAATCGTATAATTCGCCTTGTTTTCGCCATATTTATAATATTAAACAAGGCGAATTTTACTTTCTCAAAAAATTGGAGGCAATCAAGAAAACTGTATTTAAAAAAGGTACCCCACTGGCAACACTGGTACGATATGAGCGCAGAAAATATTATAAAAAATAGCCCACTTGCAACACTGGTACGATATGAGCACAGAAAACATTATTTAAATATTAGATGATGAATAATTTAATAATAAACATTGATTAATGCAGGTGCTCAATTGTCCCTTCTCTCCTAAATAATTTACACATTTTGACCTCGATGTATCTGGATAATTTTATGTTACTCTGTATAATTTTTAATAAGAAAATTCGTATATTGACCCTTAATAACAGTCTCGTAGCAATGAAAGAGAATTTAAGAAAGTTAATGGTGGCCATATTTCAATTTCATCTGTGTAATTAGATGGATTATTGAAGTAATCGCGATTGAATTAGTGCACATTAAATTAATTATGAAAAAATTGTAAAATGTAAGTACTTTTTTCAATTTCAATATGATTGCATTCATCAGGATTTAATTTCGTATGAGTGAACGTTTAGTCGATTAATCAATCGACTAAAAAAGTAATCGATTAATGCAACGTTGCCCTATATTTTGTCTAACATTAGATCTCTAAGTTTCAGTGTTTGTAACTCCGGCTAAGATAAACATATCTAAAATTTTAAAGGCAAGATACATTTTTTTCTACATAATATCTCATTTGATCATTTGAATAATTTACCTAAGTTCTTAATTAAGTGTTAAATATCCAATATTTTAAAATCTCACAGTAAAGTTTTTGCGTTTAAAAAAGTAAGGTAATGTAATGTGCAAATATATTTATTTTCATTATTCAAATTTTGTGTGTATTCGTAATTGATATAAGTAAAATGATATATTTCTTACAAAATAATCGCAAAGTTATAATCGCAGTAATATCATTTTTGTGTTAGTCTTGAACTAGCCGCATATAGTTTGGCTGTCTCATACTAACGCCGATTGACACTAAATAAAATGATAAGTGTGGACGGTAGTTCTAGTTTCAATCCTTTTCAACATATTTCTTGAATTTTATTACAACATTGGATTAACACAGAATCATTTCATCATTCTACAGCTTTGAAAATGCCACGGAACGTTATCAAATATGAAAATACTTTGATTTCACGTTGTCGTTAGTACAGATGTACGATTTTGCAAAAATAAAAGAATCGGTATCCAAGATCTAGCTATCCAAAAAATACAATTATTGCATTAATGCATGTTCTATAAAATAAAATAAAAACGGGCTATTCAATGAAC
Source organism: Maratus michaelseni (assembly GCA_963931845.1). NCBI lineage: Eukaryota > Metazoa > Arthropoda > Arachnida > Araneae > Salticidae > Maratus > Maratus michaelseni. The sequence continues at coordinate 412,404,609 of OZ007587.1, forward strand.
AAAATATTTTCTAAAACACTTCGTTTTATTACATTATAAACTTCAAATGCAATCTATTTCTAGAAGTCAAAAGACGCATTAGTGGGTCTTTTTGAATCTCTGAGTTATTTCCATCGGAAATGGCGAATGAAATGACAGAATCAGTAAAATATATATTTCTAAATCATATTTCATTATTTTTAGATTTTGTATGTAACTCTATTTTACGTAAGAAAGTAGCTTTTTATGTTGAATACGAAAATTTTATATCCAGTGAATTTTTTATTAAAAGAAAAAAATTAAATTAAACTTATTTTTTATTGCTGTGCTAGCATTTACAAATTACTAAAACCAAAGAAAGAACACACTCTTCTTTGGCAATTATTTGCTGCCACTACCACATAAGCTAATGAGTGTTGTGATATTGTTTACAAATTTTTCCAAATTAGAAATATTCTTTTAATTTACAGATGATTTATTTTAATGAATTGAAGATTTATTTGCTAATTTTTTCAAAGCAACTAGCACTCAGTATTAATTAAAACTGTAGCAAGTTTTTAAGTTACAACATATGTGTATGCTACATAACAATATATTTTGTTAATTTGTTTAAATATCATTTATTTCTTTAATCTTTCGAGTTATTCGTCTGTTGTAAAATACACGCAAGTGTATTTAATTAAAATATGAGTAAGCTTTAGATATACTGTAAGACTACGAGTATATCATTAAAATATTTGTCCGTAATTTATTTTAACCTTTAGTTCCACAACACATTAAAACGTATTTTAAACTATAAATCTGATTTTTTTGATGACGAAAATTTTGACTATATTTTAACAAAAATTATATTTATGTTTGCAAGAAATATGTTATGAAATTTTCGATGAGGTCAATGGTTTATACCAGTCAACTTACTATATTAATTAACGAATTTTTGAAATCTACGTTTAGAAGAACAATATGGCTTTTTATCTGTATTGTCCTAAAAAGGTCTCTTCCAAATTATGAAACAAAAGCTGTTACATTTCGCAAATGTGCAGTTAAACATTATTTCATGCACATATTCGTATTTCATCATATATCCAATATGATGTTATTATGATATAATTCTAATCGCAGTATATTGCTCTTATTCCACTTTGTGAATATTGCTGAAATTGCCTTTAAATTGCATTTAATGTCCTGCATGCTATAAATAAAAACATGCGAATTTTGTTTTAATAATAAAAAAAATCTATATTTCAATGAATATACGTGCTAATCTAACACAAATTAATAAATATATTTTAAATGACATAGTCATGTGGTAGAAGTACAGACCATTTCAATCATTTGGTTTTACAGGGTGATCGCAACTATAATTGATTATTCAAATTCATGCTTTTCCTCTAGTTACCCTCTTGACTAAATTTTTGCTAAAAAACATGAAGAGAATTGCGTGCCTTACATTCCTGAAATTCGATAAAAATTCGTTATGTATTCCTCTAGATATTCAATAAAAAGTCTAAATTTAAAAGTGTCTGAATAATTTTGGTCAGATAGTCTATATGAATTAATCGCATCAATTTGTCATACCAAACATGCCATCGAGAACCTCATTAACATTATACAAACTGCGTTCTTTCTGAAATTGTTGACGAGAGTAAATTCGTCGGCACACGACATTCTCACGCTAATGTTGAGCCAACTAAAGTATTCTCTATAAATTTCTCGCTTGCAATTTAATATTTTAAAATTAATATTTTTGCTTATGTTATCCGAGGTTGAAGGCTAAATAGATAAGATAAGAATAGATAAGAGAAAGATAGATCTTTCTACCTTTTCATTTTATGTTGCTGTTTTTTACTTAAGATACTTTAATTTCGGAACTAGTCAGGATGGAGGCATTGTCTTCTTTATCTCATTTGAAGATGTAAACGAACAAAATTCGTAAATTTTATATGACCCATAAGCAGGGCTTGACAAATGCGGTCGCCAGGTCGCTACTGGCGACGAAGTTTTTCTATCTGGCCACCAAGTTATTTAATCTGATGTTTTTTTTTATTGTTATTAGAATTTTTTGTACAAAATTTGATCTAAGAAATGAGCACAAACGGCATTTTTTCTCTTTTTCGGCATTTTTAATTTGGTAAAAATAAGTTTACTAAATGCAATTCTTAAAGCAATAAAAAAAATATTGACTGATTTTAAATAGGCGAAAATAGGCAAAAAATGTTTGGATGCTCCCCTCATCAGATATAGATTTTTTAGCACTCAATTATCCAGACATCTGAAGCCTTCGGCAGTCAGCATTTCCTGAACATGCCGGTTAATGCAGCCTTTACACATATTTTTTTTTCATAGATAAATAATTTTGATAAATTTCATTAGAAAACTTTGTTTATATTATCTTTCTAAATGATGTAACTAGTCTAAACTATGTAACTGATAATTCTACAATATGCTTATTACGTTTTTCTCAATTATAATTGATAAAAAACTTTTGTGCTTTTGAAAATTAGTGACCTTGGGAGGGGGGCGGGTAAAATTTTTTACTGGCGACTACAATATTTTAATGGCTACCAGATTTTATCAAATTTGTAAACAGTCATTGACCTCAGATGTCTTATGCAAAAATAATCATCTAAAGATATTGAAATGGAAACGACAAATTTGCAGAGAATGCTTGCATTGGTTAAAGATTTTTTTTTCTGGCACTGATTTTGGGAAACATTTCCGAATAGTTGTTATAGTGTATTAATTGCTTTTGTTTTCAAACAGGAATATCGATTTTTAGTATGCTATTTATTATCAATTACACAATTCTAGCTATGTAATTGACTGTATACATGCAATAGTAACAAAATAATATTAATTTTAATGTTAATGTTAATGATGTTACGTTAGCTCGTTTATTTGTAAAAATATGTTTGCTGAACATAAAAATGTTCACTTGAGAATTGATAGCATCTGAAAAACCGTTATTCAGTGTTCAGAATATTGATTAATACACTATAAAAACTACTCGAAAATGATTTTGAAAATCAGTGACAGCGAAAGAAACTACGTTTTCATAAACTCAGAAGAGGATATTTTAATGGTTATATATTTTCCTAGATTAAGGGACATCTGTCTTTTTTTAAAGTGATGGCTCTTAACATTATGTCGTTTTACCCGACTGCCAAGAAAGGTTATGTGTTTGACGCGTATCTGGGTATGTGGGTTTCTTTATACCCTCGAAACATCCCAACGGCTGGATGGATTTTATTGGATGAGGTCTCTGTAGATTCGTCTTAACCATCTGATAGTTATAGGCTAGGTTTTGTTTTCATAAATTCTAAATGGCGATCGTAAAATACAAAATGTCAGTAGAGACAAAAAAAATACGCACCATATTGAGTGGCATACCATTGGATAGGTTTTTCAAAATGAAGACTTATAGGCTAGGGTTTGTTCTCATAAATTCAAAATGGCGGCCGTAAAATACAAAATGGCGGTAGAGACAAAAAAATTACGCACCATATTGAGAGGCATATCATTGGATAGATCTTTCAAAATGAAGACAATGTTTCCTAGACTATTTTACAGTCAGAAGCTCCGTTTTCAGTTCGCATTTCACGCATTCGGGTTTTTGTTTTTTTTAAATTTAATTCGTTCTTGTTACTATTGTACATTTTAACGTACTAAAATATTAAGACCCCCAACAACTGGCACGCATTCGTATTCTCGCGCGCCTTCCTATAAATGAAAAATGCATTGTAATTTATGAATATTTACAAAAAAAGTGAGAACTTACAAGAAAACGAGCCGAAATCATAAATTAATAAAAGGATATCGAAAGTGTTAATTCTATTCAGAAAAAAATTTCGTAACGACATAATAGTTTTCTTAGAAATGTAAACACAATTTCTACCAGTGTCATATGACAGCTTAAAGTTTTGATTTATGTTTACTTTACTTGTAATTTATAATCTACTAGCTAATGAGACCGGAGTTGCCCGGGCCCGAGATAATAACTATCTGTTCCATACAAATATGACTGAAATCTGTAAAACTATTGAAATAAAGTCGAATGAGCCAAACCCCGTCATAATGGGGCACATAGGACCAAAGATACTCCTGAAATTCCACTTTCCACCGCCAAGCAGCGCGATCTTTTCTGGAAGAGGCCTTTTTCAGAACACTCGACCCAACCAAGTTTCCAAGTAGAATTGAAATTTAACCACGGATAAACATTACCAAAATAGTGAAAATCGTGAAAGCGGGTTACGCAAACAATCGGTTTCGAAAGTATTTAAAGGTTATTAAAGTAGATATTTTTTTTAACGCAACGGTGCGTTTTGAAGAAAATGAACGCGTCTATTATCTGAAGTCAAATGTTTGCCCGTATTCGCATTTCCCGGGTCGATGCCGATTTTTAAACATAGACCAAAAAACGAAAAATGCGTGAATAAAAGGCTAAAAAGGCTGTAAAATATCTGCATTTGTTTTTGAAAAATTAAAAATATTAACCCTTCGAAAACAAAATTGCGCGCAGGACTCACTTTTGCGAATTCTGATTTTTTTCTGCGATATATTCGCAAAAGTGAGGCCTGCGCGCAATTTTTTTCGAAGGGTTAATATTTTAATTTTTCAAAAACAAATGCAGATATTAAAACAGGAATAAGTGCAGATATTGTCTGGTATTTTTAGTTTTTCGTACCTTGCTCTGAACCGCCTATGCGAATTTTTAAAAATCGCCGAAATTACAAAAATTGCGAAACGGCATACAGAAAATATACTTTTTCGAAGAGTTAATTTTCGTATTTTTAAATACCAAAGGTGGCTTTGAAAAGGGCAAAGTTAGCTCTTGAATTTGGTGACCTTGGCTTTTCCGTATCTCTTGCAGTGCGGCAGATGAAAGACTCGGAAAACTTGAGAAAATAAAAAACATGAATTAGATGCTTACTGATTTTTCATTTTTTTTGAAAAGGTTAATATTAAATTTTTTCGAACCAACCGGATCGTCTGATACGTAAACGTACGTTCTTTGAGATATGTAGACGGTTTTTCAGTATTTTCGCCCATGGCGAATTTAGAAAAACTTACAAAGGAAACGGGATGACTCATGCTTTGTTTCTTCTATTTACGGAGATAGAGATAAAGGGCTTCTGAGCATGCGCGCGCGGATTTCAGAAGAGTGATTTTGTATTTGTGATCTTTAATCAGTTCTCAAATAATAACTACTCTAATTTTTAAAATATTAAAATTCTGAGGCTCAGGTGCACCAGGAGAATGTTTGGACTAACTACCTAAATCTAAATTTTCAGGCTTCTAGGTGGTCTAGATTTTGCTACCCATCGCAGACAAACACACACACAGAACGAAACTTTCTTTTATTAGTTTAGATTTTTTATAACTATAAGTCTTCAATGTAGAAAACGAATTTGTGACTATTTTATTCTAAAAATTACAAACAAAATGACCATAAATCGAAATCTTTTAAAATATGTCATTTGATACCGCTAGAAATAATGTTATTTTAATTTTGTCTAGATACGAATTTAGAAAAATGATTTAATATATTTTATAACAAGATCAACAGTACTATGACAAAATATGATTAGATAACATCGGTTTTCAATAGTCTGATAATTTATGGCTGAAAATAAATCCTCTTTAAACAAAATAACTTATATTTCTTATATGTAAATCAGACAGTAATGCAAACTTTTCATCTATATAGTATTTCTACCGATACCTATCTTTTCTACCTATATAAAATTACACCTATATATTAACGTGTATGATAAACACGTCACTATTAAACAGTCACAAAATGGAATATTATATATTTATTTTTTACTAAGATATAAAAAATATTTTAAGAGAGAAAAAATATCAAACCTAGAATGCTTGTTTAATTTTTCCTAAAATTTCAAAAATTATCTCTTAAAAGAATCATTTTTGAAGTGGTTATTTGACTCTTAAATCAACTACATTTTTATCATCCATCAACTAATTTAAAAATAAGTCAAACATTTATTTATAAAATAAGTATTACATGAATGTTATTCCTTCGAAAAGAACAAGATTATAAACACAATTCTTGACAAATGATCAAGTACCATATATAAAAAAAGAAACATAAAAGAAAGATAAACATAAAATAACATAGAGTAGAAACATAAAAAAATCATAGAGACAAATGAAAATAAGAACATAAATTCAGTAAGCTTCATAAGTTGATGGAAATTTTAGAAAAACCTCTAACTTCTTCTTGATAGAAGATATAGACTTAGAATTGAAAGAGGTGAACTAGTAAACATTTATGAAATTGTTTTATTATTAAGAAGACTTTTATAAGGATATTTACTAAATTTACCAAACATTTTAGCTTTAATTTTTCAATACAAAATTTTCTATGACAAAAATCAGGCTAAAGTTAGATAAAATTCAGCATAAAACTATACATGAAAATTAATTTTATTCAAAAATTCATGGTTCTATGATATGGTTATGCTTTTAAATGAGAGTGCGCACAATGCCGAAAAATATCAGTTTTGTAAAAAAAATGGTTTCAAAGAAAACCTTATAGCCTGACATTAAATGGCTTTCTGCAATATATTTTTAGCTATAACATCTGTTCTAATTGGAATTTTTGTAAAATTATGCAGTGGATTTGTAACATTTCAAGATATTCATGCTTTTTTTAAAAAATCTCCTTTTTTTCAATTTTCAACGTGATCTCCCCCTTAAACTATCACATATATGAATTTTGCATTTTTCTTACCACGGAATATAAGCAACGTGATATGACTTGCTGAAGTAATGGGAGAAAGTCACATAAAATACATTTTATGTTACTTACCCAAAAACATTTAAGCAAATATTTCAATATCTATTGCATATATTTTGTTCGGAAAATATTAGGTGCATAAAGATGACTCCGCCGTTTTTTAAGTAAAGAAAATGCTCTTGTTTTCTGTCAAAATGAAAGAAATATATATTCAATGTATATGCTATCTAAAGCTGTAGCATTTGTCCAACTTTCAGGAAACGAACGGATACAGTAATGGAAGACGTATGTTTTTATTTATTTTTTATGCTTTCAAGTCATCCAGTAGATTTTCGATATCTGCAAAATAACTGAACTGCTTTCGCAAATTTGTCCTTCTTCTTCATTCTTCTTCTTCTTTCATAATAATCTTAACAAATAATAAATTGAAGGAGTAATATCTGGTGAATACAGCAGGTGAGGAAATATATCCCAGTAAAGTGTTTTCAGAGTTTCTTTGACTGGTTTCGCCATATGTTGGTGAACATTTGTTATGTTGGAAGACGATCTTGTCGGTACACTCCGCATATTCTGGACGCTTTTGTTCAAATGCTTTTCGTTCAATTGATTAATACATGTTGGTAACGTATGCCATTGGTTGGCTGACGCGTTTGTAGCAGTTCATAATAGATTACTCTCGTTTTTGTTTTCCTACCAGGTGCCCATCCACACATTTCACGTTCACCAGGGATGTGTTGCACCACTCAGTGTAATCAACGGACGTTGCTCCTTCAGATTATCAATTATTAGCCGGACTAGCTGGAGCAACGGTGACCGAAACATCCCAGCTTATAGGCGTTTCTAGAGGTACGGTGTCTAAATTCATGACAGCATACACACAGCGCGGAAAGACAAGCTCAGCAAAGCAAAATAGTGGACGGAAGGAGAAGCTGAGTGAAAGAGACCGACGGGTATTGAAGCGGATTTTAATGTCTAAAAAGAAAACAACTGCAGCCAAAGTGACCGCAGAGCTCAATCAGCATCTGGATTCTCCAGTGTCAACAATTACAGTTCGGAGATACCTTCATAAAGACAACATTTACGGCAGAACAGCAATTCCCAAGCCACTTGTCACAGATGCTAATGCCAAACGTCGTGTAGAGTGGTGCCACAACCACAAAACCTGGTCGATTGATAAGTGGAAGACTGTTATATGGTCAGACGAATCATCTTTCACACTTTTCCCCACAACAGGACGGGTACATGTCTGGAGAACACCTGCACAAGCGTATGATCCTGATTGCCTCCGTCCAACTGTCAAGCATGGAGGTGGATCGGTCATGGTATGGGCAGCCGTGCCATTGTTTTCTGCTGGTCCAATCGTAACCCTGAAAGGAAGGATCACTGGGGAGAAGTATAGAGAAGTTTTAGCTGACCAGGTCCATCCCATGATGCAAGTTTTGTTTCCTGCAGGAGATGGAATTTTCCAGGATGATAATGCCCCTATTCATGCAGCCAGAGTTGTCCAATCATGGTTTGATGAACATGAGGATGAGGTGGAACATCTACCTTGGTCCGCACAGTCCCCAGACCTCAACATAATCGAACCGTTGTGGTCTATTTTAGAGCTTTCAATCCGGAATCGATATCCTCCACCGGCATCTCTCACGGAACTTTCACAAAAGCTCCATGAAGAATGGTACAATATTCCTCTAAACACTATTCAGAATTTGTATGATTCGATTCCCAGGCGAATCCAAGCTGTATTACATGCCAAAGGCGGTCCTACGCCATATTAATAAAGAATTCCTTCAAAATCTAGGGTGTTTCCATTATTTTGATAACCACCTGTATGTGTGTTTTTATTTTGCTGTTAGTATTTAATATGCATATTATTAGCGTCCATTTTCGTAAAATAAATGTTCAGTTGAAAACATTAAGATTTATCTAAAGGGTTTTCTGTTTTATGACATAATAAAACTTGGCAGTCATGAAATGCTAGAAATCGTAAGAGACATTAGAAAGATATTTAGGATTCCAGAGAAGTGTTCTTGAAAAGTAGCAAAGGAAATGGCTGAGCTTAGTAAAACACTTTATTTTTCCATTTTACTTTATTTTTATTACATCGTTTCTGTTTTTCCCGTTTATTTTGTAAGTGTAATAAGTATAATTTCTTGAATTTCTTTTTAAAACATCTGTTTTCAGTGAGTTTCATAATTACTAAAATTTTCAGACTTTTTTTTTCTTGTATTAAGTACCATGTTAATGAATTATATAGTTTAAAAATAGAGAAGGAATTTTTTACAGTGCATTTGATAATGTCCCTTTTCCTCGAAAAACAACTGACTACTCAAAAATTTTAAATATTATTCAGCTTCTAATAAGAAAAAAACTAGAATTATATTGATATTTAATTTTTTAATAATGATTTCTACGTTGTAAAGAACTTTCGATTGGAGGAAACCACTTATTTATTTATTATTATTTATTATGCAAAATTTACTACATAATCTGAACAATAAAAATTTTTACACATTTCAGAGGTTATGATTTAGAACAAGTAATTTCAAATACCTATCAAATTTTAAGATAACAGTTTTCTGATGAAAATACTTTTACATTAAATAAAAATATTCAATTTAAAGTATAAAAAGACATATTCAACTAAATTTTATGTTGGACTATGTAGGACTAGTGTTTTATACAATGTAAAATTTATTATTATTACAGAACGTCATAAATTATCTTAAACTCACAATCTTATAAAAAGCATATAAAGAGTGTGTTCTTTTCATTTTTTACTTTTATATCTATAGAGGAACTGAAATTGTTTTAAAAGGAATATAATAAAACTGAATTGTAAACTGAAATTTAAATACAATCACATTTTTTTTATAGAATAAACAGAAATAATATGAAATCAAAATAATCTTCTATAAATAAACATTCTAGAAATATATTCCTTTCCAAAGGATTTTAAAGCACACAATTCTCTGCAAAAGATTCAATCTTGAACCCTTGAAAGAAAAATTAATTAAAGGGAAAACACCAGACAAATTTTGAGCAATGAAACTCGATGAAAAATTGGGTGACACTATAGATAAAGAAAAATTCCCACCGAAGTGTAAACTGAAATTTAAATACAATCACATTTTTTATAAAATAAACTGAAATAATATGAAATCAAAATATTCTTCTATAAATAAACATTCTAGAAATATATTCCTTTCCAAAGAATTTTAAAGCACACAATTCTCTGCAAAAGATTCAATCTTGAACCCTTGAAAGAAAAATTAATTAAAGGGAAAACACCAGACAAATTTTCAGCGATGAAACTCGATGAAAAATTGGGTGACACTATAGATAAAGAAAAATTCCCACCAAAGTGTAAACTGAAATTTAAATACAATCACATTTTTTTATAAAATAAACTGAAATAATATGAAAGCAAAACATTCTTCTATAAATAAACATTCTATAAATATATTCCTTTCCAAAGAATTTTAAAGCACACAATTCTCTGCAAAAGATTCAATCTTGAACACTTGAAAGAAAAATTAAATAAAGGAAAAACACCAGACAAATTTTGAGCGATGAAACTCGATGAAAAATTGGGTGACACTATAGATAAAGAAAAATTCACACCGAAGAAGAATTATAAATTAAATTTAGTAATAATGATATATTTAATAAGGAGCTTGTCAGACGAATATTCTTTGTTTTTTTCTGTTTTCTTAAATATGATTAATAATATAATCCAGAAAAGAAAATGTTAATTTTACAGTAAAAGAGTAAAATTTAAAAAAATAGTTTAGTTCTTACGGGTTTTGGTATAAAAAATACATATTTTTCAATTACATAATCTCATTGAAATTCGCTAAGAAAATATTGAGTTGCATAATACGAATGTTTAAAAGTTTTTTGATAAGAATATTAAAGACAATTTAATCAACGAAAAACAGCAAATATGAAAGATACGATTTATTTGTAAGAATTTTGTATTGTAAGATTTCAACTTAAAAGTAATTTGAATTTTACATTTTTTTTTAATGGTAAATTGACTAATGGCATTGTAATTGCTTTATTTTTATAAAAAGCATTTTGTTTAAAATGCGAAATACTTTTTGTGCTATAGTATTGAAATATTTTTTTAAGGAAGAGTTACAATGACTTGAATATGGAGAAAGAAAGTTCCATTTAAAAAGAAATTTTCGTTATATGAAAATGTCAAAATTTAATAAATGGTGATTTATTACATAATGCGTCCGCAAAGCAGCAACTCTACATAATAAAGACATTGGAATTATAAAAAGTTTCGTTCATAAACTTTTCTATTTAAATTTATTTAAAAGTATCATACTCCTTAAAATTCAATAAAAATTTCTTTACTGTCATTTTATGTATAAATAAAAATATTCTTCAATAAATAATCTTATCTCAAATATTTTTTTCGTTAGAGAGATAAAATAAGAATTTTCGGCGCGAATAAAATATCAAATACAGAAAAAAAAATCAACTAGCGAAATACTGCAAGAGAAATAAAACTCAGACAATAGACTGAGTGTCATCACAAGAAAAAAAAATCACAAATAATAAAGAATCATAAATCAAATTCAGTAAGCTTGATATATTTAGAATAGAGTTTTGATAAAATGACGTCAATTTTTTCATATTATTTTTTTGTAATGCAAGTATGCATATAATCGACTGGTAAGTAGAGTAAATATTAAGTATTTTTTATTGATAAGACACATTATCTTCTAAAAATTATTTTTTATACATATTGTCAAAGCAAAACTCGCGTTTTTTATTGAAAATTGTAAAGTATGTTACTAAAAAATACGGTATAATAATAAAAATTCAAGTTAATCAGGCAGTCATTGAAACTATCTGAAAATGTTAATGCATAAATTTTAATTTTCTAAAAAAAGTTTCTTATAGAAAATTTAATTAATAAAGAAAAACAGCAGATATCCGAGAAGTACCTGAAATGTAAGATTTATGAAATATAAAGTTTAACCCATTTAAGAGTATAATTTGTGGTTTATGTGACATATGTTTATGTGTAAAAAAATAAAAGGAAAAAATAAATATATATTTTTTTCAATGAATTGACGTGGAGGCAGAGTGAGCCATTGAAGCCTTAAACATCAACATTAAAACTACGTCTGATTGTGTAACAATATAGTTATATTTATTTTGTAATGAATATTAATCATTATGTGTTACTTTAATATGCTTTTTTGCCTTTGAAATATATTCGGGCATATTAAAGTAACAATGTAGACAATTAAAGTAGACAATGATTTCATCTTACCATCACTGAGCAGCTACAAACTTTAGTCCCTCGATTTTTCAGTTTTTGCACTTCAAAGCTTTTTGCAATGCCTCTATTAATACTTGGATAGAAATACAGAAGAAAAGTGTCATACGCCGGATGGCTGAATGTGCAGGTGATACACATAAAATAATTAACACGATCTTACATTGTGTAACGTGTAGTACATAGCCAGTCAAATGCTAATATTATTTTGATTCTTTGAACTCATGTTTTTTAGTAAATTCGGTATGGAATCTGCTCCCTATAAGAATATTTATGTGTGCAATGATTAAAATTTATTTCGTCAATTATATCCAGCTCTTAAGTAACATTTTTAAAGATATATGTATTGACGTTTCTACCCTAATCATTTAAGATTAAGATATGTGAATGGTCTGACATATAATCTTCTAAAAGTAAGATTTAGGGATAATATGACTTATAAGCATAACAAAAAAGATTTGGTGCACAAAAAAGGTTTATGCATAAAATCAATAACACCATTTAAAAATAAGATTTGTGTATAGTATGACGTAGAATTATCAAGTAATTACAATGTTACATTCAGTCTAAAACTGGAATAACAAAACTCAGCGTTTACCTTAAAATATGAAATCCATTACAAAAAAAATTAATTAATTACTAAATAAAAATTCATTAAAATAATAAGTAAATGTGTCAATTATATTGACATTCAAACCCTCTATTTGATATGATTTTAAAATGTTTTTAAAACTATTGTTAAACATAATTTCATGTTTTCATTTTAACGATTCTAAAATGTTTTGGCGGCTTATTTAGTCATTTAGATCATCTATTCATAACATAATATATAATAAATAATTTATTTTCGATCATACTGAACATAAAAAAAATATTAAGAAGTCACAATATTCTGTAAGAAATAAACATTCTAGAAATATTATTCGCTTTCTAATTCATAACACATTATATCATAAATAATTTATTTTCTATCACACTGAACATAAAAAAATGATAAGAAGTCACAATATTCTGTAATAAATAAACATTCTAGAAATATTCTTCACTTTCAAATAATTATTCAAAACCTAAACTTTTTGCGAAAGATCAAATAACGAACACAAACAATTTGTGAAAAACGATACGCTAAGCAAAAAGAAACAACGCTGAAACAAATACTCAGAGTTTTTAGAAAAAGGAATGAAAACTCATAAATTATTGAAAAAATATTCAGAAATAAAACTGAGCAAACTTTAGATGTGGAGCGGACATTCCGTTTTTTCTTTTATAATGTAAGTACAAATGGATAGTAGCCAACAATGGATATCAAACATCAAAGAAATGGCTTTATTCGTAAGATTTGCGGATGCTAAGACATATAATCACATGGAAATGACATTTATTCATATTTAGGCGCGTTCGTAATTAGTTATATAAATACGTAGCACCTATAGTCGTCGTGTGGTCCGTCCGTCTGTCCGTCCGTCCGCATACAACAGCGCAAAAAATACACAACCGAATGGTTTGAAATTTAATATATGTTATCGTTGCAGAATTTTGTCGAGTCATTTTAAATTTTATGAAAATCGAATCAAAACTTAAAAAGATATTAATAACAGTTTTCTAAATTCTGTTAAATCCCATCATACGTAATCTATATATTATAAGCGCAAGTCATGTTACTGAGGAAAACAAATACAGGCTAATCGTATCTTTTTTCATATGTCAAGCGGCCATTTTTATTCAAAATACTTTTTTCGAATAAAATTGCATAAATGTGACATTTTTAGAAAAATCGTTCAAAAAGTTTGTTTACTTGATAAATGCGTTACATTAAAAAAGTCCTTCCGGCCTGTACCGGGAGGAAAAGGTAGCTTTCCTATATCTTCGTTTTAAAATTTTAGCTAATGTTACACGAAAACAGCAAGTTAAAATGCAAAGAAACGTTTACAAAAGATTCGTTAATACTGAATTTGAATAAGAAATTCGCCAAATTATTGAGCAATAGCCAAATTAGGTTCATTTATGAAGACTTATTTTGGTCGCCAAATTTGGCGATATTTCGCCAAATGTCGCCAATTTTACCAATGTCGCCAATTTTGGCGCTAACGGATATGAATATATAGTTTTATGCGTATGATTGGGAAAATTATTACAACAATGAAAGAAAATAATTTGCGAGTAATCGCGTTAATGTGCTGTTTTGTTTCAAAATGTCAGCATCCTAGAATTTCAAACTGCTCTATCTCAGCCATTTTTTGAGATAGAGGTAAACCAACAAATGCTCTGGAATTCTTGTATCAAGGCCTAACACGTAATTAAAAAATAAATTTTAATTTTTAACTTTTTTGTATATTTATTTTAGTTTTAAATTTTTAAATGGCCGCCATCTTGAAACAAAATGGCGAACCAAGCTGGCCAACGAACTCGGTCGAGACATTGGTTAGCTTAATACACACAATTAGTTTCATCAAAATTGATTTATAAATACCAGCGGTATCGTATGACATAGGTCAGATATATATATATATATATATATATATATATAAATCAACATTTGAGCGGAGGGTGGTTTTGGGGTCTGGGGGTCATGATCGGTGAAAATATATCGAAATTTCCCGGAACTGCTTTCCTCCGAACGGCTGCAATAGGTAGCTTTATACTTTTTTGTATTGAAAGCTACCTAAAATGTATAGATTCTGAAATAACTTCAGGAGAAATTAGGTTAACAGTCGAATATCTTAATCCATTAAAGTAAATGAACTAAAGAGATTCATTCATCGTGAGTCATAGAAATATTAAACCGTAGAGTTAATCATTCGCAAAACAACATCTCCATGGTGAATTTTGCACAAAAATAATGCATTTGGAAACATGTTATACGTAATAAGAAAAAAAAAACATGCTCATTTTGCTTATAACAGACGACATAATTTATTTCACTGAAATAATAACGAGGATTTTTTTGCATTGTGAAACTAGTTATAGCACGAACGCACCTCATTTGTCATGCTAATCGTACAATTTCGAAATTGTTATTAAATTGAAAGAGTAAAAGTTGTTTTTTATAATTTTCAAGTTAACTGCAGAAAAAATAACATTATGTTATATGAATTTCAAACTTATCAAAATATCATCATACATATTATCAAACTGGCTAATGCAATGTAATATGATGTGAAGAAAAATTGTAATTGTTTTACAACATGAATAAGCAGAAGTTTAACGTTCTTTTTAGATACTTAAACATTTTTAGAGAACAGATTTACTCATTTAGTTTGAAAAATGTATTTGTATAACGCTATAAAATGCTGCTTACATATCAAATGCGCGTTTATATTTGTCTCCAAATATGCAACAACATTTAAACAACACAGAAAATATATAAACAATTATTACAGTTATAATTTGAATTTGAATGTCTCTATAAATTTTCCGGTACTTTTATATTATCTGAGTGTCACTGATAACTTGCCAAATCTTGTTTCAATTGGCATCATTTGAATTGAAAACAACTAACGATCCATTCAACAAAGATTTGAACAACTAACGATAGAAAATATAATAAATTATAATACCTTGTGATAATAAATTTCTTTTAAATGCCAAAAGGTGTAAACTAAAAACATAATATACAGTAAAATATTTTTAATAGATAATATATTTCGGAATGAGCCGAAACATGTCAACAATCTAATAAAAGTTATTTTGCTGTATATTTTTTTTTTAGTTTACACCTGTTAGCATTTAAGAAAACTAACGATACATTTTTACAATTTCTAATTTATATTAAAATATTTTTTGGATCTTAGGTAATGCAAGTTTCTTTTTTTAATTATATAAAATTAGATACGATGCTTTGATTATTAAATAAAATGTTTCTAGTTTATATTATATTATATTTTATCATTTTTGTAATCGACTATGCCTAATCATTAATAGATCCTTTCACGTGAGATTTTGTTTTTTGTATTGATATGTTCATTTTAACGTATTTTATCTTGATTATACTTTAGCTATTTTTAAGTAAGTTTTTTAAGATATTATATTGGAATGTTAGATATTATACTGAAAAGTTAGATATTGGTTGTTTATTATTAGCAAATGTTAAAAGATTGGCGAGAAAAAAATGTTGGAGATATTCAAAAATGTTGTTTATCTCTGGCGCCCGGCTAATACAAAAGTACCAATTTTACTTTTATGCTTTGAATTGTATTCGTACTTTGTTACATTTTTAGTAACCTAAATGTTATATTTGTTGTGAAAGGTATTATTAAACTGAAACTACCTTGGACTGGTGTCATTTTGGGTAAATATAAAAAATTGCATTACATTTTTCTTAATATGTTTAAAGGAAAAAAATACATGAAAACATTTTATTAAAGAAATAAAATAGTCTTTTTATATACAGACTTAATTTAAATAATCATTATTATACTTATTTTCGTTTTACTAATATATATATAAGTCAAAATGTACACAAAATTATATAAAAATGATACACAAAAGTATATTCAACTTTCCCATAATCAGAGGATAAGAATGATGTCACAGAAATATTTTGGAATAAAAATGTCTCAAATTTTGGTTTTTCAGCATAAAAAGAAGTTTATATTGTGACAAAAATGTCGTTGGTTACATGGAATTGCACCATTGAATTATTAATACAATATCCTAATGAAAAAGAGAGGAGTAATCTAAACACAAATTGAATAATTGGGACATATTTTTTGTACCAAATATTTGCATATTTCGATAAATATTTTCTTTATATAAGTAAATTACAATTGATTTTTAAATTAATTTTCAGAATTGAAATTCGCCCGAAAGAATTAATGATTTATATACACGAATTTTCACATTGCTAAACTCAGCGTAAAACCAATAGAGTGTAAAATGTCCAAACCGTAAATTGAACCCGCGACCTCAGAATTACGATCCGAGGCTCTACCACTGAGCTACTAGAAAGATACCAAACTTGGCATCTCTCACTCACATATATTGATAAGGCTACGACAACAACGCCAGATGCAAATGTCAAGAGCACACATACCAAGTGGCAAATTTGAGACGACATACACTATATTGCCAAAGGTGACCGCTCACTTGCAATTTTAGACGTTTTGTTAACTATCTAGAAAAATACATGAGAAATTAACCTGAAACTGCAGGTGTGTAAACAGTATAGTATAGGTTATATATTTCTGCGAAGATTTTTATCACGAAACCCCATAGGAGACTGTCAACAAATTGAAAAAGAAGGAATATCTTTTGAATAACCCTGTAAAAACTAATGTAGCAAAAGCGTTCAAACTCGAGATTATTAATAAGTGGCTTAATGTTAAATACTGTGTTCATTTTTATGAGGATAACATGTATACTCGTAGGGAAATTAAGGTTTTTATAAAAACAGTCCCAAACTTCGCCTAGTTTTTTGCTTATAATTTGCAGAATTCATAATATAAAAAAAAATAATTTTCAGAAAATATGACAAACAACATTGTACATAACACTCTGCAATCAGAATTAAAAAATAATAAAAATTGAAGGAAAATGAGCAGGTTTACTAAAAAATGTTTCACTGCGCATGCGCGAATGCAATCAAAATATAATATGCATAATGTATTAGCTAAGTATATAAAACAACTTTTGTGAAAGTCTCAAAATCATAGCTTGAAAATTCGGAACATTATCGTCGATAGAAAAAGCTCGAAATCTGCTGTCCCAAAAGGAAGCAAAAATATTTGTTGTATCCAAATATAGTAGTACGTGCAATAGTGTGTACGCTATCTTGGCATTGATCAACAGATATGATACAACCCCTCATCTTTTTGCTTCTTTTAGGGAACAACGGATTTTGAGCTTATTCTATCGACGATAATTTTCAGCATTTTCAAGCTATGATTTTGAGACTGTCACAAAAGTTGCTCTATATACTTAGCTAATACCTTATGCATATTATATTTTGATTGCATTCGCGCATGCGCAGTGAAACATTTTTTAGTAAACCTGCTCATTTTTCCTCCAATTTTTATTATTTTTAAATTCTGATTCCATAGTATTATATACAATCTTGTTTGTCATATTTTCTGAAAAGAACTTTTTTTATATTAAGAACTTTGCAAATTATAAGCAAAAAAACTTGGCAAAATTTGGGACTGTTTTTATAAAAACCTTAATTTCTCTATGCGTATACATGCTATCCTCATAAAAATGAACACAGTATATTACAATAGGCCACTTATTAATAATCTCGAGTTTGAACGCCTTTACTATATTAGTTTTTACAGAGTTATCGAAAAGATATTCGTTCTTTTTCAATTTGTTGACATTCCCCTATAGGGTTTCGTGGAAAAATCTTCGCGGAAATATATAACTTATATTATAGTGTTTACACACCTGTAGTTTCAGGTTAATTCCTCATGTATTTTTCTAGATAGTTAACAAAACGTCTAAAATTGCAAATTGACCGGTCACCTTTGGCAATATAGTGTATAAAGCCACACAAAGTCCAGCATAGATCATTGCATATAAGTAAATTTCAATTAATTTTTCAATTAATTTTCAGTAGTGAAATTCGGACAAAATTAATGAATAATAAACATGAATTTTTACTTTGCTAAACTGAGCGTAAAACCAACAGAGTGAAAATGTCCAAGCGGGGAATCGAACCTGGGCCTTTGTAATAACGCACCAAGGCTCTATAACTGAGTTACAAGGACGATACCCAACTTGGAATCTCTCAGTGACATCTCTCTCACACGCTCAGTTTAGTAATATAAAAATTCATGTTTATTATTCATTAGTTTCGAGGAAATTTCACTCCTGAAAATTAATTAAAAAATGGATTGTAATTTACTTATATGTATTGATCTATGCTGGACTTTGTGTGACTTTATGTGTCGTCTCAAATTTGCCACAGGGTTTGTGTGCTCATGATGACATTTCCATCTTGCGCTGCGATTGCATCCTTACCGACATATGTGAGTGAGAGATGCCAAATTGGGTATCGACCTCGTAGCTCAGTGGTAGAGACTTGGAGCGTTATTCCAAAGGCCCAGGTTCGATTCCCGGATTGGACAATTTTCACACTGTCGGTTGTACGCTTAATTTAGCAACGTAAAAATCCATGTTTATTATTTAATATTTTCTTCATACGTGCTCATTTTCTTTATAAAAATCATTGGAAAATAGGGTAGCCAGATTGCACACTTCCCTTATAAGTTGAACTCTTATCCGTACTTAGTGTACGTTGTAACTTTTTTTATAACGATTTCTTTCGTTTTTAACTTATCTAACTTTTAGTAACTTCGAAATATTTCTTAGTTTATATTTTGCTGCCGAAACAGTGAAACAGTTTATTGTTTCAATGGGATACCCAGTTGTTGACAAATACAACTCCCAGTAGATGAGTAAAATGTATATCATATCTTAAGAGAGCCATATGAATTAAGTTTAAAATACTTTAAGGTAACAAAAATTGTAAAAGAGAGCATAAAATGCATTAAAATTATAGTCTATAAAATAATTTAAGTAAATAAGTTAAATAGTTTGAAATAAAAATTCTTGTGTCGAATATTTTTTATAAAACTCGAGTAAAATTTCCCGCGGTTCTAGTGTTAAGAACATATCGAATCAAAAATGTATTACTTGCTACTAAGAAGAAATTATGCAATTGAAAAAAAAAAAATTCTACCATGCATTTCACTACAAAAATATGAATATTTAGCTTGTCTTATTTTTAAATTACACTGAAAATTACTTAATACTGTGTTTGCACGAAAATATGACTTGTTCTTATATTAAATTTTGTTCCAAAAAACTCACTAGGTATTCTTTCCGAGGATGTCTTTGTTTACATGTACAATAATTTAAATGTATTCATTTGCAACAATCTATAACTATTCACATATCCATTTATAACAATCTTCATTTCTGCGGGGATATTTATTCATAAAATTGATATTATCAGATTTGGTGCACAGCGACCTTATTTTCGCAATGTCTACCAGATAGAAATTACAGACCAAAGGAAAGTTTTACTACTGGCTGGACGAAAAGAGCACAAAGTTAAAAATTACGCAGTTATTTAAATTTTATTTAAATTTTATGATAAAATGTAGTTTTGTGACTTTACTATTTACTGACGGAAGCTTCGGACATTCTGAGTTTAGAGTCTAGAATCTTCAAACCTCCCGATTTTGTAAAACGAGGTAACTTATAATACAGGGTGTTTCACTACCAGACAGACAAACTTGCAGTAGATGTAGAGGGCACAGAGACGACTCGAAATCACTTAACAATGCAGGGTCGAAAATGCCGTAGTTGCGAGCTATGGTTCAAAGAAGCAGAGAAAAAGAACAGAAACAGCAACATATTAATGGGACATAAAATATTTTATTGAAAGGTACTAGAGAAGGTGTTCGAAATTACGACCAGAAGTTGTCAGGTAGGTTTGACAGAGGCGCCGCATGGATTCTTTTACGTTCTGGAAGATTCCTGGCGTGTCACGTATCCTCCCGGCAGTTACAGATATTCAAGCGGCCTTCCGTTGAGCGCCACCAAGCGTCGCTGTCAAGCCTGCCTCATGACTTCTGGTCGTAATATCGATCACCTTCTCTAGTACAACCTTTCAATAAAATATTTTCTGTCCCATTAATGTGTTGCTGTTTCTGTTCTTCTTCTCTGCTTCTTTGAACCACAGCTCGTAAGTACGGCATTTTCGACCCTGCATTGCTATGTGATTCCGAATCGTCTCTGTGCCCTCTACACCTCCTGCAAGTTTGTCAGTCTGGTAGTGAAACACCCTGTATATTTTATCCCAATGATACTTAAATGGACGTCCTAATCCAGAAAAGGAGTGATGCTAGCAACCGAGGAAATAGTGTCATGTTTAAAGAAAACATAAGTTCACGAAACTAAAAAAATGTTTTTTCACGTTTTTCTTATGCCGGTTTTCAAATCTAACTTTTCTACATTCTAACACATTAATGGAGTGAATTTCTTTTGAAAACGAATATATTTTCAAAAAAAAAATCTATCTTTTAAACTTAATGTACATTGTTTGATATTCTCATCATAATTCCATAAATTTTTAAATTTAAAGTACGAAACAGTCTTTAAAAATGACTGCTGTAAGCAAATGAAACAGGCTAATTTTTAGAGTAGATCTTATATTAAAAGCATCCCGAAAAAAACATGCCATGTCATATTTTTGGTGATAGGTCTAATTGTAAGGAAAACACTATATAAAATCCGATAAGTATAGCAAATTGTATGTTTAAATAAAAAACAATGTAAATAAACAAACATTCAGACTGATTTTTCTTTACTACAAAATAAATAAGAAAAAGGGAAAATGAGAAAAAACATAGATATTTGACTTTCTATACAAATGGAAGTGTGTTTACTGCGAAACAAAACGATTGCGATAAGAATGAACATAATTGTCTAAATCTTTATATGTCTTATTCCATAGCTGAATACCTATTTGGATATCTGGATATTTGAATAAACATGTCTGAAGTCAGAGTCTGAGAAAACTGAACTATTCGCTCTATTTATGGAATTCTTTTCTTTTTACAGAAACATTTCAACAAACTGGTTGTCAGCTTATATATGTCTGCAAATATGTCAGCAAATATGTATTCTTAGGGTAAAGGAGGGGCAATTTATATATTTTGTTTACAGTACCTTCAAACGTGTCAATTATGTTAACAAACTTTGTAAAGAAGAATTCAATTTTTATATAATATCAAAAAGAAACTGTTTGTTGAATTCTGGCTTTAAAGATTTATTTCGAATTCAAGTAACCAATACTAGCTTCAATACATAATGTAATATATACTTTACATTAAACATTGTGTTATAGGATATGTACCATTTAAAAAATGAAAAAAAATGTATGGAGTGGTTATTATAAATTAAAAATTTATAACTTTATATTTAATAGTTTCATTGGCGACAGAGTAGCCATTATCGCCTAAAAATATCATTAAATAATGGACTTTTTGCTATGGAGGAACATAGGATCAATTTGTTTAAAAAAGGATATTTTCTTTTTGTTTGTAGAAGAAACGATATTATCAAATATTATTTGAGTGAAGTTATGGAAGTTTTTTAAAATGTATATGTACATGTAATGAAATCGTTTTGTATTGCTTTTTTTTTTCTTTTTAAAATTCAAATTAGTTAAGACACGGTTTGTTGTATAAAATATATATTCATGAATATTCTCATGAATGAAATGCAGACAGAGTTTTAAAAAAATCTGAATTCAGGAAATGAAATTCCCAACAAACTTTTTCATATATAAAAGGAATAAAAGTATCCTAAATTAACACTCTAGAACTTTGTTTTCTAACTCGTGTATTTTATCACAATATCAATCTACATAATTACACGAGTGATATGAATCATGGTGACATGGAATGTTTGTTTTTACGTAATAGATATGACGGTATTTTTTCTTTCAACTTCCAACAATGCCGCAAAGGAAGCCTCAAAGTCGTAACAGATGGCCGGCGTCAAGCGCAATTGAATTGGTCATTTCAAATCCATATAAGTCAAGTATTTTCCAAATATACTTTTTATGTCGCAAATGCTTCCTTAAAGGTATAGCCATGATCTGTGTATTAACCATATAAATCAGTGTACTGCTTGCTCTTCAAACAATACCTTCTAATGATTCATTTATCTTAATGCAAAAAATTGAACCCCTGTGTCACTTCCATCAACCAAAATTTATGCATCGAAAGTGTCAATTAATAGTAAAAAAATAGACGATTTAAAACGAGTTCATGATAACATTCTGGAAGAACAGATGCCATTTTATTAAAACATATGTAGCTGGCCAAATGCCAATGATGAAGATAATCCAATTGAGAACGATGAAGAATATGAATACGCGCCATAATGATATTAAAACATAAAATGTTCCTGATCAATGTCAGAACAAGAAGAATTAGACAATAATATTCAACGTATAACGAGAAGTATAACGAAAGACGATCTTCAAAATAGAACAAGATCAACTTCTCTAAATATCATTGATTCTTCAATTGAAAAACCAAACATCGAAATTCATCGAAGTCAACAGAACACATTCAGTAAAAATCCAGATTTGTACCAAAAACAAACGAAAACTGATAATGTACCATTAACAAAACCTTCTAAAACAAACTCTTCGCTTCAGGTAAAGAAACTGTTTAAATACGAAGATGATGAAGTACAATACATGTCATTAGAAGACAAAATGGACCAGATGAAGAGACACATCAAAAAGCGAGAAACAGCGTATAAGGTCGAAGCAGAAAAATATTATGAAGACATCTTGAGAATAATCCAGGACTTAACAATAAAAGCAGAACTTCAATCAACATCTAAACAAGAGGATGTTCCGAAAATAATTCAGGACTTAAAGGATGAAAACTTGCTGTTAGAAAAAGAATTGATCGAAACAAAAGAAGCACTAAACAATCAAAAGAATGAAACAGAAAATCTTACTCAAATTGTAAAAGACAAAGAAGTAAAATTGCTTGAAATAATAAAACAAAAAGAAGTAGAGCTACAAACAATCTTGAAAGACAAAGAAGAAGAAATAAACCAATTAAGAAAAACTTATCTTCACTCATCAAATATCAGGGAAGAGAGAATCAACAAAAATCTTCAGCTCCTTAAACATCTCCCTCAAGATAAAGACCCAGAAACAGGAAAACTACCTTCACAACTAATAAAAGAAGACATAACCAATCTCAAGAAACAATTAGATATAAAAACGGAACAATTAAGAGAACTGAATTTTCAACTAAAGGATCAACAAACCTATATAGAATCAACATTACAAACACTGACCAAAGACGAAGAATTAAAAGACTTAATAAAGTTAATGCACCAACAATATGACGATAAACTACAGAAAATATTGGAAACAGTACAAAATCAAATGTCACCTAGCAATCTGCTACAACAAGATGAACCTTTGAAAAGTTCTTCAACTACAGAAAAAATATCCATTCCAGATCTTTACTCAACAAGATTAAAACAAACACATTCTATTCCGGCACCAGCTCTCTCAACTACGGCAATTCTTCTCACACGTAAGAAACAAACGAAGATGTCCATGAACAACATAAGGGGAATATTAGACAGGGAATTAAAAAATGAACCAAAACTACCAAAATTATTCTGCACGCAGTCAAGAGACAAGAATTCTTTCATCTTAAAAGCTTTCATATCAAAGGAAGTTGACGAAACGTTGAACTTTCTGCAAAACAACGAAAAAATACAAAGCTTGTTAGATCTCAAGTATCTGGGAGAAAAAAGAAAAAAGATCATACTTTTAGGGATTCCACATTATGTTCCGAAGGAAGAGGTGTTGGAAGTAATAGAAACAGAATTAAGTCAAAATGTAAGAGACAATATAAACAAAGTTATAACACGTCCAAAAGCAAAAACCTTTCAATTAATGTTGGAATTAGAGGAACCAATGGCTCTTCGTATGCTAGCAAAAGGCTATATTTATATAGGTTTAGCATCGTGTAGAATTACAAATTATGTCCCTTTTATAAGATGTGGAAACTGCCAATTATTTGGACACTCCCATGAAAAATGTAGACGCAAACAAGCGTGTGCATATTGTATGCACAGCCATGAGTCCAGTAAATGTCCTAAGCGCAATCATCCAAACTTACATAGATGCCTAAATTGTTATAATACTGTTGATAAGAAAGGCATGACATTTAGCTACAAACACAGTGCAAACTCAAACAAGTATCAAGTATTCCAAAATCTTCTCCAAAACAGAAAATATCGCATCAACAATACCATTAGATCATTTTCAACTTAAAGAATAGTTCCTCTAAAATCGTTTCATCAAATACAAACTCAAATTCACCTAAATTCTACTAATGTTAATATTCATAAATTAGAGGACCTTAAAATAGCGCAATTAAACCTGCAAAAAATACGCCCAGCTTCATCATCCCTCTTTCAAAAATTAATAAATGAAAAGTACACAATAGCCTGTCTCCAAGACAGCGCCATAACAAATAAAACGCCACATGGTCTTCCAAGCTCACTACCATGCTACTCTTCGTTATCTAGAAATTGTTTCATAGCCATTTTAAACACGGAAATCCAAAATCTTCAAATAAAAGCAACACAAAATGCAATCTTTGTAAATATATTGACAATAGAAGGATATCTAACAATAGGTTGCCAATATATACCTCCCTCCCATGAAATACAAGAAGATTTGCAAGAATGGGAACAAATTAAAGGAGGATCGCCAAAATTCCTAACGTTAGGTGATTTTAATGCTCATAGTCCTCTATGGGGATACAATAGTGAAAATGACAGAGGACATCATTTAATTCATCAATTGTGTACTCACAAACTTTTAGTAGTCAATAACCCACATGCTTCCCCGAATTACGAGTCAAAAGACAGGAAAGGCTGGCCAGACGTAACATTAGCTTCAATGCCGATCTTCTCTCACATAGCGAGCTGGGAAGTGATGGAGGAAATGGATTTTGGTGATCATCGTTTAATAACTTTAATATTACATACAAAAATTCCGAAGCTTCCCAGACGACGATTCAGAACAAAAAATGTATCATTTCATAAATTTAACACAGCTTTTCACAGTCAAATAGAAGAAAATAATATATGCTTTAATAATATAGAAGATATAGATACATTTAATGATATTTGTGAAAAATTCATCACATTACTCACCAATATCTGTAAGAATAATTTTAAAAGAAGGAAGTCAGCGTATACACCACAAATAACATGGTGGACGGAGGATATCAGAAAACAAAGAAATTTGGTTAGAGCTTTAAGAAAGAAATCAAAATTACCAGAGTCTACTTCTGAACATTATGCGAAATATAAATTGAAGAAAGCTAAACACAGAAAGTTTATAAATAAAGCTAAGAATGATGCATGGAATCAATTTTGTAAAAAAAAAAAAAAAAAAATCAATATGGGAAACTACAAAAAGTAGCTTTTCAAGATTTCTATTATAAAGAATTGTATGTGCTATCTTCTTCAGACACCATAACCCAAACTAAAAAGCAACTATTCACAGATCTCACAAAAGGAATTTTTGCTCCATCAGCTAATCCAAAAGTTAATCTGCATCCACAGTCAACGGACACTGTACCGCTGTTCACTATTCAAGAATTGAGAGACGTCATCTACTCTTTTGATGGTAACAAAACACCGGGAATAGATGACATCGATCATCGTATAGTAAGAAATATTTTCAAAATTAAAAAAAGATCTCCTACTCCAAATGTACATAACACTACTAAAACTGAACTATTTTCCAGATGTTTGGAAAATAGGAGAGTTGGTGTATTTTTTGAAATCGGGCAAACCCCCTACAGAGATTGATACCTACAGGCCAATAACTTTGCTCCCAGTTTTCGGAAAGATATATGAAAAACTCTTACTGTGAAGGATAAACTTCTCTTTAGACAGAAATAGAATACTCTTTGAAAATCAACATGGATACACAGAAGGGAGATCAACAGAAACAGCAATTCAAACACTATTCTCACACATAGAAATAATTAAACAAAACAACTCGTATATATCCCTGTTGTCAATAGATTTTAAAAATGCATTTGATAATCTTTCGTGGGAGCAGACATTAATCTTACTTCGACAACTAAATATTGAACAGCCCTATATTAACACAACAAGGTCCTTCCTAACTAAAAGAGGAGCATATCCCAACTGGCTAATGGATGAAATACATTGGTTCTCCAAAGGCTGCACACAAGGCTCGTGCTATGGTCCTTTCCTATGGAATGTGTTTATGCAGCAATTAATCGATATTCTCAGCAATAAAAATATAAGAGTCATAGCATATGCGGTTGATTTAATGTTAATCATTGAGGCAAGAACTAGAGCCGAACTAGAAAGGAGAGGAAATGAAGCTCTTCAAGTAATTAGCGATTGGGCTCAAACTTCAGATCTGAAAATATCTTATCACAAGTGCCAATGTCTGAATCTCAGACGTCCAAAGTATTTAAAACGGCGTCCAATCTTCAAACTTGATTCACATAATCTTAAAACTGAAGATACTATGCCATATCTAGGAATACATTTAGACTCAACCCTATCATTTTTGCCACATCTTAGAATCAAACGGGATGAAATGTCAGCAACAATACAAAACTTGTTAAAATTCGCATCAACCACAAGTGGCATTTCCAAACAAATCCTAAAAACTTGGTACACTTCCATTCTAGGAAAGAAAGTTTCATATGCAGCAGCTACATGGTTTCCAAGATTGCAAAAGTCACTTGGCTTTCGCTAGCTCTTATCTATTCAGCGTCGTTGCCTGCTACTAATTTCTGGAGCATATAAAAAATCTCCTACATTGGCTCTAAATGTCCTGACAGGAATTCCTCGACTACCTTTAAAACTGAAACAGATTGCAGACCAAGGAATGATACTGAGACTGGGAGTGCCATCACACCCACATCACTCTGATAAATTTCAAAACAAAGCTTACAAAAAATATATAGATACCTCAAAAGAATATCTTAATATACTGGATACAGAAAATAAAATAGAGACACATGTGCAAATATGTGTCACGGATGGCTCCAAAACTGAAATCGGCACGGGTTATGCCTACTGTGTATTTAAAGAAGAAGAAATAATATATACATATCAGCAAAGAATACAGAACGAAAACTCACCATATCAAGCGGAACAGCTGGCGATCTTGGACTCAATACAATGGTCAAAACAATCAAAATATCGCACAATAGTTATAAAATCATATAGCCAATCTACAATATCAGCACTAAAAGATATATCTACAAAAAATATAATAATCAGCCAAATAATCCAATCTCTGCAAGGAGCAACACAAAAAATTTATCTACAATGGGTTAAAGGACATTCAGGCAAAACAGGTAATGAATTAGTGGATCGGTTAGCAAAGGAAGCAACTGACCCAAATTCACTAATACCAGAAAAATTTATACCATATCCATCCTCATATCTTAAGAGAATATTAAAGCAAATTTTACATAACTCATGGCAACGTGATTGGGACTTATGTCCCACTGGGCGATATACCTATGCATTGAAGCCAGAAGTTTCAGAAGACTATCTTCTAAGTCATCGATACCTATATATATTCGCTATCAATCATGGCCCTTTCCCGGCTTATTTAATTAAATTTAATAAAGTTTTGTCTTCAAGATGCACTTGTGGCGCAAGAGGGGATTCGCTACATTACGTTCCCACATGCCCATTGACAGCTACTCTACATTTGAGGAAAACAGACACCATCTCTCTGTCGAATTGGTTCAAATCAATCTCGGCGAATTCCTCATTGCTCCAAAAGATAATTAGCTGCATGTCCTTAATAGAAAAAAACCAACTGTTATTCCAAATGCCACCAGTACACATCATTGGTGGTGATGATGATGATGATGCTTTTCCTGATGATGACGAAGTTTATTGAAAAAATCCACTGTCTCCACTTTTAAAATATTTTATGCTAAAAATCTGACAATTTCAAATAATTTTTAAACTCTTATTAATTGTGACTTTTTTGCTGAATATGACTTTTGAGTATGACTTTTTGAGTATGACTTTTCTGCAAATTAAGCTGGGCTGTTTTGTCAAATATGTAATTTTTTTTAAAATAAACTTGCCAAGCAGGGCTTGCAGGGGCTAAAGCCGTATGGTAGGTCTCCCTGCTTGGTTGAATCTGAATCTGAATCTGTATAAGTGCAAGCTTCATTAATTTTGATTAAAAATATGTTTAATATGACTGTTTTTTTAAAATTAAATGCCACCTAACCTTGTTTCTTGCTAAAACAACGTAAGTCAGGAACAGTTTTTCTGTTCTTCTTCTTTTTATTATTCATAAATTTTAAACATTATTCGATATGTACAAACTTTGAAGTTCAAACTCTATAATTAGCACCAAAAAATCCAAAAAAATTAGTTTACTTATGAATAATAGAGTATTTTTTTTATTTCAGAAATGTTCTAATTCTGTCACTAATGTGGTTTTTGAAATGACCATTTCGATTTGATTGCGAATCTTTCTCTTCATTACATCAGTATTGCTTTAACATGACAGGCGTGACCATCTGTGCAAGTTGCGCAGAATTATTTATTTGTGTCGTCTCAGGTAAACTACATTGTTGCCAATGATTCATTATCACAAGTTAATAAAAAAAATATTTTATTCAGCATTTTAAGGGAAGATAGCAGTGAAGGAACTCAGTTTAAAAATTTTTTCCGTTTTGATGATGGTTATACACTACACTATAACAAATTCTTATAAACATATCATTTAATGATGTTTGAACTATCGGAAGATTACAATAATCGCAAGAATTTTCTTTATTGAAGCACAGAAAACCAATTCTTACTGGGAACCGCAAACTCAAAGTAAAATGGCTCCCGAGGCCTAAATTTGCTCCAACTTCACGTGTCAAATAGGCACGAGACAACTTGATGTTCTTCATCAAAATAGCTTAGCAACATTCCAAGCAAATACATATATTCTCGCAAAATCCGCACTATTTATAGGTACCAAAAAACCACAATCAACGAATTATCATGACAAGTGACAGTCATTTCATACTTTGTAAAACTTAAAGACAGAGGGAATCGGATTCAGATTCACGCAAAAAAGTATCGCAAAATAATACGATCGCGAGCAAAACCCACACCGCCACTAGAGTACACTTATCAATAGAAACGTGGTCTACTGCCACACATTTTTCAGAAGCATGATGGAATTTTGCAAGAGGAAAAATATCACAGAATAATAATTTTTATTTTAAAAAAATATACTTTAATTGAAATTCACAAAAAAATCAACTTATATTATAAAGCAGAAATGTGCGCGTTGTCCAATGCGGACGTCATAATGATGCGAGCAACAATGTTTTTTAATTGAACTAAATTTATCATGCTGTTCAGTATATATCCAAATCTACAGATCATATACTGCACAATGTAATTCGACTTTTTTTACTATAAAAGGTGATTGCTAAAATTGGATTTTTAAACGTGTTATATGTTTCCTAAACTTTTTACTACATATCTTCTTTCCCCTTAATTAACGATAAAGTTTCGTTACAGTTTTCTGGATTTGTTGGAAAGTGTTTCATAATCTATGCTTGTCGCATGATTTTTCGTTCTTGTTCTTGTTGCTGAATTTGAATACTAATTTAAAAAAATTAGCCGGCTTTCTCCACGTTATTTTTATTTATGACGACCTATTTTTATCACAAAATTTGTCGATATTTTGGCAACTATGCCCTACTTTGGCGAGAACAGGACGCTAGTGGATATGACTATACAGTTTTAAGCATACGATATTAACAACAATGGCTACAATAATGAAAGTAAATTTGAAAGAAACCACGTTTGAAAAACCCTATAAATTAAACCCGATTACTGTAGAAAAAATCTGCTGCCATCCTTTAATTAAAAAATATATCTTATCCGTTTTTAAGATAAAGTTGAAACAGAATATGCTCTGAAATTATTGTATGAGGACCTAACACCTACGAAAGAAAAATAATAATTCGATTTCCATTTCTTAGTTTTTTTTTTTTTTTTAGTTTGAAATATTTAAGGGGTCGCCTTCTTTGCTGAAAGTAAAACTTTTCTGATACAGTACAGTTTTTTACCCAAAACGATCAGATCATAACAGCTTAGAGATCAACCTGTAGAAAAGCTTATGCGGAACGCAATTTTTTAGCTTTTATTTGAAATATAGAGCACATAATTTTAAGTGATGAGACTTCAAAAGAAAGGGTATTTTCCTCTTTTACATTTTGTGACGTACCAATTTTGTAATTCCTGTATTGTATTATTACAAGCTTTAGTTTTCTTTCGACCCATTTACAATCTTATTAATTACTCAAGATATTTTGGAAAATTAAAATCAATTTAGAGCAATATAATACTATAAAAAATAATATTAAGTTTGCAAATGTATTTGTCAGTAATGAAAAGGCCTGAAAAGTCAAAAAACAAATTTACCAGTTAGATGGTCATACTAACGTCTGATGTGTCTTGAGAGCGAAGCGATTTTAGACCTGGTTATAATGGTTATAATGTACTGCTGAATTATACTCACATTGAAAATTCATGGTTTTCCACATTTCTTCATAGAGATTTGTCACAAGAAGTCACAAGACTATTTAAAATAATTTATGTACACATTCGCTTGTTGTAGTGCTTACATAATAGAATAATTACCAATACACTCTAAAGCCATTGGATATTTTTCGATTTCTGCATAACTAATTAGCTAAATCCAGTGAGCACTGTCATTTAAAATGTTTGAAGTTATACAGAACCAGGGATAACAAAATAGGAAAAACTTTGAATAGCACTTGCTTGTAAGATTCTTACTTTTTTTCTACAGATTCCTACACAGCGAGTTAGCTCCAACTGGTATTTTTATGTTTTTCCAATTTCTTGTTTTAATTCATTTAGGCGCAACACACCGGGTCCACCAGTATCTGCATTATCAAATTAAATATGCATACGAAATTCGTGTTTCATTTAAGCTATGGCAATGCTCCACGAAAAATATCATGAACGTAAAATATTAGTATTTAATTTTGTTCCAGAACATTCACAATTCAGCATTAATTTCAATTATATAGCCTAGAATTTTTATGTAATATGTAATTGTTTTCTGTTTACAATCAATTTAAAAACTCTGATTTAGTAAAAATCTTTGACAAAGGATATAAATTAAGGAACAAAAGCGAATTACTCGGTAAAACAGAGATTTAACTCGCTTGAAAATTCAGTTCGAAACTTAGACTTTTCTACAATTTCAAACGTTGTTATTTCTTATATCTTTAAGGAATCATGTTTATTTGCTATTATAAACGAACTTTGTTAGCGTCCACAAATAATTTTTACAAGTGCGACTATTCTGCCTTATTATAATGCAATATGTTTCAGAAGAAAAATATTTTAGGAGCATTTAACTTTTTGAAACAAACTTATTTAAAATACGAAATACAGTATTTTAATATTATTTTTAAATAATATATTTGTTTGATTTTTAACAATCTCTTCAAACCAAATTTTATTTCAAAATAGTTTAAATTATTCCTTTTATTAGAATATTTTGAAATTTCATAGATAGAATATTATGTGGCAGCAGGAATTCCGATATCTCATTTATATACAAGAAACCGTCATTCTTTCAAAAATATCTCTCATGATAAAATCCGACGAATTCATAAAATAGTTTCGTTTTCTGGAATATAGTCCTCAGGATATTGGTTAAATAAAATATATTGAGTGATAAAAATTTGATCTTGATGATAAAATAACAATTTTATTTTCGATTTTATTTTATCTTCAGCCATTAAATTCATAATTCACTTTTAGAAAAACATATACAACAGTTTCAGCATCATATTTCAAACATTCTAATTGCATCAGACTGATTATTGTTTATATATATATATATTATGTGAGTAAGCTCTAATGAGTCCAAAATAAAATTATTGTCTAGATTTTTAAAAACTATTTCACTATACTTGAAAGCAAAAACAATTGATTTCATTAATAATGTTAACACAACATAGATTACGATATTGGGTGAAATGATTGAAATAATTTACTGATATATATATATATATATATATATATATATATATATATACAATGTATTATAATCATATATATACTATAATTGTTAAACTGAGACATTTTTCAATGAAAAAAAAAAGTTAATTTGCATAATACTGCAACGTTATATAGTTTTATACGTCTTATAAAATATTAGGAATAATGTATGTTACTTATAAAAGCAATCAAGAAAGTTCTTGAATCGATTAAGGTAAGATGGATACACAGTGGAGTGGCGAGAAATTATACTGAGAGCGTGAATCATTGCCCCTGAATAAATGAAACCGCCGGTTGTTGCCAGTCCGGGTAGTAATTTTTTTTTTTTTTAAATATTGAAAATAATTAACAGAAAAAAATTCGAAAAACGAATTTAAAGTGGATTGAAAGATTCACCATGTAGATAAATTTGATAAAATACAAATTAAAACATCCTCAAAAGCTGCCGAAAAAGATGTTAAAACATATTTACTTAAACCCGAGATCTTTCGAAAGCAAACGCGCTCATCATCAAGGGGAACTTTTGATGGAACTGATCATACCTGATCATATATAATCAATTCAGTCAAAAGTTCCCATTGCTGATGAGCGCGTTTACGTTCGAAGGATCTCGGTTGTAAATAAATATGTTTTAACATCTTTTTTTCGGCACATTTTGAGGATGTTTTAATGCGTATTTTATCGAAAATAATTAGTTAAAGTACACAAAATGCTCTATAGAACTGCAGTGAAATGCAAAGCTGTTCCTAGAGAAAATTAGTAATAGTTATTTTATAAGTGAACTGCGACAAAACATTACGTTCAGTAAGTAATCAAATAGTGCTAAGCGAGCGCATTATATTTTACGTGCATGATCTGAATAACAGCGTCGGGTTAAGAAACTATTGTGAAACATTTCCAGAGATATCCATGGTTATAAAGAGTCGTTTAAGTAGAAGCGAATCAGTTTTAAAATTCAATCAATTTCATCACAATAACTACTAACTTTTACAGGTAAAGATGGAATTAATACCAGATTAAATAACAAATTTTGGAATAAATTATGAGCTGATGCACATTGAGTTTTAAATTATGAATTAATTTATTTAATAAGTATTATTAGAATGTCGCATTTACAGCAGAATAAAAATGGATTCTAAATCTTTGTTTCCGTTTTTAATTCCTCAAAACACCGAAAATTCACAAAATTCAAAGTATAATAACTGCGTAACTGTTAGCTTTAAAATAATCAGATGTTTTGTTTTTACTTGCTAGAGCATAGAATAGCTTTTGTATATGAGTACGTCAGAGTGACCACATAAAAATATAAATTTCGTAACTGTTAAAAAATAATCATTTTACTGTTAATGGTACCGTTAATGTTACAATCGAAAGTACGAGGGTATATCAAAAATATTTATACTAATAGATTTTTTTAAAGTATTATTTACCACCATTATGCCAATTTTATTTTGCTATATCGCTTTCTTTAACATTTACACACTTTCTTAAACATACTGGGAGTTTTCTTAGTCTTGTATAATAAAAAGGACTAAGACATGTATCAATAAAAATGCACAAAAATTATTTGACCTTGCTCTTTGAAAAACTCTTGCTCCTAATAATATTTAATAAAAGATGTTCAAATAAATATTAGTCAAAATACGTTAAGATCGGACTATATGGAGGGTGTTCAAGTGATTTACAGTGAAAGCTTTATTGTGTTGTACCTGTCAGGGATTTGATTGTCCAGGAGAAGATGAACATTCGGCAAGAAATATATATTTTTTAAATAGATATGCTTCTTCAGTCATCTTTTAAAATTAACACTATTATGCTGCATTATATATACGTAGTTCACAAAAATATGATGAACAAAATATCCCGAATATTCGAAAATGTACTAGTGATAAAATTCTCTGATTTTGCGTCAGTAGAACATTTCCATATTTTTTGTAGTCTTATACACTTAACTCGCTTGTTCTTCAAGGCCATTTTCAAGAACTTGTGCCCTTTACACGTTTGAGACATCGATTGAGTATCTTTTCTGAATTGTACATTCAATAGGTTTGACGTTTTCATTTGTTTAAAGTTCTGTAATTATACACTGTGCTTTTAGTTGCTCTCAGGTACTTTGTGTTTATTCCTAATTTTACCAACAAAATAAATGAACCTAGGAAGAATAAAACAATGCAAAACAATTTTTTAGACTTTAATCAACCTATCACAATTATCAACCTATCAATGGCAACAAATATAAAAAATTTTTTATTGATATTAACCAAATTTCCTTTAGATTTGATCGACATTCGTATGGTTTCTGAAATAAAATATTTAGGAATAAACTATTCCACAACAACAGTAGGAGACTACTCAAAGTAAATAAAAAATATTCACAATAAGGTATTTTTAATTTTTTATTTTATTATTCTTATTATAGAAAATATCAATACAACATAGTAAAGTCAAGCAAAATCTGACGAAATGAAATCTGACAAATGCTTATTCCATTTTCCTAACAATTAAAATGCTAAGAACCCGCAAATTACTTCATTTCAATATCACTAATTTTCTGTTCACTTCAAATTAAAGCATTATACTACCTTATAGAGCTTGATTATACATCTAATGGCTTGTATAGAAAACTAGATTTCCTCTACAACCTCATAATTTATAAATGCACGACACAGTAGGCTTCATGATATTTTCGAAAATGTGTGGTACATTTGAAAGAAAAATAATAATTTTATTGTGTCGCATAAATTTACTGGAATTTCATAAATATTTTTAGCAAAACAACTTAGAATTTTTTTCACAATTGCTAGAGTTGAAATTTTTTTTAATTGATACTAAAGCCAAAGATTTTAACAGAACGTCATTTGGTTTTATTAAAGATGTCATAAAATTAATTTTTAGTTACAATTTAAAAAAACAATTTTTTATTGAAATCGTTGTATATACAATTATTTAGTTATTATTACTTTCATTATTACTATTATCACAAAAAACGAATTTTTTATTTCTCAAATCGAATAAATTGGACATAAAATTAAAGTTGATAGTTTCATGAAATTTATTTTGTTTTATTTTATTTATGTATTTTTATATTTTATTTCTTTCATGCTTGAGAAGGAATTGGTATTTATTTTCATGTTTTTTATTTTGTCATAATCTGAACATGGATATTTAAAAATTATTAGTGTAGATAAATTTTCTGCTTTTTTAAATATTTTTTTTATGTGTATATTGTAAAAAAATACAATTGTTTCGTAATCTGCGAAAATTTAATATAAGAACTTAACAACAAGTGAGAAAACTGATTTTTTATTGGATAATGTTAATATTAACCCCTTGATTGTGGAATATATTTGAGAAAAACGTACCAAAAATGGATTTTTTTCTCTTCACCCCCTTGCATGTGAAGCCCAAACTCAATTCGAGCGATGAAAATACACCAATTTTGGAACGCCCGACCTGAGTTCGGGCAAGAGAAAAATCGGTGTTTCAATTCCGTGAAGTCCGAACTCGTCCAATGCATAATATGTAATTTACCATTTTCCCAATAGATGGTGATACTTTCCCGCAAAAAGTACGGCAGATTCGCGCATTTGCGTTGCCCGAACTGCGTTCAAGCGTCACAGGCAAGGGGTTAAAACTGTTTGAGAATTCAAATTGCTTGGATCTATCATTCATGAAGGAAGATCAAACCAAAGAGATGTTGAAAGGTGAAGGCAGAAAAGCAATTGCAAAGATGAATTCTGTTCTGGTGAGTAGTAATATTCTCCCTAAATCTAAACGATTAATTTATAGTGCAGTCGTGCAAAGGATTTTACCGCATGGTGCGGAGACATGGGCCTTAAATGTTTCCCTGAAAGATTACTCCTCTCTACCGAAATGGATTTCTCAGAAGCAAAGTTCAGCAAGAAATTAAAGGCTGGGAAAAATTAAAAATTCAAGAATACGTAAAATGATTTTATTCAAACAAGATACTGTCAATACAGTCGAACATAATAATATTAGATAGTATGGACATGTTCGCAGAATGAAAGAAGAACGCCTTCCGAAAATCCTTTTTGAATGGAGTCCGGAAGGGAGGCGAAGGAGGGGCATACCAAGAATGACTTTGAAAATTTCTATTGAAGAGTCAATGAAGATTTATAGGTTAAAGGTTCATAGTGCCCTTCAGCTCACTGTTTAGTAAAAATTCCTAAAGGACAGGAAATAGAAGTATGTATAAAAACGATGCTTCTTTTGTTGACGCGGATTTTCGGAAATGCTACCAAGTAGTTTTCCTTGTGAATCAATAAGTTTTCGAAACTGGAATATGTTTAGAATGCTATCAATTCTCAATGAAGCATTATTAGCTTCTTAATTGAGTATATAATTTCATGTGTAACAAAATATTCTTAATTTTAATGATAATGTTACTGCTGTTAATTTTGTCATATTTGTCTGCAAAACATGTTGACTTTACCTCAAATTTTTTAACTAATAATAGATAGTCGAGTGGGCCGATTTTTTTTTTTTTTAGAAATTGATTTTGGCATAGTACGCAAAAGTTGTGTAATGGGTCAGTTAAAACTCAAAAAATTTTCATCAATATTACTCAATATCTAACCGCGCCTCTCTAACATTGAAAAACAGAAAAAAGGAGAAAAATCGTTTTTTTGTGAAAAAATATATTTTGAAAAAAATTTAGAAATTTTTATTAGCATATAGTGAAAATGTTACATAATGGGTCACTTAGAGCCTACAAAATGTTTTATCAATTTCTATCAATATTTAACCGCGCCTCTCTGACATCAAAAATTGGAGAAAAAGGAAAAATATATTGGATTTTCTAAAAAACTGTACTATGAAAATTATTTTTCGAAATTGGTATTCACATTAATATTTTTCATATTAATTTTAACTAAGCATATTTTTATTGAATTGCACACAGACAGAATACAGATCAGAACAAAATCTATAAATTTGAAGTGCATTTAATAATATCGTACGCACGTACTCAATTTTAACTTTTCCAACAAATATCTGGTCATCGAAAATTAACACCAGAAGCGCATATAGCATTAAAAGAGGAACCAGGTAGCAAGTATATAGGTCATGTATCGTTAACTGCTGGTGAAAGTGCAAAAGAAATAGCCCAAGGTATTATCACAAAATTAGAAAAACTTATAATATGAGTTTGCAGAACCTATCGGTTATCGGATGTGACGGAACAAATGTACATACAGAATAAAAAGGCGTAATAATACGTTTACTTGAGACATACTTTGCAAGATCATTTCAATGGAATATATGTATGTTACATACTATTGAGTTGCCACTAAGGCACCTTATTCTGAAAATGCACGGTTGCACAAAAGGACCGTATTCATATTCTAGACCTATTGGATAGCTTCTAAAAGATTGCGAAAAAAAACCAGTGGTCAAATTTGATCAAATTCACTGTACTCTTCAGCCTATGGATCTGAAAGATATCCAAAAGCTAAGTACCAACCAACAATATTTGTATCGCATATGCCTTGCCATAAAAGATGGTACTTGCGCTCCTAACATGACTGATGGTGACCCAGGTAAACTCAGTCATGCACGATGGGTGACCACTGCAAACCGTTTGTTACGGTTATACATTAGCATTCCAAGACCGTCACAAAATCTTATAACACTCGTGAAGTATGTAATGATGGTGTATGCTCCAATGTGGTTTGAGATAAAAATGAAATGGAATTACCTGTATGGTGCCCAACATTTCTGGAAAATGATTTTCCTTGCAAGGCAGCTTCCAGATAATGTTAAGCAAATTATTTACAAAGTATTCTCAAACAATATATCTCAAACAATTCATATTTTGCGCATCCTGAACACCTATTATTAGCAATGCTACAAGATTCTAGAAAACACATCCAGGAATTAGCAGTTAGACGTATTCGCAACGCCCGAGATAAGAATACGAAGAACTTGGGTGTATTGCGTTTTTTCAAGCTACCCAAACTCAATTTTGAAGCAGCCGATTATATTGATTTAATTGATTGGGAAAATAATGCTGTGACAGAGCCACCTCTTACAATGTATATAAAGGATAAAGACTTGAAAGAAATGTGCAAAGAAAAACAGTTTCTAGTAATAACGTTTGAGGAATTTCCATGTCACAAACAATCTGTTGAACGATGTGTTAAACTACTGTCTGAAGCTGCAATGAAAGTTTGTGGTGAGACTGCAAGAAATGGATATATTGATGACAAGATTCAAGCAAGGAAAGAACATCCAACATTCTACACAAGGGACAATATTAATCTAACACCTAATATTTAATTTGCATCAGGTATTATTAAATACATTTCAAATTTGTAGATTTTTGTTCTAATCTGTATTCTGTCTGCGTGTAAGTAAAAAAAAAATGCTAGTATTAATTTCGTAAAAAATAATAAAAAGTTAAATTACATAATAATCATAGAATTATTATTATATATAGTACTATTTAATTAATCAATTAATGACAATAATATTTTCAAAAAGTAATTTTCCTAGTACACTTTTTTGGAAAATCCGATATAGTTTTGTTTTGCTCCAATTTTTGATGTCAAAGGGGCGAGGGTAAATATTGAGAGAAATTAATAAAAGATTTTGTGGGTTATAACTGACCCATTTTGTAACATTTTCATTTTATGCCAATAAAAATTTCGGAATATTTAAAAAATATATATTTTTTCACAAAAAAACGATTTATCTCTTTTTTCTGTTTTTTCAATGTCAGGGGGGCTAAATGCGCGGCTAAATGTTGAGCAATATCTAAAAAAATGTCAGTTCTAACTGTGCCATTACACAACTTTTGCGAACTATGCCAAAATTAAATTAAAAAAAAAATCAGCTTATTTCGGTCCACCCTAATGGATAGCATCCGAAACATGACGGCTTGAGAAAGCTAAATAATACAATATAGAAACTTCCCGGAAATCAGTGGCAGCAAAAACAGTTTTTTTTTCTTTTTTTTCTTTCTTTTTTTTTTTTTTTTAATCTAGAACATATATTAATTTCTGAGCTTTTCTAAGATGAAAAACGCTTTGGGAATCGTGAGTAACTGAGAAGAAATTGTTCTTTTTGTAATATATTTTCTTTGATTAAGAATTTTTTCTCTTTTTTTACCGTAACTGTACTTAAATTCAAATAAAATTACGAATCAACATAAAATGGAATTGAATAATTAATATTTATTCTAGTACAGTATGAGGTGAAAATATTAGTTTGAAATTGGTGAGACTATTTAGAATAAAATTTTGAAACGGTATTTAGTTAAGGTAATTAATGATGTTTAAACTGATTTTTGAGTGAGAGTAAACAATTTTTAAAGGTATCATACAATTTTTATACAGTTGCATAAAATGCCGATTTTTAAGAAATATTCGTAGGTGAAAAATCATCTCCGTTGCGGTCTTTACAAAATTTGAAATAATTTACAGTTATACGTAATTATCGTTAATTCGCTAAAATGAAGTAATTCATCGTGAATCCAAGCTTTCTGTTAATCTAAGTTTATTTAATAATAGAACTAAATTGTGTTTTCAATTATTTGAAGAACATCAAGAATATCTTCTGGTGTAAAATAAAAAAAATGTATATGCGGTCAACATAGGGTCTTAAAAATTATATTCAATTGCTCTCAATAGGCTAGTAAATCGTTGAAAGAACATATTCCGTTCATAATCCGAACTTATGACGTTTGGTACAGAAGTTGCAATTTGAAGTAAGAGAAATATTTCACAATTATTCGCTAGAATATGATTAATTTTCATGAATAAAGTAATATATTTTGTAGACGCCATTAAAAAAAAGCAGTTTTGAAAATACAAGAAAGAATAACTTCGTTTATCCGAATTTCAATAGATTGATTTTTGTTGACTATGACAATCACGAACAAAGGCAAAGTTCTAAAAACGTTTTATGTATAATTTTAATTATAGATAAAAAAAAATTAAAACACCTAAATCAAAGCCTAAAATATACACTTTATTTAAGGCAGTTCTCAAATCCAAACTGCATACTTTCTGGCACATTTTTAATTCTTTTTTTTTCGGAAACGTATCAGTTTGGTAGATGCTTTTATTACAAAACTATGTAATTATTATTTTGTCATTTTTCGGTAAAGGATTTGGTGTTTTGAACCAATTTTCCAGAAGCGACTGCACAAGAAAGAAAAAAAAACTGAAGATGTAATTCACTTATCAGAAAATGATGAAAACTGTTTGATTACAAATCACATCAATAATCATGCCTGCAAGTCTCATGTTTTTATTTTTCAAAATGAGTTAGAAAATATGCCAGAAAGTTTCGCTTTGTTAAGCGAGGATATTTTTTAAACCGCCTTAAATTTTGGTGAGGATCCGGCTATGTGATAAAAGTAGACATTAAATATTAGTTAATTTCTTTATGCACAGAAATACACGTTTTTGGCACTTGAACACACAGAAAATTCATAATATTCGAAGCAGTATATCTCGGTAAGCATTGGCCGTAATAAAATGTGATTTGTGAAAACGGATCCGTATAAAAATTTTAATTTTGTATTTTAATATAAAAACAGTCCTTAATAAAACAAGACTGTGCCATAAATAAAAGTTATAACGCATTTGCATACTTGTGTATGAATGTATGTTTTTCTCTTAACAAATATTAAAGTTGTGGTTATTTATTTACTACAAACTTCGTAACTTTCAAAGCATGAATGGAATCGGCCGATTTATATATATATATATATATATATATATATATATATATTTCATATATGTATATTCAATAATGTCCAATATTTCAAAAACTAACAAATCTAGAATGCTGATTTTTTTTTAAATACTTGTTATCTATTTAGAAAAAATAAAAAATATAAAAAAATTTCGGTACTACTCTATTATCCCGTCGACCACTTTTTATAACAAAAAACTATCGCCAAACTGTAACGCCAAATAAACGTGAGAACGTTGCCATTGGAATATCAAAATAAATAAATAAATAAAATATAAGAATATAAGAACATAATTTTTATTTGAATGAATGAAATATCTAATAAATCAGTAAAACATAATGAAAAATACACACAAATATCGAATTAAAAACCACTTGATGACATAACAAACACGTATAATGCTTCTGACATCGAGTAAATGGAACTGCATTTTTGGCATTTAATCTTACAGTTTGGCGATAGTTTTTTGTTATGAAAAGTGGTCGACGGGATAATAGAGTAGTACCAAAATTTCTTGCAACCAAACAAAAGTAATCAACGGACAAATGTGCTGAGGGGCCAAAATCACCTCTACCGCCGTTCTAGTGTTAAATAAGTCGACCATTTCTGTAAAAAAAATACTCATATTCCGTGTGCCCATGTTGGCCATCTCTGTTGTGGAGGAAGAAACATTAACGGTTGTGGCACCACTTTTGTCAAGTGCTAAATAATCGGGTTTATATTGCTTCTTGAACTAACTACGTACAATATTACTGAGTAAAGCAACGCACTACAGAAAGAGTTTCAATATAATAAAAAAATATATTTTAAGACACACAAATGCATTTCCAAATCGCAAAATAAGCATTGATGGATTTATACTTTCCTGAAAATTAGTTATATTTTTAGAAACCAATAAAAAAAGCGAAGCATATCACATGCTGACTAAACAAATATCAGGAAATATTATTTATTGAAATGGAATTATTGTATATTTAATTACAAAACAAAACCATCCGAAAACTGTGGATTGTATGCCAATGTCTCTAGCTCTATAGCATTGAAAGATGCCTGTTAAAGTTTAAATATTTTCCGATTAAACTCGATTCAATTCAGTTTAATATATATTTGATCTCTGCAATTATTACCGTAATTGTTAATTTAAATGCAGCTAAAAGCGATAACGCAATTATTGGTTTGTAATACGAATGAATATTAGTTATTCTATTGCGTTACAGTTAATTTTAAACACCACCTCCTTAACCCGTTTCCAGTTACAGTGTGAGAAGACATTGAATCTCATTGAATGTTTATGAATAATTCATTTGGATTTACAACACATTAAACTCAAATTTTCTCCTTAATTTATATTTCATTAAATCGAATAACTCCATGCTATCACATACTAATATTTAGAATGCTATAATATCAACTAGATAGTACCCGTCCACATTTGACGGTAAATAACTTGAAAGTTCCTTTAGAAATATGATTTTATTTTTAATTAGTTGCTTTTAAATTAATTAAATATTGAAAATTTTATGAATTCTTATATTGCGTAAAGTATTCCTATAGACATAAGACGATAGATTGTGTTGTCAGTCCAGCAATATACATTCTATTTTACTTGAATTTAATTAGCAAGAATTTAACTAAAAATATTAATTGAATGATTTATTTTTTGTTACTACAGTCTTACTACAGTAATAGTTTTTAAAAATTTCAATATTTAGTATTTTCTATTTTTTTTAATTAAGCGACCTTTGAAATTTTTCATTAATTTTAATTTTATCAGCCTGACTCTAAAACTGAGATAAACCATGAATATCAAGGTGATTTCTTTTATAATTCTTGTATGGATATTTTTTCTTCTTTCTTTTTTCTCTTCTTTTCTTTTCTTTTTTTTAAGGAGAATAATCATATACTTTTCTTAGTTATACAAATATATCTTATTGATAATAGTCATACAAAATATAGATAAAAGTTTAGATAACTTTATTTAATCGATAACTACATGCAAAATCTTTTAATTTAAATATTTATAATATAAAATAAGTAATTAAAAATATTGTCGGTTGTTAAATTTTATTTATAACAGTCTCAATAATTTGAAAAAATAACAATATTTAGTATTTCTGATTTTTTTTTAACTACACGACCTTTAAAATTTTTCATTAAAGTAATTTTTATCAGTCTGATTCTAAAACCCTGAATTTAAACTTTGCTGTTTGCAGCTAACATCTTCACACATTGTTTAATTGTTAAATCATGGATATCAAGATAATTTAGAGTTCCTGTATGAATACTTTTCCATCTTTTTGTTTTCTCTCTCTTTATTTTTCCTTTTTTACGAAAAATAATCACATACTTAATCGAATAATAATAATAAAAAAAAACAAGTTATATAACTTTTCCTCCTGAATTAAATATGGCATTATTAAAATGAATTATTGCCAAAAAATGAGAAACTTTACTCTGTCCAAAATGGGTATCGAACTTACACGATGAACGGAACAGCGAAACACCACGCCTTATACCACTTGCCCACCCTTTTCTCGTTCAAGTGTACTCTAAAACTGGTTAGGTTCTAGATTTAATTTTACGCATGCGTAAATGGGTCATTTTTGTGTGAAATCTGGAATTTGTTGAAAATCCCTTTTTGTTTTAGTATATAGGATAATGTTTTAGCAATATTCAAACT
The DNA here is from genome assembly GCA_963931845.1 of Maratus michaelseni. Lineage (NCBI taxonomy): Eukaryota > Metazoa > Arthropoda > Arachnida > Araneae > Salticidae > Maratus > Maratus michaelseni. Next base: position 412,448,689 of record OZ007587.1, read on the forward strand.
ATTGATGAAAATTTTTAAATCGTTTAATCATATAAAATTACAAAGTTAAAAATATTTTTTGTTTTTACTTTTACTTATTTTCTCTTTTTTAACTCAAGCAAATAGAAAACATATATTTGGCCTCCCAGATTGCTCAAGTATTCCTCTTTTGTGCATCTTTTTATTCATTTCTATTCGTACTTAAACTTACAATTGATTAAGAAAGATAAAATATTTTTTCAATACAAAATAACGAAAAAACGTATTTAAGTGTATGAGTACCGGAAACCTTTACTTTGCAAATAAATACATGATATAATTTTTTAATTGCTGAATGTTGTTAAATAAAAACCATAAAAAACAAAAATTCTTCCTTGCTACTTTTCGAACCTTATATATATAAGAAAACAATCTAGAGATTCCGCAAAAAACTGGAACTAAACAACCTAAATTAACTAAAATATGTATATTGGCCAATTCCTGACACACCTCGAAAGTTACAAAATTTGCCAGATACAAATCGCAATGTAAATGTTTATAAATACAGCGTGTCCGAGAAAGGTCTTTATCATTCTAAACATTAATAACAAAAATAATAGCAGGTGAAATGGAATGCAGTTTTCTGCAAAAAGAATGAAGAAATCTAAGAATTTTTTCTGGTATCAATTGCCTGAGGTAGATGGCGCTAGTTGCTTGACTGTTGTGATAAAAAAGGAAAATGGCGACTGCACAGGAGAAAACACAGTGTGTATTATGGTTAGCTGAAACAAAGGCAACCGACAACCGTGCAAAGACATTTTCGCCGGATGCACCATGAAGATCTACGTACCATAAAGTGTGCCTTCAATTTATGCATGTATGCAGAAGTTTAAAGAGACAGGAAATGTTGAGGATACAAAACATTACGGCCGACCATCGACATAAGAAGAATATGTCGAACGAATCAAAGAATCTTTCTCCCAGAGTCCCAGAAAATCGGTCAGAAGTGCTCTTAAACGAAAAAAATTCTTATATTTCTTCATTCTTTTGCAGCAAACTGCATTTCATTTCACCTATTTGTATTTTTGTTATTAATGTTTATAATAATAAAGACCTTTACCGGACACGCTGTATAAAATAACAAGAACGAAAAACCATGCGGCAAGCATATATTATGAAACACTTTCCAACACAGACAGAAAACTGTAACGAAATTTCACTGTTAAATACGATGAAAGGAGATATGTAAGTAAACAGTTTAGAAAACTTATAATATATTGAAAAATACAGTTTTTGAAATTACCTTCCAGTGTCAAAAATGTAGTCGATTTATTTTGTGCAGCCCTGTATATGGTTAATAGATATGGATATTAGGGTGGGCCGAAAAAAACTTTTTTTTGTTTTTTGATTCGCTATACCGCGGAAAACTTTCCTCTAGGGTAGCTTAGTATAATGCAAAAACAAAATAAATAAATTGTTACGTTTGGCGGTAGCGCATCGGCCCTAAAATTTGAAAAAATATAAGATTTTTATCATTTTCACGGGGGAGTGCGATTTTTTTTTCTTTGTATTTTGATTCGCTATACCGCGGAAAACTTGCCTCTAGGGTAGCTTAGTATAACGCAAAAATAAAATAAATAAATTGTTACGTTTGGCAGTAGCGCATCGTCCTTAAAATTTGTGAAAATATAAGATTTTTATCATTTTCAAGGGGGGGAGTGCGATAACTTTTTTGTTTTGTTTTCAGATTTGCTATACCACGGAAAATGAGCCTCTAGGGTATCTTAAAAAATTCAAAAACAAAATAAATAGATTTTCGTGTCTTGCGGTAGCGCATCGTCCCTAAAATTCGAAAAAATAATATACGATTTTTTAATTTTTTCTAATAAATGGAAATAAATCAAATAACTTCTATAAAAAGTAGATATAGACATATTTTAGTCGAACAAAGTATAGAAATGATAAATAAATGAAACAAAAATAGTTCATTTTATAATTTATTAGTAGAGTATTAAGTTTAAATAAATGACAAATTTCCATTGAAACCAAAAATATTTTTTCTGATTGTGTAAACATTCAGTTTGTAATGAAATATGGTACTTTACTTGTCTTTACTTTCTTTTGATATAATTGAATTAAGTTTGAACTAAGATTAGCTTGTGAAAAACTAGGCATTGACGATATTGAAAGAAGTATAGTTCTTATAAAACCATCTCTGGAATTGGAGCCGATGACTTTTTCTGACGCCTTAGTTCTCCACCTTGAGTAGGAAAGTTTGCCAGGCTCACGAACATTTAATTCTTCAAGACAGCTGCCTGAATTTATATTACAACTTATGTTCAGCAGGTACAGCTTATCTTTGCATAAACTTTGCTTGTCCATTTCTTGTATCCCATACTCAACACTGTCAAAATTTACTACTGGGAGTTTCTATCATTTACTGAGTTCTGAGCCAATCGGACAACGGAATGATTGTGACCCAGTCGTTTCACCATCTAAAGTTTGAAACAAATGTCAGAATGGCAATTCATTGACAGGTAAGAGGTACACCCTCCCCTGTAGTTGTCGTTTAACTTGTTCTTCAACTGTGCGAATAACACGGTTTTCCACCCCATAATAGTAACGGTGCCTTCACATCCAATCACGTTCAGTTCAAGAAGTGAAAATCCAGCCACCATCAAATAAGAAAGAATGCTCTTGGAAATGTTTCGAGCAGAACTTAAAGAGGGTAAAACATGTCCAACGCACACAGGTCAGCAGTACATGCTGGACATAAGTTCTGCTATAAAATCAGGTAGTTGTTTTCAAGATTTATCTATTCGTGAACCTGGCACACTTTTCCACACAAGGTGGTTAACAACGGCGAACAGAGTTCTCCGATTGTATTTAGGTATTGAAAACACAACAGACGAGAGCAAGATCTTAGCTTCTTTTCTCTTAAAGTCATATATACCTTTATGGTTTTACACAAAAAAAGTAAATACCTCACAAACAGACCAGAACATGTATTTGAAGTTATAAAATCTTTAATATTCCTGCCCAAAAACTTGTCGAAAGTCATTGACCCAGTAACTGAGAGAAACTTATTTTTTGCCCGTCCAGAAAACTTCCTTTTGAGTATGAGAGTAGATAAAAGGAATCATATAATAGAGTTAGGTTTCAGAAAAATTATAATGGTTAGAAACTTAGCTTCTAAAAAAAGTTAATCAGGAGTTTTCAACCACCGAAAATCAATTTTCTAACTACAGACAACATTGAAATGATTCACTAGAACACTATACTGCACTTTCACCCCCACATTTGCTGCGAAGAGCCAAAATTTAGGGCCAATGCGCTACCGTCAGACGTAACAATTTATTTATTTTATTTTTGCATTATACTAAGCCAACCTAGAGGCAAGTTTTTCGCGGTATAGCGAATCAAAAAACAAAACAAAAAAATTCTCGCACTCATCCTTGAAAATGATAAAAATCTTATATTTTCTCAAATTTTAGGACCGATGCGCCACCGCCAAACGTAACAATTCATTTATTTTATTTTTGCATTATACTAAGCTACCCTAGAGGCAAGTTTTCTGCGATATAGCGAATCAAAAAACAAAACAAAAAAAATTCTTGCACACCCCCTTAAAAATGATAAAAACCTTATATTTTCTCAAATTTCAGGGCCGATGCGCTACCGCCAAACGTAACAATTTATTTTATTTTTGCATTATACTAAGCTACCCTAGAGGCAAGTTTTCCTCGGTATAACGAATCAAAAAATTAAAAAAAAGTTTTTTTCGGCCCACCCTAATGGATATATTGCATGATAAAATTTAGTCCAGTTTGAATATTTACATTTAGCAATTTTCTCCGATAGATTGAAATGCACTCGAAATCCTTTGTACAGCCCTGTATATTATCTGAAGTTTTCTGTACACACCTAATATTAAGCTAAAAGGCAACTTAAAACTCACTCGCGGCAATTATCAACCGTAAACGACAATGTATCGTTTTCTTTGCAAAGCCCTGTATATGAATTGATTTAAATTCCATAACCTTATAGTAGTATACTAAATATATTATAGTTTAGCAAGAAAATGCGTAACACAATTAAAAACTACCCTTAAGCAATTCAGTCCCGTAGTCAGTAATATTTACGGATTCCCTTGTGTAGCCCTGTATATGAACAACCGAGTTTATAAACACACACCTACTATGAAAAATTTTTGTTAAACTTAAAAATATAAACTACAGGTTAAAATGCACTTATCACACATAGACTGTAAATATCGCGCATGTACTGTAACCGATATCTTTTGTGTGCCCCTGTAAATAAACTCAATGCACACCACACTTCCAAGAGAGCAATTTATAGTGATCCATAGTAATGTATATAATTTTCATTACGTTTGAAATAGTGAAATATCGCTAAATTACACTGCAAACGATTTTTCCCCTTAGAACAATGTGTAACAGAATTCTTTTGTTTGACTTTGTAAATGAATAATTGTGTTGTCTAGTTGCAAAACCGGCCAAATCCTCAAAATTTGAAAATGTGTTTTTTCAGCTTTTTAAGTTCTAAGTAAACTTTTCTACCATCTGGAAACAAGAAACAAGCCTAAGCTGATCAAATCCCTGTGTTATATGCGTTTGAAAATCATGATGTGCTGCAAAACCGGCCAAATCCATAAACTAGTGAGGTTCAAAACCGGCCATCTCCATATCCGCTAGATGGCACTTCTGCTTCTCTCCACAGTAACCTCTCACTTGTTGATTAGATTAATGTTATAGTGTTTTCTCTTGCTTGTGACTGCTCCTCTTTGGTGCATACAAAGTTTCTAATAATTTAGTTTGGTGTTTTCTCTGACTATGGAAAAGTTTGTGAAGGATGTATCTCCTAATCAACCAAGGAAAAAGAAAAGTGACGCTACGACGTGGAAAAGGAAGAAATGCCTAAGTTCACCTTGTGATAACCAGGTGCGGATTAACATATTTTTATGCTTTAGGCAAAATACTTTTCTGTGCACTCTCCCTTCGCTTTCATAAAACTGTAAGTGAATTTTCTCTGATAATTTAAGAATTTTTTAATCTATTTAATTTTTTAATAAAATATTCTTCCATTTAATTTTTTTTTTAATAAATTTTAGTATTTTGAGGATTGTAGATGCTACAGATTTTGCTACAGTTAAAATTTGAGAATACATTTGTGATTACATTTTCATAATTTCTGGCATTATTTTTTTCAGGTACTGCCCTACTGGTAATCCAAGAAATCCAAGGTGTGGACACTCTTCAGAAGCTTACCAATGCTCCTCAACGCTTCCCCGAACATTTTTGTGTTTTTGCTACCTCTAAAAACCCAATATCACTTTAAATTGAGTAAAAATTAATTTCTGGTTTGTTGCAAAACCATCCAACTCCAAAGTAAGTTGCAAAGGTGGCCAAATACAGAACAAAGACTTGAATAACACCCTCATTTCATGTGCCCCTGCCACTTTATTTTGTGTTTTCAAATATACTGTCTTAACGACTATAAAAATAAAGAGTTTTGATTCTAATCTTATTTTGGCTAAGTGTGGCAAAAAATCATCTTTTTCTCAAAATTTTACTTTTTGGAGATGGCCAGTTTTGCAACTAGACGACACAATTAATGATTTGCACCCCATATTCTACAAAAAAGCATGTTTTAGTGCGCTTCATAACTGTATATCAATTTCATCATGTGTTTCAAATAGCGTAGCATCATCAAAATGCACTTGAAATGATTTTTTCCCATTGACTGTAATGTAACGGAATATTTTTGACTGTCACTGTAAAACAATCTATAAGTTTTGAATAGGTTCACAGTGACAATGATAGGTGACAGTTGAAATAGGGAACATGCTATAGTAAACGAAAATAACATTAAAAAATTTCAGGGCAATCCGTGTATATTTACCCGAGGTAGAGCACGGACAGATGGCAGACAGCCAGACAAACCGAAGTCATAAACACATTTCAACTAGGTTGAAAAGTGTTAAAAAGTAAAACAAAAACACTTACACGCAGCTACAAAAAATCTCCACATACCATACACCAAAATCTTGTACATCATCAAGCAGGGCGGTCGCTCTGCCAAGCCAAGCTTAAAAAAAAACTGCCAAGCAAACAACGCCAAGAACTAGACTACAAACCGCTACTGGTTTCTTACAGAAAGAAACTTCGCAATGTTAAATAGACCAAACATGCCAGATTAAAATATCAGATATCGAATGAACTAAGCGTCACAGAAAAAAAAACGAAAACTAAAAGAATCTAATGAAGAAATTCTTCAATTTGAGACCAAGATCATCTTCATAAGTGATTTATAAACAGAGATATATATTTTTTAAAAAACGAGTTACTTAAAATGATCACTTTTTTCTTCGTCAAACTTTTTTTTTTCAAACAACCTACAGACAAAAATATAGGGCAGAAATGAAAAAGTATTGCACTTTTGGACAAGTAATAACTTAATCTACGTGCTATTATAAAATCCAGTGAGCAAATAAATAAATTTCTATCCTTAATTAGCAAAAAACTGTTAAATAACTTGGCAACTAAAAAATTATGCCAAAACAGAGATAAAACTCTGCCCACAACCGTGTACCATCTGTATTGTAATAGCACAAATCAGTTACGGGTTAATCATATCAAATTTCATCTGCAAGTCAGCCATTTTTCTGAAGATATTTTTAAAAAATAAAACTTCATAATTATAAGAACACACATTTTATCAGACAATTAAATATGGCCGCAAATTGTGGCCAATGACTGTTTCCAACAGGAATAAGAATGAAAAATTGCCATGTTGGGATATCGATCTGGGTGGCTTAGTGGCAAAGCGTTAACACGATATGCTGAAGGTCCCAGGTCCGAGTCCTGGCGGAGGTCAATTTTTCACTCATGTTGGTTTTGTGCTTTTAACTGTCTGGTAAAATGTGTGTTTTTAGAATATTGTAAAATAAAGTAATCAGACGTATTGTTCATGCTTTAATATAATTTCATAAAATTTACATTTTTTGAAAGATCTTTAAAAATAAAATAATTTTTGAGAGAAGAGGTTTCACTTCTAAAATGTATACATTAAGAGTTATCGGCATTTAAAATTTCTTTCCAAACGTAAACAAACTTATCGAAAAGGAATTGAATGTGATTAATTTATTTCTCTAAAACCATGGTAAAGGACAAGCATTTTGTTCGCAGGCTGATAATTCTTTGACATCATTTTTCTATAAATTAATGGAATCCAGTTGTTAAATTGTGTTTGTTTTAGAAATGAAGTTTCCATTTAAATTTATTGTAAGAGTACAGTGTTTAATTGAATAAAATAACGTAAATCTAAGAAATTGCTAAGATATTTTGCTAGTTTTCACCATTAACTACGTTTTATAAAGATTTGCCAATCAATGTGATTTAACGCTAATAATAAAAGAGCATGATATCACGTTTGAATTCAAAAGCAGCGCTGACACGCTATGTACATATTCCAGTTTTACTCATGTCATGGATTAGGCACTGATATTTTTTAACGAAGGATAACAAGTATTATAACAAGCCACATTTAATATGTTGTTTTTAAGGGTGTAATTAGTTTAATTGAAAATTCTACTGGTATTTCTAGTTAACCCTTTAAACAATAACTGAAAGTAAAATTTAATTTTACATAACATTCTAATGTTTATTTCATAGAGTAGATTATTTAAATTATTTATAATCTATTTAAAAAAAAAAGAAATGATATGTACAAAAAATAACTTTTCAAAAGTAAAAAAACAGCCAAGCTTAAAAAAAAAAGTTGTGGCTAAAAAATGGTGTGATATCAAATTTCCAAGCTTTTATTATAGTACTTATTTAACTTTTTTTCATTAAAGAAGTTATCATACATATAAGTCGAGTGCTACGTATATGTTAATAGAAATCGTTTTCTCCTGTACTAAATACATCCTAACGTGTTTCTGAAAATTCAATTTTTTTTCAAATTATGCATGATGGGCTTGGCGGCCATCTTTCCATATTTCTAAGCCCTCAAATTTCTAAAGTAAAAGCGTAATATGTTTGCAATGTAATATGTTTATAACAATGTCAAACTTCAGATTTTAACTACGAACAGATAAATTGAGGAAGACTAATATTTTGATAAATTGATTTTTACTGCTTTGAAATGTTTAATTACTCTAAAAAATAAATCATAAGATGAATTCTTAAGATAAGTCATCATTATTTTAAGACACAATTTTCAGAGCATACAAGTCCATAAACGGAACGATTAAAATATTTGCTTAAGTTACAATTTTGAACTTCGGATTTTAACCCCGGATATGGGTGCTTAGAATTTTGTGTACAATATGGAAAGATGGCCGCCAAACCCATCATGCATAATTTGAAAAAAAATATTTAATTTTTCAGAAACACGTTAGGATGTATTTAGTACAGGAGAAAACGATTTCTATTAACATATACGTAGCACTCAATTTATATATATGATAACTTCTTTAATGAAAAAAAGTTAAATAAGTACTTAGAAAGTTTACAAAAACACTGCTTTCCGTGAATATGAAATATTGTCATTATTAAATTTGCTTGAATGCACTGCAGATATTGATTTAAAATGAAAAAATATATTACTTTGGAAAAAAAAAATATTACTAATTAAATTTTTTAACTGTGCATAAATGTGAAAAGACGACTTTAAAGTAAATATGTTAAATTAATTTGCATAAAACTTCATTCTTCTAAAAATATTAACTTAAGGTTTTTAATAAATTATTTTTTTTTTTTTCCTTTTTATTCAAATGAGGAAACAAGACTTAGTAAGCTGATTGAATTTTAAAAGCTGATAAGATTTTCGGAAAAACTTGTTTTTTTTATGACTATGCAGCGTAATCAAATTTTGATTTCCTTAAGAAAATAATATCAAATTCATTAATTATGCAATATCAGATTTATTTAAAGTTCCAAAGTTTTCGCATAATTCAAAATTTTACTCAGCATTAATTTTCTTTAGCATAAAAGTAGATATTTAAAATTGTAGTTACGTCCTTTTGGTAACCTTTTCCCTTTCATTTTTATCATTGTTAAAAGTAATTTTTATGTCATTTTTTAACTGTATTCAGAGGCTTAATTTTAAACAAAAATAAATCACATGACAATTTTAATTTATTATTATTGATTTTAAACAAAATAAATATATCTCGAGAGTTTATGTTTAGGATTGTTTATCGTTTGTTTAAATGGTATTTCGATTAATATGATTGATTTCAGACATGCTAATTGTAAAATTAAATTCAATTTTTGAAATAATTAATGCATTATTTGGCAATTGTTTTACACTTTACAAACTTAATCCTGAATAATTAGCCCTACAATCGTTATATACAAAATAACTGCAAGAGGAATAAAATTTTGTAAACAGCATCAAACTTATCTTGTTCAATTAAGAAATTTGCAATTATGAATATAGTTATTGCTAAATATATGCGACGAATTTATTTAAAATTTTGATGTTAAACTCTTAAAAAATGAACAAAATCCGGCATTTTTCGATTGAAAATGTAAATTTTTAATGTAAATTATTACTATCAAAAGAAAATTTAAAATTTAGCTTCAATCGTTCTCGCAACCGGTGGTTCGTTCTCATTCCTGACCAATAAACTATTGTCTAACTGGATCACATTAAATCCTAAAAAATGCGTATATACATAGCTAACAACATTCCAGTTTTTAAAATTCAAACAAAAACACTAAGAACCAGAAATCTTTCTTAAGAAATGAAACAAAATAAGTACCACATAGAAACGAGTCACCATATTATACAATTTTATTTTTAAAAAATGTACGGTTCCATGATTGATTTTTAATTTGAAAAAAAAAGGTTTGCAGTTATGTATCTAATTATATCGAAGAACAACACACTTAATAAAAATTATAAGAATATATAAAGAGCATTATTTTTTAGCTATCTTAGGTACATTACCCTCATATGATTAAGATACTCAAAAACAATCAGAGTTTCTAAGAATGCTGCCCAAAGTTTTAGTATCCAAAATATTCAATGAAAGTATATTGTGATGGCCCTTTCGGGCTTATCATTAAAAAAAAATCCATAATATAGTTTTAATAACAAAATAACTGTTTATTAACAAAAAAATTAAATTAGATAAGCAGCGGAATACATGACTTTGCTTAGAGGGATTCGATTAAACACAAGATAATTGAATAAGAGAAGAATGTTCTTTTCACAACTTGCTAAATTTTAAAGTATTTTATTCAATTCGCAATCTGTCATCCCAGGTAAAAAAGTCAGAAAAAAACCTTTAAAAAAAACCTTAAGAAAAACTGAAGGTATTTCAGACAAAAAAAACCCCTGTATTTTACCTTCACTTTTTTGTCCGAAATACCTTCAGTTTTCCTTCAGGTAAAATTCTAGGTGCAATTCTAGTGAAATATATGTGTAATATTACACAGATATTTCACTAGAATTGCAAATTCTACTTCAGCGATATATTGGATTATCGATGAACTCTGTGAATCCAAATACTCTTTTATTCAAGCAGATAAATAAACTTCTTACGAAACTCTCACAACCTTGCAACAGTCTATGCATACTTCTTCATCTGAAGTGAAAACGACGTCCATGGTATGTGTTTGACACAGCTCGAAATCTTAGAAAAGAGGAATCCGTTATAATACTGAAGCTATCTTGTTGAACCTTCACTATAATATAGATAATGCACAACCACATTTAAAATATCTTCTGCAAACTACTAATGGCAATAAAATTCCGGATATCCTTTCACACTTTATAAAACTATAAATTAAGTAGAATAAATTCATTATTCGGCCACAAATGTTAAAAACGCAAAACAAATCAAAAAACAAAATCTAAAATTCATTCGTCTATTATAGTAGCTTTATTAAAAAATAACTAGGCATACTATCACAGTGTTCACGTCACCTTAGATTGTCCATTATTGGAAAAGATTCACACACATTTTAGTTCTTTACTATATTTATTTCATGGTATTTTAGTTAAAGAAATCGTATTTCATTAAGATCTTAATTAAAAGCTAATAAAAAATGTATAAAAGATTTCAGAAAGTTGTAATATTCTAGTACATTATTTTTAATAATATTAAATAAGATTATAAATATTTATCAGGCAATGTGGTGCAGTTGAAGAAAGTGAAATAAAATAAGGTTAATTAAAATATAAATGCATGGATTAACATTTGTTTAATAATATGACTGCACCAAAAATCTAGATTATAGTAGTAGTGGATCTAAAGGCTGATTTAAAGGTGTTGGAAATTTTTAGGGTTACATTAAAGATAGATCATGATAAAAACTAAAATTAAAGACTGTAGTAGACTCTTGTGTGAGGCGTTAGCTTCACCGATTCGCATGTAATAAAAATATATCTATGAAAAAATAATAAAATGGTTATACAAATTTCGTAATATTTTAATGTTTAAATTATTAAGAAGTAAAACGTATTAATTTTTATCAATAGGGTTTTAAAAATAATTTTCATAGAAAAATTTTACACGCCATTATTTTAAATAAATATAATTATTTAAGAATGGAGAAAGGTTTTTAAAGTTGAATAAAATGCAGCACACTCGATAATAATCTCAGATTTGAAAACTTTGTAATTAAATGAGTGAGATGGTTTGTTGTTTTCCATGTTACAGTTTAAAAATTACTTTTTTTTATTATGCAATCACAAGAATGCGTAATATAATAATTATCAAGTGCAAGTTTTGAATGTCAAAACTACATTAAAAATAGTATTGGCTAAAAATTGTTTTTGATGATATTTAAATAAAATACAGTAGTAGATGCTTGTATGAGGCATAGCCTTCAGCTGTTTGCATGTAATAAAAACGTATTTATGAAAGAATTATAAAATGGTGATCCAAATTTCGTAATATTTTAATAATTAAATTAAAAAGGGCAAAAGTATTATTTTTTATCAATAATTTTCAAAGGAAAGTTTTGTACTCCAAAATTTCAAAAAAATTGTATTTATTTAATGACGGAAGCAAGTTTGTAAAGTTGTACAAAATGCACGAACTCTATGTAAGATTCTGTGATTTAATAACTTTGTAGTAAATGGATTGAGTTGTTTTGTTGTTTGCAATGTTACAGTTTAAATTTACCTTATTAATTACGTAATTAAAATAATATGTAATCAGTTCTAACTTCTGAATATCAAAATTATCTTTGAAACGTATGGGCTAGAGGAATTATTTATATGTTTCCTGACATGATAAATCATATAAAAAAGAATAAAATACCCCTAATTATGATGTAAATTATCATACAAATATGTTTTTGCTACCAATCGATTGGTAAGATTTTAGTAGAAAATATTTTAATTAAAATCCAGGCTATGTAAGGGACAGTATACATTGCTATATATGAATGTTAATTTCTGAATGGAAATTTTAAGTTGTTTTGTGCGTTTATTTTCCGGAATTAATGTTCAGTTTATTATTAGACGTGTAGAGAAAATTGTAAATACTATACTAGGCTGCATAAAAGTTTTCAATTCCGTCTATTGATGGAAATTTCAAATTCTTAATTCTCGATCTATTTATGTATGTATACTGTAAACATTTTATCACACTATTTCGTGTACATTTTACGGTAAATGTAATAAACCGGTGATTATGTATAAGTACCGGTGATTATACATAACCAAAACTAAACTTGGTAAATGTGATAAATTATTGAATATTTATCAAATTTACCAGTTAGTTTCTAAAATTCCCAATTTGTAATGGGGAATGTAATAAATTCGGAATATTTTGTGGAGTAACCAGATCTTAATTCCAAAAAATGAATATTTAAAAATAATATGTAAGCTTCACGTACATTAATCGACCAAAAAAGTCACTGGAGGCATGAAACTCGCTGTACAGCAATCTCTAGAATGCATGGAATTCATTTAAGCAGCAGCCAGTAATTTATGTATGTGAGCTTCGCGCACATTAACAGAAAAAAAAAATCACTGGACTTATACAAGTCCTTGTATAAAAATCTCTAGAATGCATGAAATTCTTTCAAGCAGCGGTTAGTAATTTATGTGTGTACGCTTCGAGTACATTAACTGAAAAAAAATCGTTGGAAGCAAAAAATTCGTTGTACAGCAATCACGAGAATGTATGAAATTCATTCAATCAGCGGACAGTAATTTATATTACTAGTTAGGTCTATCTGGCATCTTGTGTTCATCTCTTGAAAGACAAATGGTCTAAAAACAAGTCCTTTTTTGGGTAACTTTGATGTTTTTTGGCAACTTTCACACAAACTTAAGTAAATGCAGCTGCACAAACTGAACGAATTTTGGTAATGTTCTGAACTTTTATTACATTCCCCATTAAGTTGGTTATAAACTAACCGGTAAATTTGATAATTTTTTAATAATTTATCTCATTTACCAATTTTAGTGGTTATTATGAATATTCACCGGTAATTCTACATAATAACCGGATTAATCGCATTTATCGTAGCATATATAGCAAGTAGTATATCATATTCAGAGATTGACAAAATAATTCAAGTACCTTAATGCCTATAGATGGGATGTTAATTGCTCATATCTGGTTTCACCTTTTTAAACGGCGTATTTGCAGTATAGTCGGAAAGTGTTTAATTTTCTATGTTTTAAGCCTGATTTATTTTTTTGTATTTTTTTATAAAAAATTAGTATTTTTAACATATGCGTTCTGGATAAATAGTTTTACTGAAATTAGAGTCTAGATCTTCTGATGCTGATATTTATAAGATTGTAGAAAATGCAATAAAGTCAACAAAAAAAAAAAAAAAAAAAAAAAAAAAAAAAACTGGAAACCATTAAACTTACATGATCAATTAAACCAATGTTAATCCACTTAAGTTATTGAACAAATTTTTGTCGTCTCAACATTTTTAAAGACTTTTTTATGGTATTTAAAAGTAGTGGAGATTTTTCTTGTATTTCTTTCATTTCTTTAGATAAATTTTTCAGAATGAGCACAATTTCATTGCAGAAAAAAAAATTCTTTAAAATATCCAATTTTATATTTAAGAAAATTCTAATTACATGTTTTTTTTTTTTTTTTTGTTCATATATAATCGTAATAAAAGAATATTTATTTGTAGTCAATTTATTATAATGAAACAATAACATAAAAAAAAACCTCTAATCAATTTTCATTGTTTAAACATTTCTTACATTTTGGATTTCCTTAAACAATTCCTAAAATCAGAATTCAAAACTTCATATACAATTAATGGGACTTAAAATGCAGAATAAAGAAAAATATTGACCATATTCGTCATTTTATATGTTAAAAATATACACGGCAAAAATATAATTTTTAAAAGCAGTAATATATAGGGGAAAGTCGGGTAGCCGCGGACATTTCAATTTCTAAGAAATTCAAATTGTTACGTAAATAAAGAGTTATTGTAAATGAAAATCCTCTAGAGTCGAAACAAATACAGTTTAATTGCGACGTCTGCGCGACGTCTGAGTAAATTAGTCGTGAGTGAGTGTTTTGTTTTCGTCAATAAATTTTCGACAAAACGAGACAGAATGCATCATATGCGGAGAAACATCGTTTGAAGAAGACTGGATTCAGCGTCAGGAATGCAAAGACTGGGCACGTGAAGATTGTGTTTATATAGATGCATTGGATTTTTATTATAATTGTGATGTTTGTAAGGCCAAAAAACGGTTGGTACACCATTGATGAATACGTCCGGGGTTACCCGCCGTTTCTTGTGACGCCGAAGAAAATAAGGCCAAACCATTTTCAGTATATTTCTTTAAATAATTTGATATCATTAGCAATGTTTAATTAAAATCATTAAAAAAATTCGTAATTTTATTTTAAGTATAAAATAAAGACAGAAATTTCATTCATTTGTTTTTTATTTGCAATGTATGTAAGTGTCCGGGGCTACCCGATTTTACCCTACATTTTTCTTCTTTCATTTCATATTTGTTTCAGTTTATATTGGAAAAAAGGGTTCTTAAAGGGGTTTTTTGAAACGATTTGTCATTTGTCTAAAAGAAAATTGGTATCACAGGTTGCGTGCAAGTTTACTAGACATTTTTCATGAAAACGAAATTTTGGTGTCTAATCATACTTGAGAGTATTGTGCTTACACTAAACTTAAATTTCGTTTTATTACTTACCTATCATACGTAGTATAGGGTAAGTCTTGTAATCGTTTTGAAAATCTAAAAAAAATTGACGGATTTACACGTTTCAGACACTGGAAATTCCGAAAAACATATTTTTAGAAAAAAAAAATGCCGTCCGTCTGTTTGTGTGTCTGTAAACGCTCTATCTCTCAAACAAATTGAGATAGAAACTTGAAATTGGGTATGTACTTAGTATGTAATAATGGAAAGAAGCTTATTGAAGTTCAGTAATCTCGATTATCCGGAAGTATTTTTTTCGGATTCTCGAAATATTCGTTTTGATAAAAGGTATATAAAAATTTTCGAAATTCTTTATTTTAAGTAGTGAATATAAAAGACAATAAAAAAACATAAATTTTTCATAAAGAATGAAGTCGATCGGATAATGAGTTGCCGAGATATTTGTAATTCTATTTTTCACACTCTTCGATTTTTCATAACCCTGTATTTCATTCAAATTTCAATTCAAAGATATATTTAATAGGAAATGAGACGCTTAATCCGACGCAGTAAACCGTTATTTAATTGGATTATCAATTTTAGAGTTATAAAGATGTTTCTCTTACGCAATTCAGTAATAGAGCATTTAAAGTTTATGACATCATCAAGCCACGATTTTATTCGAATTGCAATGCATTTTATAAATAGTTCTACACATGTTTTATTTTCATATTTTATATTATGAACATCCATGATGGGTAAGTATTACGGTGGCCCCCAACGACTAGTTTATGTTTTTAAAACAAAACTGTATTTTGTTTATATACAACTTTCAAAATTTTATCAATATAACACCAAGAAAAAAATTATTTTTTTAACAAACAAAGACGAAATTTTAATATTATTTTATACAGCCTACCATACATTAAACTGGGTGACCATAAATGACTTTTCTCGTTTCCTAACCTCATGACATTTGATTTAAAAATATGACGAGGAATATTATTACATATTCGTAAATGAAAACTCAAAAAGATTTTTTACTAACACAAACAAATTTACATATGGGTATAGTTGCAACTCAAAACGCTATTAATCAAATAACGATTATAGTCAAATAATAATTAACATTTAAACTTTATCAAATTTATCAAAAAGCTGTTAATGAATTATGAGTACAAAGTTAGATAGATAGATATTACATAATTCATTAATAATGTTTTGCTAAATTTGCTAAAATCTTAATATTAATTATTATTTGATTATAATCGCTATTTAATTAATAGCGTTTTGAGTTGCAACGTTACCCATGTGTAACTTTGTTTGTGTTATTAAAAAACATTTTGAGTTGTAATTTACGAATATCTAGTAATATTTTTCGTCATATTCTTAAATCAAATGTTATGAGATAAGGAAACTGGAACATACATTTATGGACACTCTGTATATCACAAAAATTTCTTCAACAAAAATTTAAATTTTTTTAGATATTTTAGGCAGAATATTCTAAAAAAATATTTTGAGAAAAAAAACTTTAAAGCTCTCTCTTTGAAAATATTCATTGTTTCACAACTATTAAGAGTGCCATTCATTTTGTTTTAAAGTATTCAGAAATGATTTCTCTTTAATACATACATATGATTTTCAAAAATTGAAAATTTTGACGGTTAAAGAGTTTTAAGTCCCCTTAAAATAATCTTCTTCTCTTCATTAATAAGTTACACCTAGCACATAATATTTTTACTAACGTGAGAAAATTTGCTTCATCTCCAATTAAATCTTTACATTACTCATAATAATAAAGTAACTACATTTTTAGATGCATTAAAAACAAGAATTCTCTAAGAGAATTTAATACAAAGAATAGGATTTTCCTTCTGAAAAAAAAAGAAACTGAATTATGTTTTCATTTCTCTTTCTGAAGAAAAAAAAGTTAAAAAAAAAAAAATAGTAGATAGAATATCCTTTTCTTCAATGCACCAGGAGAAATTAAAATAAAGCGAGATATTAAAAAAAAACTTTGTTAGTGTTTTCTGGAATTACAAATATTTGTTTTATAACTATATTGTGTTATGTTTTCCCACTACGTTTGACACATATATATTTCTAAGATAAAAAATGAGCATAATACTAATTGTTAGAAATAAATTAATATTTCAAGAGGAAATATCATGTGTAAACAAAATTATCTTTCTGCAATTGTTAAATTATACAATTTAAAAAAAAAATAATGCAATAATAACTAAAAATATCCTCACTAAAATAAAACGTAGTTTATTAATTTGTAAAAAAAAAAAAAAAAAAAAAAATATACAGAATTTCCGATGCTGAAAATGTAATAAATTACAGTTTATAACACGGAAATCAAATATTTTTACGTGCGTGTGTCGATGATTCCCTAAACATATCTATCAACAGTGTAATGTGCCAAAGTTTTACATAAAAATATTTCTGCATATTGTGCGTATACGAAATATTGATTAATAGAGCTTCTTCCTTCGATGCATTCAATCATTACGAATTAAGAAATATTACAACACAAAATGCAATTTCTCTGTAAAGTCAATGCGCCTAAATGTGAGGACACATAAATTAAACGAATGTCTTCTACAAAAAATCCTAACGCTACAATAGTATATAAATGAATAATAATCAAACATCCGTATTTCACGAACAAACTGTGTGACATGTTACTACATTTAAAGCCTTTCTTATAGAAGTATTTACTATGCCAGTATACATCGTTCATTATAAATCTCCGACATGAATTTCTAAATGAAGTGAATAATCCCGAAATCGAGATTGCAATTATGTTTTTTTATCTTTTAATCTCTAATAACACCATTGACGTCAAGGCACTGAAGGTCTGTGTCATAAGTGAAAGTGGGAAAAGACAACACAATTTGAAATGGAAATGTTAAAAAAAATTCATCGGATTTCGGTGTTTTATTTTATTATACCTAAGTAGCGATGAACTGCAATTTTCAAATGCGGAGATGTTCTCGGCACATGTACGTTTATATGGTATTTTTATATATAAAGTTAAATTGATGTTTAAAAGCGGAAACTGTAAATAATTAAACTTTGTTGAATTAATATAT
Source organism: Maratus michaelseni (assembly GCA_963931845.1). NCBI lineage: Eukaryota > Metazoa > Arthropoda > Arachnida > Araneae > Salticidae > Maratus > Maratus michaelseni. The sequence continues at coordinate 412,466,889 of OZ007587.1, forward strand.
GTAGGAATTTCTACATAGTCAAATAATTAACGTCTTGCTTTGGTCTAGTACTTATTTACATATTGCAAAATTTTAAAATAGGAAAATGCATATCTTTATAATATTGTATTCGAAATTTTGGCGTTTTGTTACAGGTCCATAACTAAGCAAATAATGATGATAAAAAGAAATATGACCTATGTATCAAGTTTTGAGTCCAATTGTAGGAAGCAACGCAGAAGTGCCTTTTCCCATTTTTTTCTAAAAATATGAGACTGAAGTGAAAAAAAGAAGAATTATAATTTTTATTTATATTTTATTTGATTTTTTAAAAGATATATTTGTTATGGAATTAACTTAGGTTATTTCAAACCTTTAGCGTACTATCGATGCAACTTTTAATCTGATATTCAATGCTACTTTTAGCGTTTTTTCGCGTTCCGATACGGTTTATTTTCGCCTTCGTGAAAGAATTCGGTTCCAATGACTTAGTCCACTATAGTAGATTTTGTCCTTTGCTATTTTTTTAATTTTTAGCGATTTTTTGAGGATTTGTAGCGTTTTTTGTTTCTTTTGCATTTCGTGGTAATTTTTCCACTTGAGTAAAATGTATCTAGATTCAATTTTCTAGCCTAAATTAATAACATTTGTCCTCTTTCAATAAAGGCTATTCGGAACACGTACAGCTATTTTTGATTTTTTTTTCGGATTTTAAATTGGCGTTTTGAAGATTTTTTCGCATTTCGCGGCAATTTATAATAGACAATTGTAAAAAGAGTCTAGTTTCAATCTTTTAGCCCATTTTATGAAATTTTGTCCGTTTCCGATTTTTCAATTTTTAGCCCTAGTTTAGTTATTTCCTGTTTTGCACATAAATAAAATGAATCGGGTTTAAATCTTTAGTTAAATATAGTAAATGTTGCCCTCTTTCAAAAAAAAACTTTATTTGGAATTCGTACAACGATTTTCGCGATTTTTTTTAAATTTGTAAAAAGAGTCTGCTGAATGCACTGGGGCGCTAAATATTAGGTTCTTTTGGGAAGATTTTTGTTTAAACATATAAGTTTATTCAACAGAGATTTTAGGTATTTTTAACGTTATTATCACGGCTCTGCTAGTAGACAATAAAACATGTTTCTTATATAAAGTATTGTTAATTTATAGTTTAAATTATTGCAATTAGCAAGAATTTCTCATTCGTTTAAAATTACGAATTCTGTGCATGTTTCAAAATATTCTTCAGTTAGTAGTTCAGAGATTCGAAATTAAGTTATCATCAAAGCCCTTTCTCATTTATAAGGATCAAAGGAATTCAAAATAACACTGCAATTTCATCGCGTATTGCGAGGAACAATTTTATTGAAAATTTGAAATATCCTTTTAATTTATCCGAAAATCGATGATTCAGATGCTTTTAATCGTGATTTGCGAAATTTTCTCTCATCTGTTATAGATTTTATATGTATCAGTTGGATTACTTCACGCGTTCTTAAGCATTTAAAAGTGGAATCATTTAGCATTATGTTTTCTATTGAACTATTAAGAAGTGATGCTCGCATTATCTTCGGAAAAAGGAAGAATGAAAATCCATCTATTTTCTACAGTTCCAAATGAAGAAAATTTTGATTATTTTATCATTAATTGCTTCAAGTGTAAGCGTGGTAAATTGATGGCGTTAGAAATTAATGAGATGTAGTCGAATTATTTGTTTTTTTATGTGTAGCGTAAAGAGCTCCTTCAATCCACAATTCAATAATTCGTCATAATAAATATAAATATGGAATAAGTGACATGTTTATCAGACAACTCATAATTTTTAATAGAATAATTAAAAAAATAGTTTACATATTTTTCAATAGATGGCAGTGCGCTGTCTCAGACTGTAATACTGGTCAAATTAACTTCCAAAATTGAAAATACAAAAATTTGCTTTGCATTTCTGTAGATAAAAAACAAAACTACAAAGTATACACGTATATACCTTGGATGCGTTTTTGCTCTTTCGTTTGAGCATTGTTACACTTTGAGACACAGTAGTTGACGACATTTTCAACTTTTAAAAATAATTAAAATTTCACTTATTTCATCTGTATATTTTTTTCTAGTTAGTAATTTTTCGAAATTTATAGTTAGTGACTCTTGGATGAAACACTCTGTAAGATACAGTAACTTTTTTTTCTGATTTTTCTTAGACATGTTTTACATTTTTATAAATTTAACTAATATTTTTTTTTATTAAATTATATAATTTAGAATGTTTGACAACTTTTTGAAAATTGCATATTATCGTTTTTTTTCCAAAGAGATATCAATCCGATATATGGCAATATATTATTTTGCTCCATGATCTTTTTTTTCTCTATAATATGATGAAGGTGAAATACCAGTGAAATACCCGTTAACTGAGACTATTATGCGTAATAATATAGCATTTGTGATAGCCGCTTTTATTTATTATACTAAGGAATTTCCAGCAGGTCCTTTAACTGTAACATGCAAGTCCTTTAACTGTAATTTCTTCAGCGTTCAATTAATTGTCTGACGTAATATTTTAGCCGCTTTACTTTTCTTTTTGGATGCATTCAAAGCATTTAGTATTTTTGTGGATATTATTGAATCTTTGCACTGGTTATTTAGTATATTTTTTCCTTGAATACGTCCATTTAATGAATTACAACCATTCATGAATACAACCATTCATGAATACAACCATTTCATGTACAACTTTTTCCGAATATTAAAATTAGCTTTATTTAATGATATAATATTTTTACATAAATCAGTCAAACATTAGTAATCGGAAATTATGTATTGAAGTTAAAAATCCGTGCGAATCGTGTGTAACTAACTACACAATGAAATACCCGTTAACTGAGGTTGCTATGTGTAATAATATTACATTTGTGATAGCCGCCTTCATTTATTATACTAAGGAATTTCCAGCACAAAATATATGTGAGCTAAAACTGAAATACATTAAAATTACATTTAATTAAACGATATTACTTCGATATATATCTCAAAACATAGAGAGGACTATCCAAATATTATTGGGAATGGAATATTAATTATAGTAAAAACAATTAATGAATTGGTGATAATCATAAACCAATTGCCTACAAGCCTCAAATGCACTGGTTAAAATTTAGTCTTACTTTAACTAATCTTAGTTTTCTGCATTTTGAGATGATTAAATCTGTGTGATTATCACTCAGAATGTTATTAAATCTAATTGAACTGCAATTAAATAACAAAATGATCTGTTTAATTATAATTGAATATTTATTGCTATACATTTTCGAAGTTTAACGCAATCATTGCATCACTAACACTGCTACAGTTACATTTTGAACAGTCACTAAATCTTCATACATAATTGCCTGTTATAATAGATCTTGCATTTAAACACAGACACAAATTATTGTGTTGTTATACAAATAAATAATGCAAATAATGCATTGAACTTTTGTAATATTATTTAGTTTCTTTAATTTATGTTGATATGTAAATTTTAGTCGAACTATGGATTTTATATTCCTGCACATAATCTATGAAAAGTTAACATTAATTTTTCAATTAATCAGATAAATTAATTTTAAAGATTCATTCTTGAATTGCAATAACTACTGATTTAATTAAAATACAAGACATAATTCACACATGGATAATTGTTTTTTAATCTTCCTACGTTTGAAATGCCCTTTCTAAATTTTAGCTTTTGACCTATGAAATTCAGTTTACTACACTTGAATATGAATTTAATCTATGTAATGTTTACTGATATATCTAGAATAGCTGTTTCATGGGTAACAAGAATTATCATAAGCGTAAAACTGTAAATACCATTGAATGCTAAATAATGCTTACTATTACGATTTAATTCGCACATCAGTTCGATAACACTTCAAGCTTCGAATTATTCCTGAGAATTTTATTAACTCTAATTCAGGTGCAATTAAGTAATGGAATGATCTGTTTAAATACCATTGAATATTTACTACTATACAATATTCAAGTTTAACACAATCATTGCATCACTAATACAGCTACGTTACATCTTGTAAAGACAATAAATCTTTGTACATAATTGCCTCTTATAATAGATCTTGAATTAAAACACACACTCTAATTATTGTGTAGACATACAAATAAATAATGCAAATATTGCGTCGAATTTTGTAATATTATTTAGTTGCTTTAATTTATGTTGATATATAATTTTTACTCGAACTATTGACTCGATATTCTTGCACATAATCTATGAAAAGTTAATATTAATCTTTCTTAAACAGATAAATTAATTTTAAAGATTACTTCTTGAATTGCAATAAGTCCATATTTAATTAAAATGTAAGACTATCATGTCATACATTGCTAATTGCTTGTTAATATTTCTACATTTGAAATTCCCTATCTAAATTTTCACTTTTGCCCTATGAAATTCAGTTCACTACACTTGAATATGAATTTAATATGTGTAATGTTTACTGATATATCTAGAAAAGCTGTTTTATAGGTAATTAGAATTATCATAAACGTAAAACTGTAAATACCATTGAATGCTAAATAAGGCTTACTATCACAATTTAATTCGCATATCAAGTCGACAACCCTTCTAGCTTTGAATTTTGTTCAGTCGCTAAATCTACATACATAATTATCCTCCGTAATTCATCTTAGTTTATATGATGTTAAGTTTAAATTACTTCCCTCATTTATCGTAACGTAAAGCGAACAGTCGATTGTGATGGCATTGATATTTAACAATAATTTGTACTATTAATGTAGACGCATAAACCAAAGTGATTACATAAAAATTGCGTTTTACGGGATTGCTAAGTGTTGAACTCAATATTTCACAATTATTAATACCTAACAAATATATTAATAAAAAAATTGGCATATTTAAAATATTTGTAATTAACTTCGCGTATTCTTTTGTTAGACAGTCTCTCTCTATATAAACTTGTACCAGAATCGGCAGCACATGGTGACTGTTGAAAATGAATAAGAATTGATAAACGTGTATTAATTTCCGTTATTGCTACAGATGGTATCACAGAATATGCAGTAATAATATGAAATGTGAAAATTCATTATAATTAAGTCTTTTTTTATGGTTTTCATGAAATTGCATTACAAATGTAATTTTAAATCTTCCAGTTCAAACAAGAACATTATACATTCATATCCAGTTTAGTTTTTCTTTAATAGATAAATTATGTTTAAAAAGTCTTTCTTGAAAGGCAATACAAAATACAAAAGCACAACAAAAGCAAATGCAATACAATCCAAACAAAATACAATAGAAAAACTAATATACATTATAGTCTGGTTGTTAGGATTTGTAATTTTGAAATGTGCCCACTAAAGTTAGGTTATTGCACTATGACATTTCGTTTAGCGCACGTGAAGATACATTGAATCTCCAAAATTGTATCAGAAATTAAAACAATCCCTGTTTCAATGGTAGATTAGGTAAGCTTAAAGAGCGTAAATACATTAAATTCTCAAATCTGAGTAACACTACAATTAAAATCATACATCAAATATATTTCATAATGTTGATTTTTCTTAAGTTGTTAAAGCTACACATACGTCATAACATTTAATAACTAATTTTAGTTTCCGGTGTGTTAAATTTAAATTAATTCCTTTATTTTATGTTCAAATAAATTAAAAAGATATATTGTGATTGTTTTGATATTTCCTTTTTGCGCAAAATATCCAAATAGATATCGTATGTATTAACTATAAAAAAATATATCTGTTTAAGTAGACACCGCAAATTGAGTTGCCTTGATATCAAACATTCCAAATTAATGATACTTAAAAAAGTGATTACAATAATCTTTGCTATAACTATAAGATGCCTAATTAAATTAGTACATTTTTCAGACATTCTTTGTCTTTATATGTATATCTCTACAGGAAAGTCTGCAGTATACGGAGAATACATACAATTTAAATGCATATATAATAGAGATAATAATATGCGTATACTATTATCTTTAAGTTTTATTATTGCTACTGGTAATATCGAATAATATCTCTATATAGCTAATCTTTGTGTGTTACTACGATGTAAATGCGTCGACAATATATTTTAAATGTGTCATAACTAAAAGAATATTCCAGCTAGTAACAGCAGAGATATTAATATTCCATGTTCTATTATAATCTACTAATAACAATATAAAGAGTGTCCGAAAAGTCTGGAAACGATCGAATAACGGGAGAAATATACATCAGATTGAAAATAAATGTTCAATATTTTTGAAAATCTATTAAGGTATATCAAAGTTGCCCTCTCAACTCTGCCTCCTGGGAGAAATAGAGAGTAGCTTTGAAATCTTACATAATAACCCCCGTTTTTTTATTTCAGATTCGGACTCTACGGAAAAGATACTGGGAAAATCGTAGGCGTCGCTGTAATCGAGTAAAATCCAATGAGAATCATTTCCATTGAAAAGTCTGAAACGGTCGAATAACTCCAGAAATATACATCGGATTGAAAACGTAAAATAAGTGTTCAATACTTTAGAAAAATGACAAGTTTGATATCTGTAAATAGAACTTTCTAAATCACTGAACATTTCGTTTTTCAAATCTGATGTATATTTCTCGAGTTATTCGACCGTTTCCAGATATTTCAATAGAAACGATTCTCACTGCATTTTACTCAATTACAGCGCCATTTACGATTTTATGAAGAAAATGTTAAATACAAAAGTTACGTATTTTTTGACGAAGAATCCAAAACTGAAGAAAAAGGGGGGTTATCGTTTAGGATTTCAAATTTGCCCCCCTTTTCCACCAGGGAGCAGTGTTGAGGGGGGGGGGGCTTTGATATACTTAAATAGATTTCGCTAATGTATTGAATATGTATTTTTTTATTTTTCAATCCGTTGTATATTTCTCGAATTATTCGATCGTTTCCAAACTTTTCAATGGAAATATATTCTTACTCCATTTTGCTTGATTTCAGCGTCATCTAGGATTTTCAGAAGAAAATGTTAAATGTAAATGTTAAGTATTTTTTCCCGTAGAATCCGAATCTGCATTAAAAAAGGGGGTTATCATTTAAGCTTTCAAAGTTGACCCTCCTTTTCCCCAGGGGGCAGAGGGGGGGCACTTTTAACATCCTAAATAGACTGTGTAACTGATTTAAAAAAATAGCAGTAGCCCAAACTATACTCGGAAAAGATTGAGAAATGCACTTGAGGAATCATGGGTAGCTAGTTATCCCTCACCACCCACAAAAATCAATCATGAAAAATATTGGTTTACTAGTCTGAAACATTCTTGATCAATGTTGATAGTAACAATGTGTGAATCTAAATTCCTAAGTGAAGTTTCTGTTATTTTTAAAGATGTCCTTGACATTATTAATAACCATCTTTTCATTACTTCCCAGGAAAGTGCCTGGTTACTTTTTCCATAAATAAGGTGACTGAATGACCGCAACAGACGCAAAAGGTAACATTTATACACGAGTTATGTTTTCTATGCAGTCAAAAACACTTAATACAAGCACGGTAAAACTCGAACACGTTTCAAATGAATAATTTGAATGTTAAGAATGATTCATATTTTAAACTACATTATTTTTTGCATATATTTTACAAGCTCTAAAAGGGGGATCACAGCTATTATGAACAAAATATCTGCTCATTTTTCGAGATTGTCATTTAGATAACTTAAAATTCACAAAGAAGCAGAAAAAACGGCATACCAACGAAGGTAAGTATGACATTGAAAGTGTGAAAGGTGTTCGCCCGAAACACCTTTATCCTTTTTTCCCCTTATCTTTTTAACAATAAAGTATTTTAAAGTTAAAAGTGCCTTAGATATTATCAAGAATAGATCTTTAAAATCATACTGCAACCAAAGCTGAATTGTGTATATAATTTGGGATTTTTTTTTTAGTAAGCTTAAAAGAATGTGTTCACATTGAAATAGATACATCATTTAATAGAAATGTTTAATAATAGTACCTAAATTTTGTACTTTATTTCAGTTTTCGGTTTATTCAGTTTTATTTTAAACAATCGGTAAAAATACTTCAGAATTAATTTTTCTTGAAAAAGAAATCTTTAATGCCTTATTAATTAATTCTTGGTGATATATCACTTTAAATTTCATGATTTAATATTTTGAATAAATAAGACCAGTATAACAATATTTTTTTCTCACAGAATATTTTATTTGTCTCTTACTTTCTGCCTTCTGTTATATAATTCTTGGAAAATACATTCTTCGAAATAACAGCATCTGAACTAAAAACAATGGAAGTCAACCTTATATCCATGGAAGAAAAATGTTATTTTTCTTGAATGAATGATTTGCGCATTTAAGTTGCAATTTATGTTTGAAGAATTAATGAATGAAACATCGCAGCTCAAAAAGGTTTTAAAGACATGGAGGTATGCTTCCATAAAATAGAAATATGCTGTATTGGGTCATTAAAAAACGTGGACAAAATGACATGTTAGATCATTCATACAATAAGGATAAAAAATCGCAAATGCAATCCGAAGTCGCTACACGGCGTCTAAAATAATACATAACACAAAGAGAAGAAACAAAACCATTACAGATCATTTTATTGATAATTACGCACTCACATGCGAATAATGCAAGCCTACAGCAGATGCTCAAAGTTTTTGCCAGATGTATCGAGACACGCCTGGCATCTACGTTGCATGGAACGGCGCATCTTCTCAAAGATACCAGGTGTATCTCAAACACATTCTGATGCCACAACGATTCTTCTTTCCAAGTCTTCAGGCGTTGAAACAGACGTTTCATACACAAATCCTTTTAAAATCCCCACAAGAAAATATCCAAGGGAGACAGGTCTGTCGATGGTGGTGGCCATGCAATTGGTCTACCGCGACCAATCCAGCCATCAGGAAAAGTATCCTGCAGATGTGCTCTGAAGTCTGTGCTGAAATGCGCAAGAGCTCCGTCGTGTTGAAACCGAATGCGTCGACGAATAGGCATCGGAACATCATTGAGCATTTATGGCAGCCTCTTTCCAAGAATGTTAGATAAATGGAACCGTTAAGTCTCCCTGGAAGAATTTACGGACCAAGTAAACAGTCTCTTACTACAATGGCAGATCAAACGTTAATGGAACATTTTTGTTGTGCTCCGTGCGGACGTGTAGCATGCGGGTTTTAATCCGCTCACGTATGCAGGTTGTGAAAGTTCATCACACCCTCTAATGAGAACGCAGCCTCATCCGTGAACAGAACATTTGCTGCGAAGTGCCGGTCTGCAGCAGTTTCCTGCAAAAACCACCGCGCAAAATCGCAAAATCCGTACGATTGTTGTAGTCTCTCGGTTCCAGTGCCTGGATGCGTTGTAAATGATAAGGATGTAATCATTTGTCGTGTACAATGCGCCATACGGTAGATTGGTGGATATGGGTCGCTCAGAATACAACTCGTGTACTTGTTGAAGGATTACTCTGGAGTTCTTGGACAACTCTTTCTTCAGCATCAACTGTTCGAGTTATTCGTTGGCGACCAGCACCCGACTTGTTCACGTCAAACGAGCCGGTTTCACACAATCGTCGATACAGAGTGGCAAAGAATGAGCGACTAGGCACCTTTCTACCAGGATATTTCTCACGATACATTCATATGACTTTTCGTCCATTGCAGTTGGCCATGCCGTAAATTAATTGCATGTCAACCATTACGCGGTACGTGTAACTAGGCATGTTAGTCACACCGCATCCACGGCTCGAATGATGACAATCTCCGTTTGCTCAGCTCGTGTTTGTATCACAGTGTCCTCTCGTGGCTGTAGGGCCCTCTACAGGCGTTTGCGACCCTCTGTTGCAATGCAATTTTTTATCCTTGTTGTATGACTGATCTACCATGTCATTTTGTCCACGTTTTTTTTTAATCACCCTGTATATTGCAGAATTAAGCGTACATGAATATTTCTAAGCCTCTTTTCTATCTTCATTCATAAAAGTAACAAAGAAATCACTTCGACGAAATTTGTCATAAAATTATAGTCTGGAATTTGTGAAGCATCATAATTCTAGATTTATTTACATTTTTAAACAAAAATCAATGCTAACTATTTTTTAAAGTGACAAATTGTTTTCATAAACTCCAAAAAAATGTTAATTTTACTGTATAATATTGGCACCTTATCAGAAAATCATTATACTCTAAAAGTAACAGTAATAAACAGTAAAATAAGCAGTAATACGCTACCGTACATGCTCGGCAGTGTATTACTGCTGATCTTACTGTTTATTACTGTTAATGTTAGGGTATAATACTGGCAGCTGTGTGTATGAATATGCTTAAATAAATATTCGGACAATTATCAATAGAACATTCTAAAACAAGAAAACAATTTTGAGGAGATATATGAGATAACATTTTTGAATAGAACAATAAATAAATACATTATTGTAAAAATATTTCTTCCTATTTAAATATAAAAGTGCAATTTATTACTAAAAACATTATATTTATTGATTCACGACGTTTTATTCAACATGTCTGTAGCTTGACAAAACATGTGAAAGATATTTGCTAAGAGATGAATTTCCATTAGATGAAAAATTATGCTGCAGATGCACAATAAATATCAACAGTAAAAGTTGACTTCTTTATTTATAGTTATATAATCATGTTATACAATGTTTTGTTTTACAAATTGTAGATTCTGTTTAAATAAATACTTAAAAAATTGTATTTTACAAAATTTTCTTATATTTCTAGCTTTCACCGTTGCTTCTGTTTCTTCCTTTTGAATTACATCTCCATGCAATAATTGAAATAAAATAAAGCTGAATTTGATCAAGTTGTAGAAAAAAAGCATTCGTCGTAAAAAATCGTGTTATGCAAATTTTAAAGTTGTGTTGAAGAATTTTATATGAGATACAGTTGAAAAGATGCAGCGCAAGAAAGATTTTTAGAATTTTGATCACGCTTCTCTGAGATGAAAGGGAGTACCATTGCGTAATCTCTCACATTTTTTCTCTCTTTTACAATTTTGTTTAAGAGAAAATATAGATATCATTTCAACAGTTTATTTTCTCTTCAATTCTTTCTTTGAATCAGTGATTTAACAGGCTTAATAAATATCAAAATTTCGAAGCGTAAATTATTTTTAGATTTCCTTTACACCTTAGTCAGTCTTTTAAATTTGATATTTAGTCAAATAACGTTTATATGAATAATAATTTAAAATATCATAAACGAAATATCTGAATCTCACCTACATCTATATTATCGTTACATGATATGTATAAAAATATTAGGTAAATTAATTGATTCACACGAGTTTTAATTTTCCAACTGGACGAAAAATGTCCGGGCCAGGATAAGAACCTGGGATATCTTGGCTGAAGCTGCCATGCTCTACCAACTGAGCTATCCCGGTCGAATGTGGAGGGCATAATTCATCCAGGCCCGTACATTTTTCGTCCAGTTGGAAAATTATAACTCGTATGATTTCTTTACCAATTTGAATAATTGTGTTAAAATTAATCTAGTGAAATTAATTGATTGTCGAATATTTGTTCTGAATACTTTATCCTTTCTACAAGTGTATGAATAAAACATAAAAACAGGTAATAAAAGTGATAAAAATTCCTAAATGTAAAATTAATCTTAATACCAGCGTATAAGACTGTGGATTTCATTAAAGTGTGTTAGCAATCTTGTTAAAATTTACTGTACTCCAAACCCGTAATGTGGTGCCTTCAGAATTAGCAGCGTTCCGAACCGGTTTTACAGATTTCAATTCGGTCGGGAATGCATTCTTCTTCTTTTACTATATACTTTTTACTAATTTTTCATTGGTGAGTAAGTAAATATAGGAACAGAGCTCTTGAGCGGAATGTTATTGAACGATAAATTTTCGTTTGAGTTGGTAATTTATAAATATGAAAGTATGTAATGTTACTGAAATTTAACGCAAAAGGCTGGATATTTATGTAAATGCTTTTTTCAGTACATTTTACAGTGCAAGCAGAATGCATAACCGTACCGTTTATGATTAAACTTTTTTCATGCTCATTATTTTTAACACTGCACGAAAGGCCCAAGACACTTCAATTATTACTCCACTCAATGATCACAGCTCCATTTACCCCTAGTTTATGCAAATATAAACAATTATAACAAGTTGGAAATTGTACGTCAAACGTGATAAATGAGGCGCGTTCGTACTATAGTTAATTATATAAATATTCAGATCTTGATGATCTTTAATTCTGTTAAATGAATTATATCGTCTGGAGATTAACCTCTGTCATAAAATAAGTATCTCGGTCGCTTGACGATTAAAACTCGGAAGCCCCTATAACAAGTAAGCACCGATATTGTTTTTAAAAAATTCAAATTTCTTAATAAATGTTTTATGAATATTTTCTAAAATTTTGATTCGATTTTCATAAAAATTTAATGTCTCGACAAAATTCTGCGAAGATAATATATCTTAAATTTCAAACCATTCGGTTGGGTAGTTTTTGCGTTGTTATATGCGGACGGACGGACCAGACGACGACAATAGGTGCTACGTATTTATATAATTACGAACGCACCTAAAAACGCTTTTTGATCACAAACGAAAATCCTTTAATGTTTTGCTTTAGGCAAATACAAAAAACTCAGCTCGTTGATCGGAAGCAACGTTAATAAAAAAGATAAAACCGACTTCAAAGAACTCATTCTCAGTTTTCATGATTCTGTCTCAACAATTTATTGTTAGCCACATTAACGTCGGGCATGAGTCAAGACCTTAATAACCTAATAACTCTGTTTGATATTAACCTGAAACTTGATTCGAATACGACAAAGCTTTTTTCGATGACCACAATTCGACAAAAACTTGACTCAGTTTAACCTGGCGTCGAGCCGAAAAAAATATCCATATTTTAATGCAGTTATTGAACAATGCTCCATAATTATATCTGTATTAATAATTTTATATTTTTTGTAAAAAAATGAACATATATATACTTATTTATATTTAAAATATTACTCTTACGTTTGGAACTATATTGTGGAACTTCAATCCAAAGACGGGTTACCAAACACAAACCGTAAGATACAAAATCCATTCTGAAACCGAAACAGTTAAATTTAGCCCAAATGGAACCCTACTCGTCGCGAAAGATTATCGCTGACCCGACCCTACACAAAACGCGGGTTGTGCCGGATTAGGAGTAAATCATGTTCCCGATATAATACAGCGCACCATGACCAAACGTCCTAATAATATATTTTTTATTCCTTTGCTTCAAATATCACTCATTTTGGCGGGAAGTAGATGTTAATACATTAATACATTTGACGTGTTTATCAAAAATAAATAAATAAACTACATAATGCAAATAATATTTTAAATAACGTAAAATAGAACTATGTACCTTAACACCATACTGGAATTTTGTGACTATTGTTCAATTTTGGCTCGTGTATGGCAACTTGTGTCATGACCAGGGCTTGACAAATGCGGTTGCCAGGTCACCACTGGCGATTAACTTTTTTTATCTGGAAACTAAGTTATTTAATCTGACTTTTTTTTAAACAAAAAATGAATTAAGAAACTACATTTTGTCTCGTCAACACCCCTACTCGTGCGTACAGCAATCGGTGATCTCCCTCTTCTCTCATACATAAGAGGGGGGGGGGGATGTTCCAATAAAACTGTAAGAAATATTGTCAATACAACCTATGTGGCATATTAAAAATTTGATGCAATGATAAAAAAAGAGGAGTTAAATTTTTTACTGGCGACTAGAACTTATACCTGGCTACCAGATTTTTAAAAATTTGTAAAGCCCTGGTCAAGACTAAAAAAGCAATAAATTTGTGTTACGTAAAAAATGGAAGACTCTTAACGATAGTTAGCTGATAATTGATTCTTAACGTTAAATAAAATTTGTTATATGAAACATTATATAATAGTATTATTAATTTAAATTTATTACTATTATGATCAATGTTATTTGTAAAAAAAAAGTAATAAAATAAAATAAAGTGATTCAGACAAACTAATTAGCGTTCAACTTGATTCAGCAAGTTACGATGGAATAGATACTTGAGAATATAGATTCAACAGTCATAATGTAAAACAATAACCTACTAAACAATACGCATGAAAATAAAATTTATTTTTTTATTTTATGACTCAATGCTCCAACATTTCGGCGTGACAGATGCTAGTTATAATAAAATTCATTTATTGAAGAGAAATAGGAATTTGTATTATTGAAAACAAAACTTTAAGATATACAAAATGGCTTCATTTTTCCGTATTTTCTAGGATCTGTAATCATTTTATTTTGTGAGATTTTAAGTCTAAATTTTGAAAAATATACACAATCATTTCTTTTTCTTACACACTCAAAAAAGACATTACAGCTGAAACTTTATAATATTGTGGCTAAAGCTCTAGATCATTGAAAAATTACGTATAAAAGGAAAAAAATGTGTTCGAGACGGAGAATTTTTACGAACACCATTTGGTTACGGTTCCCTGGATTACAGCGTTGAAGAATTTTGCATTCCGGTCAACGTTTTGCCTCTTATTTGTAAAATTAGCTATATTTTATTGTTTATTTTACATTTAACTACAGTTTGATAGCAGGCATTCACTATTCTAATCGTTTAACTCGTCACAGTTATCTAAAAAAATTAGAGATGTGGATATAACAATGTCATTTCTATGACAGTTTAGAATTCAGAGGTGGATACAAAGATAAAAAGATGTTCGTCATCACTATTTTATTCAATTTTTATGAAAATTGTTTATAACATTAATATAGAAGCATTTTCAAAACAACACATGAGGTAGGAATTATTTAAATTCTGTGCACTATAATTGTTTTTTCAGAACGGTTACTTCACTTAATTTGGAACATTTTATAGAAAGTATGAAATTTCCCTTTTTTATGACCTTTTCAGAATCCTTCATATCTTTTCAAAGGCGGATTAGTATTCAGAGATGGATTCAGAAAATGATAACATATTTATAAAACGTTCAGCGTCAGTCTTATATTCTTTTTTATTGAAAACGTTCCTTACAGAAATATAGCAATCATTCTAAACAGTCTTTTCAAAACAAGACTTAGCAAAACAATTTTCTTTACACGAAAAATGGAAAAATTCATATTTATACAACTAATAGTTACACTTGCTTTCATGCACATACACACAGGCAAGTATGATGTACACACAGGAAGCGTATTGGATGCTTCTGCTAACGAAAAGAAAAAAACATTCTTAAATCAGAGCTTACTTAAAGGACCTAATTTAATAGAAATCACACCAGATATGGTTTACAGGTTCAGAATGCTTCGCATTTGTTTGAGTGCCGATGTGGAAAAAGGCATTCCTTCAGCTGAGTATTGCTCCGAAAGATAGAGATTTTATGCAATTATTTTACCCATGCGACGAGAAAATACAAATTTATAGACATTGTTGCAATGTTTTCGGGATATCCTGTTTTCCTTATTTACTGAATGATTCGAGCATTCAGTTTTTAGATAATCCCGCACCAGATTTGAAAAAGAAACTACATTGGCCTTTGGCTAAAGTTATCGAAAACATTCAAGGTCGTGACAGGAAGGTCCGAACAGTTAGCCGAACAGTTAATCCTGAAGTCTTACGACTTCAGGAATTTTCGTAAGACCTATTCAATGTATTTATCCGTTGGAGATAATAACTAAAGAGATTGATTTGCGTGGAGGTATGTTGACTTCAAATGACCCTGTAAATGAGAACAAATGTGATGACCAGTCATCATCACCTGAGAAAGTCCTAGAGAACAAATTTATTTCATCTTGTCGGCTAGTTAAGGTTCCTAAGCGACTTGAGCTTTATAATCAGATAATTTATGCTTTTGATTCGTTTGCCACTGACTCAAAAATGGGGCAGGATGTTGCGTAAACATTTTAATCTTAGTTCGCGTGATCGTTTTAATTTTAGCTCTGCTAAAAAAAGGATCACGTGACATGATTTTTCATTATTTTTTTGCATCTGCTTGATGTAAAAACTCATTGAATTATTGATTTTATTTTATTATTGTAATTTATTTTTGTGATAAGGTAACTTTATGTTTTATCACTTTAATTTAAAAAGAAATAGTAAATGTTCTGGAAGTTTTTAAGATGTAGTTGCAATGTGAATACGTAATGTTTTTTGAGAAGTGTTTTCGATTAGTTTTCGTGAAAATAAATATTAAGTTTTGTTAATGGGAAAAAATTATTCCATTCTTCAAACAGACAGAAGCATAGGGTAGATGTTTAAGCATCGAGTCTTGTTTTTTAAAATAGAGTTAGAGTTGAACTTTATTTTTGCTGCAACAACGGATACCAAATTTTTAAATTAACTAACAATGAAATATTGTAACAATATCACTCAATTGTCTACTTTCCTACTGTTAAAGAAAAAATCCTATATTTTGTTCAACAATGCTACAAACAATGGTATATTATGTAAGTATTGTTGCCGTTTATGATAAAAACAAATCAATTTAATTATTCATTCAAAACTTATCTACGACTTTTGTAGCAACGTTTTGGGCGATATTGATTTAAAAGCGATTAAAGTATTATTTGATCTCTTTCTTCGAATTTTACTTTTATTTTTTAAGATGTCTAATCTTGAAAATATGAATTTCGGTCTTTCACCAGAAATGTAAGTATCATGTACCTTGTCAAATTTAAATATCAGTTGACGTTTTGCATGCAAATTGAATTCACGCATATCTTACTTTTGAATTTTACTTTTTTGAATCATATATTTCCAAAAAAAATGTGTTATTAATAATTGTTCAATTCTTTTCTTAATTTTTTACATACATGCTGTACTTACTTGATATTGACAAATAGATAATTCCTAAATCTTTAATTTTGTGGCATAGTTACAATTACATGTTCTTCATCAATTGCAAATTCATTTGTATCATGAGTTCTTTTTTTTTAAGTTACAAAATTTAAATTGTTATGCAAGTTTTTTCATACTTTCCATACGTGATAGTTTTACTTAATATAACTTTCTCAATGCTATAACAAGAAATAAAATATCCACATTTGCATTCTTTTGTGAGCAAAACTTATAATGGCAGTTTGAAATTTATGAATTTTTAACATTTACGGATACATATTGTCAAAATATTTCATATATATTATCTAAATATTTCATATATATTATCTAAATATTTCATACATATTATCTAAATATTTATTATATATTGTTTAAAAATATTTTATATATGTTTATAAAAGGTTAATATTTCTCTAATGTGGAACACTTCAATTTATAAAAGCTTAATATCTAATAAAATATCTATATTTAGTTACGTTAGATTTTATAGGATTAGAAAACAGTTCAAAGATGTCTAGAATACTGCAGGTTATATTATAAATAACATGGTCTCTTAGCACTAAAGTTAGAATTCGTGCTTTGTCGAAAAGGATTGTCAATACTTTTTTTAACACTAAAATTTATAGTCTAAATTAACCATTTATATTATAGTATATTTTTTTTCACCGTAGTATGTTCAAAATGTCTTCTAATTTTCATGCAGAAACAGTAGAAAAATAAATTGAAATTTACTTTAATCAGTTCGTTTTCTATGTTTTACACTGAAAGTTTGTTTACGTTTATCAGTGCGAGAGCAGAAGAAATTGTTTATATTCTCGAAATCTTACGCCAGATTTTTGCGCCTGACAAAAATATATTACATTTTTAAAGCGCATTGCATTTGTTTATTTTTCTATGGCATATTTAAGAGTCTTTCCTTTTATTACAATATAAAACTTCAGAAATTGTTATTCCTTGACGTTGTAAACATATCGCATGAGTTAATTGAAAAAAATCCTTCTGGCCAGTACCGGGAGGAAAAGGTAGCTTCCATATTCCATAGAATTTCAAACAGCTATATCTCAGCTGATTTAGGAACTTTTCAATACAAAAAAGTATAAAACTACCTATTGCAGTCGTTCGGAGGAAAGCAATTCCGGAAAATTTCGATATATTTTCACTGATCATGACGCCCAGACCCCAAAACCACCCTCCGTTCAAATGTTGATTTATATATATATATATATCCATATATATATATCTGACATATGTCATACGATAACGCTCGTATTTATAAATTAATTTTGATGAAACTAATTGTGTGTATTAAGCTCACCAATGTTTCGTCCGAGTTCGTTGGCCAGCTTGGTCTGACGCTTAAAAATCTGACGCTAAAATTATATAAGTAAATTTTACGTTTTTCTATGTTAACAATAAAAATATTTATTGTAAAAAGAATTTGAAATATATCTTTTCCGTTTTTTGTGAAGTATGATCATGGCGTACATAATGTAAGATTGAATCAATTTGCCTGAAAAGGATGAACCTGAATTAACACTAAAAGGCTGTTTCAAAAACATAATTTCACTAATAAAATATGGAAGAAATATATACAAAGACCAGTTAAATGTGAGACCTGTGAGACCTGTGAGAATTTGGCCAGTATTGTTAGCTAAACCAAAGAGATCTGTACAAAGTTGCTTAAAACCGGCAACCTTTACAGTATTTCCGCGGTTTTCAACGAAATCGACCCGTTTTTAACACTTTCCAACCAAGTTGAAAAGTGTTTATGACTTCGGTTTGCCTGCCGTATGGCCGTCTGCCGTCTGCCGTCTGTCCGTGCTCTAACTCCCGTAAATATGCTCGAATTGCCCTACAATTTTTATATGTTATTGTCATTATCTATAGCATGTTCCCTATTTCAACTGAAGTGTGTAACACTTATAGTTTTTCTACAGGGGCACTCAAAACAATTCCGTTACATTACGGTCTATGGGGAAAAATCATTTGCGGTTTATTTTAATGATGTTACACAATGTCAAACACATTGTAATTGATATATATCACTAAGGTGTATTACAAGAAGCTTAATATGGAATAGGGTGTGCATAGCACTTAAGTTACTTTACAGGGACAGTCAAAAAAATTCTGTTACATTACGTCTATGGAGAAAAATCGTTTGCGGTTTAATTAAATTATGTTTCACTATTTTAAACGCATTGAAATTTATATATATATCACTAAGGTGCATTACAAGAGACTTACTACAGAATATTGTGTGCATAGCAGTCACATTGATTTACAGGGACACAAAAAAAATTCTCTACTGTCTGTTATCAATAATTCCTTCAAGTGTGTTTTAAGTTGCTGAACGCGATTTTAAATTTAACTCACTTTTTGTCTATTACTTGGTGTGTATAAATTCTGTAGATCGTATACAGGGCAGCACAAAAGTTCGCGAACACATTTCCGTTTATTGACTGAAACTCCAGAAGGAGAATTTTAAACTGTGCTACGCGCTTCCTAACTAAACTAAAATTTAGCATCCTATGTAGTATATATACAAATCTATAGATCATATACAGGGCTGAATAAAAGTATTCGAATATTTTTCCGAATATTGTATATGTTGGAAATATATGTTGGAAATTCCTGAAATTACGT
The DNA here is from genome assembly GCA_963931845.1 of Maratus michaelseni. Lineage (NCBI taxonomy): Eukaryota > Metazoa > Arthropoda > Arachnida > Araneae > Salticidae > Maratus > Maratus michaelseni. The sequence continues at coordinate 412,486,385 of OZ007587.1, forward strand.
CTTTAAATATGTTATGCGTTTTCCAAGTTGTTTACTAAAATGTTATCCTTCAGCTTATTGAGCGGTAATGCTTTGTAAAATTATTTTGGAAGCGTTGGAAAGTGTTACATAATCTATGCTTGACGCATGATTTTTCGTTCTTGTTATATATTACGTCCGCCATGGTATGAAGTCCTGTAGGAAAGTCTATTGTTATGGAATTTGATTAATTGTTGAATATGTTAACAAAGTAAATTTATGCTCCAACAATTAGAACAGACATAAGTTTTCAACACACCTATAGTTAAACAATGCTATCAGACATTTAGAAACAATAAATACTCATTATTACAAAGACCATTGTTTAATTATTGTTAAAATAAATTATCTTATATATTTGTTCATTCAAATCGGATCTACTAAATGTGTATCATTGATTTGAGCGATATTTATTTAAAACGTTGTAAAGCGCTTTATTTGAGATTTTATTATTGAAATCTTGTGTTTTATATCTTAATTTTTTATTAAAACTCTAACAGTTTTTATTTTACCTTTTAAAAATGTCTTATTTTAATGACGCTAATCTGGGATTTCCACCAGAATTGTAAGTACCATGTAACTTGTCAGGAACATTTTTGATGGTTTGTGTTAATAGTTATCCTGGAATCTAATAAATTAAAAGTATATTTTACACCTAAATTATATATTAAGACACAGTTAATTGTACTTTATAAATACAGCTTCAAAAACTTATGTCAAAGACCTTTACTTAGGATGAATCTAATTAATTCCGTCTAAAATAATATTTTATTAATTATTCTTATATACATATATTATGGTTGTATCTATATGAATTTAGACGCAATCAAAAGAAACCTCAAAGAATATAATATACTCTTGGCTTTCGAAATATTTAAATATTTACTACTTAAAATAAGAAAAACTATTCTTATTTAATGACTTAAAATTTTTGCATAATACTATTTGATTCAACTGTTTGTAGACATTTAAAACACATACTAAATTTGCGATTTATTAATGGTGATATAGGTAGAAAAATTAATGGATTTAGAGATAGAAAAGCCTACTCATGAAATAATTGCTAAGGATAATTTAAGAATGTAAATGTAAAATTAGTAAATTAAACCACAATGAAACAATATTTTAAGTTATTGCATTTATAAATAAAATTACCTTAAATTATATATTTTATTTCGCAAATTTTTAAAGATACTTGCAAAAATTAAGGTCGGCATTACGAAACCAAATTTTGTATACACTTGAACAATGTTATAGATACGTAAACGGTAATTTCGAAGTTGAAATAGTTAGTCTACCACTGTAAAAATATAGAAGGGATTTTTAAAAATATACATTTTTAAAAATAACGCAACAAGAACTGTAAATATTATAAGCATTAAGATATTTAAATGCAAGTTTTTAAGGCAATATAAATACGCAGTACTTTAGAACTACTATTTAAATATTTCATTTATTTTCAGACTTACTTCTGATACACCATACAATAGTCCATCATATTATTTGCCTTATGATCATCACAATCAAGTTGAAAATTCTTTTGGCCTTACATATGAGCAGAGTTATCAAACTGAAAATTCTTTTGGCACTACATATGAGCAGAGTCATCAACCTGAAAATTCTTTTGGCACTACCTATGAGCAGAGTTCTCAACCTGAAAATTATTTTCGATATTTTGAAGATGGGTGAGTATATTTAAACAATTACTTTGTCTTCTCATATTCAGAGTAATAATTTTAAACATGTGTATTCAACTGAAATACAGTAGTAGTAAAGCAGTTAAAAATATTTTATATATATATTTTAATACAATAATTTTTAATTTCAAATGTTCACACTTAAATAATTTGAATGGAAATGAATCTAATAGTAATGCAAATCCATGTGTTACATATAATAAGCAGGTGACAGTAATAACTCATATAATACCATTTTCTGAAATAAATATTCACAAAGGCATTCCTTTCTTTAAAATTTGGAACTTCTTATCATTTTTGAAAAAAATTCAGAGAAATTTTGTAAAACAGTCTAATTTAATATGAACCATATCGTTTTTCGATTATTTTAAAAAAATAGTTTTCTGTAATTAATTAAATATATTACAATGTTTCTTATTATATATAAGCAACGTTATTTATTACTTATACACTGATTACATCATTTATATAGAAGAAATTTGTTTTTAAAATACGATATTTAAGGTTTAGATTATATTTCTTTTATTAGATTTTCTTTCATAACAGATTACAAAGAGTAAAGTAAAAGTGATCGTATTTACAAATTTACAATTGTGGTTTTCTTAGTTTAAAAATATGTTGATGAATGAAGAAAAAATGCAATGAAATAAAATCATAATGTTTTAGACTAGAAGAATAAATGGAACATTTTATAATTTAGAGGTTTAGAGGTTTCGGAATTTTTACTTATACTCATTAATGTTATTAGTTTTTGCTTTATTTTTCGTTGCTATGCATTGCATATAACGCTTTACGTACTGTGGTTTTTATCTAGCATTGTTGAAATTACATTGTTTCACTACAAACGTTTTTTTTTTGTGCAATCTAGCATTCCTTTATTTTTATACCACAATCTTTCTTGTTGCTTACCTGGTGTGTCAGTATTCTAGTATTTTATTGTATTCTCAGAAATGTTTCATTGCATTTTGTGCTTTTTACCGGTTTTAGGTATTAATTGTCTAATATGTCATTGGAAAATCTGACAATATGCTTTAATTATATAACGGCTTCATTCATAACTGTGTTTTAAAAACATTCTGCACATACTTTTAAAAATGTTATACAGTCTATAAAAAGAACAATCAATTGCAAATGCATCATTTTATCAAACCACCTTATTCCTCAGAAAGCGAGGTGATGTGTCATCCAGAATAGTCAGATGTATTCCCTAGGAAAAGTTGTGTTACAAAAGCGAATCAATTAATTAAAAAAATAAATGGTATATAGGGTTCTTATAAACTTGCAATCTCCAATTTTAGAAATTTATCATCGTGGAGATCAGCTGAATAGCGAGGTGTTAATTTGGAAAGCGTAGGTTAATTAGGTTTTGAAATCTGCTACCCCTTTAAGAAAAATCAGTTCCGCATTCTTGACCGCAGCTGGAAAGTAAATTATCAAGCTGCGGAAATTGTGTTTTTTGTTGTTGTTGCTGGAAGTCCTCACTGGTGGAGTTTTGAAATTAAAAGAGACTTAAATTTTAAAAAAAATAATTGATATATTCGGTTTCCATGATGCGAATTTTTCGAAATTTGGTTTTTGAAAACTGCGATATTTTTCTACCATATTATACCGAATTTCGCATGCGTCGTGCAATTTTTTCGATCTTTTTGAAATGGGGGTAGGAAAAGGCGATGATTGCGGTTTGTGACTTCGAGGATTTTTTCGTTACTGCCTGGATCTGTCTGGTAAACTAACCATGTTAGCCTCGCAACGAGGTTCGATTCTAAGCAGGAATTAAATTATTTCTTTGTTTCGGTATAAAATCACTTTTTGTGCTTTTCGAGACTTTCTTAATTAATAACTTTCTTAATTAAGAGTCGACTTCTTCGAAACTGTAATTCCAGAAGGCCGGATATTTCCGATTTTTTTGACACCATAATGGTTTGGCTCGCAGTGTTTATCCGTGTATAAACACACACACATTTCCGAACATTAATAACACTGATTTGTGGTTCTCACTGAAATTCTATCAAAACATATGCGATATCTTAACAATATCATTTAACGAAAACTCGATAAAAATAATTTACAAATGGAAAAATATACATTTTGTATACAATGTTCTTAATATTTTTTATTACAGCTAACTGAACAAACTCACAATATACACCAACGCAATTTATGAAAAGTCATATATTCAGAAATTAATTGTATTTACATATTGTTTTCAATCATTCCAATATAGCCATTCACATCCACATGAATAAAATTAAAAGTGGAAATCTTTTAAACTGAGATTAACTCAGAAAAGGAAATAAATAATATATAAAATAATGATACCAAATTTCATATATGGTCAAAAGTTAAAGAAAAGAAAAAAATAAATTATTAATTAGGTTACGTATTTATAAAATATTAGGATTTTGAAAGTGTCGGTGGTAATAAGTAATGTATAATTTTATTTCAATGCAAATTATGTGAATTTTTTTCTGTGGTTTAGATATGAATCAATTGAAACGGAAAATCAAGGTATCTTGTATCCAGTTATGAATCAAGTTTGTGTTCCTGAAAGTCAGATATACAACGTAGTGCATGCACTTGAGAACAATGGCACTACATATTTCTATCAGGATCTTGTTGATGTTCCAGTTTACAAGTAAGTCAATTATTTTAATGCGTGCGTTGAAACTAGTACTTGAGATTTTTTTTCCAAAACCAAAAAGCTATTTTGCTTTGTTATATGTTCTGGATGTTAACGATATGTGTATTTTCGAATTAAACAGCAAGCACGATTTACATTAACTGTTTTAAGAGTAATAAAATTAGAAGTAATAATATAATTTTATTAATGGTAAAATAATGTTTTATCTTATTTAAGTAAAAAGCCTATAAAAATATATTAGAGAATAATCCAAAATGAATACGTTTGAAAATATAATAAATTATATCACTTTGTAATAATATATTTCTTTTAAATGATGAAAGGTGTAAACTAAAAATATAATATAAAGAAAATAACTTATTAGTAGATTGTTGACAAGTTTCGGCTCACTCCAAGCCATTATCAAAAACAAATGAGAATATTCTACAATTGCATGGTCTATGAAGTTATTATATATGCAGTTATAATAACTTCAAAGACCGTGCAGTTATAGAATATTCTTATTTGTTTTTTATACTGGCTCGTAGGGAGTCGAAGCATGTCAACAATCTAATGAATGTTATTTTACTGTATATTGTGTTTTTATTTTACACATTTTACTATTTGAAAGAAATATGAATACATTCGTTCAAAAAGAATCTTAGAAATTAGGCATGTTTTTGCCTTATATGCTGTATTTTATGATGCAATTAGTAATAATCATTTAGTATTAAGTAACGAATTTATAACGTGTCTATTCTTTTTCTAGGTCAATAATTTCAATTTTGTGATAATATAACTTTAATAATATATCTGAAATATTAAATCGTAATAAACAGATTTAAAAAAAAGATTTATAATGAAATATGGTAATTAGATTATCATATTATTTTGTAATCTTGTTGAACATTATCATATTTTCAAATAAAATCCAACATGCTAATAAAAACTACGCCATGTAATCAAACATTAAATTTATTTTTTAGTATGTACAATGCCATTATCGACACTCCAGACTATGTTGTGGAAGAAAATTCTTCATATAGTTACGAGCCAGCAGAAAATATTCACAGTGAAAATTTGGAGCCGTATGTTGAGAATACTTCAGAGTATGATGATCAGTCAAGGTAATAAAATCTTTAAATATTTTTATGTTCATGTTTCTAAACCTCGTAATAAGATGTTTTCATTGGAATGTTCATAATAAGATGTAGCTATCGACATCCATTGTGTTACAAACAAAAAAAAAAGTTCTAATTGCACAAACATAAGAAAATCGCATCACACCTTGCGGAAGATGTCGCAGAATGCTCTTTAATATTAAAATTGCTCACGGTTTCCAAAAATAATTTAATAATTAATTAAATAATAAATAATGTTAATTAATTAATTAATTAATTGAATTAATTAAATAATTTATTAAATTAAAAAAATAATTTAATGATAAATATATAAAATTGAATGCACAGAAACTACAGACATAACTACTAGGTTTTAAATTGTTGTTATTTTTTTATGATCAAGGGGCCATCGTGCTCATATTCAAAAGAAACATAACTTCGGTGTACCATAAGAAAACTTATATATTAATATTAAATTCGTATCATGGTAAATATCTTGATACTTTCCTTAGTTTAGGGGTACAGTAACAATTAATTTCAACTTATGAAATTTTTTTTAAAATCCTGATTATGGAACAACCGACAATTCCATACACATTTTAGTAGGTGTTTATTGAATCGGAATTACTAAAAATTGGCACTGCGTCAATTCATCACAGCGTCAGTTCGTTGCAGTGTCGATTCATCATGGTGTCAAATTGTCGCGGCGTTAGTTCATCGTGGTGAAAAATTTTTAATTGTGATGATAATATTTTTGGTGATAAAAGTAAACATAATTTAGTAAATTTATTTCATGATAATTTTTTTTTCTGATTTAGCGTTTTATGATAACTAGAATTTTACAGGCCAATATTCGATACAGATATATTTTAAATTATTTTTATGTATTACTTCGCTTTCTACTGCTTTAGTTTAAAAATAGCAATCATTAAAATGGGTATGAAATCTATTTATGTGATATTTGTGAAGTTCCCAATTGAGACCATGAATGTTTAACGTACTTAGAACAACTCATGTCTTATGTAAATTAGAGATAAAAGAGATATTGAATTTCATCACCGGAAAAATGGCAAAAAGGGCAAAGAATAATACAAGAAAAATTACAAAAAAAAATTAATTGGTATACCCGTACTGAAAGTAGGCGTGGGGCAAATGAGCTCTCCCTAACTTATTAAAAATAAAGAATAAAAGAATACGGACAGAATGTAACCCAAACTGCTGGATGTGATTTTGATTCAACTGTTTATTGCATGCCTAAATGTCATTGTATGGCAGTTTTGTTTTAATTTTTGTTTTACATTTATTTCACTACTAAAGTATCCCTAAATTGTATTATAACTTTATCATTTTCTTTCACTAAATCTGCTTAACGTAATTAGTGACTGTTTTCAATTTCCTACGTCATGTTATTATTTAATGTCGTTACCTTAGAAATCTGAATGAGTTAAGAAATTCAAGCGTGTAGCGAGGACTTTTTTTCGGGGTGTGTGTGGGGGGGGGTATATTTTCTACTACAATCTATTTCTTTTAGATAAAAGTATATTAATAAATACATTCCGAATAATTTTAGGGAGTGTTTGCCTCAACCCTTTTTTTTCCAGCCTTGTTTCGTCATGGAACTGATAAAAGCGGGTGATACTTTTGAAAATATTACTGATTTTTTTCTCCCCCAAATTAACTGTTTTCGGTGTTGATAGGTACTTAAAAATTTTACATAAAATATATCTTTTAAAATATAATTTAAATGTATAATTGCCATTCTAGCGCGTAAATAAAATCATTCAAAAAGGCAGTTTTCTTATTTTATTCCGTCTCTTTATAATATTTAAATTTGATGTTCTTCTAATTATATGCATTATGTTAAAAACTATTAACTATATTTTGCAAGATTGGATCACTGTTAAATTAAATATAAATATTGAGCACTACAAGTAATGCTAAAGAAAAAAAAAACTGCGTAGAATTTCGTGTTTTGAGATGTCATGAATATGATTTGAATTTTTTAACTAATGCTTCTCTGCCTGATTTGAATTCTATTTAAAGGAATTATGTATATTTATTTATATATTATGAAATTAATATTTAAAAGAAGCATGTATTTTAACAGGCTTATTGTCATCACTATTTCCGATTAGTGATCATCGGCTTATTTAATCTCAGAAATTCTGAAACAAATGAGTGGGAGATTACTATTTTGAAATAGTAGTGGTCATCCATGGCGTAGTACGACGATATAATACACAATATTTTAAAAAGTTTCAAAATGAATTTTGAATTTTAACGTATTTTGAAAATACATGTATTATTTATACATTATATTTTTTAAAGGTATTTTGTAGTTTAGGTTTTTTTTTTATTTTGCACTGTAAGTCGTTTTTGTTAATGGTTGATAATGGTTTTAATTTGATAATGGTTTTAATTTTCATTTGTTGTATTTTGTCCAACTATAATACCATGAATATTACAACAAAAGAGTAAACTACCTTACAGGTTGATCATATTTAAGGCTAAATTAAGGCTAAGATTATTATCAATAGCCAATACATATAAGCTCACAGTTACAAATATTTATGATAAATTGAAAACCGACCTAATTCTTAAGGATATAGTTTTACGTATTAAACATGATTCACACAATTAGAAGAACATAAAATATAAAAATTACAAAAAAGACGATTACAAAAAAATGCCTTATTAGCAAAAATGTTTATATAACTGAGAAACTTAGATTGATAAATACTTTTTATTGTTAATTTATAAAATATGTTTGCTATTTGTTGAGACCAATTGAAATGGGCATTTGAGTTTGAATTTCTAATTTCATGAATGTATACAGCATTTTCGATAGAGAGGAGGGGGAGGGAGTGGGAAAAGTACCTACTTTAAATCACGAAAAAAATCCAGTCATTGGACTATGTTTTATCTCAAATAAAAAATGTATTTGCGCGAGACTATTAAAAACAATAATGAAAGTTTAAAATAATAATTAAATGATCACGTGTTGAAAGCAGGAAATAAAGAAAATTACGTCATAAAAATTGTATTTACACATGGATATTAAAAATAAAAAAGATGAATTGAATGAAAAATAATTATAACCAGTTAAATGAAAAAGCATTATAACCTGATTACAGAAGATAGTCGCCGTCCGTGATATCATCATCATCATCATCTTTTTAAAACAGGATACATTATCAGGTTTTAAGAGGCTGTGAAATCAGAAAGGGGGTTGGTGAGAGTAGCTAGCAGGGAGCAAAGCCCCCTAGTAATTTAAAAAAGCAATAAGTTTCTCTAATTCATTACACTTTCATGTTCTAAACTCGGAACTTCCCAACAATTACATATAAAAAAAAATGTTCTCTACATTTCATATTTCTGCACTAAAGCAATAAAAAGAGAAATATATATAAATATAAATATATAAAAATATACCTGCATCTAAAAGCGGACTGTAAAATGGTAGTTGTTATAATTTGCTATAGCTAAAAAAAAAATCATCATCACTTTCTAAAGCATTTTCTCAGTAAAAAAAAAAAAAAAAAAAAAAAAAAAAAAAAATCAGAAACGTTTACGTAAGTATCGGAGACATCTGATGCACGATACTAAAGTAAAGGTTTCTGATTACAGCAAAAAAATGTTTCAGCTAAAACACGGAACCTTTCCGATTCGTAATGAAATTTTAAGATGAATTCTTCCGCGATGTGCACGACGAACTGAGGCGACATCCTAAAAATTCTGCTGTATTGACAGAGGGGCCATTATTACTTTTAATTGTTGAAAAGGCGTTGTTTTATCTATTATTTTATATTGTAATTTTTACACTCATTTTTACACTCATGATTTCACTTACATCTTTATATTAATATTTCAATAGATGAATACAAAATCTCAATTGTTCAATAATATATCAATGATCCAAGTCGTAAAACTAATGTTGCTTCGCAAAGTTAAAAATGCATACAATTTCTTAAAAGTTATTTATCGTTTTCATAAATTAATGTTTAAACAAATTTACTTTTGTATTGCAACACACAAAAAAAATAGTTTTAAAAACAAATTGATACTACGCTATTTTTTAATACTTTCCAACACAGTTTAAAAGTAATTATTAATTGGGTTTGTTGGTCCGTCCATGCTCTAACTCGCGTACATATATTCGGATTACCATATAATAGATATAGTAATTGATTTCTTATTGTAGTTTACTATGTCATGTTCGGAATTAAGAATAAAGTATGCATCATTTATAATTTGTTTAAATGAACAATCAACCTGATTTTATTACATTATGGTCTAGTGGAAAAAATCATTTACGGTACATTTTATTGGTATTATACTATTTGAAACATATTAAAATATATATTCATTCCTTACGTGCACTACATGATGTTTGCTATAGAATAGGGAGTGCATAGCATTTATCGTTTATTTACAAGGACGCACAAAAGAATTCTGTTACAATACTCTCTATGAACAACAATTGCATGAAGTGAAATTCCAACTGTGGTTAGTGTTTTTAAATTTAACTAATTGTTTTAATATTACTTTTTGTTCATAAATTATATTGCTCATGTTTATGGCTGCACAAAAGAATTCCGGGACAATATTACCTACTGGGAAAATTGGTTGAAGTTTATATTAATGATTCTATACCATTTCAAATATATTGAGAGTGATATTCATCTTTGAAGTGCACTACAAGATGCTTACTGTAGAATATGGTGAACATAACGTTTATTGAAGCTTCTTATTTAGATATTTCGTTTCATTCTAATGAAAAATTTCTTAATAATTATCTGTTAATGTTGGAAAGTGATTCATAATCTATTCCTAATGCTTGGTTTTTCTTTGTTATTAATAAAACTTCCTGTTTATGTATTCATGTTTTTCACAGTTTTGAAAACACCTCATTCGTTTCGTTTTAGTAATAAAGGAAGAATTTAGCAAGTCAAGAAATATTTAATTCGAAAATATAAGTTTATTTACAATTTTATGAACAAAATTATTATTTGATAACAAACATGCACTAGTTTCCTGAAAAGTAGGTAATTTTACATTATTTATTTTGACCACTGATGTCTGTTTTGTTTGACAACTGTATTTTAACTGTTCTTTTCATATTACAGAGCTGTCGAATGTTTACCAACAGTAACCAGTGAGTCTCCATCAATGTACATGGATAATTTGTATTCTCCTGAATTTGAATTGAGTACTCCGAGCTATAACAATTATGGGGATACTAGTTATAGCCAGTCGCAGCCCGATAATGCGGAAAACTGCCAGCTAAATGCAGATATTGAAATTAGACAAGAAAGTGTAATGCATTACACTGAAGTTTGCGAAAATCATGATTCAGAAGGAATCGTTACAAGAAGCGAAATAAACGCTTATCATAAACAAGTAAATTACGAATTGACAGTAGTGCGAGATGGCAGGTGTTTAGGAAAAGTCGCTAGTCAAGAATCTGTGAAGGTACATTAATATTATAGCATTTATAATTTTGTTTATAGTATAGTCCGTCCAGTAAGTGAACAGCCACTAATGAATGAACAATTAGAAATTGTTTTAATCGAATAAGGTTTGAAAAACTTCCTGCTAGTTATATGAGATACCAATTAGAATAACTGTTGTAAAATGAATCTAGTCTCCACTAGTTAATTATGATAACAGGTAATAAAGCCCGTAATTCAGTAAAAAGGTGTTATAAGTTAATTGTACAAGTGGTAAAATAAAAAAAAAAACATAGTATGAAACTTAAATGATTTTAATTTCTGACTATTCATTCACTGGAAAATTTTGTGGTCATTCACTGGTAAGAATTGTTCATTTACTTGGTTTTTGTATAGATCTTTATTAAGTGGGGATATCACTTTGAGCAGCCGGAAAACGACAATAATTAAACTATTGCATAAAACTCTGTGGCTTTAAAACCAATGAATGAAAAACAACACTTTTTTCTATAATTTCCCACATTCTTGTAGTTTGAAAAAAACATTGAAATAGTATATATGTCAAAATACTAATTCATTAAATGATAACGACAAAAATGACTTTTTGAAAACAGAAATACTAAAAGATGCATTTTGCGCGCAATATTAAAAAAATTCTACTGCTGACCCACACTTAATATTTCATTTATTTTTACTTTATATACTACTATATTTTTCACTGAACCTAAATTTAAAAGTCTATTGAAATTAATTAGCAAAATTAATGGCTTTTATAATACTTTTCACAAAATTTACCAAAAATGTTAGATTTCATTTTTCAATACAAAATTGTCTATGTCAAAAATCAGACTAAATTTAGGTCCATCATAAAAGTACACATGAAAAGTAATGGTACGCTAAATTTCAAGGTTCTGTGATTATTGCTTTTTAGGATTTCGTTCATCTCACGAAACCCTATTACTCCCGCTCCGTTGTCTGTCCCTCACAGAACCATTCTCAGAAACTATGTAACTTACAGAGTTGAAACTTCGTTTATAAATCAGTATATCAGCTGTGAAGAGCTGAAAATATTAAAATTTGAAAAATTCGCATTATTTTAATAAAAACAAAATTCTAATAGCCTTTTTCTATTAAATTTTAACATTTTTCGTTATAGCAGATGCCAAAAATTTAAAATCCACAATGAAATTTTTTCTACAATAATTAATTTTCTATTGAACGATTTCCACGTGAAAAAGGAAAATGAAATAAAAAGTTTCACCAATTGAAAAAAAATATTAATATGAAATAAAAATGATTGACGTCATTGTGGTAATAAAACGGAAATTTTCAAAGATTTCTCAATAATACAAGGAGTATGAGTATGTGTATGTACACAAAACAGATTAATATCACGTCATTAGAGAATTAAAAAGAAAATTAATCTGACATCATATCGGAAGTGTAACGGATTTCTCAAATGTTTGAGACTAATACAAAGAGCGTTTCAATATGAGTAATAGAGATTAGTAAATATATGAGTTTGAGGAACGTATTGAATCATGATAAAAACCCGATTATGGAAATATTTGCATATTTTAAAATTTTTAAGGTGTACAACATGTTTAATTCTCAAATTATTATTATTTTTAAATATTGCATTTAGTCCACATGACAGATATTATTATGACAGAGTATAATAGCGGTATTTGCCCGCTATCGGCTGGCTTAGATATTCGAAAAAAAGAAAACATAGACAGGTAAATTTTTATTTTATAAAAAACTGACCTTTTTTTTTCTTTTTTTTTGTTGTTGCTAAATGAAATTTATTTGGATTTTTTGAAGAAAGAATAAAGTGTTTTGAAAGGATTATTAAACGAAACCCTTTATGCGATCTTAGATCACACTTACCCACTCGTTTAATGATGGTGCTTGAAGTGCCAAAAATACAGTTTTGTGAAAAGTGCTTCAAAGGTAACAATATAGCATGACAGGAAACGGCTTTTTACAAGATATCTTTAACTATAACTTCTGTTCTAATTCGAATTGAATCATGATAAAAACCCGATTATGGAAATATTCGCATATTTTAACATTTTGAAGGTGTACAACATGTTTAATTCCCAAATTATTATTATTTTTAAATATTGCATTTAGTCCACATGACAGATATTATTATGATAATAATAGCGGGCTTCGCCCGCATTTGGTTGGTTTAGATGTTCGAAAAAACAAAAAATATACCGGTAAATTTTTATTTTATAAAAAACATGACCTTTTTTTTGTTTATAAGTGAAATTTATTTGGATTTATTAAAGAAGGGATAAAGTGTTTTGAAAGGAATATTAAACGAAACCCTTTGTGTGATCTTCGACCACACTTACCCACTTGTTTAACGATGGTGCGTGAAGTGCCAAAAATACAGGGCTTCAAAGGTAACAATATAGCATGACAGGAAACGGCTTTTTACAAGATATCTTTAACTATAACTTCTGTTCTAATTCCAATTGAATCATGATAAAAACCCGATTATGGAAATATTCGCATATTTTAACATTTTGAAGGTGTACAACATGTTTAATTCCCAAATTATTATTATTTTTAAATATTGCATTTAGTCCACATGACAGATATTATTATGATAATAATAGCGGGCTTCGCCCGCATTTGGTTGGTTTAGATGTTCGAAAAAACAAAAAATATACCGGTAAATTTTTATTTTATAAAAAACATGACCTTTTTTTTGTTTATAAGTGAAATTTATTTGGATTTATTAAAGAAGGGATAAAGTGTTTTGAAAGGAATATTAAACGAAACCCTTTGTGTGATCTTCGACCACACTTACCCACTTGTTTAACGATGGTGCGTGAAGTGCCAAAAATACAGGGCTTCAAAGGTAACAATATAGCATGACAGGAAACGGCTTTTTACAAGATATCTTTAACTATAACTTCTGTTCTAATTCCAATTGAATCATGATAAAAACCCGATTATGGAAATATTCGCATATTCTAACATTTTGAAGGTGTACAACATTTTTAATTCCCAAATTATTATTATTTTTAAATATTGCATTTAGTCCACATGACAGATATTATCATGATAATAATAGCGGGCTTCGCCCGCATTTGGTTGGTTTAGATATTCGAAAAAACAAAAAATATACCGGTAAATTTTTATTTTATAAAAAACATGACCTTTTTTTGTTTATAAGTGAAATTTATTTGGATTTATTAAAGAAGGGATAAAGTGTTTTGAAAGGAATATTAAACGAAACCCTTTGTGTGATCTTCGACCACACTTACCCACTTGTTTAATGATGGTGCGTGAAGTGCCAAAAATACAGGGCTTCAAAGGTAACAATATAGCATGACAGGAAACGGTTTTTTACAAGATATCTTTAACTATAACTTCTGTTCTAATTCCAATTGAATCATGATAAAAACCCGATTATGGAAATATTCGCATATTTTAACATTTTGAAGGTGTACAACATGTTTAATTCCCAAATTATTATTATTTTTAAATATTGCATTTAGTACACATGACAGATATTATTATGATAATAATAGCGGGCTTCGCCCGCATTTGGTTGGTTTAGATATTCGAAAAAACAAAAAAATATACCGGTAAATTTTTATTTTATAAAAAACATGACCTTTTTTTGTTTATAAGTGAAATTTATTTGGATTTATTAAAGAAGGGATAAAGTGTTTTGAAAGGAATATTAAACGAAACCCTTTGTGTGATCTTCGACCACACTTACCCACTCTTTTAATGATGGTGCGTGAAGTGCCAAAAATACAGGGCTTCAAAGGTAACAATATAGCATGACAGGAAACGGCTTTTTACAAGATATCTTTAACTATAACTTCTGTTCTAATTCCAATTGAATCATGATAAAAACCCGATTATGGAAATATTCGCATATTTTAACATTTTGAAGGTGTACAACATGTTTAATTCCCAAATTATTATTATTTTTAAATATTGCATTTAGTCCACATGGCAGATATTATTATGATAATAATAGCGGGCTTCGCCCGCATTTGGTTGGTTTAGATATTCGAAAAAACAAAAAATATACCGGTAAATTTTTATTTTATAAAAAACATGACCTTTTTTTTTTGTTTATAAGTGAAATTTATTTGGATTTATTAAAGAAGGGATAAAGTGTTTTGAAAGGAATATTAAACGAAACCCTTTGTGTGATCTTCGACCACACTTACCCACTTGTTTAATGATGGTGCGTGAAGTGCCAAAAATATAGGGCTTCAAAGATAACAATATAGCATGACAGGAAACGGCTTTTTACAAGATATCTTTAACTATAACTTCTGTTCTAATTCCAATTGAATCATGATAAAAACCCGATTATGGAAATATTCGCATATTTTAACATTTTGAAGGTGTACAACATGTTTAATTCCCAAATTATTATTATTTTTAAATATTGCATTTAGTCCACATGGCAGATATTATTATGATAATAATAGCGGGCTTCGCCCGCATTTGGTTGGTTTAGATATTCGAAAAAACAAAAAATATACCGGTAAATTTTTATTTTATAAAAACATGACCTTTTTTTTTTGTTTATAAGTGAAATTTATTTGGATTTATTAAAGAAGGGATAAAGTGTTTTGAAAGGAATATTAAACGAAACCCTTTGTGTGATCTTCGACCACACTTACCCACTTGTTTAATGATGGTGCGTAAAGTGCCAAAAATACAGGGCTTCAAAGGTAACAATATAGCATGACAGGAAACGGCTTTTTACAAGATATCTTTAACTATAACTTCTGTTCTAATTCGAATTGAATCATGATAAAAACCCGATTATGGAAATATTCGCATATTTTAACATTTTGAAGGTGTACAACATGTTTAATTCCCAAATTATTATTATTTTTAAATATTGCATTTAGTCCACATGACAGATATTATTATGATAATAATAGCGGGCTTCGCCCGCATTTGGTTGGTTTAGATATTCGAAAAAACAAAAAAATATACCGGTAAATTTTTATTTTATAAAAAACATGACCTTTTTTTTGTTTATATGTGAAATTTATTTGGATTTATTAAAGAAGGGATAAAGTGTTTTGAAAGGAATATTAAACGAAACCCTTTGTGTGATCTTCGAACACACTTACCCACTTGTTTAATGATGGTGCGTGAAGTGCCAAAAATACAGGGCTTCAAAGGTAACAATATAGCATGACAGGAAATGGATTTTTACAAGATATATTTAGCTATAACTTCTGCTCTAATTAGAATTTTTGTAAAATATTTTTGCAGTGAATTTGTAACATTTAATGGTATCCATGTTATTTTTTAATAAAATCGAATTTTTTAAACCTTCAACGTGATCTCCCCATTTAAGACACCCATAACATCCCAATCTAATGAAATATAAACTTCTTTTTATTATTTTTTAATCATTTGTATACCAACATATCAATTTACACTGCCAGAAACCAAAAGGTACTGTTTATTAAATTTTTATCAATCTTTTTTTCTTTTTAAAAGTGCTTAAGTGTTCATTTACGGATGACCCTATATAAATTCGTCTTTACTTAATGAATGCTTAGAGGTTTCGGAAGAAAGTCTGAAATATTATTAGTCGGTACATTCCATCATGGAAAAGGGTCACTGATTAAACTTATTATATTTTCGAAGATAATCTCTTCTACTTTGTTTCTCTGTGTTATTCATCTAAAAGAAAACCATACACTGCAAGAACTTGCATGAGTATATTTATAAAGTTTCATTTGTATGAGGATTTTGGAATATTATCTTTGATCTCTATCACTTTCATTTTCTAAAAACTGTGGAAAAGTATGGTCTCAAAATGGAAAGTTATTTTACGAATTTTAGAAGATGTTGTGTAAATATGTAAGATATATGCGTGCAAGTATAGAAGTTCGAAAAAGTTCTATCTAAAAAGTTATATATTTTTTTAAGTACGGCGCACGAAACTGGAAAATAATAATAAAAAAATATGTTAATTATAAACGTTTTGGATCAAAAATAAAATTTGTTTATAAAGCATTTGTTTTCTTTAACTGTATGTTTATTCCAATTTTTGAATCGTCTCAGACCCGAAGATGTTTTCATGAAACAGATCATCGATAATAACTGTCTGTGGTTAACGTTAATATTTCTTAGACAAGTGAAAGTTTCCCTTTCATTCATGATAAAAAAAAATTGTTTGTTTTTTTCTCTCTAATTTTGTATGTTTTTCTGAAATTTTATGTTCTTTCAGGCTCTCAAAATTTCGCAGGAGGCCTTTGATACAAATGGCATATCAGCAAATGTAAAGTATATGAAGGATAACTTGTACTTAACCGCTTTATCGGGGTAAGTTTCTGCTTTTTTAAAATAAGAATAGCATTAATATTTTTATTCTAATGTCTAATTTTTGACGTAGACTGATATAATTTTTAATGATATAATATTTTGATCGGCTATAACTTTAATGGAAAGATTTATTGCTTTCTAAAAATCTTTGTCCTACACTTCTCAGACAAGCATATGAACTTTAAGTTCATGTTACACAGGATAATGACAGTAAGAAAATAAATTACGTAACAATAAAAGGAATTCATTTCAGGGCATTTTTTTCTGAGCTACACTAAGTTATGCGCACTTTATAAATAGAACAAGTGCAAATAGAAATTTAAAATTCTGGAATTCTGCTTAAAGCAACTTTAAATATCCTGCTGCTATTTATGAAATTTGCAAAGTTTTAGGCATAATATGCTGACAAAAAATATGTCTATATCTGAATTCACAATGACCAAAGTTTGTGTTTTGATGAATGAAACAGTTTTTTAGAATTGAATATGCCGCCGTGAAGTCCTACATGATCTATGATCGCTTCAGTGTGAACAAATTAAGGCTAACCGATGATCTATTTTTTAGATGATAGCGACTATTTTTAATGCATTGTAAACAGTTTTGAAAATATGCAATTAGGATACACTTATTAAATTATATTAATCTGTCCGAATTAGGTAATTGTATACTCATATTTGGTCTTATATATATATATATATATATATCCTTTAAAATTAAACAAAATCTTCTAAAATGTCGAGAATATAATGTCGCTTTAGAGAAAGAGAGTCTACATACTATATACACTGTAGAAATTACTCAAAGGCAAACCGCTAAAATACTAAATTTCTTAAGTTAGACATAAGGAACCGCAAGAAATATTTTTATAAAAAGTACTGCCAATTTTTAAATTTGAAAAATTATTTTTTATTCTAATAAAATTTGGTCTACGTAAAAGGTTTATATGAAATATGTTTATATAAATCCAGTTAGTGCAAAAGTTCAAAATTTTGAAGACATTCTTTGAAGAAACCAGATGCATTGAAATATTCTTTGAATGCTATCGTATAAAATGCTTCCATATATTAATAATATTAACATTTTTTAACCTCTCCCTAAATGGGAAGAAAGTAAAAAGTTTTTTCTATCATCAAATGGTTCATGTAGGAAGTACTGTATATTTAGGGATTAAAGTGTAAATATTTGTAAAGGTATATTTCACATTAAAATTAAGCTCACAAAATTTACATTAAAATTAAAGCTCTCGCTATATAAAATTCTTCAAAGTGAAACATGCCAATTGATGTTGTATTGGAACTAAATTGAAACATGAACACAACATTTGAAACTTCTGTTTTAAAATCAAATGTAACATTTGTGTAATTATAATGTGATACTCAGATAATCTGACATTTGGAAATGAATGATACATTTTTGATAAAGTACATTTATCGATACATGAAATGAGTAAATGAAAATTATCTTCTTCTTAAAAGGAAAATAAGTTATTTTTCTGAAAATAATATCCATTAATAAAAGGAATAATTTATGTTTAAAATTCACAGAATAAACATTTCAAGTTTAAACTGAATTTCAAACAAATTGATATACTCCAGTTACCTTATTTTTCCACCCAATACCCAATACCTTATTTTTTTCAAACGCATTGCGTTAAAAGAGTAGTTAATATATATATAGTTGAATATTTTGTAACTAATTATAAAAAGTTCATATACCCATATCACGTTTATCAGAAAGTATCAGAAAAAGAGGTAATGGAATGTATCCACTCTTTAAATTGTATATATATATATATGTATATTAAACAAAACCATAATTTGCCGAACAAATTAAAAAAAAAAAATTTATTTCCCACAATGTTTAGGCCCGAGAAGGGGCAGATATTAAGATATTTCATTCAGTTGGTTTTACATTAGATGTTAAATTTCTGGTAATAAATAAGGTTAAACAAATTGAACTTTAAAAAATAAAAGAAAAATCAATCAATACATTTAATCCACCCGTAAAACTTAGATCTATCTGTTCGAATGAAATTGAAATAAATCTTTGACTGTTTTAAAGGCTGGTATTTTGCATGTACCTTGTAATTTTACATACACTAATCATAAACATGTTAAAGTTTAATCTGTAATACGATAGTTTGCAGCTTGTGAAGCTTAGAAATGAAAAAGTCAAAGATTTATTTCAATTTCATTCGAACAGATCTAAGTTTTACGGGTGGATTAAATATATTGATTGATTTTCCTTTTATTTTTTAAAGTTCAATTTGTTTAACCTTATTTATTACCAGAAATTTAACATCTAATGTAAAACCAACTGAATGAAATATCTTAATATCTGACCCTTCTCGGGCCTAAACATTGTGGGAAATAATTTTTTTTTTTTTAATTTGTTCGGCAAATTATGGTTTTGTTTAATATGCCACGTTTTTTAATAACTACTGCATTCAGACGAACTCATTTCAAAATTAATAGAGCGTACCATCATCAAGCTTTCGTTTATGCGGTATGGCATCACAATTTGTGATGTAAATTTAGCAATGGTTAATTCAAAATGTTTCACCAGTGCAGTAATGCAGGTTGTTGTAGTTTGGACAAAAACTTCCAATCTGAGGATAAAAAAATCAATAATAAAAACATGTAAAATCAGTTTTACTTAAATTTAGTTATTCAGTTTCCCAACAAGGAAGCTATGGATGCATAAGTAAATTGAGTTGAATTTTTAGAGATTATACTTAACAACAATATAGCTTCCATGCAGTAAAACATTTAAAAAACAGTTTTACTTGAGTTTGGATACCCTATTTCTTCACAGGTGGCGATATAAACGCAAGAAAAAATTATTCCATAATTTTAACCTGGGATATAGTTCCCGTATTGGAAAACGTAAAAAAATCCATTGAGTTTTAGTTAAGCAATTTCCCACCAGGAGCGCTACGTAGAGTAAAAAAACGATTGTGAAAATTTTTATCAAAATGTAAACTTTACCGAGGCAGGAACTTTTTCTGAAAACATATTTAAAAAAGGAAAACATAAATAAATTTTATTAATATTTGGTTATCTTATTTCCTCTCAAGGGGGGCTTTAAACGCAAAAGAAAGCTTTGTTGAATGTATATAACATACTTTAACTTGGGATATGATTGTCATATAAGAAAACATAAAAAAGTGATTTTAAAGTGTTAGTTATGTAATTTCTCAACGCTGGTGCTTCAAGAATAAAAATAAAACATACCATGTGAAAATTTCTAACAAAACACCAATTTCAGCCTGTCGGAAGTTTATTATGAAGTTTATTATAAAATAAATAAATAAATATTCATTTACCCTATTTTCCTCCAGGGGGCAGTTTAAACGCGAAAGAAAATTATGTTGTATCTGTACTACGCATTTTTAACTTTAGTATAGCTGTCATACAATGAAACATAAAAATTCAATTTTGCAAACAAAAAATAAACCAGCTGGTGAGATCGGGCTGTATTTGGTTAAAATCAGCTTTGTTTTCAACTCGCCAAACTTCATTTTTTTCGTAGACTTCTAAGTCTTTTGCAAATCGCAAGATTTTCTGTCCAACTTCAGAGACTTTAGGCTTCGACCGAAGCACTTCCTTAAAGGTGTGGGATTAATTGCGAGAAAGATCTATATGTAACCTGATTGGTTAAATTTTGTTTTCGAGAACGTTCTATGGACTCTGATTGGTTGAATTATGTATCTCAGCTACTATTGGGAATTTCTAGAAAATTAATTCAGATTCTGAATGCCAATTCTTTCGCCAAGCTTCGCCAACATTCTTCGAAAACTCGCCATGTTGGCGACATTATTTCATTTAGCGCCAATAATGTGTTTTGGCATTGATAATCTGAAAAGTCATTTTCCGGCCAAAAATCGTCTATGTCGCCAAATTTGGAGAAATGTTGCCAACTTTACGAATTTGTTTACTGCCAACTGTTCAGCAGCTGTTCCAACCTTCCATTGAAATGCATTGACACGTAGAGATCACAACATGACCCACTAATCGAATTTTTCCGAACATGTCGAGTCCAATGTTTTCTCGTACACCAAAACGGTAGAATACAAAATTATCGTTAAAGACATTTTTTAGATAAAATTTCCATACACACACACACACACACACACACACACACACACACATACACACACGATTTGCTCGTATTATAATATATGAATTGGTTACGCTATTTCCACCCACGGGGCACTATACATGCAAGATTGGAGCATGGGTGGCATATGAGAAAACATAAGAAAAATCGATTTTAAAGCTTTAGTTAGGCAATGTTCCACCATGGGCGCTACCAGCGTAAAAAATCCTGTGAAATTTTTTATTAAAATAAATTTTATCATGGTAGAACATTATTCATATAATTTATACAAACCCGCAAAAAATCAATTTAAAAAAAAATAGTTACCTTATTTCTCACCAGGAGACGCTATAAACACAAAAGAAAATTGTGTTGAATCTG
Source organism: Maratus michaelseni (assembly GCA_963931845.1). Classification (NCBI taxonomy): domain Eukaryota; kingdom Metazoa; phylum Arthropoda; class Arachnida; order Araneae; family Salticidae; genus Maratus; species Maratus michaelseni. The sequence goes on from OZ007587.1 coordinate 412,508,109, forward strand.
TGCCAACTACTTTAAATTTCAATATAGCTATTATACAATGAAACATAAAATAAATCAATTTTATTTAAAATTGAATATATTATTTCCTCACAGGGGCGCTATAAATAAATAAGTAAATTATGTTGAACAAGTACAACCTATTTCATAATAATCATCTACGCAATTAATTAATTAATCTCTATAATAAAACCTTAAGTCATGTGACTGTCATCAACAGTTCCGGAATGTCCGTTTCACTTTTTCATATGCCAGGCGGCCATTTTTATTAAACATTATTTTTGCGAATAAAACTTCATAAATGTGACATTTTTAGAAAAATCGTTCAAAATAAATTAATATTTGAGAGATGACTTACGTTCAATTATGTATATATTCTCCAATAACTTCAGTTGAAATTAGCTTCGCAGTTCAAATTCTCTATCCATGAAAGTAAAAAAAAAAAAAAAAAAAAAAAAAGATTCATTCGTCGTGAAGGTTTAAAATATTAAAGCATTAAACCATGGAGATAATCGTTCGTAAAGTTAGTTTTCCAGGAAAGATTTTTTGGAGCGCTGCCTGGTGTCAAAAAAAATCATTCGTACCAGTGACACAATCAAAGTTTACCATAATTATGTGCTATACAACTCAACTTCATTCTTTATCTTTTCTTGATGTAAGCTGAATGTAAACAAATACAACTCATGTAATGATATTTAATGAATCAAATTTCGAAACAAATTGTCAGTTAATTTGGTATTTATGTATTATACGTGAAAGGAAGAGAGACCACAGAAAATGATTGTTAATCACCAATCATATTTACCATTATTAATGACCAATCGCTTTCAAAACAGTAATTTAATATACATTTACAAAATACATAACATCATTAAGTACGTTTGTGTTATTTGGGCGCAAATCTCGCCAATAGAATTTTTAAAATCGCCAATACCAGCTTTTATTTTTCGCGTGTGCAAATTAGAAACGATACTTTTATTTTGAAATCTAATGTTCTGATGGAACAGCTGTCGTAGACGCACCGGGGCACTATATTAACTATAGAGTTGCAATATAGAGAGAAAAAACGGGTTGCTGTAATTAGAATTATAGGCGATAATGTTGGTGTGACATATTTACGTGATTATCAAAACTGGCTTCCAAAAGTTCAATGTTTCACCAAACCATACTCGAAAATTACGTGTTATAATATGCACTCCGATTATGTCACATTATTCAAGACGTTTTAAATGAGAATAATGATTCTTCTTGATTCTCCCGTAATCAAGTCTACAGCCAAAGTTAGCGAGAAACAAACAAACAAACAAAAAAATATTGGCAACAATATGGTTCAGTGTAAATGGTGGATATCATTATAGACTTTCACAAAATAGACTTCATTGCGCCAAATCGTATTAACTAAAATACGCCATTTGGCAATGGATCCAATTACGGAAAACTACTTAATATGTTTAAGAATCTCCTCATTAGCAAGCATATTGCAACTGATAAGCAAACGGATATGAAGCATAAATGCTTAAGTTGGTTAAGCGGTTTTTGTCAAGAAAGATGAAATACATAACAACAAAAAATATGCGAAATGCTACCATGATCGAAAAAGTTTTTGATTTGTCTATTAGAATCTTCCGGTTTGGCGAAGGATTACGGAAAAAAAATAAATTATTAATAAAAGTAACGTGTTACAGTGCTTAACATACATTTAAGGGAGACCAAACTGGTCGCCAGTGGCGGCTAGTTAATGTATAATAAGACGTCAAATTTCTCCCCAGTGAAATCTCTTATAAACTGTTTGACAGAAAATTTTCTCCTGTATGTAACTGATATTCATCCTTATTAATCAGTATTATATTTCAATTTTTTGTTATAAATATGACATTATATACACCTGTTTCCTGTATTTATTCATACTGATGTTCCTTGTATTATTAACAAATGTATTACTGCTGCTGAACTAAGAAATGCTTTTTTTGTTACAAATATGGCGATATATTCGCCTGCTTTCTGCTTGAATTATAACCAAATATTAGAAAATGTCCGTTTATTTAGAGTACTAGCCGCCACTGGCGACCAGTTTGGTCTCCCTTAAATGTATGTTAAACATTGCAACACGTTACATTTATTCATAATTTAATTTTCCCTTAATCCTTCGCCAAATCGGAAGATTCTAATAGACAAATCATGAACTTTTGCGATCATGGTAGCATTTCGCATATTTTTTGGGCACAAATGTCACATACGCACGTTGGCGCGATCCCCCCCCCCTCCCCCGCCAATTTGGCGAAAACTTTGTTATGGAAATTGTTGTTTATTTACTTTTATTTTTTATTTTAATTCTATAAATTATTTTTGATATGTATATCAATATTTATTTACAACAAACTATCATTTATTTATTTTTATTCTTTTTTTTAATTATGAGTATTTTTGTTAGCCGGGAGCAGATGATAATTCGCCAAATATCGTTCCCATCACCGTCATTCATACTACAATTAATTTAATTTTAAATTATAAACCTGACACTCATTTCATTTAAAATACTTAACTTTAATCTAAAATGCTTATATTACATAAATTTAAAATACTTCACACTTTTCATTTAAAAGAGAAAATAAATAAATAAATAAGAAATAATATCATAAATCAAAACATTTGATTTCAAAATCAAAGTATCATTTCTAATTTGTACACGCGATAAATAAAAGCTGTATTAGCGATTTTAAAAATGCTAAAAATCTGATTCATTAAATATTATTACATGAGTTCAATTTACGTCAAGAAAAGGTCCGAAAGTTGAGTTGTATAGCACATAATTATGGTAAACTTTGATTGTCTCACTGGTGCGAATTATTTTTTTGACGCGAGGCAGCGGTCCAAAAATTCATTCGCGGAGAACTTGCTTTGCGAATGATTACCTCCATGATTTATTATTTTAAATGTTCACGACGAATCAATCTTTTTTTTGTTTACTTTTATGAATAGAGAATTTGAACTGCGAATCTTTCGACTGAAGTTATTGCAGAATATATACATAATTGAACGCAAGTCATCTCTCAAATATTAATTTATTTTGGTACTTTTCGGTTAGCCGGGCGCCAGTGAAATTTATATATCTATGTATACATATATATACATATATATATACATACACACATTTATATATGCATGTATATATATATACATATATATATACATACATATATGTGTGTATGTATACATATATATGTATATATAGATATATAAATTTCACTGGCGCCCGGCTAACCGAAAAGTACCTTTATTTTGAACGATCTTTCTTAAAATGTAACTTTTATGCAGTTTATTCGAAAAAATAATTTTGAATAAAAATGGCCGCTTGGCATATGAAAAAGCGATGCGGCATCCCGGAACTGTTGAGGACAGTCACATGACTTACAGTTTTATTATAGAGATGACGTCGTGTTGATCCCCCCTTTTTTTTAAACTTAAAAAAAATAATTCAATTTTATTTTGAACGTGGAAATCTTTCAATTGAAAATTAGTTGCTTTGGGACAAATTATTATTACGGTTTTTGAATTATTGGCAACAATAAAGAAACATAGTTAAATTTTATAGGAAAATGTCGATTGATTCCCAATAAAAATTATGAAATTTTGAATTATTAAGAAAAATATTTGAATAACGTAAATAAAACATAGCCTATGTTAATTCCTGGATTATAATCCACCTATATTCAATGACATTTAATCATCCGTTTTGATCCTGACGTCAGCCAAACAATTTCACTATTTCAAATGTCAAATTTTATTAGAATTAGCCAGAGTAAATATTTTGTGGCAACGCGTACAAAAAGTGGGAAAAACTCTAGTAAATTAACTTGTTCAATGGGATTTGCTGTGTTAAATTAACATTAAGATGTGACACTGGAAATAAATAAGTATTGCGCTGCCGCGCAATACTTAATTTCTGAAAATAAAATCTTATAATAAACATACAAATATTCTTTTAAACTCCTTGAATGTATCATATCGAAGTAGATGATACGTATTCAACGTTAATCTACTTAGTTCAAACTGGAATAAAAGCAGTTACATAATAAAACATTAAATAATTTATTTCGCCATGTATTTGAAAAGAAAAATCTAGTTTCTTTGCTTTGTTCAATTACCAAACAGTTCTGTTTTTTCTTTAAATAAAAACACGTTTTGGCCAAATTTATGAGGAATAGTGTAAATAATATAAATGTTTCTGCAAAATTTGAACACGTAATGCTATTTTCAATACATTACTTGTATCTGAAAGTGATACGTCATTCTATGAGATATGTTGGATAAATAATGCTCATAAAATTATTATTTATTTAAAAATAATTTCTACTGCGCATAATTTAAAATTGTTAGGATTGAGGAGCGAATTTTAAAGATAGAAATTATTCCTCCATATTTAGTTATTTTTAAAGTGAAAAATCTCTCAAGTTAAAACAAGCTCTTTATCTTAGTATTTATTTAAATCCTATCAAATAATAAGGGGTGAATTTATTAGTATTAATTGTAATGCACATAAAAGAAATGCACAACTTTCATTAAAATATAAAACAGTCATTTTTTATATTTGTTATGCAAAAAAAAGTACCCTATGTTTCACTGATTGATATATAATTTAAAAAAAGAGTTTAAATTTATTTATTATTTATTATAAATTTATTTATTATGAATTTTAAAGATAGAAATTATTCCCCCATAATCAGTTATTTTAAAACTGAAAAGTCTTTCAAGTTAAAAGAAGCTCTTAGTATTTATTTAAATCCTATCAAATAATAAGGGGTAAATTTACTAGTAAAAATTGTAAAAGACATAAAATAAATGCACAACTTTCATTAAAATATGAAACAGACATTTTTTTATATTTCTTATGCAAAAAACGTGCATTATGTTTCACTGATTGATATATAATTCAAAAAAGTTTAAAATAAGGATGTTATTTCCCTTTAATAAATATCTTTTAAATCACGTAATAAGAAGTTTTGTAATATTTGACGCGTTTCTTCTGCTTTTTCAACATCCAAAAAGGGATGAGCGTACTATTCAGAAAGGGTTATATTCACTTCTAAGAATATAAATGTTCATAACGTATGTCAACATAAATGATTTATTAGCACTTGGAAATATATTTATCTTCATTAATTAGAAATATAAAAAATAATTGTAATTAAATTTGCAATTTTATGATTCTTTTATATTTGCTAAAGGATACCGGCTTTTAAATGTTCATATAGGTTAACAACTTGTTTATTATTTATAAAATATGATAAACTATCAGCGTAAAACATAAGCTTAAATTGAAAATTGTATTTATTAAATTAAGTTTGAATGTTTGAAAAAATAAATTTTTATTTGTTCTAGGAAATTACGAAAAAAAGAAACCATTCCAGTCGTTGATAAAATGCCTGTAATTGAAGAAGTTGAAGAGGAGTCTCCTGTAATAGAGTACTCTAATGAAAACAAAACAGGTGTGTCTGGAAATATATTTTCTAAACAGGCAAACAAATTGTGTAGACGAGAAACCGTTCACGTAGTTGAAAACCTTAATGATAAAGATCACGTGGTGGAAACGGATAGTGGAACCGTAACAAAGGTAAAGGACTTTGAGAAACTTTATAGAAAAGAGAATTTTGAAGAAAGACCAGCAGTTAAAGAAGATGATATAACCTTTAAAATTCCGGGAAAAAATGAAAATATTGATAATGGTCATTTAAGATTTGACCAAATTGAAGAATCAAAGACCGATTCATATAAAAATTGCAATGTCTTTCATGAAAATAACGGAAATATTGATAAAAGGTATCTTTCCAAAGAATATGTATTTCTAAAAAAAATTATTAACACTGCAAAAGCAAACAATGCAAATTTGCGTAATCAAACTGGATCTATGTATGTTGGAAAGACTATGATGGATGAAGAGAAAATTTCTTCAGAAAAATGTGGAAAAATAAAAATGAAACGTAATACCTTAAAGACAGGGGAAATAAAATCTCCTTTAGAGACTAATGCTATAGAAGATACTACGATAATTCCTTTGAGAGAAGAATTACATCCACTTCAGTTTCCAGAAAATGCAATCGCCGTTGATAATGAAAATCAATCTTCTAAAGTTCCTAGCCAGGTAACAGTAATTTTCACAACTTTTTAAAAATTTCCATATACCTATTCTAAATTTTTTTCTTGATTATTTTAGTACTGTAAAACAATACACAATTAAGAAATATGTTTTTCCATTTATTCTTATTATTTCTAATTCAAAGGCTTGTTGAAAAATTATCAATTAACAGACACTTTAATGTCACTGAAATATAATAATTTTCAAACTTTAAGCTAAATTTTAGAAAATATATGCTAAATTTTAGAAAATATAATTTTCAAATTTCTCTAAAACCGAATAAATATATTTATCCTAATAAACATATTAAAATTGTAAAGGGCGGAGTATCAAAATTAAAGAAATGAAGGTTTCGACCATTTTTTTCGAATTTCAATTCTAAGTGTAATTTCTCCTTAGGAGCCTACATTATTCATGCGAAGAGACGAGTATGCTATTATTAAACCTACGTGAACCTTCATTCCGAATTTCTCGATTGCATGTTAGTAATTTGACATAATGTTTTGCATAGGATACGTGATACAGTGCTAACATGATACGCTTGTTATTTTTCAATTTTGTCTGTATTTTTTTATATGAGAACATTTTCAATTTTGTACCTGTTTTCGAATATAAAAGTATCCTCATATAAAGAATCTGCATTCAAAATCGAAAATGTAACATAACAGACATGATTGAGATGGTCTCATCTGACATAGGCAAAATAAAAATCATTTAGAAATATTGTAACGGAATCGTGACATCTGAAGAGAACTCTACCATAGATTTAACATTAGCTTGCGAGTTTTGTGGTGGGCTCTTAAGATCATTGTTTTATGATAAGAAAAACGCATTAATGTGTTAAAAATACTTATTTTGAAATTAAAATGTTTTTAGTTTTTTCTTAAAGATACCGTTTTTAGTCTTAATTCTTTTCTTCGTGTAAATCATTTTATGCTTGGCTGAAGTCTTTATTTTTCTGCTACCTAAATAGATTTGTGTAGACATGGTTCTTGCTTAAAAATTTTATAACATATGGAAGTAAATACATATAAAATTCAATAAAATAGGTGTTCATGTTACAGAATTTAAAATATAATTTGTTTTTGTAAAGTATAGGACTGTGACAAACAGACTGTGACACCAAACACTTTGCGCATAGATGCTTTCGCGTTTAATAACAGAAATGACTTACACATCTTCTAAACCTTACGTAACCACATACAGATTATAACAGAATTGATTGTCAGAAATCTAACGTAATACATGCCAAGGCAAAAAAAAATTGTTTTGGAAACCAGGGACACAACCCATTTATTAAACAAGTAATAAACGGTGCCTCATACCAAGCTGAATTCACATTTTCGTTCATAGTTTTAACAATAACGAAAATATTTGAGCGATATCTTCAACAAAACTACCTGCTATGAAACATGAAAAAAACGTGTGAAATAATAGAATCGGCAATTCTCCATGTCCAAGTAATAGTGAGATAGACGCTTCATAACTCGCAAAGCAACGGACAATGTATATGATGTCCGTGTTCGAATAAGAGTGAAATTCCAGCAATTTCCTTGATGTCACGTTTAGTTATTGTTAGTTATATTGTTTAGTAAGTCAAAGTTATTGTGTTGAAGGTTTCTTTAAAATATGTTCATTATTGTTACAGCTATGAAGAAAAATGTTGATTGGGCTAGGACTGAGTATTATTGATTTAATTAGTGGATTGCGACCTGGTTTCTGCCACAAAATTTAATTGTCTTGACATGTATTATCAATCCCGCCATCAAATCAGTTGCACCCTGTTTATATATATATTTTTTCAGTTTGAAGCTGTCACAACCTAAAAATGTTAAACTTTTTAAGATTTACCTGTTTTTTTAAACTTTTAAAACTCAACTTTTTATTTTAAAAAATATTCTTTAATGAAAACGTTGATTTGATCTCTTATTGTGAATTATGACTTCGAAATTTTAAGGTAATTGTTCATTTTGGTCTAAATACTTAAATACCTCCAATCTTTAATAATTTTTTCCAACTAAAATACGATTGAAAGCATTAGACAAAATACAATTTTTTTTAATATTTGTATAGTATTAACTTAAATCGATCTTGTTTCCCTAGTTTTTACTAATATTAATATGTATGCCTTTTCTATACGTAATTTCCTTTTATCTTGTTCTTGCAGAAGCCCAAGAAGAAAAGATTTAAATATTTCCGAAAGTTTCTTGGAGGTCTTCTGTGCTGTTGTATGAAGGATCCTACTTAAGGATATTGTGATTTAATCCATAGGCATAATGAGCATCCAACAGTGTAATAAGCTAAAAAAATGGCCATCTTCTACTTGATATCTAATCACACCAAACTGTTAAAATCACATCTTGTATTAACCACATTTCTTGTACAAATTAATCTAAACCATTTTTGTCAATAGTAAATACAATAGTAAAAAAACAATAGACCCAAAATAAATAAAACAATAGCACCAAACGTATTTGTTCTTTATTGCTTTGTTTGTATACATTTTAATTATAATACTTTTCTGTATAATAGTTCTTCTTCATTCTAATTTTAGTTTTGATAAGTATATGAGCATGAATTTGGTATTATATACAAAAAATAAATATTTAAAGCAAGTACAGGGAAGCACTGTTGAATTTCTTTTTTAAACATTAATGTGGTCTGCAGCAAACAAAATATCCAAAATATTATATTTTTGATTTTTTAATCTTATATTTATTCTACAGGTTTTAGAATAAAATGACGCAAACAATGTATAAATGCAACGCTCAAAATATATAACCATTTACATATTCTGCCGTCTGGTTTTGTAAAGTGTTCTTAATGCATTAGATCTCTGTATTTCAATTTTTTTTAATTCAGTAATATTTATATATACATATCTGAATTTTTACGAAATACATAGTTACGTGATTTCGTATAATTACTGTTAGATATAGTATATGGATTAACTTGTTTTCTTAATTTTTTTCAGGAATTGTTTTAAATATAATCCTCGTAATAAAAGTATTCATATTTTTTTTTTCTTTGAAAAATACTTTTTTTTTCTTTAAAAAATATTTTTCAATATATATATTTTTAAAGTTTAGCGTAAAAAATATTTTTTTCAGGAATTTAAAAATAATTAAAATATATATATTTTGTACACCCTAAAATATTTTCTTTAAAAAGTCTTAAAAAACCCATTATTCTGCCAAAAGATATATCAATTTATAGTTAAGGATAAAAGTGACAATGTTAATTTTGAAGAACTAAATAGAAAATTTATTTAAAAAATTTCTATTTGAGATAGAATATGGATAAATATACATTGAAAAAACTTATAAATATTATTTAGAACTAGAAAAAAATTGTGTCCCGGATAAATATAGTATTTTGGAAACAGAACTTCGGAAATTTCCAAATGGAATTTGGAATTTGGAAATATAAGTCTCAGAATCAATGATGTTGGCTGTTATTTTAAAAAATTATGTTGTGATTTTCCCCAACGTTCTACAACACAAAAATCATAGGAACAAAATATTTTCATTGTTACAGTATTTAATTTTTATTAAATCATTGCATGACATTTATATTGTCATTTAATAATTCTACGTGCATGTAAATAATTAATTATTTAAGAATTTAGTTTTAAATGAACTTGTTATTCATTGATATACATTGAAAATATTATCATTGTTTAGAAAAATACTGTTGGGAGATCTCAGACATTTTGGCGTTGGACAAATAGGCAGCTGAATATAACACTGTTCTCAAATCAAATTTCGCTATTTTTTGACACATTTACAAAGTAATTGTTATTCCTAAATGTATATATATATATATATATATATATATATATATATATATATGGACAGAAAATTTAATTCATACATTAAGGAAAATTTTGGATATAAAAGTTAAGGATTTTTCAATAAATAATATCAAGTTTTAAGTTTTAAGTCAATTTCAAAGGCAAGATAATCCAAAAATGAGACACATGTGGGAGCAACGGAGTATAACTCTTGATATAACACATTTAACGAAAAATTAAAATCATAATTCTATTCTAAATTACGCCAATGGTTATCCTATCAGTTTTCATAGTTTACACAAAAATATCTCCGTGTTTGTATCAAAGAGTTTCGCGTTGTTGAGGGGGGGGGGGATATTTTTTTGTAATAAAATTAAAGCCAGGACCAGCCTTACCTATTGAGCAAGGTTATATTCATCTTTTGCAAAATCACAGACATTTATACATAATTGATTACTAGTAATTACAATATATGATACACAAGAATATAAAATGTTAAGTTAACTTAAAGAAATTGAGCAGTGAGGATTACAGTATTAGGAGTAAAGCATATGGATTGATATTAGTTGATATATTGGTTTCACTTACTTTAATTTATTATTAGGAATCTTTCAAAAATAAAGTTGAGCTGCTCTATAAAAATTATGTAGAAATAATAATATGAAATATTGAATGTGTATAGGTGAAAAATACCACATAAAAACTTTTTCGTTACTAAATGGATCAAATATATTTAAAACTTGTTTACAATAGTCAATAAAAACTATATTATGTAAAATGTTGCTATTTTATTATTTTAAATATTGCAATTAACCATCATTTCTCATTCTTCAAGATTAAGAATTTCAATTCTGCGCAATTCGAAAATAAGCAATTATCAAAGTTTTTTTCTCATTATTAAGGCTCAAAGCATTTTGAAATAACACCGCAGTTTGATCAGGTATGCAAAGAAATAAATTTCTTCAGAATTGGATGCATCATTTTAATTTATCCGAAAGTAAAAAACTCAGATATTCCTAAATATGATTTCAAAACTCTTCTTTCATGTGTTGCACCTTTTAAATTTATCAGGTGGATAACTTATAGAGTTCTTAATCATTTAAGATTGGAATCATTGGAATCATATAGAAATAAGATTTCTATTAAACTTTTAAGAAGTTAGGATTTTATTATCTTCGGAGTAGAAAAAATATGAATTCTGAATAAGGTTTTCATAGTTTCTCATATTTCATCTTCAATTGACTGTGTTTTATTTTCGTATTGTATTTTCTGTTTTTTTTTCTTTTTTTTTATACATGTGATTTAATATATAATAATATCTAATTAAATATATAATTAATATATAATTACCCAGCTGAAAATTAAATACAGTTTTTTTACAGAAGCGAAGTGTTTTTGAAGTTTTTCTACAGTCAACTGTAGATTTTCTGCAGTGAAATCTTGACTGCAAAAATTCTTCAGTTATTTTGTAGTTAATGTGAAGTAATTTTGCAGTGATTTATTTCAAAAATACTCTGAGCAATTATCTGCAAAAATACTGTAGTTTATGTGAAATCATTTTACAACCATCAATTAAAAAAATAATGAGTTTTTACATTTGTAGTAAAACTGCAGTAAATTTGAAGTATTTTAACAGTTATTAATTCAGAAGTATATTTTCTGATGTATCTGCAGTATAACTGTAGTTACTGTGAAGTAATTTTACAGAACTTACTTTATGTTCTGTATGCGTGTCTGCTCGTGTTATATTTTCTGTAGATTGTATTGGGTAGTAACATTCAAAAACATTTATTCTTTTAAATTACGTTTATTTTTTTAAATTTGTTTTTCTTTGGAGCAAATAGAGGAAATATATTATTGGAATTCCTCTTTATAAGTATTAAAACATAATATAATTACAAAGAAATTCCGTTTCAGAAAAAAAAATATTTCCCGTGTCTAATTACTAGTCATAATTAAGAGACGGCAATGTTTTATTAAGACATGTAATCTTCAGTGGAACACAATCGTATCATAAATAAAAGCAAAGGCTTTAGTTTTTGGATAAATACATTATCATTGTTTCTAAAATAAACTCGTTTGTTCTCTAAATCGCAATTCTTACTTCAAAGTAAGCTATAATATAAATAAAACACATTCTCAACAATATCTGTTATGCATTTTGTTTCGAGTACGTCTGAAATAATTATGAAAGAAAACACACAAAAATAAATATTTTTTCAGCGTACGTACTCAGCGCTGTTAGACTATAGCATTGAGTAATAACAATTTCGTAATAACAGAGGTAGAACATACGCGTAGTGATCACACGTTTGCTATAATTGAGTTTTACTAACCCCTGATTGTAATTTTCGTCTAATATGATCTAAAAATTCTGTGATTTAGTAGAGCTATGAAAACCATTCGGAAATAGTGGAACTCAAAGGTAGGAACCATATGAACCTTGCACATAGTTTCTAACTCTATAATTTATCTACTAATTATTTTCTAATATAAATATTAGAACAATTGATATTTTTTTCATATGATCAAACACGTTTAACATTAATATGCACAAAGTTCAATAAATTGTCGGAAATAAAAAGTTTTACTTTGTTAATTTTGTTTTTTTATATGCATTCCAAGCATTTACTAGTTTCGTGGAATGTATCGGGTGTTTCACTGAGTAATTATTACACAAGGTTCACACGTTTCTTGAATTTGAGTATAATGTGATTTATTATACTGTGGAATTTCCAACCTAAAATATGTAATAGAACTAAAAACGAAATACGATAAAATACCGTTTAAATAAACTGATATTACTTCGATATATCCTGTAAAAGACTGGAATGAACTATCCAACTAATACAAAAGTTATATTTAAAAGGATTATTTTTATTTTTTTCCAGAAGTGCGGTTTTTCGTTGAATGGATTACCATAGGTGTGAGTTTCCTTTGTTCAAATTATGAACAACCTGCAATTTTGTTACCTGAAGCCCCCCTACATGCTAACCATGTTGAAAAAACAGATTTAAAACCTTACAACCATCACAAATCTCTAGTAAAACGTACATGTAAATTTTCACTATTTTTGCAGCAAAGTGTGAAAACATATGCCGTGTGCGCCACAAATTCGTTAAAAATTAAAAAATATATTAAAAAAGAAAAATTAATGCTAAAAAATTGTGGTTTGAGATAGTTCGTATTTTTTAATAACATAAAAAATTGTGGTTAATCCGTCAGCACACGTCCTGGGATAAAATCTACCCCAGCTCACAACTATTACTTAAAAATGTGCGAAAACCGTTCGTGATCATTCTGAGCTTTACAGTACCTTTCAAGCTGAAAGATATCAAGATGTGGCCAAACAGAATTTACCTCCGGTTGTGAGATTTTTCATTCTTTTGTTATAAAAATGTCACGTGGGAGGAAATTTACCCCACGCGCGTTATAACGTAACCCATAATGATAGGAAAACGTTAATGTAAATGTTTATGTAAAAAATATAGTGTGCAAATAATAATATAATTTTTCTTTTAAACGTTAACAACTCTTGCACATACAGTTTCTATATATCAGTTTTATAATTTTTTGTATTTTTATGGCTGAATTTGGATTGTAAAAGCTTTGTATATAAAGATATGCAGAAAAAAATCTTAGTGCTAGATTTTATGTTTTTTTTTTTTTTTTTTTTTTTTGCTTTCAATGTAAAAGAACCTCTTATTTTAAGTTAAATTATATTCTTTATTGATTTACAGTTTATTTCAAAATATAAATTTTTGTTGATAATCAAACCGGGGGGAAATTGACACAAGAAAACCCATTGGGGTAAAATTTATCCCGCGTGTGTAGTGACTTTAATGGAAAAGGGCGCGTGTGCTGACGGGTTAAAAAAAACTACCGATGGACGGCGCTGTCTTCAATAATATGAAGCAGATTTATAGAAATCAGGCAGTCGAAATAACACCTCGATGCTCATACATTATTTATTGTATGCCAGCAGTATTCTATCATTACCAGATCAAGCGTTTTTTGTAAAGAACATTTACAAGAACGGGGATCAGCAATCGTCGCATTCCGAAAATTAAGAACGACAAAGGGACTCAAGACGAGAAAATGTCCCCTTTTCATGTGCTTGGGATACTGCAGCTTGTCACAAGAAAAGAGTCTTTTACCATAAGCCTAATTTGCTAGACAACAGCTTAATATTATGCAGACCAGTGCCATCTATTAGTAATTTTTTGAACCAGGATACTTGTGTTTTTAAAAAATTTCCCACTAATCCATTGCAAAATGTATATGCAATTTTTTAGTACTATTTGTTCATTTAAAAAAAAATTTAAAGTTTTTACGAAATTATGGCGCACTCTGCATATAGAGGACCCTGCATCTATATGGACCTCCAGTTATTGACATCTAACCAGTAACTGACACTTCATCAGAAATCTAACTCAAATAAAAAATTTCTTGTAAAATTCTGCAAAGTAATGTCATCTAGTGATAACTTTTTTGTCTCAATTGTTATAACTTATTTTTCAGCTATTTGTTTTTCAAAAAAGGGTTTTTGTCAATTACTAAAGATATTGACCATATTTATGACATAAATTAATTTTTAGTAATAAAAAGTATGATTTTTCTGAAGTTTGTCATCAATAATTTTGTAATGTGTCTTTAATATACTTTTAAAAACAAAGAGAAGTATAAAATAGATTTAAAACTTTGTAATAGTGATTTGTAGTAGAAAACATCCTTAAAGTGCCACTTACTGGGGGTTTCACCCTATGTCCGTAATCTCTGCGTCACAGAAAAAAAAACCTACATATATATACACGGTTATACTTCTAATGTAAAATGTAAATTCCGGCCTAATCCAATCTTATTGACTTAAACTGCTATAAAACAGCAATACCTCTCATGCATTTATTAAAATAGGATTTTATACGCTATATAATAATTTAAATATATGTTTTCAGAAAAAGTGTGCATAGACTCCTATGGAAGTATTTATATAATTATTCTAAATCTTATTTATAAACTCTATACAGATTATATTTTCAAACAAATAAATAATAGTTTAAAAAAAAGCCAGGACTTAGCCAATAAGTATAAAAAAAGATTAATGATTACGGATATTTTTTTCTTCGGATGTTAAAAACAAATGAACGAGGAAATAGTTTTAAGTGTATAATTACAAAACTTTTCTCATTTCCTGAAACTAAGTGTTTGTTTAAAGAAATATCAAAAGGAAATAAAAAATAAAATAAATGTGTAGAAAAAACTAGAATCAATACTTCTTTTAAAGAAATTATCGTACTTTTTCGCAGCTATATGAAATGTTTTTTTTTTTTATGTTTGTTTTTTCTGGGTTTTTTTTTACCTGTAAAATGTATATATATTTTTAAAAATATGTATTAAATTTTCATTAAATATTTTTATATTGAGCTTTTTTTGAACAGCTATGAAATATGTTGTGAACAGCAGTGATTTGATTAATAAATTTTAATAATAAATAAGTAATTTCTGAAAAAATGATACTTAATCTAATGGATTGTTTTATTATTATTATTATGATTTATTACACAGATTTTACCAGTTTCTCTCGAAGTCATACTGTATAGCTTACCAACATATTGTAATTTAACGGCAGTTGTGCAACTTTTATGAAAGTTTCTGTGTAGACGGGTGAAAAATACGAAAAACACAGACAAGCAAGCACCCATACTATATTTGTATAGCAATGAAATTGTTAATGGGACTACCACTAAAACGAGGCGTTTCCAACACACACTCAATAAGAGAAAAAATGTGTTTAAATGTTATGTTTGGGCATTCATCAAATTCATACTAAAGAATTGTATAAACTCCTTTGTTGAAAGTCGTTTAAAAAAACAAAAATCCACCGTAAGGTATAAAACTGAGCTGCGCCATCAGGAGCCTGTCAGGCACGTTAACCGCCGTACTCAAGTTCTGAAGAACATTCAGTGAGCACGATCAGGATTGCCGCCATCTGCTGACCACTCCCATTCTTCCAAGTACTAAGTAGTACTACAAGTAGTAGTTGACTACAAATGTCGTTGCGGTTAGCGGAAGGTGCCTATCCTCTAACGTCACCACAACTCTACACTAGGAGAGTACAGGGGAGTCCCTAAACAGATTTGGAGCCGGAAAACAAAAGAGGAAACATGCTTTAGGCTGTATGCCGATCTTCCCCATCGACTCTTGCTTTACCGAAGTTTTCGATCATCGAGCACCTATGAAGTTTACGACTCCACCGTAAGATATAGCTTATTAGTTTATTAATTTTCAAGTGTTACGCGTATATAAATTCAATATCATTCGCTACTGTCTTTTAAAAACTTCCTCAAGATAACCGATAAAAATAACTTCACATACGCTAATTTGGGAGACAGTGTAGCATTTTATTACAGGGATGAAACTGAAATTATTTTTGTTTTAAACTGATATATGTAATCGTGTGTCGTAAAACATACATTGTTAAATAAAATAAAAAATCCTGAGCTTTGGGTTTAATGAATGCAAATGTTTAAATGAACCTGTTGATTTTCACTTAAATATTTAATTAAGACATTGTTAGCTCAAACTAAAGTTTTAGAATCGCTGGGCTCTATTATGCGGCCAAGTTAAATTGGCCAATGCGTAATAGAAATGTAGATAAATTTATTTGCTAGTGTAAACGACATTCAGGATTAGCAACTGGCAGAATATATGTACTTTTTCAATAAATAATGACTTTTCATCATCATTTGTGTCTGTTAGTTTTGTTCTTTTAAAATAACATAGCGAAATTGTTAATGATAATCAGCCAACGTATCGTGGCTAGAGTATACCATAGTTCGCAGCATAAAAAAAAAGTGCAAAACAATGAGAAAAGCAAAAGAAAGTAGATAGATACAAAGTCAACCGGGAACCCTGTTCATCAAGAATATCTAAAGCGTACAAACTGTAGAAGAATATAATATAACGGAGACGACATATCAGTCTGCACCTGAAAGAAAGCTTGAAGCCGCCGGATGAATTCTTTCTTTCTTGCTCACTTCAACCACGTCAAATATGGCGGTAGATAGCAAACGCTGGGGAGTACTCCGCTGATGTATTTTACTGACGTCACTGGACTGTCGCTGAAACGCTTTAACTTCTCACGGAGCAGTTGAACTACTGTCAAATATGGCGAACATAGGAAATTTCCAAAGTAACATCTTCTGGAGCGATGGAACGCGATTCTGCAATTTAAAAGCATCGAACATTTTATTACATAATTTAAGATTTAAATATTGTATAGGTATGTTATATTCATTGTATACTTATTCAATGTGTTAATTAAGAGAATGTTAATTAACACCGGTGTATTTGAATATAAATAGTTTTCAGTAATTTTTAAAGATATGTGTACTTTTTTCTAGTTATCTATTTTCTATGTATAACAGTATGATTTGTGAGTTGCAATTCAGATTATAAAAAAAAGTCCAATTAATTAACATAAGTGCTTTGGATTCATACAGTCCCAGACAGTTCAAATATCTACAATTGCTTTGACAGTGTATGTCAATGGTAAGTATGAGACAGTTTAGATTTATTTATTGCTAGATGGTAAATTAAACCCCGCACATTAGGTCTAGCATAAGAATGAGATTTCCTAGGTTACATAAGGATAGGTTCTTCCATCCTGTATAAACCTATGGGATATAGTTTGTGCTCCATGGCATCGTTCCTATTAGCTCTGAGTGGCCCTGTAGATGAGGCGATTTTCAGGGACACATATTCCTGACTTGTGGAAGAGATTGTAAAGGGTGGGCTATGCTGTAGTGTCCCTATCAACGAGGTATTCTGAAAAAAAGCTTTTAAGGAAAGAGGTCTAGAAAAAGTATGACTTGAAAAAAAAATCTGTAATCATTTTAATTTATTGTACCAGAAGCGTCCTCTTGTTTTGGATGCGATTTGGATTACTCTCCATATTCTGGTGCTTTGTCCTTGATCATTCACTCAACAAATGATGATTTCCAAAGGTTTTTTTAAGTTATTTTATTGTTCCTGCCATATAATTTGACGTGTTCTGAAGTGTTCATCTATTCCAGTCTATAGACTGGAGAGTTTTAATTGTAATTAATACGCTTATTTTTATTATCTTATAATTAAATGTTCAGCAAATTTAATGATACATAACGTTTAATCTCGCCTAAGGGTTATAGTAATAAAAGTGTGTGTAATCGTTGGAATTGTTCCTAAGTGTTCGCGCAGTATGAGCTTTTTGTTTATTTGAAATGTTTTCTTAATTTATTTTCTTGTATATATTTGTTTCTGTTAGGTAAATAACTTTTGTTAAGTTGAAATTAACTAACTATTTTTTTTAATCATGAGTCCGAGTTTGTTTTAACGATAGGGTGCGTTCTGTTTGAGATATTATAACTATGTTTACTTTATTTTGGGATTTTTAATTAGTTATTTACCTATCACCTTTTAGCTGGACTGCTTCAAAAACAACACATTGTAATGTTCGTTTTAAGGTTATACCTTCCACATTGTTATGAGTAATTAGTATGGTTACTCTCAGTCTAGCCAGTTAATTTTTTGACCACGATATTTATGTTTCTTATACCAATCCCTAGATATTCGTCAATGATAATACGTATAATACGTTCAGAAAGTCTAGGAATATACCGCATTAACCTAAGTTTTAATTATTATTCTATTATTTAATCCCTATTATTATTTAGATTGTTGGGTGGTTATAAGACAGGTAACCGCTTTTTGTTTAATAGGTCTATCTTTCCCAAAATATGATAATCGACTACGTGGCGGAATGAGCTGTAATTTTGGATTGGTGTATTTGAATCTTGCAGAAATCGATTTCTGCTTTATCGCTATCTATCCAAAATTTTTGCAAAAACTATTTTAATTATATATAAATTTTCACCGTTGTTTTCACCGTTTAAAGCAAAATCTTGTTAAAATGTCTTCTTTATCCTTAAAGTTATGAACGATAATTTGCGATTAGTTTCTAGAGAGACAGTCTTTACTTTGACTGAATAAAATCATTGATATCCTTGTTTCCTATACAGAAATAGTTTTTCTTCACACTTATTATTATCGATTATCATTATAATGGTTATTTCATTTATTTAGAAACATCCTGAATATATTGTTAAAAAGAACTTCACACAACTGTCAAAGACAACAATCAATGTCAAAGAAAAAAATAGTGTTTTAGAAAATAAATTACATTTATCTTCCAATATCCGAGGATCTGTAATAAAAAAGTTCCTCACTAAAATCACAGTTTTGATTTCAAGATAAATAAGTGGGCTTTTAAACACTTTGAGTTCTAAATATAAACGCGATATGCCAGTTGTCAGACAATCAAGCTCATGATTGGAGGATGCTAGGATTGAAGAAAGCCACATATCGTCGTTTACGATAATGGTATCTGACGCAGCCTAAATCCCGCGTAGATGAAAAGTGCTTGGGCCGTCAATTGACAATCTTCGGAGTATCTAACCAGACATGGGTACCATTGTCTCGCCCAGGATTTAAATTACGGGCCATCATAAGAGTCCAACCTCTTACGAGTATCTGGAAACCGTATTTCTCTAACACGACAATAACAAGAACACTAATCTTATATTCAACTATAAGTGATATTGCAAGTATCTATGTAATTAAAATGGACATATTAAAAAAATATATGTTTTTAAAGACATGGAATTTTTAAATTTTATTATTTTTTGTGATCCTGTAGTTCATCTTTATAACACAAAAATCTATATTTACTGACGAATTGATGCCTTTAATAATTTATATCATAACTGAACTACGTATTTACTTTGGTATGGATATCGCTTATGTCAGACTATAGCATAATCTATATTATAATAGTCCAAGTTATATGACTTTCATTAACAGTTACGGGCTGATCGCTTTGCTTTTCATATGCGAGGCAGCCATTTTTACTCAAAATAATATTTTCGAAAGAAATTTCATAAAAGTTACATATTTACAAAAATAATTGAAAATAAATTAATGTTTGAGAGACGAGTTACTTTCAAATATGTATTTATTCTGAAATAACTTCTGTTGAAATTAAGTTGACAGCCCAAAATCTCATCGCATTAAACTAAACAAACTGTACACAAGAGATTTGTTCATAGGGAGAGGTGAAAATATTAAACCATGAAGGTAATAACTCGCAAAGCACGTTCGCCGGCGATGAACATTTGTAGCCCTTTCTGGTGGGCGATACTGATAAAAAATGGTTTAAAGGGAATGTGACTATCATAAATTAAGTGGCTTCCAAAAATGATATGTTTTTCAAAATTATACTTGCTAAATATGTCAATTAGTATGCATCCCGATTCTGGCACACTATCCATGACTATTAGATGAGAACAATGATAGAATTTCTAATATAATGTAACCGATTCCAAAGCCAAGTTTAGCGCGAATTAAAAAAAATATTAGTAACAATATGATTTATGTACATGTAGATATCGTTAAATGTTTTCACAAAAAACATTGCATTCCACCAAATTGTATTAGCTAAAATACGCTAATTGGCAGTGGACACAATTACGGAAGATGAAACAGCTTGAACAGGTTTAAAAAATATGTACATTAGGAAACGTATTTCATTCAACTTATCAGGAAACGGGCAGGAATCATAAATACCTAATTGGGTTAAACGGGTACTGTTGAAAAATTAAACACATAACTAAAAAAAATATACGAAATAGAACAATGATACCAATGACATCGTGATTTCTCTATCAGAATCTTCCGATAAAGGAAGTAAACTAAATTTTGAACAACAGTAACATTTTTCAATGCTTTGAGGGAGACCAAACTGGTCGCCAGAGGTGGCTAATTTATAAATAAATATATAATTTGTCACACATGTTTTTGTCATACTCCAGAAATATTTATATTAGTCATTATTAACAAAAATAAAAATACAGGGTGTTTCAAAAATGACCGGTATATTTGAAAAATCAATAAAAACTAAACGGCCAGCCGTAGAAATACACCGTTTGTTGTAATATGCTTGGGACAACAGTAAATTTTCAGTCAGACAAACTTTCGAAATTAGTTAAAATTTTCAACAACAGATGGCGCTGCAGTCTGGAAAAATCTAAACCACGATATTTTCCACATATCCACCATGCGCAGCAATAATATGGCGTAGTCTCAGAACGAAATTACCAGAAGCCTTTGTAAACGTGTCAGGCGGGATGGCTTCACCTTCAGAAGAGATGTACCTTTTCAGTTGTTCAATTGTTTCTGGATTGTGGCGGTATACCTGGTCTTTCAAGTGTCCCCACAGAAAGAAGTCACAGGTTTACAAAGGTTTCTGGTAATTTCGTTCTCAGACTATGCCATATTATTGCTGCGCATGGTGAATATGTGGTAAATATCGTGGTTTAGACTTTTCCAGACTGCAGCGCCATCTTTTGTTGAAAATTGTAACTAATTTCAAAAGTTTGTCTGCCTGAAAATTTACTGTTGTTCCAAGCATATTGCGACAAACGGTGTATTTCTATCGCTGCCCGTTTAGTTTTTATTGATTTTTCAAATATATCGGTCATTTTTGAAACACCCTGTATATAATATGAAGCAAAAATAATAATATATAAAAAATAACATGAATAACAAAAATATATATATTGAAATAATAAAAACAATATAAACTTTAACTTCCTGAATATTTTTGGTTACTGAATTTCAAAATATTAATAGACAAAATTAGAATAAATTACCAGATATTTTACATATGTTGAAAATATCTATATCAATTTTTTAAATTACCTGAAAAAATGAAAATAAAAATAGTCAAATAACTCAAACAGTTTAATTTTAACAAAATTTGCTTTGATTGATTCATTTTATAGAAATATATTTACCAAAATCATTATGAAACATCAAAGTTCATCTCGTTCTACTTTACGATTTACAAATTTTTTTTACTTTTAAGAATTTTTCAAGAATATATTTTTTCTTTCTTCCCCAGTTAGAAATGTTCTTTTCTCTTAAGATTTTTCTTTTAATTATAAACACTACACAAATTTATCTTTAAAGCAAACAATTTAGTGGCTTTTGTAAAAAATACATCCAAGAAGTAAAAAAAAAAAAAAAAAAAAAAAGAAAGAAACCTAAAAATGTGATTGATGATAATTAGATTCAAACAATTAACTTTATTAAAGTAAAGTAGTTTTGAGCGTATAATTCAAAACATTTCTGTCTTTCCTTAAACTAAAACGTTCGTTTTCAAGACTGAACAGAAATAAATAAGAATATCTAGATAAATAATCAGAAACGTTATGTAAAAAAATAGATAAAAAGAAAAAGAAACCTAAAAATGTGATTGATGATAATTAGATTAAAACATTAATTAACTTTTTTAAAGACAAGTAGTTTTGAGCGTATAATTTAAAATTTTTCTGTATTTCCTGAAACTAAAACGTTCGTTTTAAGGACTGAACAGAAATAAATAAGAATATCTAGATAAATAATCAGAAACATTACCACATTAAAAAATAAATAATAATAATAATAATAATTATAATAATAATAATAATAATTTTCTCATCTTATTCCAGAAGTTTTTTTGACATCAAGCAAACATTTTACTTGACTCTATTTACAACTACCTTTAAAAAAACGTGCTACTGATTCTGATCCCTGTTTTCGTCAATGATATACAGGCACCGGTGAACGATGACATAAACTCACATAACACCAATATGCCGTCTTTTTCTTCATCAATTTAACACCATTGAAATATTATTTTTTCAAACATCGGAACACGATACCGAAATTATATATTAAGAAAATTTGATTTTTATTCACATAGTTTTTATTTTTTCACTGAAGTCTCCAACAGTAGCAGCATACGAATTTCAATGACATATGCTGAAATACATAGACTTTTCTTCAATAACGAAATTTTTATTCACTAAACAATTACATTTTTTCAGTCTTTCAATGTTTTTAATGATCCAGCTAAAAACTTAACTAAACCTGCCGCTCTATAATCCATTAAGAACCTTCGCCTATTGTGCCCTTCCTTGTTTTCTTGACTATGGACCCTGAGGTGCTATGCAACATATGTCTCGCCCAGGTACTCAGCCTAACGCGGAATCCTAATTTTTTACTTCCCAAGCAAGTTTGGCACTCATTTTATCAACCCCGAAATAATGAAATGTTCTGCGAACCTAACTCAATCAGCATCACGGAATCGAAATAGACAGGCGTGCTGATCACTACGCTACTGGGCTTTATCATACAGTTACTTTTAGAAAATAAAACAAAAAAAGCTCATTACAAATCCGATTTGTCAAATTTTATTTCATTTTCCTGCTACTTCTATAAAATAATAGAATAAAGCTCATTATATATCCAATTAGTCAGCATTTTCATGGTATTAAATTATATATAAATGCGGTGACAGGAAACGGACTCTGTACCACAAAGCTTAGCAGATTCTTTAGTGAGGCTCTTGATGATAAACCTCAACTACCGAACAATAGAGTTTGATGAGCTAAGTAATTCTTACTGTGAGAACGAGAGCAGAAGCAGTTGAGATTCAGACTTAATCAGACGGACTCAGATATGCTGCGAAATCTCCGGCCAGCTAGACTAGCTGCGCTTGAGTAATGATTGATAGGCAGACGGCATAGCGTAAGCGAAAAATCACATCGATATCAAATCAAAACAAGAAAAGCCAACAGACGATTGGCCATGTTGTGTAAAATATTTAAACTGTAAAAACTTATGCTGCTCAATATATAATCCAAGAATAGTAAAATTTGTAATATTTCCTTAAAAATCTGCCTGGACTTATTACTACTCACTAGACACCGACCAATATCACTACATTTTTTATTTATTATTTTTTTTTTAGATATAAAATTTACAAGTAAGTGTGGCTTGTGCAACTGATAAGGAGTAAAAAAAAATGTATTTTGATCATTCACATATAATTTTGTATTTTGTATGTAATTTTATTCTACTCTTTTAATGCTTTAATTATTACTCAAATTCATAATATTTATTCAAGTTTGCATCTATGCTGTGTAATAAATTTCAATAAATTTATTTCGATTTGTAAGAATATTCGGTACTTTTTTTTAGACGGATATCAATCCCAGTTTTTTGCCAAAGCAGCAAATGTCGCAAATTGCCAAGTTCTCTTCAACAAGCGTAGGAACCCAATATCGCAACTTGTATTTTTTCTTTTTAGATTTCCTTTTTTGAGAAATATACCATTTTTGGGGCCGGAATTATAATGACATCGCTTACACGATTTCGGAATTTTCTAATGATGAGCACGCTGTATTTAACTCCTTTCAAAGTACAGGTAGTTTTATGTTGGAAGATATGTTTCAGAATAATTCACTGAAGGTATATATATATATATATATATATATATATATATATATATATATATATATATATATATATATATATATATATATATATATTATAACTTTACGGAAAAAACAAGGAGGAATAAAATAGAATATACCAATCCGATATTTTATTCGAAGTCAAAAACTAAACAAAATTCACATTGCAAAAGTTTTTTCTGACATAAAAACAAAATTGTGGAAAATATGGAAGCTAAAACAAGATTTTTTTTTCGATATAATACATCTTCTCAAAAATAATACATTTTTTATTATCTTTCTGTATGTGTACTATATTTTTATGAAATAATCGTATTGTACATACAGAGTTGCCAAGTCTTCGGCTTTTTGGACACCAGTATTTTAGTACATAAAATGTTGTTTTATGTAATCGGGACATTCTGCGGTTAAAAAGAACAACATTTTCTCTAAGATAATACTGGTTTTCAAAAAGCCGGAGACTTGACAAGTCTGTAACATATATTTTGTAAACGTATAATTATGGATATTTTTTCTCTATATAAATATTATTGTAATTTAAGTTTTTGTTTTAATATCTGTAATTGTTTATCTGATGTACCATTTTTATAGTATTATGAAATATTAGCTGACACACTCGGCGTTGCCCGATCATGAAGTAATAATAATAAATTCTATCTAAAAAAGTGTTGAATCTAGACATTTTGCTCCGGGTTGAATTTAGAGTTGGAATCATTGCCTTCAGCAGCGTACACCCTCGAATTTGTATGGTATTTTATTTTTAATGCAAGCTCTACTCAAAGGAACCTAGAGTTGAATCCCCACTGCCTTTGGTATAAACATTAAAACACACAGCAAAAGTACTATATTGGCCTGCTCGTGAGAAAATTTTTAGTGTGCCCACTGAGCGGTTAGGCATACGAGTCATTCTTTTGTTCCCTATTTTTAATGCCTGAAGACATGTTTAGAAATTGTTTCTAAGTTATTAGTTGTCTCTGTGTCTGGCTGGGAGATTTGCCAGTGCGAAATAATGCGGAGGCAACGAGATCGAATCTAGTAAATAGAATCTAGTAATTGTATGTAGAACAAAAAATTCAGTGTAATAAAACACTGCTAAACATTTGCAGCAAACTGTCTTTTTTATAGAAAACTGCTACATAACCGCAATTTAACTTTATTCGGACCATAATAAGGTCAATAATACGATTAATAATACAGTCAATATCCTTTAAAAATGGTCGAATTACGGGGCAGTTTGCTGTAGAATTTTTACAGTGTACATATTTAAAAAAATGCGGCAGAATAAACTGCTGTTGGTTTTACATTATACTAATACAGGTGCAAAAATGTACCGTTATCCTGAACTACAATCCAGATAGTAGTTCGGGAATTACTATAAGAAACTAACTTACCACTAATTTTTTATAGTAATCGTCTTCTTATGTAATAATAAATTTTTGTTATTAAATTAGCAAAATATTTCTTTTGTAAAATTAGTAGTAAACACCCTAATAGATATGTTCTTAGGAAATCCTGAAAATGGTTAAGTGGGTTACTAAAATTCAAAGACATATCTTGAATTATAAA
This sequence comes from Maratus michaelseni, assembly GCA_963931845.1. Taxonomy (NCBI): domain Eukaryota; kingdom Metazoa; phylum Arthropoda; class Arachnida; order Araneae; family Salticidae; genus Maratus; species Maratus michaelseni. The sequence continues at coordinate 412,533,994 of OZ007587.1, forward strand.
ATTTTGAATGTTAACTACGAAACGCCATTCTCTGTTAACTTTTTAATCTGATCAATACTCCTGATCACAAGATGAAATCGATATTTTATTGCAATATATTTTAAAATAAATGTTAGTTTACAAATTTTTAATGAATAATTAATCTTATACATTTTATGCCAGCATATTGACTATTAATATTTCTTAAAATTCTAAAAAATATATTTATTAATATATTTATTATGCATAGACACCAACGAATTTGTGGCACCGTGCAAATAAATACTTTTATAGGAAATTTGAAATATAATTTGAATGTTTTAGATAATTATTGAATCAATTAAATTGACTGGTAAATTATTTTGTCAAGTTTTACAAGTTGTAAAGTTTTTAGATGAATAACTTTTTTCTTAGGTCTTTTTAAACGTAACAAATTGCAATCTGAATTAACTTTTTCTCAAACTTATATCTAGTGTTCCTTTAAACCTGGGAGATAGAATGAATGAAAATTCCTAAGGAGTTTCACACTTCAGTAAATGAAAATTTCCTGAAAAGATTAATTGTTTCAAGCATGATTCTACAGTAGAACAATAGAGTTAGGAATAAGAAAAAAATACTGATTTACTTACACTTGGGTTTCGGCACATCAATCTTGATTGACTGTTTAAATATAAGTTTCCATGGTATGCTGTTTATTTACAAAGCTTATACAGATAAAATTATATTTCTAGTATCAACAATAAGATTTTATTAAATAAATGTTAAATACTAACTTCATGATGTGTTTCTAATCTTAAGAAATAATTAGTTAAATGGTGTAAATAATATAATAACAAATATTAATACAATACTTAAATAAAATTTTGCAATTTATCATGCGTGACATTAGTGTCACAGGATACAGTTCATCAATTCAAAATATAGCTTGATAAATATAAGAAGATTATATCATTCAAATAAGTAAATATCATACTTATCAAAATGTCTATTTTAAGTTTCTACTTTTTAAATCGCTGGCCTACAGTTTTTTTCCTTTAAAAGAATTTTGTTTCTGATGTGTTTGTCCATGCTAATTTCTAAAAAACGTATTACAAAAATTATCTCACGCACAGTTTGTAATGTCCTGAATGCACTAGAATTTCTAATATGATAGTTATAGATTTAGTCATAAAGACACTGACTACCAATTAAACTTCAAATAAGATTATGTAGCTTACGTGTCTAGCTACTCTTTTATGAAGCTAGTCTGTTAGTGTTTTTTGAGTTTTTGCGTGCGGTTGTATGGTACTGAATTCTAACATCTGTGCATGAATGAGCTACTTATTCTGTCATCTCTTCAAATTTCAAAAGGTATGTCTCAGTCACCGGGAATCTCACTGTTGCGGTTATTTCTTGAAATGGCATGTTAATTAAGTATCTATGGTTGTGTAGATGTTATAAAAACTGCGGTAGGATATTTAGTCCAAATTCGATCTCATGACAAATCACACTGGTTTTTCTGCATTTTCTGTTTTAATTGTACAGTTTGTCACGTGCTGACTAACCAATGAAGTTTCCATTTTGGCCATTTTGAAGGCAAAATCATAAGATAAGAGTTTTTCAGCGTGGTAAGGATATTAAGTTTTGTATTCCAAATAAAAGAATATCGGAATCCTCGACTTCCTTGACAGTGTTATTGAGGTATTTTATAGTGACATTTTATAGTGTTCCTATTGACATTTTACAGTAAACGGAAGTGACTTTTTTCTTACGATTCTGGAAACGCAAAAAGATGAAATTTTATTTACAGCCAAGTGTTTTTTGAATTTAGAAATTTTTAGAGGAAGCATTCCCTTCTCAATATTTTAGTTGTTTGAGATACTGTGGATCATTTTAGTTAAAACTGCCCGCTTCACTGTCATCCACCCTTATTATTGCTTTTAATACATGGTTGTGTTCTTATAAAAATTTCTGTCATGTCTTCTTTTCAAATGCATCCTCTGTAAGTTTACGTGACAACTACTAATGAACGTTATTGAGAAATCTATGTTAAGCTATACACAAGACTGAATGAAATGGGAGTGTATGTTTTTTCGAAACAAAAAAAAAGATTGTAATGTTCTTTTCAATTTATGACAACTATAACAAACATAAAGAATTAGTAAAATGTAAGATGCTGCTTATTTGTAAGGGGCCAAACAGACCTACAATACCAAACAGAATTACAAAATAATAAAAATTATTTGTTTGTAGGTATGTGTTGTTAGAATAGGAAAAAAAAACATGCCTTCAACGCTTGATTTTTAGTGATGATATTATTCTGAAACAAAATGTAATAATTAGCATAACAATGATTGTCGCAGACGTAATTGTTGTCAATTAATTGTGTCTAATTAGCCCTGAATGAAAACAAGACTCGTCTTTTTGTAAATCTATAGCACATTTACTGGTATAACACAAATATGATACATCATACATGAAACGTTTATTTAGCATCACGCACGTGGAAAGTGTAAAAAATTGTGGAAGAAGCATAACATAAATGCAGTTGTTTTTATTTAAATTGACGTTTGTTGTTAAAATTAAAGGAAATTAGTACGAATATGATCAAAGCTAAACACAATATGTGTTCAAAATATGTGTTATTCATAAAGAAACCTAAAATTGAAGTACACGAGGTACTTAATTTTCAAATAATTATATACTAACAGAATCGCCCGGCTCGAATATGTCAAGAAGCATTAGACCCAGTTTTGGCTCTAGTCTAATGATGGCTTCTCGAAATTGAAAATTAACTGTATACGACTAAGCAATTGAAAAATTCTTCGCAAAAATGTAAAATATAATAATCTGAAAATTTCGACTATGTTTTGATATTATAATTAAATCACTTATCTTTATTTACGAAATAACACTCTAGTAATAACAACGGGCTTTTGGCAATAAAATAATACCACAGAAACCCAACACATAAAAAATCCTGCTTTGAAATTCATTGCAGCCAACTGAAATATCACATTTTCTCATTGCTTTAAAAATATATTTAAATTGAAATTATTAATACTTTTGGATTTTTTAAACGATAAGGGAAATTACTTTTCAAAACAGGGGAATAAAATATAATATTGTATGGCTCAGGTATGAAACAGAAATTGTTTAAAAAAAACAAAGTCTCCATTTTCGGCGGAACTAGGACGTAAATATCCTTTAAGGGTGTATTCAAATCCAAACTGCTTAGTTTGAGACACATTTTTAAATTCATTTTTGCTCTAAAATGCATCCAATTGGCAGGTTCTCTTATTCAGAAACTTTATAATGTCCGTATTGTCTCGATTTTTTTTATAAAGGCAGAATATATTTAAAAAAATGCTGTCAAAGTGGACATTTTGAACCAAATTTCAGGAAGCGATAGCGTTGGAAACAAAAAAAAAATTACCGTACTAATTAAAAGATGAAAATAATTGTTTTTAAATCAATTTTTAATCAATTGAACGAAAAATAAAAACAAGGGTCCCTTATAAATCTCTTCATAAATCACGCTGCCAAGTTTCATGTTTTTATTTTTAAAAATGAGTCTGAAAATGTGTCTCTAAATTTCAAGTTGTTGAACGTTTATAAATATTTTTTTGAATACCGCCTTAAACTAAAAACATGCCGGTGTAATTCCCGGCAAGTTTTGTTGAAAAGAGAACAATATTTACTATACTGAAAAAAAAACGTTATAGGATTGCTTTTACATAAAAGTTTGTAAAATCAAAGAAAACAAGAATTTTTCTGTTCAATGTAAAATAACAAAAAGTATGATTCAAAAATAGAAAATCTGATAACTAATAGGCATTCGGATTTGTCTTCGTCTATCAGGAACCAAATATGCAAGCCTCTTCCCGCAATATATTTTAATAGGCACCACACATGTGCACACACTCAGATACACAAACATATATATTTTATTAGTATACGTACACATACTTACATACTTACATACATATACATACATATATATATATATATATATATATATATATATATAGAGAGAGAGAGAGAGAGAGAGAGAGAGAGATAAGTTTGGAAAATCCAAAAAAACACGAATTTTTCTGTTCAATGTAAAATAACAAAAAGTATGATTCAAAAATAGAAAATCTGATGACTACACTGTTAGAAATTTGCAGCAAACTGTCCAGTCATTTGACCGTTTTTATAGAAAACGGTTACATAACAGTAATTTAACTCTATTATGATATTATTATTGTCCATATTATGGTCAGAATAAAGTAAAAGTACGGTTATATAACTATGTTCTATAAAAACGGTCAAATGACTGGACAGTTTGTTGCAAATTTATATATATATATATTATATATATATATATATATATATATATATGTATGTATATTATATATAGCGTTATTGTGTGTGAAAAAGAAAATCAATACTTACGATAGCAGTTCTATTCAAAAATCGTAACAGGCGTTATTCTTTACGTGGAATTACGCTTGACTTAAAGCAAGACTCGTTTCTAAGAAATATATAGCACATGCGTAAAAAATTGAGCATTATTAAATTTTAACGAAAATAGATATTTATTTTTAGGTTGTTTCAATGTTCTAGATGTACCAAACCTTTAAATTAATGTAACGCAATTTTAAATTTAAAATATGTAAAATACGATTATTTAAAGGTACAATAAATTTTACATTTCTTTAAAAATTCTACTACCTATTATTAAGAAATTATTTGGTTATTTTATTTGCAGTTTTCCATTTCATATAGGCTTTCACATTTGTCTGCTTTCCCGTCAGAAAAAAGCTTAAAATCTTTACAAAATATACATAATGAAATACATTTATTAAACTATTTATAATGGCAAAAATTCTTTCCTTTCCATTAATGTTTCATTTGCCATTGAAGAAAATGTTATAACGGAATTGTGATGTATGATTAACTGTCGCAAGTTATTAGCCTTATCAATGAGATGTGAATAGGTTATTGATGGAAGATCAGCGGTTTATAAATTATGACAGATCTTACGTGATTGTCTATTACTGATATTTCCCATTCATAACTGACGTTTCCATTAATATTTGCCTTTCTGTTCGTCTGAAATATTTTTTTTATTGTCTCTGTCACACTGAATAATTCAAGATAATATATATTGCATACCAATTTTCGTTTTTGTAATGTTCTTTCAAAGACAGATGAAATCACGTTCCTTTCTTAAACAATGCTTTCAACAGTACTTTATAAACCTAACAGAATAATAAAAAGATAATTTGTTAATTAGAATTTTTTGTGTGTCATTATTGCACACTTTGTTTTAAAAATATCTTCTATTTACTTCAATAAAACTAAAAATATATATGAAATATGATTCAAAATTCTTGTTAACTTGCAGTTTTAGTATTGCAGGTGGTTAGGATATATATATATATATATATATATATATATATATTTCGGTATTGCGTCTGATTATGTTTTTATATGATACGTATATCGCATTTAGTCACAGCTGTGCCGTTTATTAATTAAATGAACATCAGTTTTATTTCTGAATCAGTTTATTTAACACTAGAAAGACATCACTATGCTGAGGAGACTGATTTACGCTTACTAGAAGCTTTCGTTAAATTAACCAAAATCCTTTTTCGAAAGTTTTCACGACACCCGAATGTGTGTGGTCTCAATGACAGCTAGCAGAAAAGTGACTACAAAGGACACCAGAAGTGGTTATGAGAGTACTAAGACAATACAGAACAGCTTACGTGACGTTATTATGTGGTTTACGTGTTAGGCAGATATGCCTTAAGAATAAATCTTGGGTAATTGGATACTAATTCATCACATGGTGAAATGTCTATGAGTTTATTAACTTAATACACTTAGAGTTTATACACTTAATCTGTCAAACATTCTGGGTAATTCGTCAAGAGATTCAAGCTACATTGGATTTTAATTGGGACTTGAAATAGAGTAGATTTCATAGTAAGTAACGAAAATGATACTTTTGTCGGCATTTCAGTTATAAAACTTATAATAATTACAAAGTTTAAGGAAGGACAGGACCAGGTTTTAAATTGGACAGAAATTCCAACACACAAATATTAATTTATTAAAATTTATTAAAATTTATTACGGCAAATGCCATTTATTTAGCAACTTTAAATGTAAATACTCATGATGCATATCTATCTATATATATATATTTATCTATAGATAGCTGAATACATCGATATATATAGTATGATCTTCACCGCACTAGAAAAAAGACAGGTGTTCCATAATCTAAGAATCTCAGCGTTATTTATCTTTATAAACCTCACAAAGCAATATATTGTCGAGATCGAAAGAAGCATTGATAAAGACAAAGTTTCTAAATTGCCATTTCTTTTCAGAAACTCATATGAGAAGTTTTTATACTGTATTAATGAGTTTTTTAAATCCATAATATAAGTTTTTCGATACTGTCAACTCTGAAACAACCATTTTTATGTTCAACAAACGTGTTTTACTGACAAACATGGTAAAATCAAAGCGTTAACATTAATGTTAACGTTAATTTTGTTACCGCTGCATGTATAAATTCAATTACTAGATGAAAAGATTTACCAGAAAATTTATAGCATCGGAAAAAACGATATTCCGATTTGTGAAAACTGATTAATACACCATCGAAAACTTCAGAAACATTTCGGAAAATCACGGGCACCAAAAGAACATCTGTTTGTATAATTTGTTCTTTAAATCTCGCACATATTTGTTTTATGTAGTTTCTAATTATAAAGAACACTTTTAGGAATCTTGGGAAACTCGTTAAAAGTTATTGTACATTTTCGTTCGTGGTTATATTACATTTTCATAAATTACGAAATAATTGCTTTTCTTTACATGGTGTCTTTATTTTCTTATGTTGCATCATCTGAACATTTAATATATTGCAATAATGTAGAAATTGTTTAAGCAGTAGTATCTCCAATATTATCTATATGAATGATTAACGCATTATCAAATAAAGATATGTGGGATTCCGTAATTAGAAATTCATTTCAAATTTTAACTGGAAGTAAACTTATAAAGCTTTTAATTTATTCTGCAGTATGAGTTTTACAGTTTTCTACTTCTTCTACCAGATTTGACAATCCATCCATACAAAAACGTTTCACAGCTGTTGAAGGTCGTAAACTTTCACAGATTGCATTTATCCAGCAAATAGCATCATATACAGTCTGTGATTTTGTAAATTCGGATACATCTGTATATTCTTCGACTTTCATTATAAAATAGTTCAAAATTAATTTACGATAATTTTGTTTCACTGAATAAATTATACCTTCATAAAGTGTTTCCAATATTCATGTTTTATTTGTAGGCAAAAATTACATTTCCACATCACACTGAAATAGTCTGGACATTTTATCAAATTATAAAAGAATATGTTTCTTCTCGGATTTCATTTTTGCATTTACATATTTTATTCATTCTTCAAAATTCCTTGAATTTATCCATGACTTTTGATTTTTTCTTCTAACATTGTTATTCCGATTATTTTATTGGATGCTTCTCGAAAGTTCAAGGATTAGCAGAAATTCGTTTAACAAAATGTCTAATGGCTAAGAAGCAAATGATAAAAGTTCAAATTTTCTTTAAATTATTTTTGCCACGAATCATTACGCTTTGTTTAAAAAGTCCTGTGGTGCAAGCAGCATTCCTATGGGACAATCTATTATGCTTATATGAGTTTTTGAAATGTGAACGAAGTTGTGGGATTCTTTGAAATTCTTTATTTCTGTGCTACGAAAAATCCAAGTATTTCACAAATATAAGAACGCTTTTGAATTTATTGCATTGATTTTTAATCGATTGCATCCGACATGCAAAAGGCATTCATATACAATACACTATGACGACAAAATCGTCATCGAATTGGCAGTTGGAAACACTTGCAGTATATATGACTGAATTTGCCAGCACCGATGTCGGATAACGACAATCGTGAATAGATTTATCAGTGCCTTGTATGTAAATGAAATAGTACTATTATGGTGCAAACCGCATTCTGTACGACAATTTGTTAGATTTTACGATTTTGTTTTGTATGAAAATTTGTACTTGTATCTTTAAACTAATCATGCATTTGCCATATAAGGTCGACACTTTAATCTTTTGAATACTGAAGTTTAAAAACACAATAGAATTCAAAATATGTAAACGCCCGAACGCTAAAATATTGCTGCGACATTTGTTCTTCCCCTTTCTTCTGCCTGTCAGCATGATAATAAGAAGACAGCTCTCTTCGAAAGTGGACTAAGATCACTAGTACAAAAGTGTCCACACACGTTGATTGCAATAATCCTTTACTCCGCGACAATAGTTGGATACTAATTAAAACAACATACATGTCCAAAAAAACTTATACGTACCATTTTATAAATTACTTTACTGAAGGTGTTTTCATCATCATTTCATGAAATTGTACGTATATGTTTCTTTGGAAATGTATGTTATTTTAATTAGTATTTATAGTAAACGGTGAATAGAAAATTTAAAGTGTTTTATCATAACTCAAGTTTTAATTAATAGTTGGATAATTCTGAGGGAAGAAAATAGAACACTTTTGCTCAAGCGCTCGGGTGGTTTAGCAATAGTTTGCTTGGCTGGGCGTCTTAAGCGCGCTTTCGTAGCGAAATGGATAAGATGTCCTATAGTGGAAATCGCACTCCGCTTGGAATAATTTATGAATTTTGTATGTATTTTTGATATGTAAACGTACTTATGGGACTCTTTGTAAATAGTATCATCCTTTTTCAGCTGAATTGATAACCTTTTCACTCTATTGCAATGATTATTACTCATATCTCGATTCCTCTGAGAAGTGGGCTAATGTAAATGAGATAAAAACTTATTTCTTGAAGACATTCTAAACATATTCTAAAAATCTTTTAAACTAAAAAATATTATTAGCGTTAATGGGTTAATTAATATTTATATAGATAATTAAATTTTGCATTTTACATTCAATGTTCATTTTTAGTCTATAAATAAAAATATAGGTTGTTTTTCAGTGTGATATATTTAATTAAGGTGTATTTTAAAAATTGATATTCTGCATATAAAATTGTATTTTATAAAAATCTCGCTTTTTCTAATATTTTTTTTTATCTCATGTTAAAGGCACTTTAAATTCTTTACGAAAATAAAACTAAACTTTATTAAGGTGGAAAAAATCGTTTGTTTTAAAAACATTCTTACGTAAGTAAATGATAAATTAAATTTACAGACTAGGTTTGCTTGAAATACAGCTGAATAAAAAAATATAACTCAAAGGATTTTTAGAATTTAAATTATGCTTAAGCTATATACAAGACTGCAGCTTTACATAATATCTGTTTTCGTCTCTGCTTTCTCTCAACTTCCTTAACGAAGCAAATATAGAATCCTTTTAAACGATTTTTTTTTTCGAAAATATTGTTTTAAATTCCTTTCATAAAATATTTATCAAAAGCTTTGAAAATTTGAAATGTAATTCTTCAGCAGATTGCTACGTTTCACTTAACTTTTAAAAGTTCTTTGTGATGATTTTCAAGTAATGTAATGTTAGAAAGAAAAATTACAGCAGCGTTAGCTTAGAAAATATAATTTCTGTTAAAAAATTAAAAAAGTATAAATAACTATTAAAGTATATAAACTGTAAATTTACATGTTGTCATATTTATAATAAGAAAATATAAATAAGGGAAACATCGTGTTATTTTTATTAATTTATTATGTTTTTGCTGTGTTGGAGCAAGAACGTTAAGAGCACGGGGTAAACAAGAACATTGCTTTACACACCTGATTTTTCAACTGACCGTGAGATCATTACAAGGCCGACTATGTTCAAAAACCAATTTTTGGCAAATTTAATAAATTTTGTTTTAATATTTTATTTGTACACATACCTATCTAATACGGGTTTTTTTATTTTTCGTACGGACATCGACAGAAGATATAGCAGTTTTTGTTTCGATTTTCATATGCTAAATGAGTATTCGAGTAACTATAAGAAAGGAAATATCGTCTAATATAGATATTAAACAAGGTACAACATTCAAATCTGGAGACTGTTAAGAACTTGAAGTGAATATATTATCATAAAGCATTATAAACATGTCTGTGAGTAGCTGCGACTTTATATTAACAGTGGCAATCACCCAACCAAAGAATTTCGCCTTTACTGTAATTTTTATCCTCCAAACATCTCATAATTTAAATTTTACATTGTCGAATAAAGAAGCAAAATGTATTTTTAAATGTATTAAAACTCTATTTCTAATCACTATTTTTTATGGTTTTAAAAATATTTTTTAATCACGATTTTTTAAATGTATCTTAAGTTTAAAAAATAAGTTTGTTTTATATAACTTTTAGTTTGGTGCCTAATGGTATGTGCTAATTATCCGTTCTAATTACATTCATACCTATATAATATTATAAACGGATGAAAGTACTATGTAAATGTTAGTAAAAAATAATATTTTTTTTTTTTTAAATCGTCAGCTTTATTTATTTTTTCGTTAACTACCTAGGAAATCCAACAAGGTCTTCCCGTGTTACAGAATATAGGAGAAAAGCATGTTTGTATTGAAAACTCGAACATGTTTCATTTAATATATTTAAAATATTGCTTAGTAACAACATCAAAAAGTATTTTCATATGGAAAATGTCAATAATGTAGTCAAATAAAATTTTGAAATGTATTAAAATCGATACTTTTCTATTAGACACATGCCAGAAATTGATAGCCGAAGATATTGTTACAGATTTCTCTACTTACCGCAGCCTTTTTTATTATACTAATTTCAGTGGTTTAAGCGAATAGTTTGATTACATGCCTTTATTTACATTGCTTTATTTATTTATTTATTCACTGATGAAGTTTTAATTTTGTTGTGGAAACTTAGCCGGAATCAAATGCTGAGCTAACACTGTTAAACATTTCCAACAAACTGTCCAGTGATTTGAGCATTTTTATAGAAAACGGTTACATAACCGTAATTTAATTGTACTCTAACCATAATATGGACAATAATATGGTCAAAATAGAGTTAAATTACGGTTATGTAACCGTTTTCCATAAAAACGAACAAATGACTGGACAGTTTGCTGCAAATTTTTAACAGTGTATTTATATTATTTCAAGTGGAAACGGGTTGATCTCTCGTAATCGGGCTGTATGATATAGAGATAGATTTAATTAAACTCATGATTGAAATTTGTTTTAAAAATCCGAAAACATCAGTATGTTTAGATAATTTTTCAAAAAAGCAAACATTCATTGTAAAATGAAATACGGAATTCGTAATATTTAATAACTGTTAGAATGCTCTTGAATTTCTGCATTACTACGCGTTACATTATGCTACATATTGCTGCTACCTCATGCATGTTAATTATATTTAGACAAGAGACAACTTGCAAAGCCACAATTAATAATTTCCACGTCCTTTATTGTGTTTTACTGAGAGTCTCCCAATAATACAGCTACCAACGTAATGTTAGTGAATGCTAATTTTCTGGTTAATTCGCTTCACGCATGCTTATTATGTAATATTAAAAGTGATTTCTGTAGAGCGTTACTCTAAATTATCCGCTACGGTAGACACAATTTATTGACATACAAAAATTCGGCAACCGTTGAATAATCTCAGGCAAAATAATACTAGTAAATAATTGCAGAAACGTCAGTGAAGACACACTGTGGAGATGCGAAAAGTTTTTGATTTCCGTCTATTTGTCTGTCTGTTTGTCTGTCTGTTTATCTGTCTGTTTGTCTGTCTGTTCCGCGATAACTGCCGCAAAAATGATCCGATTAGGTTGATTTTTTTGTACGTATGTTAGTGAGGTACCCGGAATTAGCTGTAGAGTTTTTAGTTACATTTGGTTCATTCGTTCGAAAAATAGAGAACATTTCTTTTTAGGTCATAATGCTTTCCTATGGGAATGCAGATTATTTTCAAATTTCATTTTTAACTGAAATAGAAATCGTATATTTGAATAATGGATTTTAACGTAAAATTATGGAAGTTAATTTTTGATATGGAGGTTTTAAATATATCCAATAACTTTGAAAAATTGCCGATACATTTATTAGAATTTAGATATTAATCGCTTAAATTATTGGAATTTTTTTTTGCATCTGTTCCGGAAATATAAAACTTTTATTTTCATATTTAAAAAAAATTAAAATGCATTTCTATTTAATTTACTCTTTAATTTATCAGTTGCTTAGCAACGATATTTCAAAGAAGATCAAAATAATAAAATTGACGTAACTCGCAATATTTTGTTCCAATAATTTATTAGCAAAATAAATTATTTTTGTATTCTATTGACACAAATGTAGAATTTATTTTAATACAAGTTTCCTTTTAATCTAAAAAGTTACATGAATAAGAAGTTCATAAGAATTTCAGAATATCATTGCATAAACCGTGATTAATTTAACGTTTCTAATTTCTGAAACCTCCGAAGAATTTTATATGCCTGTTAATATGTATGCAATATAGAAAAATTAAATTGCTGATTGTAAGGTGCTAAATATTATGAAAAGTTAGATTAAAAAACAATGACTTTCAGAGCTGACGTTGAAGCTCCTGATCTGCAGCTTTACTAGTTAGTAACTGATAATACTAGTATACACTGTGCATGTGTGAGTGTAAACTGTAATGAACAGCAAATGTTTCTTAATCTACGAAAAAATAATCTAACCCACATGCGAAAATATACAATAGTCACTTTTGAGTCATACAATTCCATAGAGAGTTATTTATCTTTAAATATCTCTCAAACCAATATATTTTAATGATTTAAAGAAGTATTTATAAACACAAAGTTTCTGTTGCTGCCACCGATTTTCGGAAACGATTCCGAGTATTTTTTTAGTGTGTTAATCCTTTTCTCAAACCCAAATCTAAGTTTTTAATGCTGCTACCAAGTCTCAATTAAACATTTTAAATTGCGTAGTTCAACTCATGCAAGTGAAACGAAATTATATTAATTTTAATGGTAAAACTGTTGATTTATCGTGTTTGTCTGTAAAACATGTTTCATGAAGATGAAAATATAGCATCCGAAAAATCTATATTTTACGTTGCGAAAACTGATTATTACATTATAAAACTACTCAAAAATGTTTTCGTAAATCAGTGGCCACAAAAGGAACACTGTTTTCATAAATGTTTCTTTAAATTTGAAAAATATAATAGTTTCTGAGGTTTCTAAACATAAAGAATGCTTTAGCTCATAGTGGATAACTCAGAAATGGTTCTAGTCCATTTTCGTATGTGCTTATATTACATTATCCTAGATTAAGATAGATTTGTCTTTTGTTTAAAGTACGTGTGGTACATATATGTATATTTACGTGTACATGTGTTCGTATGAACGCTTTTTTAATTTTTGAAATACAGTTAGCCCATAATATTTTATTTAAAATTTTTTGTTACTTTCAATGACTCGAAATTTTAAAAAAAATATTAATTATAAATATTGACAAGAGATAAACTAAAGAAATATAAAGTATGATAAATTAAATAACGAATATTTCCCAAAGATATTAGTTTTATTTGCATAAAAAATGATGTTTCATGTCTGATTTTTAAATTCGTAAATGAACATCATGTTTGTAAAAGACACATCATAAAGATGTAGATTAGTTTAAGGACATTTTGATAATACTCAGAACACTGTCGACCATTAAAAAGCAATATCCGCCGTTCCGTTGAAACAAAACGCGCCTCATACCATGAAAGAGGCCCCTCCTTGTTGTCGATTAAAGAACTCGCGAGGTTCTCTTCGTAGATCATGCCATTTGTATGCTCAGCTATCAGGGACATCCAAATTGAATTTTACTCGTCACTGAAGAAAATATTTAACCATTCATTTGTGCAATGCATGTGTTTTTTAGCTCATAGAATATAATACCTTTCTAGGTGGCAATTTCAGCATAGGTGACTGACACATTCTGCGATATTTATGACATTTGCTTGCCGGTATATGACAGAGAACCATAGATTTCGAAATATGAAACGATAAAAACCTCGCACTTTCAAGACCAGACTTCTTTTGGGTTGAAACTGCTCGCAAAATCTCTCTATCTTGTTGGTGCGGTGTTTTTCTTAGTCCACCTGAACGTTTTTTACAATCGCATTGTCACCTTACAATAAATTTCATAAACAGCAGTTCTGCTACACTGTTAAAAATTTGCAGCAAACTGCCCAGTCATTTGACCTTTTTTATTGAAAACGGTTACATAGACATAATTTAATTCTCTTCTGACCATAATATGGGCAATAATACGGTCAGCATAGCATTGCTTCTTCATTTGTTTAGCAGTGTAAAAAACTTTAATATTTTGAGCCTTTTAACGTCAGATTTTAGCTGTAACAGTTGCAGAGAATTGAACGTTGCAAGACATAATCCAACTGTTCGATAATTGAAGAAAGAGAACGAAACTTTATATTTCGAGGTGGTTACGCCACATGTACAGAACGCAGATTATGCAATATTTTGTGATATGGTGGTAATAAAAGCGATTGTTTTCATCGTCCATATATTTTTGGGAAAGCTTATTTTGAATTTTATTTTTTTTACAAACGATTTGTGATATAAGCATGTGTTGTAATAAACTTATGTTACGATTCCATATCCTAATTGTTTTCTTCTTGATTATTGCTTATTTTTTTTAACTGTTATTTCAAAAAATCGCAAGTCCATATATTTTTTAGACGAACGATGCATGAATATTGAATTATAGTACTCTTATAATAAATGGAGATTAATGATAAATATGATCAAAACTGAGCACTTAACAGCACTTAACAGCACGTTTAAACGCGGATCAAATATCTGATGACATAAATATGTCTACTGTTGAGGAATTCAAATACCTTGGAACTTACATTAAAATAAATAATTAAATATTTGTCTCGTGATCTGGAATCTTTTTCCTACAAGATGTCTTTCGATTTTACCAAAATAAAATATAAATGCAACTTTAATATTCACATTACATTTTATTTGTGATTAACAAAACATATGGAACTTACTATCGCTTTACATTAAAAACATTCTGATACTTCCATTTATTGGACATTTTAGGGACAGGATTAAAATTTGCACTGAATTTTAAACTAACAATAATAAAATGAGTATTTAAGGAATATATTTTTCATAAATGAATTAACTTGTATACATCATCTATTAGGAGGGCTCATTTTAAAGAGATGTAAAGAAAAGAATTGGTGGAATCAGTAAAGCAATTACTATGCTAAATTCTGTTGTGTGCGCAATAGTAATATTCTTCTCATAATTATACGACTAATTTACGATGCAATCGTGCAATACATTATGACGTATAGTTCTGAGACATGCACTTTACATATCTCACAAGAAAAATAACCTTCTCCTGTCTCATACATATTATTTTTTAATTTCATTTATACAATTAATGTTATTTAAATGGGTTTTAAGTATAATAAAAATTGTACATTATTAGATTAAAGTATACTGCCATTCACACCTACCTCATGCATTTTAATGTATTTACACAAGAGACAACTCACAATGACTCAATCTATAATCCAGAACTCATTATTGGATTTTATGAAGTTCTTCTCAATGCTTACACCAACAACGCAGAGACGAGAAATGGTAATTTCCCGTTAATTCGCTTAATATTCTCCCCCAAATTAATACAAGTGATTTAGCGAGAAAGCATTACACTAAGTTAACGGAGTAAAGTTTATATGTAGACGTAATGACCTTTCTAGTATTGAGTAATATGGTGTAAAATAATGAAAGTAAATAGATTTTGCTACATTTTGTAAATCAAAAATGTGTGATTTCAACACTTTACTATGTATTTATCCCATAATTATAATTTAGAGGATGCAGGTTATATAGTTAGGCTAAAATGCAATTGAATTGTTTCCCCACATATAATGAAACATATTTAAAAAAATTAGTGATATAAAATTTTGTATATATATATATATATATATAGATAGATAGATAGATAGATAGATATTTTTTTCTTACAAAAGTTCCTATACTTATTCTTCTGGAACTATTTCTAAACACATCTTCTTTGCTCATTTTTTTTTTAAATTGTAGTGATGTAGTTTGTAGTTTAAAAAAAGTGAGTAACATACATAAAAATGTGTATTGTGGTACAATTTAACTTTCAAACATTGTTGCTTACCTCGATTTGTAATTAAAAATACTTCACAATTTTCAAAATAATTTGATAAAATCACTTTCACAACAATATAAAGATATTACATTTTTCTTAAATAAAATAGTTCACTTTTAAACTATTCCATTTATGCCAGAAAAAAAATATCCACGCCTCCTGTTCTAATCATGTCATTTTTAAACCTCACTTATAACATTAACAGGAATTAATTGTGTTTTGAATGCGCTCAAATTGTTGCATTACTAGACCACAAATGAAGCTTCGAATCACTGCTACCTCTTGTATGTAATTATATTATTTTGAATAAAATATAAACGAGACCTTTTAATAGATTTTTCCAAAGAAATTATTTACAAAAATATATCAGTGTTATTTTTATTATATTATTCTTCTTTTATGTTTATATTATCTTCCTTTAAGCGTATATAATTATCTTAACGATTTTTCCAACATACCGGATAACTCGAAATAAAAAGCATCAATAAGGTCCTTGTCAGATGAAGGGTTTTGTACGTTCACATAAAATGTGTTTTCTTATCTTTACAATATGTGTCCAGTTGTACAGAGCCATCTATTGGTGTTTTATAAAAAAAAAATTCGCATAATCAGTTTCCCCATGTCTTGTATAGCATGTGTTCAAAATTTGGACAAAATGCCGCAGAGACATTGCGTGTTTACCGCAGAAACCATGGATTACGGCGAGGCCCGTGCACTGTCAAAGCTGTACGGTACTTGATTCATAAATTTGAAGAAACTGGTTGCGATCGACATCGGTCTGGATGACCTACCGTTCTTGTGGAAGCTGTTGCAGAAGTCCATCAGACGATAAGCACAGTTCGTCCCGCAACTGCACGCGGTGTTTCACGTGTTCTCGATCTGCCGAATTCAACTGTACGCAAGATTCTGCGCTTTGTTCTAAAAATATTTCCGTATCGATTCCAGCGTGTCCAGATGTTGGAAGCGGGAGACTATCAATTACGGCTGGATTTTGCAAATAAATTCCTTATCCGGTACGATGAAGTTAGCAGCTGGCCTTTACGCATTCTGTGGACACTTGAGGCGCATTTCTCGTTAACTAGTAACGTGAATTCGAAAAATTGTGTGCACTGGGCAGAGAATAATCCACATGATGTGCATGCACGTCCATTACACGAGGAAAAATTGACTGTGTGGTGTGGTATAACGAGTACGTTCATCCTCGGTCCTTACTTTTTTGAAGAGGTTACTGCCGGTGATCTGCAAACGTGTACAGTAACGAGTGCTCGCTATCTGGACATGTTAACGCATTACGCGATTCCCGCATTGCAACGGTAAAATGCTCTATCTGAAGTTGTGTGGATGCAAGATAGCGCTCCTCCACATGTCAGGTCTTCAATCAAACGTGTCTTAACTCAACAGTTTGATGACAGAGTTATCTCCTGTCATTTCCCATTTCCGCGGCCACCAAGGTCTCCTGATCTGACACCAATGGATTTCTGGCTGTGGGGATATCTGAAATCCAAAGTGTATCAGTTTCGTCCTCAAACTGCATCTCATTTGAAAGATGCCATCAGAACTGCGATTCAAGAGATTCCTATTGCCATGATACGTGATGTAGTGCTATTCACCATCAGCCGCATGCAAAGTGTCATCGTGTGTGAAGGAGGTCATGTGGAAAATTCGTGAAACACAATAAAATGCTTTATTTTATGCTGCTTCTCTGTCTTTATTTGTTGTCCTCACTTTTAGCCTATTTACCGCCGGTGATTTTCATGCTACAGTTGTCTTTCCAACGCTATTTAGGGTTTTTCACAATGGAGATCACATTCCAATACAAAAAACTGGGTGTTGCCATTTGATTTTTTCGAAATTTTCTCACCGTATCCGTAACTGTTTGAGTGACACTCTTGTTTACCATATCATTCTTGAGCGCATACATCAAAGTACCTTTGGCTAAAATTTCATTCAGTTTCTGTGAATGGTATGATAGTTAGGGCCCCAAAAATCGGGATAGTTTTTTTATAATCAGCCTGTATATACCTTGGATGCGTTTTTGCACATTCGTTTGAGCATTGTTACACTTTGAGACACAGTAGTTGACGACATTCTGAACTTTAAAAAATAATTGGGTATGAAACTTATGAGCTACATGATAAAAATTTCATTTATTTCATCTGTATATTTTTTTAGTTAGTAATTTCAGTGACTCTTGAATGAAACACCCTGTAAAATATTGTAACTTTTTTTTCTGATTATTTCCTTACACATGTTTTCCATTTTTATCAATTTAACTAATATTTTTTTTTAATTCAATTATATAATTTAGAAGGTTTGCCAATTTTTTTTTTTAAATAGTACATTATCGGGTTTTTTTCACAGAGAAATCAATCCAATATATGGCAATATATCGTTTTTCTCCATCAGATTTTTTTTCTCTATAATATGATGAAGATGAAATACCAGAAAAATACCCGTTAACTGAGGCTGTTATGTGTAATAATATAACATTTGTGATAGCCCCTTTTATTTGAATATACTATGGAATTTCCAGCAGGTCTTTTAACTGTAACATGCACGTCCTTTAAGTGTAATTTTTTCAGAGTTCAATTAATTGTCTAACGTAATTTTTTAGCTGCATTACTTTTCTTTTTGGATGCATTCAAAGCAAATAATATTTTTCGGGGATATTATCGAATCTTTTCACTGGTTAATTAGTATATTTTTTCCTTGAATTCGTCCATTTCATGAATTTTTTAGTATCACTATTTCCGAATATTAAAATTAGCTTTATTTAATGATATAATTTTTACTTTCTTCTATCTATAATAGAAGAAAGTATTGTAATCGAAATTTTTTTCGACTTCCAGTTTTCGACGAATTTACACGTTTTAGGGGTCAGAGATTCCGAAAATCATGTTTTTAAAAAATGTCTGTCTGTCCGTCTGTCCGTCTGTCCGTCTGTGTGTCTTCATTGTATCATCGAAAAATGTATGAAGTTATGTTTCGAATTGAACCACATTTTTTTATATGTTTTTGGATATGGCAAGCATGTTCTATTAGAATTTGGGGATATTTCAACGAAAGGGGGCGCTGCGATAGTCATTTAAAGATTTCAAATTCAAAAAGATGTGCAAATAAAAAAAAATTAGAAATCCTAAAACTTTTTTCGTTCAATGTTCGGCCTTGATCCGGAGAATCCGGAACAATTTTTGTTTTGCCTCTATCTTAAAAAATGGCTGAGATATAGCGGTTTGAAATTTTAGGGTGGCTGACATTTTCAAACAAGACAGCAGAATTCATCCATAAACGGGTTTAATTTATGAGTTTTAGCTAACATGGTTTCGTTAAAATTTTTTTTCATTGTTGTAACCATTAATCCTATTATATGCTTATCACTATATTTTTATATTCGCCAACGTCAAATTCTCGCCAAACTTGGCGACAGTTGGCGAAATATCGCCAAATTTGGCGACCAAAATAAGTTGCCATAAATGAAGCCAACTTGGCGGTAGAGGACTAATTTGGCGATATTCTCATTCAAATTCAATGTTGACGAGAACTGGGATTGAATCTTTTTTATTTAGGTTCCACGCATTTTAGCTTCGTGTGTTCCAGTAAAATTAGCTAAAATCATAAAACCAAGGAATAGGGAGGCTATCTGTTCCTGTTGGTTAAGGCCAGAAGGACTTTTCGTAGTTTAGTATACAACGGTTGTACGCATCCCAGTAACCGGACCATTTTCAAGCAGCTGACGTACAACTGAATGACGAAAAATATTGATTTTATTGGCGATGTGATAGCGAATTTTGAAGTATTAACATGAATGAGATAGAAGAAAGTTTTGGGATTGGCACATCCGACTAGTTTTTTACATAAATCAGACAAACATTAGTAATAGGAAATTATGTATTAAAATTAAAAATCCGTGTAAATATTGTGTAACTACACAGTGAAATACCCGTTAACTGAGGCTGCTATGTGTTGTGTAGTAATATTACATTTGTGATAGCCGCCTTCATTTATTACACTAAAGAATTTCCAGCATACAATTTATAACAGCTAAAGCTGAAATACATTAAAATTACGTTTAATTAAACGCTGTTACTTCGATATATATCTCAAAACCTAGAAAGGCCTATCCAAATATTATATTGGTAATGGAATATTAATTATAATTAAAACAATTAATGAATTGTAGATAATCATAAACCAAATGTCTACAAGCCCCAAATGCACTGGTTAAAATTTAGTCTTACTTTAACTGATCTTAGTTTACTGCATTTTGAGATGGATTAAATCTCTGTGATTATCATTCAGAATGTTATTAAATCTAATTGAACTGCAATTAAATAACAAAATGATCTGTTTAAATATCATTGAATATTTACTGCTATACATTTTCGAAGTTTAACGCAATCATTGCATCACTAACACTGCTACAGTTACATTTTGAACAGTCACTAAATCTTCATACATAATTGCCTGTAATAATAGATCTTGCATTTGAACACAGACACAAATTATTGTGTCGTTATACAAATAAATAATGCATATAATGCATTGAACTTTTGTAATATTATTTAGTTTCTTTAATTTATGTTGATATATAAATTTTAGTCACACTATGGATTTTATATTCTATGGAAAGTTAATATTAATCTTTCTTAAACAGATAAATTAATTTTAAAGATTTCTTCTTGAATTGCAAACATATTTATTTAAAATGTAAGACTGTCATACATTGATAATTGCTTGTTAATCTTTTTACGTTTGAAATGCCCTTTCTAAATTTTCACTTTTGCTCTATGAAATGTAGTTTAATACAGTTGAATATGAATTTTAATATCTGTAATGTTTACTGAGATATCAAGAATAAATATTTCATAGGTAATAAGGAGTATCATAATCGGAAAACTGTAAATACCATTGAATGTTAAATAATACTTACAATCATAATTTAATTAGAACACCGACAACACTTCTAGTTTCGAATTATTCCTGAGAATTTTATTAATTCTAATTCAGCTGCAATTAAGTAATGTTTCAGCTGCAAATAAGTAAGTTTTCTAGGTTTGAATATTGTTAAGTCGCTAAATTTTCATACATAATCATCCTCCGTAATTCATCTTAGTTTATATGATGTTAAGTTTAAATTATTTTCGTCATTTATCGTAAAGTAAAGCGAACAGCCGATTGTGATTGCATTGATATTTAACAATAATTTGTACAATTAATGTAGACGCATAAACCAAAGTGATTACATAAAAATTGCGTTTTACTGGATTGCTAAGTGTTGAACT
The DNA here is from genome assembly GCA_963931845.1 of Maratus michaelseni. Lineage (NCBI taxonomy): Eukaryota > Metazoa > Arthropoda > Arachnida > Araneae > Salticidae > Maratus > Maratus michaelseni. Next base: position 412,555,460 of record OZ007587.1, read on the forward strand.
CAATATTTCACAATTATTAATACCTAAAAAATATATTAATAAAAAAATTGGCATATTTAAAATATTTGTAATTAACTTCGCGTATTCTTTTGTTAGACAGTCTCTCTCTATATAAACTTGTACCAGAATCGGCAGCACATGGTGACTGTTGAAAATGAATAAGAATTGATAAACGTGTATTAATTTCCGTTATTGCTACAGATGGTATCACAGAATATGCAGTAATAATATGAAATGTGAAAATTCATTATAATTAAGTCCTTTTTTATGGTTTTCATGAAATTGCATTACAAATGTAATTTTAAATCTTACAGTTCAAAGAAGAACATTATACATTGATATCCAGTTTAGTTTTTCTTTAATAGATATATTATGTTTAAAAAGTCTTTCTTGAAAGGCAATACAAAATACAAAAGCACAACAAAAGCAAATGCAATACAATCCAAACAAAATACAATAGAAAAACTAATATACATTACTGTCTGTTTGTTAGGATTTGTAATTTTGAAATGTGCCCACTAAAATTAGGTTATTGCACTATGACATTTCGTTTAGCGCACGTGAAAATACATTGAATCTCCATAATTGTATCAGAAATTAAAACAATCTCTGTTTCAATGGTAGATTAAGTAAGCTTAGAGAGTGTAAATATATTAAATTCTCAATTCTGAGTAACACTGCAATTAAAATCATGCATCAATTATATTTCATAACGTTGATTTTTCTTAAGTTGTTAAAGCTACACATACGTCATAACATTTAATAACTAATTTTAGCTTATGGTGTGTTAAATTTAAATTAATTCCTTTATCTTATGTTCAAATAAATTAAAAAGATATATTGTGATTGTTTTGATACTTAATTTTTACGCGAAATATCCAAATAGATATCGTATGTATTAACTATAAAAAAAATATATATACATGTTTAAGTAGACACCGCACATTGAGTTTCTTGATATCACACCTTCCAAATTAATGATACATAAAAAAGTGATTACAATAATCTATGCTATAACTATAAGATGCCTAATTAAATTAGTTCATTTTTCTGACATTCTTTGTTTTTATATGTATATCTCTACAGGAAAATCTGCAGTATACGGAGAATACATACAATTTAAATGCATATATAATAGAGATAATAATATGCGTATATTATTATCTTTAAGTTTTATTAATGCTACTGGTAATATCGAAAAATATCTCGATATAGCTAATCTTTGTGTGTTACTACGATGTAAATGCCTTGACAATATATTTTAAGTGTGTCATAACTAAAAGAATATTCCAGATAAAAACAGCAGAGATATTAATATTCCATGTTCTATTATAATCTACTTATAACAATATAAAGAGTGTCCGAAAAGTCTGGAAACGATCGAATAACGGAAGAAATATACATGAGATTGAAAAACGGGAAAATAAGTGTTCAATATTTTTGAAAAATCTATTAAGGTATATCAAAGTTGCCCTCTCAACTCTGCCTCCTGTGATAAATAGAGGGTAGCTTTGAAGTCTTACATAATAACCCCCCTTTTTATTGCTTATTCGGATTCTACGGAAAAGATACTCGGAAAGTCGTAGGTATCGCTGTAATCGAGTAAAATCCAGTGAGATTCATTTCCATCGAAAAGTCTGAATTTTTCGAATAACTCGAGAAATATACATCGGATTGAAAAATGGAAATTCCGTGTTCAATATTTTAGATAAATGGCAAGTTTGATACCTTTAAATAGATTTTTCTAAAGTATTGATCACATATTTTTTCGTGTTTCAATCTGATGTATATTTCTCGAGTTATTCCCCTGTTCCCAGACATTTCAAAGAAAACGATTCTCACTGCATTTTACTCTATTACAGCGCCGTCTACAATTATACGAAGAAAATCTTAAATACAAAAGTTACGTCTATTTTGCCGTAGAATCCAAATACGCAAAAAAAGGGGTGGTTATCGTTTAGGATTTCAAAGTTGCCCCCCTTTCCCCTAGGGAGCAGTGTTGAGGGGGGGAGCAACTTTGATATACCTAAATAAACTTTTCTAAAGTATTGAAGATGAAAATTTTCGTTTTTCAAACCGATATATATTTATCGAGTTATTCGATCGTTTCCAAACTTTTTAATGGAAATATTCTCACTGCATTTTTCTTAATTACAGCACGATCTAGGATTTTCCGAAGAAAATGTTGAATGTAAATGTTACGTATTTTTTTCCGTAGAAGCCGAATATGCAATAAAAAGGTGGTTATCATTTAAGCTTTCAAAGTTGAACCTTCTTTTACCCTGGGGGCAGCGTTGGGTGGCAATTTTGATATCCCTGAATAGACTCTGTAACTGATTTTAAAAAAAGCAGTAACTCCGCCACCACCCACAAAAATCAATCATGGAAAAATTTGGTTTACTAGTCTGAAACATTCTTCAACAATGTTGATAGTAACAATGCGTGAATCTAACTTCCTAAGTGAAGTTTCTGTGATTTGTTAAGATGTCCTTGACATTATTAACAACCATCTTTTTATTACTTCCCAGGAAGGTGTCTGGTTACTTTTTCCATGACTAAGGTGACTGAATGACCACAGACAGACGCAAAAGACGACATTTATACACGAATTATGTTTTCTATGCAGTCAAAAACGCTTAATACAAGCACGCTAAAACGAGAACACGTTTAAAATAAATAAGTTGAATGTTAATAATGATTCATATTTTAAACTACATTATTTTTTGCATGCATTTTACAATCTATAAAAGGGGGATCACAGCTATTATGAACAAAATACCCCCTCATTTTTCAAGATTGTCCTTTAGATAACGTAAAATTCACAAAGAAGCTGAAAAAAAGCCAAACCAACGAAGGTAGGGATGACATTGAAAATGTAAAACTTGTTCGCCCGAAACACCTTTATTCTTTTTCCCTCTTATATTTTTAACAATAAAGTATTTTAAAGTGAATGGTGCCTTAGATATTATCAATAATAGATCCTTGAAATCATACTGCAACCAAAGCTGCATTATGTACATGATTTGTGATTTTCGTATTTTCTTTTTAAAGTAAGCTTAAGAGAATGTGTTCACATTGAAATAGATACACCATTTAATGGAAACTTTAAATAATAGTACCTAAATTGCATACATTATTTCATTTTTCAGTTTATTTAGTTTTATTTTAAACAATCGCTAAAATTACTTTAGTATTATTATTTTTTTTTTTTTTGAAAATGAAATCTTTATTGCCTTATTGATTAATTCTGGGTGATATACCACCTTAAATTTCATGATCTCAGATTTTAAATAAATAAGACCAGTGGTATAACATTTTTTTTCTTTTTACATAATATTTTATTTTTCTCTTACTCTCTGCCTTGTGTAATCTACTTCTTGGAAAATGCATTCTTCCAAATGACAGCGTCTGGACTAAAAATGATAAAAGTAAATCTTATGTCCGTGGAAGAAAAAAAAAATATTTTTCTTGAATGAATTATTTGCGCATTTAAGTTTCAATTTTTGTTTGAAGAATTAATGAATGAAACAAAGCAGCTCAAAAATGTTTTAAAGAAACTGAGACATAATTGCACAAACTAGAAATATGCCGTATTATATATTGCAGAATTATGCATACATGAATATTCCTAAGCCCTTTTTCTATCTTCATTCATAAAAGAAAGGAATAAAGAAATCACTTCGACGAATTTTTTTATAAAATTATAGTATGAAATTTGTGAAGTATATAATACTAAATTTATTTACTTTTTTAAACAAAAATCAGTGCTAACTATTTTTAAAGTGACAAATTGTTTTCATACATTTTCAAAAAAATTTGATTTTACGGTATAATATTGGCATCCCATCAGAAAAGCATTATACTCTAAAATTAACAGTAATAGACAGTAAAATAAGCAGTAATACGCTACCGCGTATGCGCGGCAGTGTATTACACCCCATTTTACTGTTTATTACTGCTAATTTTAGAGTATAATGCTGGCAGCTGTACGTATGAATATCCATAAATGAAAATTCGGACAATTATCAATAGGACATTCTACAACAGTATAAGAAAACATTTTTGAATAGAATAATAAATAAATACATTAATGTAAAAATTGTCATCTTTCTTCCTATTTAAAATAAAAAAGTGCAATTTATTACTAAAAACATTCTATCTTTTGATACACGACGTTTTATTCAATATGTCTGTAGCTTGACAAAACATGTGAAAGATATTTGTTAAGTGATGAATTTCCATTAGAGAATAAATTTCGCTGCGGAATAAATATCAACAGTAAAAGTTGACTTCTTTATTCATAGTTATATAATCATGTTATACAATGTTTTGTTTTACAAATTTTAGATTATGTTTAAATAAATACTTAAAAAATTGTATTTTACAAATTTTTCTTTTATTTCTAGATTTTACCGTTGCTTATGTTTCTTTCTTTTGAACTACATCTTAATGCTTTAAATGAAATAAAATAACGTTGAGTTTGATCAAGTTGTGAAAAAAAGCTTTCGTCGCAAAAAATCGGGTTTATGCAAATTTTAAAGTTGTGTTGAAGAATTTTATATGAGATACAGTTGAAAAGATGCAGCGCAAGAAAGATTTTTAGAATTTTGATCACGCTTCTCTGAGATGAAAGGGAGTACCATTGCGTAATCTCTCACATTTTTTCTCTCTTTTACAATTTCGTTTAAGAGAAAATATAGATATTCTTTTAACAGTTTATTTTCTCTTCAATTCTTTCTTTGAATCAGTGATTTAACAGGCTTAATAAATATCAAAATTTCGAAGCGTAAATTATTTTTGGATTTCCTTTACACCTTAGTCTTTCTTTTAAATTTGATATTTAGTCAAATAACGTTCATATGAATAATAATATAAAATATCATAAACGAAATATCTGAATCTCACCTACATCTATATTATCGTTACATGATATGTATAAAAATATTAGGTAAATTAATTGATTCACACGAGTTTTAATTTTACAACTGGACGAAAAATGTCCGGGCGAGGATAAGAACCTGGGATCTCTTGGCTGAAGCTGCCATGCTATACCAACTGAGCTATCCCGGTCGAATGTGGAGGGCATAATTCATCCTAGCCCGGACATTTTTCGTCCAGTTGGAAAATTATAACTCGTATGATTTCTTTACCAATTTGAATAATTGTGTTAAAATTAATCTAGTGAAATTAATTGATTGTCGAATATTTGTTCTGAATACTTTATCCTTTCTACAAGTGTATGAATAAAACATAAAAACAGGTAATAAAAGTGATCAAAATTTCTAAATGTAAAATTAATCTTAATACCAGAGTATAAGACTGTGGATTTCATTAAAGTGTGTTAGCAATCTTGTTAAAATTTACTGTACTCCAAACTCGTAATGTTATGCCTTCAGAATTATCAGCGTTCCGAACCGGCTTTACAGATTTCGATTCGGTCGGGAATGCATTCTTCTTCTTTTACTATATACTTTTTACTAATTTTTCATTGGTGAGTAAGTAAATATAGGAACAGAGCTCTTGAGTGGAATGTTTTGAACGATAAATTTTCGTTTGAGTTGGTAATTTATAAATATGAAAGTATGTAATGTTACTGAAATTTAACGCAAAAGGCTGGATATTTATGTAAATGCTTTTTACAGTACATTTTACAGTGCAGGCAGAATGCATAACCGTACCGTTTATGATTAAACTTTTTTCATGCTCATTATTTTTAACACTGCACGAAAGGCCCAAGACACTTCAATTATTACTCCACTCAATGATCACAGCTCCATTTACTCCTAGTTTATGCAAATATAAACAGTTATAACAAGTTGGAAATTGTACGTCAAACGTGATAAATGAGGCGCGTTCGTACTATAGTTAATTATATAAATATTCAGATCTTGATGATCTTTAATTCTGTTAAACGAATTATATCGTCTGGAGATTAACTTCTGTCATAAAATAAGTATTTCGGTCGCTTGACGATTAAAACTCGGAAGCGCCTATAACAAGTAAGCACCGATATTGTTTTTAAAAAATTCAAATTTCTTAATAAATGTTTTTATGAATATTTTCTAAAATTTTGATTCGATTTTCATAAAAATTTAATGTCTCGACAAAATTCTGCAAAGATAATATATCTTAAATTTCAAACCATTCGGTTGGGTAGTTTTTGCGTTGTTATATGCGGACGGACGGACAGACAGACGGACGGACCAGACGACGACAATAGGTGCTACGTATTTATATAATTACGAACGCACCTAAAAACGCTTTTTGATCACAAACGAAAATCCTTTAATGTTTTGCTTTAGGCAAATACAAAAAATTCAGCTCGTTGATCGGAAGCAACGTTAATAAAAAAGATAAAACCGACTTCAAAGAATTCATTCTCAGTTTTCATGATTCTGTCTCAACAATTTATTGTTAGCCACATTAACGTCGGGCATGAGTCAAGACCTTAATAACCTAATAACTCTGTTTGATATTAACCTGAAACCTGATTCGAATACGACAAAGCTTTTTTCGATGACCACAATTCGACAAAAACTTGACTCAGTTTAACCTGGCGTCGAGCCGAAAAAAATATCCATATTTTAATGCAGTTATTGAACAATGCTCCATAATTATATCTGTATTAATAATTTTATATTTTTTGTAAAAAAATGAACATATATATACTTATTTATATTTAAAATATTACTCTTACGTTAGGAACTATATTGTGGAACTTCAATCCAAAGACGGGTTACCAAACACAAACCGTAATATACAAAATCCATTTTGAAACCGAAACAGTTAAATTTAGCCTAAATGGAACCCTACTCGTCGCGAAAGATTATCGCTGAACCGACCCTACACAAAACGCGGGTTGTGCCGGATTAGGAGTAAATCAATTTCCCGATATAACACAGCGCACCATGACCAAACGTCCTAATAATATATTTTTTATTCCTTTGCTTCAAATATCACTCATTTTGGCGGGGAGTAGATATTAATACATTAATACATTTGACGTGTTTTTCAAAAATAAATAAATAAATAAACTACATAATGCAAATAATATTTTAAATAACGTAAAATAGAACTATGTACCTTAACACCATACTGGAATTTTGTGACTATTGTTCAATTTTGGTTCGTGTATGGCAACTTGTGTCATGACCAGGGCTTGACAAATGCGGTCGCCAGGTCACCACTGGCGATTAACTTTTTTTATCTGGAAAATAAGTTATTTAATCTGACTTTTTTTTAAAACAAAAATTGAATTAAGAAACTACATTTTGTCTCGTCAACACCCCTACTCGTGCGTACAGCAATCGGTGATCTCCCTCTTCTCTCATACATAAGAGGGGGGGGGGGGGATGTTTCAATAAAACTGTAAGAAATATTGTCAATACAACCTATGTGGCATATTAAAAATTTGATGCAATGATAAAAAAAAAGAAGAGTTAAATTTTTTACTGGCGACTAGAATTTATACCTGGCTACCAGATTTTTAAAAATTTGTAAAGCCCTGGTCAAGACTAAAAAAGCAATAAATTTGTGTTACGTAAAAAATGGAAGACTCTTAACGATAGTTAGCTGATAGTTGATTCTTAACGTTAAATAAAATTTGTTATATGAAACATTATATAATAGTATTATTAATTTAAATTTATTATTATTATGATCAATGTTATTTGTAAAAAAAAAAATAATAAAATAAAATAAAGTGATTCAAACAAAATAATTAGCGTTCAACTTGATTCAGCAAGTCACGATGGAATAGATACTTGAGAATATAGATTCAACAGTCATAATGTAAAACAATAACATACTAAACAATACACATGAAAATAAAATTTATTTTTTTATTTTATGACTCAATGCTCCAACATTTCGGCGTGACAGATGCTAGTTATAATAAAATTCATTTATTGAAGAGAAATAGGAATTTGTATTATTGAAAACAAAACTTTAAGATATACAAAATGGCTTCATTTTTCCGTATTTTCTAGGATCTGCAATCATTTTATTTTGTGAGATTTTAAGTCTAAATTTTGAAAAATATACACAATCATTTCTTTTTCTTACACACTCAAAAAATACATTACAGCTGAAACTTTATAATATTGTGGCTAAAGCTCTAGATCATTGAAAAAATACTTATAAAAGGAAAAAAAAATGTGTTCGAGACGGAGAATTTTTACGAACACCATTTGGTTACGGTTCCCTGGATTACAGCGTTGAAGAATTTTGCATTCCGGTCAACGTTTTGCCTCTTATTTGTAAAATTAGCTATATTTTATTGTTTATTTTACATTTAACTACAGTTTGATAGCAGGCATTCACTATTCTAATCGTTTAACTCGTCACAGTTATCTAAACAAATTAGAGATGTGGATATAACAATGTCATTTCTATGACAGTTTAGAATTCAGAGGTGGATACAAAGATAAAAAGATGTTCGTCATCACTATTTTATTCAATTTTTATGAAAATTGTTTATAACATTAATATAGAAGCCTTTTCAAAACAACACATGAGGTAGGAATTATTTAAATTCTGTGCACTATAATTGTTTTTTCAGAACGATTACTTCACTTAATTTGGAACATTTTATAGAAAGTATGAAATTTCCCTTTTTTATGACCTTTTCAGAATCCTTCATACATTTTCAAAGGCGGATTAGTATTCAGAGATGGATTCAGAAAATGATAACATATTTATAAAACGTTCAGCGTCAGTGTTATATTCTTTTTTATTGAAAACGTTCCTTACAGAAATATAGCAATCATTCTAAACAGTTTTTTCAAAACAAGACTTAGCAAAACAATTTTCTTTACACGAAAAATGGAAAAATTCATATTTATACAACTAATAGTTACACTTGCTTTCATGCACATACACACAGGCAAGCATGATGTACACACAGGAAGCGTATTGGATGCTTCTGCTAACGAAAAGAAAAAAACATTCTTAAATCAGAGCTTACTTAAAGGACCTAATTTAATAAAAATCACACCAGACATGGTTTACAAGTTCAGAATGTTTCGCATTTGTTTGAGTGCCGATATGGAAAAAGGCATTCCTTCAGCTGAGTCTTCAGCTCCGAATGATAGAGATTATATGCAATTATTTTACCCATGCGACGAGAAAATACAAATTTATAGACATTGTTGCAATGTTTTCGGGATATCCTGTTTTCCTTATTTACTGAATGATTCGAGCACTCAGTTTTTAGATAATTCCGCACCTGATTTGAAAAAGAAACTACATTGGCCTTTGGCTAAAGTTATCGAAAACATTCAAGTTCGTTACAGGAAGGTCCGAACAGTTAGCCGAACAGTTAATCCTGAAGTCTCCCGACTTTAGGAATTTTCGTAAGACTTATTCAATGTATTTATCCGTTGGAGATAACAACTAAAGAGAATGATTCGCGTGGAGGTATGTTGAGATCAAATGACCCTGTAAATGAGACCGAATGTGATGACCAGTCATCATCACCTGAGAAAGTCCTAGAGAACAAATTTATTTCATCTTGTCGGCTAATTAAGGTTCCTAAGCGACTTGAGCTTTATATTCAGAGAATTTATGCTTTTAATTCGTTTGCCACTGACTCAAAAATGGGACAGGATGTTGCGTAAACATTTTAATTTTAGTTCGCGTGATCGTTTTTATTTTAGCTCTGCTAAAAGAGGGATCACGTGACATGATTTTTCATTATTTTCTTGCATTTGCTTGATGTAAAAACTCATTGAATTTTTGATTTTATTTTATTATTGTAATTTATTTTTGTGATAAGGTAACTTTATATTTTATCACTTTAATTTAAAAAGGAATAGTAAATGTTCTGGAAGCTTTTAAGATGTAGTTGCAATGTGAATACGTAATGTTTTTTGAGAAGTGTTTTCGATTAGTTTTCATGAAAATAAATATTAAGTTTTGTTAGGGAAAAAATTATTCCATTCTTCAAACAGACAGAAGCATAGGGTAGATGTTTAAGCATCGAGTCTTGTTTTTTAAAATAGAGTTAGAGTTGAACTTTATTTTTGCTGCAACAACGGATACCAAATTTTTAAATTAACTAACAATGAAATATTGTAACAATATCACTCAATTGTCTACTTTCCTACTGTTAAAGAAAAAAATCCTATATTTTGTTCAACAATGCTACAAACAATGGTATATTATGTAAGTATTGTTGCCGTTTATGATAAAAACAAATCAATTTAATTATTCATTCAAAACTTATCTACGACTTTTGTAGCAACGTTTTGGGCGATATTGATTTAAAAGCGATTAAAGTATTATTTGATCTCTTTCTTCGAATTTTACTTTTATTTTTTAAGATGTCTAATCTTGAAAATATGAATTTCGGTCTTTCACCAGAAATGTAAGTATCATGTACCTTGTCAAATTTAAATATCAGTTGACGTTTTGCATGCAAATTGAATTCACGCATATCTTACTTTCGAATTTTACTTTTTTGAATCATATATTTCCAAAAAAAATGTGTTATTAATAATTGTTCAATTCTTTTCTTAATTTTTTACATACATGCTGTACTTACTTGATATTGACAAATAGATAATTCCTAAATCTTTAATTTTGTGGCATAGTTACAATTACATGTTCTTCATCAATTGCAAATTCATTTGTATCATGAGTTCTTTTTTTTTTAAGTTACAAAATTTAAATTGTTATGCAAGTTTTTTCATACTTTCCATACGTGATAGTTTTACTTAATATAACTTTCTCAATGCTATAACAAGAAATAAAATATCCACATTTGCATTCTTTTGTGAGCAAAACTTATAATGGCAGTTTGAATTTTATGAATTTTTAACATTTACGGATACATATTGTCAAAATATTTCATATATATTATCTAAATATTTCATATATATTATCTAAATATTTCATACATATTATCTAAATATTTATTATATATTGTTTAAAAATATTTTATATATGTTTATAAAAGGTTAATATTTCTCTAATGTGGAACACTTCAATTTATAAAAGCTTAATATCTAATAAAATATCTATATTTAGTTACGTTAGATTTTATAGGATTAGAAAACAGTTCAAAGATGTCTAGAATACTGCAGGTTATATTATCAATAACATGGTCTCTTAGCACTAAAGTTAGAATTCGTGCTTTGTCGAAAAGGATTGTCAATACTTTTTTTAACAATAAAATTTATAGTCTAAATTAACCATTTATATTATAGTATATTTTTTTTCACCGTAGTATGTTCAAAATGTCTTCTAATTTTCATGCAGAAACAGTAGAAAAATAAATTGAAATTTACTTTAATCAGTTCGTTTTCTATGTTTTACACTGAAAGTTTGTTTACGTTTATCAGTGCGAGAGCAGAAGAAATTGTTTATATTCTCGAAATCTTACGCCAGATTTTTGCGCCTGACAAAAATATATTACATTTTTAAAGCGCATTGCATTTGTTTATTTTTCTATGGCATATTTAAGAGTCTTTCCTTTTATTACAATATAAAACTTCAGAAATTGTTATTCCTTGACGTTGTAAACATATCGCATGAGTTAATTGAAAAAAATCCTTCTGGCCAGTACCGGGAGGAAAAGGTAGCTTCCATATTCCATAGAATTTCAAACAGCTATATCTCAGCTGATTTAGGAACTTTTCAATACAAAAAAGTATAAAACTACCTATTGCAGTCGTTCGGAGGAAAGCAATTCCGGAAAATTTCGATATATTTTCACTGATCATGACGCCCAGACCCCAAAACCACCCTCCGTTCAAATGTTGATTTATATATATATATATATCCATATATATATCTGACATATGTCATACGATAACGCTCGTATTTATAAATTAATTTTGATGAAACTAATTGTGTGTATTAAGCTCACCAATGTTTCGTCCGAGTTCGTTGGCCAGCTTGGTCTGACGCTTAAAAATCTGACGCTAAAATTATATAAGTAAATTTTACGTTTTTCTATGTTAACAATAAAAATATTTATTGTAAAAAGAATTTGAAATATATCTTTTCCGTTTTTTGTGAATTATGATCATGGCGTACATAATGTAAAATTGAATCAATTGGCCTGAAAAGGATGAACCTGAATTAACACTAAAAGGCTGTTTCAAAAACATAATTTCACTAATAAAATATGGAAGAAATATATACAAAGACCAGTTAAATGTGAGACCTGTGAGACCTGTGAGAATTTGGCCAGTATTGTTAGCTAAACCAAAGAGATCTGTACAAAGTTGCTTAAAACCGGCAACCTTTACAGTATTTCCGCGGTTTTCAACGAAATCGACCCGTTTTTAACACTTTCCAACCAAGTTGAAAAGTGTTTATGACTTCGGTTTGTCTGCCGTATGGCCTTCTGCCGTCTGCCGTCTGTCCGTGCTCTAACTCCCGTAAATATGCTCGAATTGCCCTACAATTTTTATATGTTATTGTCATTATCTATAGCATGTTCCCTATTTCAACTGAAGTGTGTAACACTTATAGTTTTTCTACAGGGGCACTCAAAACAATTCCGTTACATTACGGTCTATGGGGAAAAATCATTTGCGGTTTATTTTAATGATGTTACACAATGTCAAACACATTGTAATTGATATATATCACTAAGGTGTATTACAAGAAGCTTAATATGGAATAGGGTGTGCATAGCACTTACAGTTACTTTACAGGGACAGTCAAAAAAATTCTGTTACATTACGTCTATGGAGAAAAATCGTTTGCGGTTTAATTAAATTATGTTTCACTATTTTAAACGCATTGAAATTTATATATATATATCACTAAGGTGCATTACAAGAGACTTACTACAGAATATTGTGTGTATAGCAGTCACATTGATTTACAGGGACACAAAAAAAAATTCTCTACTGTCTGTTATCAATAATTCCTTCAAGTGTGTTTTAAGTTGCTGAACGCGATTTTAAATTTAACTCACTTTTTGTCTATTACTTGGTGTGTATAAATTCTGTAGATCGTATACAGGGCAGCACAAAAGTTCGCGAACACATTTCCGTTTATTGACTGAAACTCCAGAAGGAGAATTTTAAACTGTGCTACGCGCTTCCTAACTAAACTAAAATTTAGCATCCTATGTAGTATATATACAAATCTATAGATCATATACAGGGCTGAATAAAAGTATTCGAATATTTTTCCGAATATTGTATATGTTGGAAATATATGTTGGAAATTCCTGAAATTACGTCTTTAAATATGTTATGCGTTTTCCAAGTTGTTTACTAAAATGTTATCCTTCAGTTTATTGAGCGGTAATGCTTTGTAAAATTATTTTGGAAGCGTTGGAAAGTGTTACATAATCTATGCTTGACGCATGATTTTTCGTTCTTGTTATATATTACGTCCGCCATGGTATGAAGTCCTGTAGGAAAGTCTATTGTTATGGAATTTGATTAATTGTTGAATATGTTAACAAAGTAAATTTATGCTCCAACAATTAGAACAGACATAAGTTTTCAACACACCTATAGTTAAACAATGCTATCAGACATTTAGAAACAATAAATACTCATTATTACAAAGACCATTGTTTAATTATTGTTAAAATAAATTATCTTATATATTTGTTCATTCAAATCGGATATACTAAATGTGTATCATTGATTTGAGCGATATTTATTTAAAACGTTGTAAAGCGCTTTATTTGAGATTTTATTATTGAAATCTTGTGTTTTATATCTTAATTTTTTATTAAAACTCTAACAGTTTTTATTTTACCTTTTAAAAATGTCTTATTTTAATGACGCTAATCTGGGATTTCCAACAGAATTGTAAGTACCATGTAACTTGTCAGGAACATTTTTGATGGTTTGTGTTAATAGTTATCCTGGAATCTAATAAATTAAAAGTATATTTTACACCTAAATTATATATTAAGACACAGTTAATTGTACTTTATAAATACAGCTTCAAAAACTTATGTCAAAGACCTTTACTTAGGATGAATCTAATTAATTCCGTCTAAAATAATATTTTATTAATTATTCTTATATACATAAATTATGGTTGTATCTATATGAATTTAGACGCAATCAAAAGAAACGTCAAAGAATATAATATACTCTTGGCTTTCGAAATATTTAAATATTTACTACTTAAAATAAGAAAAACTATTCTGATTTAATGACTTAAAATTTTTGCATAATACTATTTGATTCAACTATTTGTAGACATTTAAAACACATACTAAATTTGCGATTTATTAATGGTGATATAGGTAGAAAAATTAATGGATTTAGAGATAGAAAAGCCTACTCATGAAATAATTGCTAAGGATAATTTAAGAATGTAAATGTAAAATTAGTAAATTAAACCACAATGAAACAATATTTTAAGTTATTGCATTTATAAATAAAATTACCTTAAATTATATATTTTATTTCGCAAATTTTTAAAGATACTTGCAAAAATTAAGGTCGGAATTACGAAACCAAATTTTGTATACACTTGAACAATGTTATAGATACGTAAACGGTAATTTCGAAGTTGAAATTCGTTAATGCAGCGATTATTATAACGTATACATTTGCCCTTCGTACTCATGAAAACCAAAAAAGACATAAATTCTATTAGAGACATCAAATAAATTCTATTAAATGTGTAGTATCAATTTGAGCGGTACTTATTAAAAATGTTTAAAAATCTTTTAATTTGTTTCTGATATCTAGTTTATTTTTGTTTTAAACTTTTATTGTAAATCTAACAGTTTTAAATTTAACTGTTGAAAATGACGCATTTTAACGACGCCAAGCTAGAACTTCCAACAAAAGGGCGAGTAGAGTTTGTGACATGTAAAGAAACATTCCTTATAAAGACCACAAGTTTTAGTTACACAATAATATAAATGTTAATACAATTTATGTTTAAACGTTTTGGTAGATTTTAATAAAGGACAAATTTAATTAGACCGAAAATGTGTGTCTTCGAATAATAGCTACTTTTTGGTTAGCCGGGCTCCAGTGATATAGATACATGTATATATACACATACATATATGTGTACACATATATCTGCATATACATATATATACATACATTTATATATGTACATATATGTATGTATGTATATATATGTGTATATACATATGTATTTATATCTGTACATATATCACTGGCGCCCGGCTAACCGAAAAGTACCGGATATAATTTTTGAATATATATGAAATATTTTCACATTTCCATTCGCTTGTTCAGGCCCATATTAGATAGCCTAGCGCTCCATATTTACGCATAAAAATTGTTTTTGAATGATGCTGAACTTGGTAAAATTTATACCTATTGCATATATACATAAATTTCGTACCAGGCAATATTCATATCTGTGTTCATGGTGTCGCAATAAAGATCATCCTAACGATATTCGATGATATAATACATTCTTTTGTATAGGAATATACATTTTCATGTGAGCTCTTGAAGTGCAAATACAGATCTGCGAGTCACTAATTGGTATGGAAAAAAAGAGAGGGAAGGGACCCGCGAATTATTCTCATATTAAAGCATTGAAAATACATGGTTTTCGGCTTTTTTTTTACCCAATGTACTACTTTCTGAACAAAAATCCTGATTACACCCACGGGAGATTTCCCCTCGAAGTGGGGGACCGGGGCAGCTGCCGCGCTTGCCCTTGCATAGGTCAGGCATTGTGCTTGTTACATGTATTTTCCACGTGGATTTATTAAACAATGTTTGTATCTTTCGAATAATGTATGCTTTTTATATCATTTTATAGATTTTCTTAAAATCAAATCAAATGGTGATTCAAATATCATCGGTATACGTCTACAGGTATAAATATTCTTCAGTCGTTATATTGAAAATGTATTAATGTTCCCTAGTTTTATGTAAAATATATTATCAGTGCAAAAATTTTAGAAATAAAAGTTCGAAACATTATAAATTAAATTATCAAGCTTTGTTTGACTTCTCACTGTACCACATATCTGCAATATTTTCTGTTTTGAAGAACTTTTGTATTTGAGACATAAAGCTTGTCTGTCTAATAAGGTCTGAATCAGTTGTTTATTTTTTTTTAAATGACTGTAATTACAGGGTTCCTACAGATCAGGTATTTCCCTCATTTTAGGTCAGAAAAATACCTGTATTAACTTAGAGAACATTTTACTACATTCAATCGCGCATACATAACTCTAACTATTCTATAAGTGAATACTGGTACTTTCTCTGAAACTGTAAGAATCGTGTATTGCTACTTTTATTTAAACACGCAGAGTATTTTTCATTACATATGACTTTAAATAGAATTTAAATTGAATGGACTTAGTCATCACTTGAAAATTGTATATATTTTGTTAAATTAAATTGTACTATTCCTGGCTCTTACAACTGCAGTAACCTTCAACAAATAAGTTTACATTTTTAGTAATTATGTTTCTACCTGTTATTTAACAATTCCCCTAATCTAATAATATCTATATATTTAAAACGCTAAGCGTTTTCTTTCGACAAACCGTGAGAACAAACTACTGCATCAAATTACACCATTCTTTTTTAAATGTAAGATATCTGGGCACAGATTTGTTATCGAACATTCGTTTGTTCGAAAATTTTATTAATTAGCCGTAATATTAAATTAAACTTTTACATTTGCTTATGACGTCATAAAGTCCGCAAAAGGATAACGCCCACTGTTGTGAGGCACAGAATTTATTTTCTGAACTCTGTGGTTGCAATGATAAAAGAGAAATAATAAGTATTAAAAGCACGTGGCTTTTAGGCCGAATTTTTTTATTTGCAAGTTAAATTTCGGTAAAAATATTTATCCGCGAGTTTTATAAGCGAATAAAAGTTCATATTTATTGTAACGTCACGGTAATATTGTCCAGTGTCTTTATTTTATCATTATGCCTTATAACTTTGTTGATGCCATTTTTTCATTACAATTAAATACAAAATATATTTTTATTTGTATACATGGTGTTTAAGCGTAAAAGTAACGTACATAAAGTACGTGTGAAAAGTTTGCGCCGGTGAAAATGAACTTCATGCTTAGTTTGAAATGTATTTTAATATTGATAAAACTAAAGAGAAAAACTGATATGATTGTGTCAACATGACGTAATTTTAACTGATTTTTCCATTCTTAATTATAAATATTAGAATTGTAAACTTTATTGATTGCTTCATCTTGATTGTATACCTTGATTGCATGTTACCAATTACTTTTTTTTAATTACAGGCTAGAAGATTTCATTTTTTAATATAAAAAAATCACAAAAGTAAAGGATTTCAGGAAAATTAAAATTATTAAAAATAGTGTTATGGTAGAAAAAAAAACTTGAAATAATGATTGTATTTTTAGCTAGAATAAACAATATAAGGCTAATATTCTATAGGAATTATTTTGGTAGGTTTATTATGAGTTCATTTAACAGTTCCTTATTAGCGGTAAAGTCATATTTTCATCATACATTAATCACTTCTTTCACTGTGAATTTCTGTTTTGATGTCAAAAATGGTAGTCTACTTTTGGACGTCAGCGAAAACACAGTGGCAATATTTAGAAATGTATAACGGTTACGAAAACAAACGGCGCTATCTCTTTATACAAGTTGCAAATTTCCAACTGGACGAAAAATGTCCGGGCCAGGATTCGAACCTGGGATCGCTTGGCTGAAGCCGTCACGCTCTACCACTGAGCTATCCCGGTCGAATCTGGAGGGCATAATTCATCCAGTTAACCTTATTAATCAAAGCATCTGGTCTGATATTTTAATCAGCTCAACAGAAAAGATCGCAGGTAATGGAAATCCAATAATCTAGTGTATTCACGTATCCAACGTTTATTGGAGTTCCATTACCTGCGATCTTTTCTGTTGAGCTGATTAAAATATCAGACCAGATGCTTTGATTAATAAGGTTAACTGGATGAATTATGCCCTCCAGATTCGACCGGGATAGCTCAGTGGTAGAGCGTGGCGGCTTCAGCCAAGCGATCCCAGGTTCGAATCCTGGCCCGGACTTTTTTCGTCCAGTTGGAAATTTACAACTTGTATGATTACTTTACCAATTTGAAAAATTGTGTTAAAAAATAATCTAGTGCTATCTCTTTAGTTTTTATTGCGTTTACATCACTTCTAAATACTACAAATTTATATTTTTTACTACTTTTTACAATTTCAATTCCTACATCATCAATTAGAAAAAAAAATAGCTTTCAACTGAAATTTATTTGAAAACTGCCGCTTAATTTAATAAATTTTTAAATAATTTTCAGGCATGAAATGTTTTTTAATTCTATCTTAACAATGACCATCAGTTTGCTTCAATAATGTAAAACAGCCCCTGGGAAAGTTGCCACAATTGAAAATAGATTTCTCTAACCCTCATAAAAAGTGAATAATAATAATAATAATAATAATAATAATAATAATAATAATAAAACCTGATAAATCATAAGATCAGTTTATTCATAAGATAGAGCATTTTGGCGCTAAATTAATATCTGTCAAAAAAAGACAAAAAAAAACTATTTCAATTTATGTTTAACATAAATTGATATGTTGAATCCGCTGATGTATATGTTGCATCAGAATATGCTAGGAATTGTATTTTTTTTAAGATCCATTGGGTATTTAACTGTACAAGAGAAAAAAGATCCCCGACTGTGATGGAAAAGGGATAATCATCCTAATTATGTAAAGGGACGGAAGAAACTACACAAAAATATTACACTTGAAAACATTAAACATCTCTTTCATCTGAAGATTGATTTATTATTGTAAAAAGAAATTCTTCATCTTTACATAGAAATTGATTACCTTAAAACAATGGATGCGTTTTAGAAGATATGGATTTGAAATGAACAATGATTAAAGATGACATTTTAAAATTTTTAATTTAAACAATTTAAAACTTTTTTTAAACGTCGAATTTCGACGGTGCTTTTGGGCAGATGCAATGGAGCTAAGGACTCATAAGGACTCATAGGAGCTAATTCGGTTGCATTATCATAGGGGGAGGGGGGGAGATATGTGCTTTATTTTTTATGTTCTTTTATTTACTGAATATCAGATAAAAGTAGGGATATACTATTTGTATGATACTTCATAGGTCCATGAAATTCCCTTTCTTGCCGTGGGGTATATGGCGGTAATGTCAAATTTATTTGCATTGCATAGT
The DNA here is from genome assembly GCA_963931845.1 of Maratus michaelseni. Classification (NCBI taxonomy): domain Eukaryota; kingdom Metazoa; phylum Arthropoda; class Arachnida; order Araneae; family Salticidae; genus Maratus; species Maratus michaelseni. The sequence continues at coordinate 412,574,614 of OZ007587.1, forward strand.
TGTTTACGGATTGTTTGTTTTGAGTTTGCATCGGAAATAGTACTGTATTTCACCGGGGAAAAATTTTAAAATAAAATATTTGAAAGACTGTTTCATTCGCACCCTTCTTAAATAATACAGAAGCTTATTTTAGTGATATTGTTATAGTATTGTTTCCGTCAAGTTTTGACGGGTTCCATCTAGTGATTATTAAAGTTTGTCGATTTTTCTGTATTAGGAACGTTTATAAAAGCCAACAGTTTAATATTTATTTTACTTTTTTTAATGTAGCCAATGCATATGAATGTTTGTTGTAACAGACAGATTGCAGTTCATTTGGTCAGTCAAAGTTACAGTAGGATTTAAAAATACACTGCTCAAAACAATTAAAGGATATTGCAGTTTTAGGTGGATTTTGTATCTGGGAAACTTTTTAGCTGATTGATACATGGTCGACAGACATAGTAGGTTATATGAGAATAAATTACACATGTTTGGCAGAAAAAAATGCATTTTATTGCGCATTTGTGTACAAAAGGAAAAAAAACACAATTTGTGCATATGAGAAAAAAAGAATAAGGAAAGGTTTTTTCTTCAAAGAAAATCATTTTCAGTAGGGGGTATGGTTTCCACGGGCGGCCAGCAACGTTGAACACCTTTGAGGCATGGACTCAATGAGGCTATTAATGACGAGTTGGGGTATTCTGCCCCACTCTTCCAGAAGAGCTCTTTCCAGTTCTTTGAGAGTTTGTGGGGGTTGTTGGCGGCCAGAAACTCGTCTTCCTAGAGCGTCCCAAACGTGCTCGATTGGATTCATGTCTGGAGAACACGCTGGCCATTCCATTCGAACGATTCCTTCCTCGAAAAGGAAATCCTCCACCAGGTTTGCACGATGTGGCCTGCAGTTATCGTCCATTAAAATGAATTTATCTCCGATTGCTGCAGCGTAAGGGACTACAATAGGTCTGAGGATCTCATCCCTATATCGGCGACCAGTCAGAGCTCCATCTCGAATGATGTAGAGGTCAGTGCGCCCGTCAATGGAGATGCCACCATACACCAACACTCCTCCACCGCCAAATCTGACACTTTCGTGCACGAACGCAGGATTATTCCTACTGCCACGGTCCCTCCAGATGAAAATACGCCTATTATCCGGATGCACAGAAAAACGGGACTCTTCAGAAAACAGAATATTGCTCCATTCATTTCTCCTCCAGTTGACATGCTCGGTTGCCCACTCCCTGCGGTCGCGACGATGCCTTGATGTTAATCTAACACATACCATCGGTCGGCGAGCATACAGACCTACAGCATGGAGCCGGTTTCGGACAGTCTGAGTTGAAATCATGGTGCCTGTAGCCGAGCGAAGGTGTTGTTGGAGAAGAGTAGCGTTCATGTTTCGGTGTCTCCGAGCTGTTAACGATAAATACCGATCTTCATTGGGCGTTTTTGCCCGTCTACGACCTTGCCCTGGTCTTCGGCCTGCACATCCACTCTCCAAAAAACGGTTCCAGATCCTGGAAATGACACTTTGTGACACTCCAATGGCTTGCGCTACTTCGGCTTGAGTTTGGCCCCCTTCTAACCTACCAACAATTCTCCAAGCTTCTGAATCTGTCAAATGACTTCGCTGAGACATCGTACTCATCGAAACAAAGCAATCACTGAATGCCGATCATCCTTGTCTTCATTCTCTTTTATCCAGTTGAAAGTCAAATTGCATTCGCTGCCGCTGAAGCGACGTTTTTGACGTCGAACTCAAAATTTGCATACTCCACAGTTTGAAAACCAGAAAAATTTGCATTTGTGATTCTCTTCTTCTATTTTCGGCAAAAAAAATTTCGTTTATATCTTTATTTTATATAAAACTTCAGATATCCTTTAATTGTTTTGAGCAGTGTATATATGCCATATTTTGGTACTTATAGGAGGACTTTTATCACTATTTTTATTATTGCTATCAAGTTGTTAAAGTTCTTTGCCACCTTTCAATTTTTGAGCTAGTAAAGCATAATAACAGTATGAAAATATCAAAAATAGTTAATTCGTTACCTAGAAATCAATGTATAACAATATTTTTAAATGGATAAAGCTATGAATAGGAAGAAATTGGAAGTAAAATTGGAAGTAAATTTGCAAAGGGATATCTAAACAAGACTGGCAAAGACAGGCAAAGGTGCAGGAGAGCAATTGGCGGTAGAAGAGTCAGATCCCTGCGTATACGCGACAAAAAATAATAATCTCTGTGTATGCAACATGAAATGGTGCAGTGCAATGGGGTACGGAATCAAAGTACATTTCTGTACAGAGTGCACCATTCTGGTCTAAATGCTAGAATTTCATGAAAAAAAATTATAATTCAAATAAAGATTCAAAATATTCAACTTTGCTAAAAGTCATGTTTATCAGACAGAGAAATAGTAGGGCCATGTTATTTGGAGTGTTAAAATGTTTTTTTTTATAGAATTGTAGAATTTAGACCAAACTACTGCAATCTGCACAGAGCTGTACTTTGGTTCAGCTCTCCATTGCAGTGCCCCATTTCATGTTGCATACACCGAGATGATTGTTTTCTGTGACCTATGCAGAGGAACCTTACTCATCTACTGCTAGTTTCTCTCCATCACCTTTTTCTGTCTTTATCGGTCTTGTTTTGTGTGACTTAGACATCTTTTTGTTAATTTACTTCCAATTTCATCATAACCATAGCTTTTTACACTTAAAATAATGCTATAAATTGATTTCTGGGTAACTAATGAACTCTTTATGATATGTGCTTAATTTTATTATGCTTTACTAGCTCAAAAATTGTAGGATGGTAAAGAACTTTAGTAACTTGCTAGCAAAAAAAAAAATTGTGATAAAAGTCCGCATATAAGTACCAAATTATGACATATGTTTTTTTAAAATCCTACCCTCGCTTTCATTGACACCATGGATGTACTATATACATCCATGATTGACACATTACCAAATAAAATGGAATCTGTCCGTCTCTCCAAACATTCATATACAATGGCTACATTCAAGAAAAGTAAAAATAATTACCATCAACCTAACCAGGTTTTACTGCCTTTTTCTGATTACTTCGCTTTAACGTTTAATAAAATAATTATAATGCAACAAACTGCATCGCATAATATTCTTGATTAAATTTTCTTTCCAATGGCAATACAGCGTTTATCATATTACTGAGAAATATTTGTTGTTATGATCCATCAAATTTCAAAAAATCATTTTTCCTAAAAGGTGTCCACAATTTTGGCTACCACTGTAAAAATATAGAAGGGATTTTTAAAAATATACATTTTTAAAAATAACGCAACAAGAACTGTAAATATTATAAGCATTAAGATATTTAAATGCAAGTTTTTAAGGCAATATAAATACGCAGTACTTTAGAACTACTATTTAAATATTTCATTTATTTTCAGACTTACTTCTGATACACCATACAATAGTCCATCATATTATTTGCCTTATGATCATCACAATCAAGTTGAAAATTCTTTTGGCCTTACATATGAGCAGAGTTATCAAACTGAAAATTCTTTTGGCACTACATATGAGCAGAGTCATCAACCTGAAAATTCTTTTGGCACTACCTATGAGCAGAGTTCTCAACCTCAAAATTATTTTGGATATTTTGAAGATGGGTGAGTATATTTAAACAATTACTTTGTCTTCTCATATTCAGAGTAATAATTTTAAACATGTGTATTCAACTGAAATACAGTAGTAGTAAAGCAGTTAAAAATATTTTATATATATATTTTAATACAATAATTTTTAATTTCAAATGTTCACACTTAAATAATTTGAATGGAAATGAATCTAATAGTAATGCAAATCCATGTGTTACATATAATAAGCAGGTGACAGTAATAACTCATATAATAACATTTTCTGAAATAAATATTCACAAAGGCATTCCTTTCTTTAAAATTTGGAACTTCTTATCATTTTTGAAAAAAATTCAGAGGAATTTTGTAAAACAGTCTAATTTAATATGAACGATATCGTTTTTCGATTATTTTAAAAAAATAGTTTTCTGTAATTAATTAAATATATTACAATGTTTCTTATTATATATAAGCAACGTTATTTATTACTTATACACTGATTACATTATTTATATAGAAGAAATTTGTTTTTAAAATACGATATTTAAGGTTTAGATTATATTTCTTTTATTAGATTTTCTTTCATAACAGATTACAAAGAGTAAAGTAAAAGTGATCGTATTTACAAATTTACAATTGTGGTTTTCTTAGTTTAAAAATATGTTGATGAATGAAGAAAAAATGCAATGAAATAAAATCATAATGTTTTAGACTAGAAGAATAAATGGAACATTTTATAATTTAGAGGTTTAGAGGTTTCGGAATTTTTACTTATACTCATTAATGTTATTAGTTTTTGCTTTATTTTTCGTTGCTATGCATTGCATATAACGCTTTACGTACTGTGGTTTTTATCTCGCATTGTTGAAATTACATTGTTTCACTACAAACGTTTTTTTTTTTGTGCAATCTAGCATTCCTTTATTTTTATACCACAATCTTTCTTGTTGCGTACCTGGTGTGTCAGTATTCTAGTATTTTATTGTATTCTCAGAAATGTTTCATTGCATTTTGTGCTTTTTACCGGTTTTAGGTATTAATTGTCTAATATGTCATTGGAAAATCTGACAATATGCTTTAATTATATTACGGCTTCATTCATAACTGTGTTTTAAAAACATTCTGCACATACTTTTAAAAATGTTATACAGTCTATAAAAAGAACAATCAATTGCAAATGCATCATTTTATCAAACCACCTTATTCCTCAGAAAGCGAGGTGATGTGTCATCCAGAATAGTCAGATGTATTCCCTAGGAAAAGTTGCGTTACAAAAGCGAATCAATTAATTAAAAAAATAAATGGTATATAGGGTTCTTATAAACTTGCAATCTCCAATTTTAGAAATTTATCATCGTGGAGATCAGCTGAATAGCGAGGTGTTAATTTGGAAAGCGTAGGTTAATTAGGTTTTGAAATCTGCTACCCCTTTAAGAAAAATCAGTTCCGCATTCTTGACCGCAGCTGGAAAGTAAATTATCAAGCTGCGGAAATTGTGTTTTTTGTTGTTGTTGCTGGAAGTCCTCACTGGTGGAGTTTTGAAATTAAAAGAGACTTAAATTAAAAAAAAAAATAATTGATATATTCGGTTTCCATGATGCGAATTTTTCGAAATTTGGTTTTTGAAAACTGCGATATTTTTCTACCATATTATACCGAATTTCGCATGCGTCGTGCAATTTTTTCGATCTTTTTGAAATGGGGGTAGGAAAAGGCGATGATTGCGGTTTGTGACTTCGAGGATTTTTTCGTTACTGCCTGGATCTGTCTGGTAAACTAACCATGTTAGCCTCGCAACGAGGTTCGATTCTAAGCAGGAATTAAATTATTTCTTTGTTTCGGTATAAAATCACTTTTTGTGCTTTTCGAGACTTTCTTAATTAATAACTTTCTTAATTAAGAGTCGACTTCTTCGAAACTGTAATTCCAGAAGGCCGGATATTTCCGATTTTTTTGACACCATAATGGTTTGGCTCGCAGTGTTTATCCGTGTATAAACACACACACATTTCCGAACATTAATAACACTGATTTGTGGATCTCATTGAAATTATATCAAAACATATGCGATATCTTAACAATATCATTTAACGAAAACTCGATAAAAATAATTTACAAATGGAAAAATATACATTTTGTATACAATGTTCTTAATATTTTTTATTACAGCTAACTGAACAAACTCACAATATACACCAACGCAATTTATGAAAAGTCATATATTCAGAAATTAATTGTATTTACATATTGTTTTCAATCATTCCAATATAGCCATTCACATCCACATGAATAAAATTAAAAGTGGAAATCTTTTAAACTGAGATTAACTCAGAAAAGGAAATAAATAATATATAAAATAAAGATACCAAATTTCATATATGGTCAAAAGTTAAAGAAAAGAAAAAAATAAATTATTAATTAGGTTACGTATTTATAAAATATTAGGATTTTGAAAGTGTCGGTGGTAATAAGTAATGTATAATTTTATTTCAATGCAAATTATGTGAATTTTTTTCTGTGGTTTAGATATGAATCAATTGAAACGGAAAATCAAGGTATCTTGTATCCAGTTATGAATCAAGTTTGTGTTCCTGAAAGTCAGATATACAACGTAGTGCATGCACTTGAGAACAATGGCACTACATATTTCTATCAGGATCTTGTTGATGTTCCAGTTTACAAGTAAGTCAATTATTTTAATGCGTGCGTTGAAACTAGTACTTGAGATTTTTTTTCCAAAACCAAAAAGCTATTTTGCTTTGTTATATGTTCTGGATGTTAACGATATGTGTATTTTCGAATTAAACAGCAAGCACGATTTACATTAACTGTTTTACGAGTAATAAAATTAGAAGTAATAATATAATTTTATTAATGGTAAAATAATGTTTTATCTTATTTAAGTAAAAAGCCTATAAAAATATATTAGAGAATAATCCAAAATGAATACGTTTGAAAATATAATAAATTATATCACTTTGTAATAATATATTTCTTTTAAATGATGAAAGGTGTAAACTAAAAATATAATATAAAGAAAATAACTTATTAGTAGATTGTTGACAAGTTTCGGCTCACTCCAAGCCATTATCAAAAACAAATGAGAATATTCTACAATTGCATGGTCTATGAAGTTATTATATATGCAGTTATAATAACTTCAAAGACCGTGCAGTTATAGAATATTCTTATTTGTTTTTTATACTGGCTCGTAGGGAGTCGAAGCATGTCAACAATCTAATGAATGTTATTTTACTGTATATTGTGTTTTTATTTTACACATTTTACTATTTGAAAGAAATATGAATACATTCGTTCAAAAAGAATCTTAGAAATTAGGCATGTTTTTGCCTTATATGCTGTATTTTATGATGCAATTAGTAATAATCATTTAGTATTAAGTAACGAATTTATAACGTGTCTATTCTTTTTCTAGGTCAATAATTTCAATTTTGTGATAATATAACTTTAATAATATATCTGAAATATTAAATCGTAATAAACAGATTTAAAAAAAAGATTTATAATGAAATATGGTAATTAGATTATCATATTATTTTGTAATCTTGTTGAACATTATCATATTTTCAAATAAAATCCAACATGCTAATAAAAACTACGCCATGTAATCAAACATTAAATTTATTTTTTAGTATGTACAATGCCATCATCGACACTCCAGACTATGTTGTGGAAGAAAATTCTTCATATAGTTACGAGCCAGCAGAAAATGTTCACAGTGAAAATTTGGAGCCGTATGTTGAGAATACTTCAGAGTATGATGATCAGTCAAGGTAATAAAATCTTTAAATATTTTTATGTTCATGTTTCTAAACCTCGTAATAAGATGTTTTCATTGGAATGTTCATAATAAGATGTAGCTATCGACATCCATTGTGTTACAAACAAAAAAAAAAGTTCTAATTGCACAAACATAAGAAAATCGCATCACACCTTGCGGAAGATGTCGCAGAATGCTCTTTAATATTAAAATTGCTCACGGTTTCCAAAAATAATTTAATAATTAATTAAATAATAAATAATGTTAATTAATTAATTAATTAATTGAATTAATTAAATAATGTATTAAATTAAAAAAATAATTTAATGATAAATATATAAAATTGAATGCACAGAAACTACAGACATAACTACTAGGTTTTAAATTGTTGTTATTTTTTTATGATCAAGGGGCCATCGTGCTCATATTCAAAAGAAACATAACTTCGGTGTACCATAAGAAAACTTATATATTAATATTAAATTCGTATCATGGTAAATATCTTGATACTTTCCTTAGTTTAGGGGTACAGTAACAATTAATTTCAACTTATGATTTTTTTTTAAAAATCCTGATTATGGAACACCCGACAATTCCATACACATTTTAGTAGGTGTTTATTGAATCGGAATTACTAAAAATTGGCACTGCGTCAATTCATCACAGCGTCAGTTCGTTGCAGTGTCGATTCATCATGGTGTCAAATTGTCGCGGCGTTAGTTCATCGTGGTGAAAAATTTTTAATTGTGATGATAATATTTTTGGTGATAAAAGTAAACATAATTTAGTAAATTTATTTCATGATAATTTTTTTTTCTGATTTAGCGTTTTATGATAACTAGAATTTTAAAGGCCAATATTCGATACAGATATATTTTAAATTATTTTTATGTATTACTTCGCTTTCTACTGCTTTAGTTTAAAAATAGCAATCATTAAAATGGGTATGAAATCTATTTATGTGATATTTGTGAAGTTCCCAATTGAGACCATGAATGTTTAACGTACTTAGAACAACTCATGTCTTATGTAAATTAGAGATAAAAGAGATATTGAATTTCATCACCGGAAAAATGGCAAAAAGGGCAAAGAATAATACAAGAAAAATTACAAAAAAAAATTAATTGGTATACCCGTACTGAAAGTAGGCGTGGGGCAAATGAGCTCTCCCTAACTTATTAAAAATAAAGAATAAAAGAATACGGACAGAATGTAACCCAAACTGCTGGATGTGATTTTGATTCAACTGTTTATTGCATGCCTGAATGTCATTGTATGGCAGTTTTGTTTTAATTTTTGTTTTACATTTATTTCACTACTAAAGTATCCCTAAATTGTATTATAACTTTATCATTTTCTTTCACTAAATCTGCTTAACGTAATTAGTGACTGTTTTCAATTTCCTACGTCATGTTATTATTTAATGTCGTTACCTTAGAAATCTGAATGAGTTAAGAAATTCAAGCGTGTAGCGAGGACTTTTTTTCGGGGTGTGTGTGTGGGGGGGGGTATATTTTCTACTACAATCTATTTCTTTTAGATAAAAGTATATTAATAAATACATTCCGAATAATTTTAGGGAGTGTTTGCCTCAACCCTTTTTTTCCAGCCTTGTTTCGTCATGAAACTGATAAAAGCGGGTGATACTTTTGAAAATATTACTGATTTTTTTCTCCCCCAAATTAACTGTTTTCAGTGTTGATAGGTACTTAAAAATTTTGCATAAAATATATCTTTTAAAATATAATTTAAATGTATAATTGCCATTCTAGCGCGTAAATAAAATCATTCAAAAAGGCAGTTTTCTTATTTTATTCCGTCTCTTTATAATATTTAAATTTGATGTTCTTCTAATTATATGCATTATGTTAAAAACTATTAACTATATTTTGCAAGATTGGATCACTGTTAAATTAAATATAAATATTGAGCACTACAAGTAATGCTAAAGAAAAAAAAAACTGCGTAGAATTTCGTGTTTTGAGATGTCATGAATATGATTTGAATTTTTTAACTAATGCTTCTCTGCCTGATTTGAATTCTATTTAAAGGAATTATGTATATTTATTTATATATTATGAAATTAATATTTAAAAGAAGCATGTATTTTAACAGGCTTATTGTCATCACTATTTCCGATTAGTGATCATCGGTTTATTTAATCTCAGAAATTCTGAAACAAATGAGTGGGAGATTACTATTTTGAAATAGTAGTGGTCATCCATGGCGTAGTACGACGATATAATACACAATATTTTAAAAAGTTTCAAAATGAATTTTGAATTTTAACGTATTTTGAAAATACATGTATTATTTATACATTATATTTTTTAAAGGTATTTTGTAGTTTAGGTTTTTTTTTTTATTTTGCACTGTAAGTCGTTTTTGTTAATGGTTGATAATGGTTTTAATTTTCATTTGTTGTATTTTGTCCAACTATAATACCATGAATATTACAACAAAAGAGTAAACTACCTTACAGGTTGATCATATTTAAGGCTAAATTAAGGCTAAGATTATTATCAATAGCCAATACATATAAGCTCACAGTTACAAATATTTATGATAAATTGAAAACCGATCTAATTCTTAAGGATATAGTTTTACGTATTAAACATGATTCACACAATTAGAAGAACATAAAATATAAAAATTACAAAAAAGACGATTACAAAAAAATGCCTTATTAGCAAAAATGTTTATATAACTGAGAAACTTAGATTGATAAATACTTTTTATTGTTAATTTATAAAATATGTTTGCTATTTGTTGAGACCAATTGAATTGGGCATTTGAGTTTGAATTTCCAATTTCATGAATGTATACAGCATTTTCGATAGAGAGGAGGGGGAGGGAGTGGGAAAAGTACCTACTTTAAATCACGAAAAAAATCCAGTCATTGGACTATGTTTTATCTCAAATAAAAAATGTATTTGCGCGAGACTATTAAAAACAATAATGAAAGTTTAAAATAATAATTAAATGATCACGTGTTGAAAGCAGGAAATAAAGAAAATTACGTCATAAAAATTGTATTTACACATGGATATTAAAAATAAAAAAGATGAATTGAATGAAAAATAATTATAACCAGTTAAATGAAAAAGCATTATAACCTGATTACAGAAGATAGTCGCCGTTCGTGATATCATCATCATCATCATCTTTTTAAAACAGGATACATTATCAGGTTTTAAGAGGCTGTGAAATCAGAAAGGGGGTTGGTGAGAGTAGCTAGCAGGGAGCAAAGCCCCCTAGTAATTTAAAAAAGCAATAAGTTTCTCTAATTCATTACACTTTCATGTTCTAAATTCGGAACTTCACAACAATTACATATAAAAAAAATGTTCTCTACATTTCATATTTCTGCACTAAAGCAATAAAAAGAGAAATATATATAAATATAAATATTTAAAAATATACCTGCATCTAAAAGCGGACTGTAAAATGGTAGTTGTTATAATTTGCTATAGCTAAAAAAAAAATCATCATCACTTTCTAAAGCATTTTCTCAGTAAAAAAAAAAAAAAAAAAAAAAAAAAAAAAAATCAGAAACGTTTACGTAAGTATCGGAGACATCTGATGCACGATACTAAAGTAAAGGTTTCTGATTACAGCAAAAAAATGTTTCAGCTAAAACACGGAACCTTTCCGATTCGTAATGAAATTTTCAGATGAATTCTTCCGCGATGTGCACGACGAACTGAGGCGACATCCTAAAAATTCTGCTGTATTGACAGAGGGGCCATTATTACTTTTAATTGTTGAAAAGTCGTTGTTTTATCTATTATTTTATATTGTAATTTTTACACTCATTTTTACACTCATGATTTCCCTTACATCTTTATATTAATATTTCAACAGATGAATACAAAATCTCACTTGTTCAATAATATATCAATGATCCAAGTCGTAAAACTAATGTTGCTTCGCAAAGTTAAAAATGCATACAATTTCTTAAAAGTTATTTATCGTTTTCATAAATTAATGTTTAAACAAATTTACTTTTGTATTGCAACACACACACAAAAATAGTTTTAATAACAAATTGATACTACGCTATTTTTTTAATACTTTCCACCATAGTTGAAAAGTAATTATTAATTGGGTTTGTTGATCCGCCCATGCTCTAACTCGCGTAGATATATTCGGATTACCATATAATAGATATAGTAATTGATTTCTTATTGTAGTTTACTATGTCATGTCCGGAATTAAGAATAAAGTATGCATCATTTATAATTTGTTTAAATGAACAATCAACCTGATTTTATTACATTATGGTCTAGTGGAAAAAATCATTTACGGTACATTTTATTGGTATTATACTATTTGAAACATATTAAAATATATATTCATCCCTTACGTGCACTACATGATGCTTGCTATAGAATAGTGAGTGCATAGCATTTATCGTTTATTTACAAAGACGCACAAAAGAATTCTGTTACAATACTCTCTATGACCACCAATTTCATAAAGTGAATTTTCAACTGTGGTTAGCGTTTTTAAATTTAACTAATTGTTTTAATATTACTTTTTGTGCATAAATTCTATTGCTCATGTTTATGGCTGCACGGAAGAATTCCGGGACAATATTATCTACTGGGAAAATTGGTTGAAGTTTATATTAATGATGCTATACCATTTCAAATATATTGAGATTGATATTCATCTTTGAAGTGCACTACAAGATGCTTACTGTAGAATATGGTGAACATAACGTTTATTGAAGCTTCTTATTTAGATATTTCGTTTCATTCTAATGAAAAATTTCTTAATAATTATCTGTTAGTGTTGGAAAGTGATTCATAATCTATTCCTAATGCTTGGTTTTTCTTTGTTATTAATAAAACTTCCTGTTTATGTATTCATGTTTTTCACAGTTTTGAAAACACCTCATTCGTTTCGTTTTAGTAATAAAGGAAGAATTTAGCAAGTCAAGAAATATTTAATTCGAAAATATAAGTTTATTTACAATTTTATGAACAAAATTATTATTTGATAACAAACATGCACTAGTTTCCTGAAAAGTTTGTAATTTTCCAGTATTTATTTTGACCACTGATGTCTGTTTTGTTTGACAACTGTATTTTAACTGTTCTTTTCATATTACAGAGCTGTCGAATGTTTACCAACAGTAACCAGTGAGTCTCCATCAATGTACATGGATAATTTGTATTCTCCTGAATTTGAATTGAGTACTCCGAGCTATAACAATTATGGGGATACTAGTTATAGCCATTCGCAGCCCGATAATGCGGAAAACTGCCAGCTAAATGCAGATATTGAAATTAGACAAGAAAGTGTAATGCATTACACTGAAGTTTGCGAAAATCATGATTCAGAAGGAATCGTTACAAGAAGCGAAATAAACGCTTATCATAAACAAGTAAATTACGAATTGACAGTAGTACGAGATGGCAGGTGTTTAGGAAAAGTCGCTAGTCAAGAATCTGTGAAGGTACATTAATATTATAGCATTTATAATTTTGTTTATAGTATAGTCCGTCCAGTAAGTGAACAGCCACTAATGAATGAACAATTAGAAATTGTTTTAATCGAATAAGGTTTGAAAAACTTCCTGCTAGTTATATGAGATACCAATTAGAATAACTGTTATAAAATGAATCTAGTCTCCACTAGTTAATTATGATAACAGGTAATAAAGCCCGTAATTCAGTAAAAAGGTGTTATAAGTTAATTGTACAAGTGGTAAAATAAAAAAAACATAGTATGAAACTTAAATGATTTTAATTTCTGACTGTTCATTCACTGGAAAATTTTGTGGTCATTCACTGGTAAGAATTGTTCATTTACTTGGTTTTTGTATAGATCTTTATTAAGTGGGGATATCACTTTGAGCAGCCGGAAAACGACAATAATTAAACTATTGCATAAAACTCTGTGGCTTTAAAACCAATGAATGAAAAACAACACTTTTTTCTATAATTTCCCACATTCTTGTAGTTTGAAAAAAACATTGAAATAGTATATATGTCAAAATACTAATTCATTAAATGATAACGACAAAAATGACTTTTTAAAAACAGAAATACTAAAAGATGCATTTTGCGCGCAATATTAAAAAAATTCTACTGCTGACCCACACTTAATATTTCATTTATTTTTACTTTATATACTACTATATTTTTCACTGAACCTAAATTTAAAAGTCTATTGAAATTAATTAGCAAAATTAATGGCTTTTATAATACTTTTCACAAAATTTACCAAAAATGTTAGATTTCATTTTTCAATACAAAATTGTCTATGTCAAAAATCACACTAAATTTAGGTCCATCATAAAAGTACACATGAAAAGTAATGGTACGCTAAATTTCAAGGTTCTGTGATTATTGCTTTTTAGGATTTCGTTCATCTCACGAAACCCTATTACTCCCGCTCCGTTGTCTGTCCCTCACAGAACCATTCTCAGAAACTATGTAACTTACAGAGTTGAAACTTCGTTTATAAATCAGTATATCAGCTGTGAAGAGCTGAAAATATTAAAATTTGAAAAATTCGCATTATTTTAATAAAAACAAAATTCTAATAGCCTTTTTCTATTAAATTTTAACATTTTTCGTTATAGCAGATGCCAAAAATTTAAAATCCACAATGAAATTTTTTCTACAATAATTAATTTTCTATTGAACGATTTCCACGTGAAAAATGAAAATGAAATAAAAAGTTTCACCAATTGAAAAAAAATATTAATATGAAATAAAAATGATTGACGTCATAGTGGTAATAAAACGGAAATTTTCAAAGATTTTTCAATAATACAAGGAGTATGAGTATGTGTATGTACACAAAACAGATTAATATCACGTCATTAGAGAATTAAAAAGAAAATTAATCTGACATCATATCGGAAGTGTAACGGATTTCTCAAATGTTTGAGACTAATACAAAGAGCGTTTCAATATGAGTAATAGAGATTAGTAAATATATGAGTTTGAGGAACGTATTGAATCATGATAAAAACCCGATTATGGAAATATTTGCATATTTTAAAATTTTTAAGGTGTACAACATGTTTAATTCTCAAATTATTATTATTTTTAAATATCGCATTTAGTCCACATGACAGATATTATTATGACAGAGTATAATAGCGGTATTTGCCCGCTATCGGCTGGCTTAGATATTCGAAAAAAAGAAAACATAGACAGGTAAATTTTTATTTTATAAAAAACTGACCTTTTTTTTTCTTTTTTTTTGTTGTTGCTAAATGAAATTTATTTGGATTTTTTAAAGAAGGGATAAAGTGTTTTGAAAGGAATATTAAACGAAACCCTTTGTGTGATCTTCGACCACACTTACCCACTTGTTTAATGATGGTGCGTGAAGTGCCAAAAATACAGGGCTTCAAAGGTAACAATATAGCATGACAGGAAACGGCTTTTTACAAGATATCTTTAACTATAACTTCTGTTCTAATTCCAATTGAATCATGATAAAAACCCGATTATGGAAATATTCGCATATTTTAACATTTTGAAGGTGTACAACATGTTTAATTCCCAAATTATTATTATTTTTAAATATTGCATTTAGTCCACATGACAGATATTATTATGATAATAATAGCGGGCTTCGCCCGCATTTGGTTGGTTTAGATATTCGAAAAAACAAAAAATATACCGGTAAATTTTTATTTTATAAAAAACATGACCTTTTTTTGTTTATAAGTGAAATTTATTTGGATTTATTAAAGAAGGGATAAAGTGTTTTGAAAGGAATATTAAACGAAACCCTTTGTGTGATCTTCGACCACACTTACCCACTTGTTTAATGATGGTGCATGAAGTGCCAAAAATACAGGGCTTCAAAGGTAACAATATAGCATGACAGGAAACGGTTTTTTACAAGATATCTTTAACTATAACTTCTGTTCTAATTCCAATTGAATCATGATAAAAACCCGATTATGGAAATATTCGCATATTTTAACATTTTGAAGGTGTACAACATGTTTAATTCCCAAATTATTATTATTTTTAAATATTGAATTTAGTACACATGGCAGATATTATTATGATAATAATAGCGGGCTTCGCCCGCATTTGGTTGGTTTAGATATTCGAAAAAACAAAAAATATACCGGTAAATTTTTATTTTATAAAAAACATGACCTTTTTTTTTGTTTATAAGTGAAATTTATTTGGATTTATTAAAGAAGGGATAAAGTGTTTTGAAAGGAATATTAAACGAAACCCTTTGTGTGATCTTCGACCACACTTACCCACTTGTTTAATGATGGTGCGTGAAGTGCCAAAAATACAGGGCTTCAAAGGTAACAATATAGCATGACAGGAAACGGCTTTTTACAAGATATCTTTAACTATAACTTCTGTTCTAATTCCAATTGAATCATGATAAAAACCCGATTATGGAAATATTCGCATATTTTAACATTTTGAAGGTGTACAACATGTTTAATTCCCAAATTATTATTATTTTTAAATATTTCATTTAGTCCACATGGCAGATATTATTATGATAATAATAGCGGGCTTCGCCCGCATTTGGTTGGTTTAGATATTCGAAAAAACAAAAAATATACCGGTAAATTTTTATTTTATAAAAAACATGACCTTTTTTTTTGTTTATAAGTGAAATTTATTTGGATTTATTAAAGAAGGGATAAAGTGTTTTGAAAGGAATATTAAACGAAACCCTTTGTGTGATCTTCGACCACACTTACCCACTTGTTTAATGATGGTGCGTGAAGTGCCAAAAATACAGGGCTTCAAAGGTAACAATATAGCATGACAGGAAACGGCTTTTTACAAGATATCTTTAACTATAACTTCTGTTCTAATTCCAATTGAATCATGATAAAAACCCGATTATGGAAATATTCGCATATTTTAACATTTTGAAGGTGTACAACATGTTTAATTCCCAAATTATTATTATTTTTAAATATTTCATTTAGTCCACATGGCAGATATTATTATGATAATAATAGCGGGCTTCGCCCGCATTTGGTTGGTTTAGATATTCGAAAAAACAAAAAATATACCGGTAAATTTTTATTTTATAAAAAACATGACCTTTTTTTTGTTTATATGTGAAATTTATTTGGATTTATTAAAGAAGGGATAAAGTGTTTTGAAAGGAATATTAAACGAAACCCTTTGTGTGATCTTCGAACACACTTACCCACTTGTTTAATGATGGTGCGTGAAGTGCCAAAAATACAGGGCTTCAAAGGTAACAATATAGCATGACAGGAAATGGATTTTTACAAGATATATTTAGCTATAACATCTGTTCTAATTAGAATTTTTGTAAAATATTTTTGCAGTGAATTTGTAACATTTAATGGTATCCATGTTATTTTTTAATAAAATCGAATTTTTTAAACCTTCAACGTGAACTCCCCATTTAAGACACCCATAACATCCCAATCTAATGAAATATAAACTTCTTTTTATTATTTTTTAATCATTTGTATACCAACATATCAATTTACACTGCCAGAAACCAAAAGGTACTGTTTATTAAATTTTTATCAATCTTTTTTTCTTTTTAAAAGTGCTTAAGTGTTCATTTACGGATGACCCTATATAAATTCGTCTTTACTTAATGAATGCTTAGAGGTTTCGGAAGAAAGTCTGAAATATTATTAGTCGCTACATTCCATCATGGAAAAGGGTCACTGATTAAACTTATTATATTTTCGAAGATAATCTCTTCTACTTTGTTTCTCTGTGTTATTCATCTAAAAGAAAACCATACACTGCAAGAACTTGCATGAGTATATTTATAAAGTTTCATTTGTATGAGGATTTTGGAATATTATCTTTGATCTCTATCACTTTCATTTTCTAAAAACTGTGGAAAAGTATGGTCTCAAAATGGAAAGTTATTTTACGAATTTTAGAAGATGTTGTGTAAATATGTAAGATATATGCGTGCAAGTATAGAAGTTCGAAAAAGCTCTATCTAAAAAGTTATATATTTTTTTAAGTACGGCGCACGAAACTGGAAAATAATAATAAAAAAATATGTTAATTATAAACGTTTTGGATCAAAAATAAAATTTGTTTATAAAGCATTTGTTTTCTTTAACTGTATGTTTATTCCAATTTTTGAATCGTCTCAGACCCGAAGATGTTTTCATGAAACAGATCATCGATAATAACTGTCTGTGGTTAACGTTAATATTTCTTAGACAAGTGAAAGTTTCCCTTTCATTCATGATAAAAAAAATTTGTTTGTTTTTTTCTCTCTAATTTTGTATGTTTTTCTGAAATTTTATGTTCTTTCAGGCTCTCGAAATTTCGCAGGAGGCCTTTGATACAAATGGCATATCAGCAAATGTAAAGTATATGAAGGATAACTTGTACTTAACCGCTTTATCGGGGTAAGTTTCTGCTTTTTTAAAATAAGAATAGCATTAATATTTTTATTCTAATGTCTAATTTTTGACGTAGACTGATATAATTTTTAATGATATAATATTTTGATGGGCTATAACTTTAATGGAAAGATTTATTGCTTTCTAAAAATCTTTGTCCTACACTTCTCAGACAAGCATATGAACTTTAAGTTCATGTTACACAGGATAATGACAGTAAGAAAATAAATTACGTAACAATAAAATGAATTCATTTCAGGGCATTTTTTTCTGAGCTACACTAAGTTATGCGCACTTTATAAATAGAACAAGTGCAAATAGAAATTTAAAATTCTGGAATTCTGCTTAAAGCAACTTTAAATATCCTGCTGCTATTTATGAAATTTGCAAAGTTTTAGGCATAATATGCTGACAAAAAATATGTCTATATCTGAATTCACAATGACCAAAGTTTGTGTTTTGATGAATGAAACAGTTTTTTAGAATTGAATATGCCGCCGTGAAGTCCTACATGATCTATGATCGCTTCAGTGTGAACAAATTAAGGCTAACCGATGATCTATTTTTTAGATGATAGCGACTATTTTTAATGCATTGTAAACAGTTTTGAAAATATGCAATTAGGATACACTTATTAAATTATATTAATCTGTCCGAATTAGGTAATTGTATACTCATATTCCGTCTTATATATATATATATATATATATATCCTTTAAAATTAAACAAAATCTTCTAAAATGTCGAGAATATAATGTCGCTTTAGAGAAAGAGAGTCTACATACTATATACACTGTAGAAATTACTCAAAAGCAAACCGCTAAAATACTAAATTTCTTAAGTTAGATATAAGGAACCGCAAGAAATATTTTTATAAAAAGTACTGCCAATTTTTAAATTTGAAAAATTATTTTTTATTCTAATAAAATTTGGTCTACGTAAAAGGTTTATATGAAATATGTTTATATAAATCCAGTTAGTGCAAAAGTTCAAAATTTTGAAGACATTCTTTGAAGAAACCAGATGCATTGAAATATTCTTTGAATGCTATCGTATAAAATGCTTCCATATATTAATAATATTAACATTTTTTAACCTCTCCCTAAATGGGAAGAAAGTAAAAAGTTTTTTCTATCATCAAATAGTTCATGTAGGAAGTACTGTATATTTAGGGATTAAAGTGTAAATATTTGTAAAGGTATATTTCACATTAAAATTAAGCTCACAAAATTTACATTAAAATTAAAGCTCTCGCTATATAAAATTCTTCAAAGTGAAACATGCCAATTGATGTTGTATTGGAACTAAATTGAAACATGAACACATCATTTGAAACTTCTGTTTTAAAATCAAATGTAACATTTGTGTAATTATAATGTGATACTCAGATAATCTGACATTTGGAAATGAATGATACATTTTTGATAAAGTACATTTATCGATACATGAAATGAGTAAATGAAAATTATCTTCTTCTTAAAAGGAAAATAAGTTATTTTTCTGAAAATAATATCCATTAATAAAAGGAATAATTTATGTTTAAAATTCACAGAATAAACATTTCAAGTTTAAACTGTTTAAACTGAATTTCAAACAAATTGATATACTCCAGTTACCTTATTTTTCCACCCAATACCCAATACCTTATTTTTTTCAAACGCATTGCGTTAAAAGAGTAGTTAATATATATATAGTTGAATATTTTGTAACTAATTATAAAAAGTTCATATACCCATATCACGTTTATCAGAAAGTATCAGAAAAAGAGGTAATGGAATGTATCCACTCTTTAAATTGTATATATATATATATGTATATTTCTGAAAATAAAATCTTATAATAAACATACAAATATTCTTTTAAACTCCTTGAATGTATCATATCGAAGTAGATGATACGTATTCCACGTTAATCTACTTAGTTCAAACTGGAATAAAAGCAGTTACATAATAAAACATTAAATCATTTATTTCGCCATGTATTTGAAAAGAAAAATCTAGTTTCTTTGCTTTGTTCAATTACCAAACAGTTCTGTTTTTTCTTTAAATAAAAACACGTTTTGGCCAAATTTATGAGGAATAGTGTAAATAATATAAATGTTTCTGCAAAATTTGAACACGTAATGCTATTTTCAATACATTACTTGTATCTGAAAGTGATACGTCATTCTATGAGATATGTTGGATAAATAATGCTCATAAAATTATTATTTATTTAAAAATAATTTCTACTGCGCATAATTTAAAATTGTTAGGATTGAGGAGCGAATTTTAAAGATAGAAATTATTCCTCCATATTTAGTTATTTTTAAAGTGAAAAATCTCTCAAGTTAAAACAAGCTCTTTATCTTAGTATTTATTTAAATCCTATCAAATAATAAGGGGTGAATTTATTAGTATTAATTGTAATGCACATAAAAGAAATGCACAACTTTCATTAAAATATAAAACAGTCATTTTTTATATTTGTTATGCAAAAAAAAGTACCCTATGTTTCACTGATTGATATATAATTTAAAAAAAGAGTTTAAATTTATTTATTATTTATTATAAATTTATTTATTATGAATTTTAAAGATAGAAATTATTCCCCCATAATCAGTTATTTTAAAACTGAAAAGTCTTTCAAGTTAAAAGAAGCTCTTAGTATTTATTTAAATCCTATCAAATAATAAGGGGTAAATTTACTAGTAAAAATTGTAAAAGACATAAAATAAATGCACAACTTTCATTAAAATATGAAACAGACATTTTTTTATATTTGTTATGCAAAAAACGTGCATTATGTTTCACTGATTGATATATAATTCAAAAAAGTTTAAAATAAGGATGTTATTTCCCTTTAATAAATATCTTTTAAATCACGTAATAAGAAGTTTTGTAATATTTGACGCGTTTCTTCTGCTTTTTCAACATCCAAAAAGGGATGAGCGTACTATTCAGAAAGGGTTATATTCACTTCTAAGAATATAAATGTTCATAACGTATGTCAACATAAATGATTTATTAGCACTTGGAAATATATTTATCTTCATTAATTAGAAATATAAAAAATAATTGTAAGTAAATTTGCAATTTTATGATTCTTTTATATTTGCTAAAGGATACCGGCTTTTAAATGTTCATATCGGTTAACAACTTGTTTATTATTTATAAAATATGATAAACTATCAGCGTAAAACATAAGCTTAAATTGAAAATTGTATTTATTAAATTAAGTTTGAATGTTTGAAAAAATAAATTTTTATTTGTTCTAGGAAATTACGAAAAAAAGAAACCATTCCAGTCGTTGATAAAATGCCTGTAATTGAAGAAGTTGAAGAGGAGTCTCCTGTAATAGAGTACTCTAATGAAAACAAAACAGGTGTGTCTGGAAATATATTTTCTAAACAGGCAAACAAATTGTGTAGACGAGAAACCGTTCACGTAGTTGAAAACCTTAATGATAAAGATCACGTGGTGGAATCGGATAGTGGAACCGTAACAAAGGTAAAGGACTTTGAGAAACTTTATAGAAAAGAGAATTTTGAAGAAAGACCAGCAGTTAAAGAAGATGATATAACCTTTGAAATTCCGGGAAAAAATGAAAATATTGATAATGGTCATTTAAGATTTGACCAAATTGAAGAATCAAAGACCGATTCATATAAAAATTGCAATGTCTTTCATGAAAATAACGGAAATATTGATAAAAGGTATCTTTCCAAAGAATATGTATTTCTAAAAAAAATTATTAACACTGCAAAAGCAAACAATGCAAATTTGCGTAATCAAACTGGATCTATGTATGTTGGAAAGACTATGATGGATGAAGAGAAAATTTCTTCAGAAAAATGTGGAAAAATAAAAATGAAACGTAATACCTTAAAGACAGGGGAAATAAAATCTCCTTTAGAGACTAATGCTATAGAAAATACTACGATAATTCCTTTGAGAGAAGAATTACATCCACTTCAGTTTCCAGAAAATGCAATCACCGTTGATAATGAAAATCAATCTTCTAAAGTTCCTAGCCAGGTAACAGTAATTTTCACAACTTTTTAAAAATTTCCATATACCTATTCTAAATTTTTTTCTTGATTATTTTAGTACTGTAAAACAATACACAATTAAAAAATATGTTTTTCCATTTATTATTATTATTTCTAATTCAAAGGCTTGTTGAAAAATTATCAATTAACAGACACTTTAATGTCACTGAAATATAATAATTTTCAAACTTTAAGCTAAATTTTAGAAAATATATGCTAAATTTTAGAAAATATAATTTTCAAATTTCTCTAAAACCGAATAAATATATTTATCCTAATAAACATATTAAAATTGTAAAGGGCGGAGTATCAAAATTAAAGAAATGAAGGTTTCGACCATTTTTTTCGAATTTCAATTCTAAGTGTAATTTCTCCTTAGGAGCCTACATTATTCATGCGAAGAGACGAGTATGCTATTATTAAACCTACGTGAACCTTCATTCCGAATTTCTCGATTGCATGTTAGTAATTTGACATAATGTTTTGCATAGGATACGTGATACAGTGCTAACATGATACGCTTGTTATTTTTCAATTTTAGCTGTATTTTTTTATATGAGAACATTTTCAATTTTGTACCTGTTTTCGAATATAAAAGTATCCTCATATAAAGAATCTGCATTCAAAATCGAAAATGTAACATAACAGACATGATTGAGATGGTCTCATCTGACATAGGCAAAATAAAAATCATTTAGAAATATTGTAACGGAATCGTGACATCTGAAGAGAACTCTACCATAGATTTAACATTAGCTCGCGAGTTTTGTGGTGGGCTCTTAAGATCATTGTTTTATGATAAGAAAAACGCATTAATGTGTTAAAAATACTTATTTTGAAATTAAAATGTTTTTAGTTTTTTCTTAAAGATACCGTTTTTAGTCTTAATTCTTTTCTTCGTGTAAATCATTTTATGCTTGGCTGAAGTCTTTATTTTTCTGCTACCTAAATAGATTTGTGTAGACATGGTTCTTGCTTAAAAATTTTATAACATATGGAAGTAAATACATATAAAAGTCAATAAAATAGGTGTTCATGTTACAGAATTTAAAATATAATTTGTTTTTGTAAAGTATAGGACTGTGACAAACAGACTGTGACACCAAACACTTTGCGCATAGATGCTTTCGCGTTTAATAACAGAAATGACTTACACATCTTCTAAACCTTACGTAACCACATACAGATTGTAACTGAATTGATTGTCAGAAATCTAACGTAATACATGCCAAGGCAAAAAAAAATTGTTTTGGAAACCAGGGACACAACCCATTTATTAAACAAGTAATACACGGTGCCTCATACCAAGCTGAATTCACATTTTCGTTCATAGTTTTAACAATAACGAAAATATTTGAGCGATATCTTCAACAAAACTACTTGCTATGAAACATGAAAAAAACGTGTGAAATAATAGAATCGGCAATTCTCCATGTCCAAGTAATAGTGAGATAGACGCTTCATAACTCGCAAAGCAACGGACAATGTATATGATGTCCGTGTTCGAATAAGAGTGAAATTCCAGCAATTTCCTTGATGTCACGTTTAGTTATTGTTAGTTATATTGTTTAGTAAGTCAAAGTTATTGTGTTGAAGGTTTCTTTAAAATATGTTCATTATTGTTACAGCTATGAAGAAAAATGTTGATTGGGCTAGGACTGAGTATTATTGATTTAATTAGTGGATTGCGACCTGGTTTCTGCCACAAAATTTAATTGTCTTGACATGTATTATCAATCCCGCCATCAAATCAGTTGCACCCTGTTTATATATATATATTTTCAGTTTGAAGCTGTCACAACCTAAAAATGTTAAACTTTTTAAGATTTACCTGTTTTTTTAAACTTTTAAAACTCAACTTTTTATTTTAAAAAATATTCTTTAATGAAAACGTTGATTTGATCTCTTATTGTGAATTATGACTTCGAAATTTTAAGGTAATTGTTCATTTTGGTCTAAATACTTAAATACCTCCAATCTTTAATAATTTTTTCCAACTAAAATACGATTGAAAGCATTAGACAAAATACAATTTTTTTTAATATTTGTATAGTATTAACTTAAATCGATCTTGTTTCCCTAGTTTTTACTAATATTAATATGTATGCCTTTTCTATACGTAATTTCCTTTTATCTTGTTCTTGCAGAAGCCCAAGAAGAAAAGATTTAAAAATTTCCGAAAGTTTCTTGGAGGTCTTCTGTGCTGTTGTATGAAGGATCCTACTTAAGGATATTGTGATTTAATCCATAGGCATAATGAGCATCCAACTGTGTAATAAGCTAAAAAAAATGGCCATCTTCTACTTGATATCTAATCACACCAAACTGTTAAAATCACATCTTGTATTAACCACATTTCTTGTACAAATTAATCTAAACCATTTTTATCAATAGTAAATACAATAGTAAAAAAACAATAGACCCAAAATAAATAAAACAATAGCACCAAACGTATTTGTCCTTTATTGCTTTGTTTGTATACATTTTAATTATAATACTTTTCTGTATAATAGTTCTTCTTCATTCTGATTTTAGTTTTGATAAGTATATGAGCATGAATTTGGTATTATATACAAAAAATAAATATTTAAAGCAAGTACAGGGAAGCACTGTTGAATTTCTTTTTTAAACATTAATGTGGTCTGCAGCAAACAAAATATCCAAAATGTTATATTTTTGATTTTTTAATCTTATATTTATTCTACAGGTTTTAGAATAAAATGACGCAAACTATGTATAAATGCAACGCTCAAAATATATAACCATTTACATATTCTACCGTCTGGTTTTGTAAAGTGTTCTTAATGCATTAGATCTCTGTATTTCAAATTTTTTTAATTCAGTAATATTTATATATACATATCTGAATTTTTACGAAATACATAGTTACGTGATTTCGTATAATTACTGTTAGATATAGTATATGGATTAACTTGTTTTCTTAAATTTTTTCAGGAATTGTTTTAAATATAATCCTCGTAATAAAAGTATTCATATTTTTTTTTTCTTTGAAAAATACTTTTTTTTTCTTTAAAAAATATTTTTCAATATATATTTTTTTAAAGTTTAGCGTAAAAAATATTTTTTTCAGGAATTTAAAAATAATTAAAATATATATATTTTGTACACCCTAAAATATTTTCTTTAAAAAGTCTTAAAAAACCCATTATTCTGCCAAAAGATATATCAATTTATAGTTAAGGATAAAAGTGACAATGTTAATTTTGAAGAACTAAATAGAAAATTTATTTAAAGAATTTCTATTTGAGATAGAATATGGATAAATATACATTGAAAAAACTTATAAATATTATTTAGAACTTGAAAAAAATTGTGTCCCGGATAAATATAGTATTTTGGAAACAGAACTTGGGAAATTTCCAAATGGAATTTGGAATTTGGAAATATAAGTCTCAGAATCAATGATGTTGGCTGTTATTTTAAAAAATTATGTTGTGATTTTCCCCAACGTTCTACAACACAAAAATCATAGGAACAAAATATTTTCATTGTTACAGTATTTAATTTTTATTAAATCATTGCATGACATTTATATTGTCATTTAATAATTCTACGTGCATTTAAATAATTAATTATTTAAGAATTTAGTTTTAAATGAACTTGTTATTCATTGATATACTTTGAAAATATTATCATTGTTTAGAAAAATACTGTTGGGAGATCTCAGACATTTTGGCGTTGGACAAATAGGCAGCAGAATATAACACTGTTCTCAAATCAAATTTCGCTATTTTTTGACACATTTACAAAGTAATTGTTATTCCTAAATGTATATATATATATATATGGACAGAAAATTTAATTCATACATTAAGGAAAATTTTGGATATAAAAGTTAAGGATTTTTCAATAAATAATATCAAGTTTTAAGTTTTAAGTCAATTTCAAAGGCAAGATAATCCAAAAATGAGACACATGTGGGAGCAACGGAGTATAACTCTTGATATAACACATTTAACGAAAAATTAAAATCATAATTCTATTCTAAATTACGCCAATGGTTATCCTATCAGTTTTCATAGTTTACACAAAAATATCTCCGTGTTTGTATCAAAGAGTTTCGCGTTGTTGAGGGGGGGGGGGGATATTTTTTTGCGAACAGCATTAACTGTTTGATATGTAATAAAATTAAAGCCAGGACCAGCCTTACCTATTGAGCAAGGTTATATTCATCTTTTGCAAAATCACAGACATTTATACATAATTGATTACTAGTAATTACAATATATGATACACAAGAATATAAAATGTTAAGTTAACTTAAAGAAATTGAGCAGTGAAGATTACAGTATTAGGAGTAAAGCATATGGATTGATATTAGTTGATATATTGGTTTCACTTACTTTAATTTATTATTAGGAATCTTTCAAAAATAAAGTTGAGCTGCTCTATAAAAATTATGTAGAAATAATAATATGAAATATTGAATGTGTATAGGTGAAAAATACCACATAAAAACTTTTTCGTTACTAAATGGATCAAATATATTTAAAACTTGTTTACAATAGTCAATAAAAACTATATTATGTAAAGTGTTGCTATTTTATTATTTTAAATATTGTAATTAACCATCATTTCTCATTCTTCAAGATTAAGAATTTCAATTCTGCGCAATTCGAAAATAAGCAATTATCAAAGTTTTTTCTCGTTATTAAGGCTCAAAGCATTTTGAAATAACACCGCAGTTTGATCAGGTATGCAAAGAAATAAATTTCTTCAGAATTGGATGCATCATTTTAATTTATCCGAAAGTAAAAAACTCAGATATTCCTAAATATGATTTCAAAACTCTTCTTTCATGTGTTGCACCTTTTAAATTTATCAGGTGGATAACTTATAGAGTTCTTAATCATTTAAGATTGGAATCATATAGAAATAAGATTTCTATTAAACTTTTAAGAAGTTAGGATTTTATTATCTTCGGAGTAGAAAAAATATGAATTCTGAATAAGGTTTTCATAGTTTCTCATATTTCATCTTCAATTGACTGTGTTTTATTTTCGTATTGTATTTTCTGTTTTTTTTTCTTTTTTTTATACATGTGATTTAATATATAATAATATCTAATTAAATATATAATTAATATATAATTACCCAGCTGAAAATTAAATACAGTTTTTTTACAGAAGCGAAGTGTTTTTGAAGTTTTTCTACAGTCAACTGTAGATTTTCTGCAGTGAAATCTTGACTGCAAAAATTCTTCAGTTATTTTGTAGTTAATGTGAAGTAATTTTGCAGTGATTTATTTCAAAAATACTCTGAGCAATTATCTGCAAAAATACTGTAGTTTATGTGAAATCATTTTACAACCATCAATTAAAAAAATAATGAGTTTTTACACTTGTAGTAAAATTGCAGTAAATTTGAAGTATTTTAACAGTTATTAATTCAGAAGTATATTTTCTGATGTATCTGCAGTATAACTGTAGTTACTGTAAAGTAATTTTACAGAACTTACTTTATGTTCTGTATGCGTGTCTGCTCGTGTTATATTTTCTGTAGATTGTATTGGGTAGTAACATTCAAAAACATTTATTCTTTTAAACTACGTTTATTTTTTAAAATTTGTTTTTCTTTGGAGCAAATAGAGGAAATATATTATTGGAATTCCTCTTTATAAGTATTAAAACATAATATAATTACAAAGAAATTCCGTTTCAGAAAAAAAAAAATTCCCGTGTCTAATTACTAGTCATAATTAAGAGACGGAAATGTTTTATTAAGAGATGTAATCTTCAGTGGAACACAATCGTATCATAAATAAAAGCAAAGGCTTTAGTTTTTGGATAAATAAATTATCATTGTTTCTAAAATAAACTCGTTTGTTCTCTAAATCGCAATTCTTACTTCAAAGTAAGCTATAATATAAATAAAACACATTCTCAGCAATATCTGTTATGCATTTTGTTTCGAGTACGTCTGAAATAATTATGAAAGAAATTACACAAAAATAAATATTTTTTCAGCGTAAGTACTCAGCGCTGTTAGACTATAGCATTGAGTAATAACAATTTCTTAATAACAGAGGTAGAACATACGCGTAGTGATCACACGTTTGCTATAATTGAGTTTTACTAACCCCTGATTGTAATTTTCGTCTAATATGATCTAAAAATTCTGTGATTTAGTAGAGCTATGAAAACCATTCGGAAATAGTGGAACTCAAAGGTAGGAACCATATGAACCTTGCACATAGTTTCTAACTCTATAATTTATCTACTAATTATTTTCTAATATACATATTAGAACAATTGATATTTTTTTTCATATGATCAAACACGTTTAACATTAATATGCACAATGTTCAATAAATTGTCGGAAATAAAAAGTTTTACTTTGTTAATTTTGTTTTTTATATGCATTCCAAGCATTTACTAGTTTCGTGGAATGTATCGGGTGTTTCACTGAGTAATTATTACACAAGGTTCGCCCGTTTCTTGAATTTGAGTATAATGTGATTTATTATACTGTGGAATTTCCAACCTAAAATATGTAATAGAACTAAAAACGAAATACGATAAAATACCGTTTAAATAAACTGATATTACTTCGATATATCATGTAAAAGACTGGAATGAACTATCCAACTAATACAAAAGTTATATTTAAAAGGATTATTTTTATTTTTTTCCAGAAGTGCGGTTTTTCGTTGAATGGATTACCATAGGTGTGAGTTTCCTTTGTTCAAATTATGAACAACCTGCAATTTTGTTACCTGAAGCCCCTCTACATGCTAACCATGTTGAAAAAACAGATTTAAAACCTTACAACCATCACAAATCTCTAGTAAAACGTACATGTAAATTTTCACTATTTTTGCAGCAAAGTGTGAAAACATATGCCGTGTGCGCCACAAATTCGTTAAAAATTTAAAAATATATTAAAAAAGAAAAATTAATGCTAAAAAATTGTGGTTTGAGATAGTTCGTATTTTTTAATAACATAAAAAATTGTGGTTAATCCGTCAGCACACGTCCTGGGATAAAATCTACCCCAGCTCACAACTATTACTTAAAAATGTGCGAAAACCGTTCGTGATCATTCTGAGCTTTACAGTACCTTTCAAGCTGAAAGATATCAAGATGTGGCCAAACAGAATTTACCTCCGGTTGTGAGATTTTTCATTCTTTTGTTATAAAAATGTCACGTGGGAGGAAATTTACCCCACGCGCGTTATAACGTAACCCATAATGATAGGAAAACGTTAATGTAAATGTTTATGTAAAAAATATAGTGTGCAAATAATAATATAATTTTTCTTTTAAACGTTAACAACTCTTGCACATACAGTTCCTATATATCAGTTTTATAATTTTTTGTATTTTTATGGCTGAATTTGGATTGTAAAAGCTTTGTATATAAAGATATGCAGAAAAAAATCTTAGTGCTAGATTTTATGTTTTTTTTTTTTTTTTTTGCTTTCAATATAAAAGAACCTCTTATTTTAAGTTAAATTATATTCTTTATTGATTTACAGTTTATTTCAAAATATAAATTTTTGTTTATAATCAAACCGGGAGGAAATTGACACAAGAAAACCCATTGGGGTAAAATTTATCCCGCGTGTGTAGTGACGTTAATGGAAAAGGGCGCGTGTGCTGACGGGTTAAAAAAAACTACCGATGGACGGCGCTGTCTTCAATAATATGAAGCAGATTTATAGAAATCAGGCAGTCGAAATAACACCTCGATGCTCATACATTATTTATTGTATGCCAGCAGTATTCTATCATTACCAGATCAAGCGTTTTTTGTAAAGAACATTTACAAGAACGGGGATCAGCAATCGTCGCATTCCGAAAATTAAGAACGACAAAGGGACTCAAGACGAGAAAATGTCCCCTTTTCATGTACTTGGGATACTGCAGCTTGTCACAAGAAAAGAGTCTTTTACCATAAGCCTAATTTGCTAGACAGCAGCTTAATATTATGCAGACCAGTGCCATCTATTAGTAATTTTTTGAACCAGGATACTTGTGTTATTAAAAAATTTCTCACTAATCCATTGCAAAATGTATATGCAATTTTTTAGTACTATTTGTTCATTTAAAAAAAAAATTAAAGTTTTTACAAAATTACGGCGCACTCTGCATATAGAGGACCCTGCATCTATATGGACCTCCAGTTATTGACATCTAACCAGTAACTGACACTTCATCAGAAATCTAACTCAAATAAAAATTTTCTTGTAAAATTCTGCAAAGTAATGTCATCTAGTGATAACTTTTTTGTCTTAATTGTTATAACTTATTTTTCAGCTATTTGTTTTTCAAAAAAGGGTTTTTGTCAATTACTAAAGATATTGACCATATTTATGACATAAATTAATTTTTAGTAATAAAAAGTATGATTTTTCTGAAGTTTGTCATCAATAATTTTGTAATGTATCTTTAATATACTTTTAAAAACAAAGATAAGTATAAAATAGATTTAAAACTTTGTAATAGTGATTTGAAGTAGAAAACATCCTTAAAGTGCCAGTTACTGGTGGTTTCACCCTATGTCCGTAATCTCTGCGTCACAGAAAAAATAACCCACATATATACACGGTTATACTACTAATGTAAAATGTAAATTCCAGCCTAATTCAATCTTATTGACTTAAACTGCTATAAAACAGCCATACCTCTGATGCATTTATTATAATAGGATTTTATACGCTATATAATAATTTAAATATATGTTTTCAGAAAAAGTGTGCTTGGACTCCTATTAAAGTATTTATATAACTATTCTAAATCTTATTTATAAACTCTATACAGATTATGTTTTCAAACAAATAAATAATAGTTTAAAAAAAAGCCAGGAATTAGCCAATAAGTATAAAAAAGATTAATGAGTACGGATATTATTTTTCTTCGGATGTTAAAAAAAAATGAACGAGGAAGTAGTTTTAAGTGTATAATTACAAAACTTTTCTCATTTCCTGAAACTAAGTGTTTGTTTAAAGAAATATCAAAAGGAAATAAAAATTAAAATAAATGTGTAGAAAAAACTAGAATCAATACTTCTCTTTTAAAGAAATTATCGCACTTTTTCGCAGCTATATGAAATGTTTTTTTTTTTTTAAATGTTTGTTTTTTCTGGGTTTATATTTTTAAATATGTATTAAATTTTCATTAAATATTTTTATATTGAGTTTTTTTTGAACGGCTATGAAATATGTTGTGAACAGCAGTGATTTGATTAATAAATTTTAATAATAAATAAGTAATTTCTGAAAAAATGATACTTAATCTAATGGATTGTTTTATTATTATTATTATGATTTATTACACAGATGTTACCAGTTTCTCTCGAAGTCATACTGTATAGCTTACCAACATATTGTAATTTAACGGCAGTTGTGCAACTTTTATGAATGTTTCTGTGTAGACGGGTGAAAAATACGAAAAACACAGACAAGCAAGCACCCATATTATATTTGTATAGCAATGAAATTGTTAATGGGACAACCACTAAAACGAGGCGTTTCCAACACACACTCAATAAGGGAAAAAATGTGTTTAAATGTTATGATTGGGCATTCATCAAATTCATACTAAAGAATTGTATAAACTCCTTTGTTGAAAGTCGTTTAAAAAAACAAAAATCCACCGTAAGGTATAAAACTGAGCTGCGCCATCAGGAGCCTGTCAGGCACGTTAACCGCCGTACTCAATTTCTGAAGAACATTTAGTGAGCACGATCAGGATTTCCGCCATCTGCTGACCATTCCCATTCTCCCAAGTACTAAGTAGTACTACAAGTAGTAGTTGACTACAAATGTCGTTGCGGTTAGCGGAAGGTGCCTACCCTCTAACGTCACCACCACTCTACACTAGGGGAGTACGCCGGAGTCCCTAAACAGCTTTGGAGCCCGAAAACAAAAGAGGAAACATGCTTTAGGCTGTATGCCGATCTTCCACATCGACTCTTGCTTTACCGAAGTTTTCGATCATCGAGCACCTATGAAGGTTACGACTCCACCGAAAGATATAGCTTATTTGTTTATTAATTTTCAAGTGTTACGCGTATATAAATTCAATATCATTCGCTACTGTCTTTTAAAAACTTCCTCAAGATAACCGATAAAAATAACTTCACATACGCTAATTTGGGAGACAGTGTAGCATTTTATTACAGGGATGAAACTGAAATTATTTTTGTTTTAAACTGATATATGTAATCGTGTGTCGTAAAACATACATTGTTAAATAAAATAAAAAATCCTGAGCTTTGGGTTTAATGAATGCAAATGTTTAAATGAACCTGTTGATTTTCACTTAAATATTTAATTAAGACATTGTTAGCTCAAACTAAAGTTTTAGAATCGCTGGGCTCTATTATGCGGCCAAGTTAAATTGGCCAATGCGTAATAGAAATGTAGATAAATTTATTTGCTAGTGTAAACGACATTCAGGATTAGCAACTGGCAGAATATATGTACTTTTTCAATAAATAATGACTTTTCATCATCATTTGTGTCTGTTAGTTTTGTTCTTTTAAAATAACATAGCGAAATTGTTAATGATAATCAGCCAACGTATCGTGGCTAGAGTATACCATAGTTCGCAGCATAAAAAAAAAGTGCAAAACAATGAGAAAAGCAAAAGAGAGTAGATAGATACAAAGTCAACCGGGAACCCTGTTCATCAAGAATATCTAAAGCGTACAAACTGTAGAAGAATATAATATAACGGAGACGACATATCAGTCTGCACCTGAAAGAAAGCTTGAAGCCGCCGGATGAATTCTTTCTTTCTTGCTCACTTCAACCACGTCAAATATGGCGGTAGATAGCAAACGCTGGGGAGTACTCCGCTGATGTATTTTACTGACGTCACTGGACTGTCGCTGAAACGCTTTAACTTCTCACGGAGCAGTTGAACTACTGTCAAATATGGCGAACATAGGAAATTTCCAAAGTAACATCTTCTGGAGCGATGGAACGCGATCCTGCAATTTAAAAGCATCGAACATTTTATTACATAATTTAAGATTTAAATATTGTATAGGTATGTTATATTCATTGTATACTTATTCAATGTGTTAATTAAGAGAATGTTAATTAACACCGGTGTATTTGAATATAAATAGTTTTCAGTAATTTTTAAAGATATGTGTACTTTTTTCTAGTTATCTATTTTCGATGTATAACAGTATGATTTGTGAGTTGCAATTCAGAGTATAAAAAAAAGTCCAATTAATTAACATAAGTGCTTTGGATTCATACAGTCCCAGACAGTTCAAATATCTACAATTGCTTTGACAGTGTATGTCAATGGTAAGTATGAGACAGTTTAGATTTATTTATTGCTAGATGGTAAATTAAACCCCGCACATTAGGTCTAGCATAAGAATGAGATTTCCTAGGTTACATAAGGATAGGTTGTTCCATCCTGTATAAACCTATGGGATATAGTTTGTGCTCCATGGCATCGTTCCTATTAGCTCTGAGTGGCCCTGTAGATGAGGCGATTTTCAGGGACACATATTCCTGACTTGTGGAAGAGATTGTAAAGGGTGGGCTATGCTGTAGTGTCCCTATCAACGAGGTATTCTGAAAAAAAGCTTTTAAGGAAAGAGGTCTAGAAAAAGTATGACTTGAAAAAAAAATCTGTAATCATTTTAATTTATTGTACCAGAAGCGTCCTCTTGTTTTGGATGCGATTTGGATTACTCTCCATATTCTGGTGCTTTGTCCTGGATCATTCACTCAACAAATGATGATTTCCAAAGGTTTTTTTAAGTTATTTTATTGTTCCTGCCATATAATTTGACGTGTTCTGAAGTGTTCATCTATTCCAGTCTATAGACTGGAGAGTTTTAATTGTAATTAATAAGCTTATTTTTATTATCTTATAATTAAATGTTCAGCAAATTTAATGATACATAACGTTTAATCTCGCCTAAGGGTTATAGTAATAAAAGTGTGTGTAATCGTTGGAATTGTTCCTAAGTGTTCGCGCAGTATGAGCTTTTTGTTTATTTGAAATGTTTTCTTAATTTATTTTCTTGTATATATTTGTTTCTGTTAGGTAAATAACTTTTGTTAAGTTGAAATTAACTAACTATTTTTTTTAATCATGAGTCCGAGTTTGTTTTAACGATAGGGTGCGTTCTGTTTGAGATATTATAACTATGTTTACTTTATTTTTTGATTTTTAATTAGTTATTTACCTATCACCTTTTAGCTGGACTGCTTCAAAAACAACACATTGTAATGTTCGTTTTAAGGTTATACCTTCCACATTGTTATGAGTAATTAGTATGGTTACTCTCAGTATAGCCAGTTAATTTTTTGACCACGATATTTATGTTTCTTATACCAATCCCTAGATATTCGTCAATGATAATACGTATAATACGTTCAGAAGGTCTAGGAATATACCGCATTAACCTAAGTTTTAATTATTATTCTATTATTTAATCCCTATTATTATTTAGATTGTTGGGTGGTTATAAGACAGGTAACCGCTTTTTGTTTAATAGGTCTATCTTTCCCAAAATATGATAATCGACTACGTGGCGGAATGAGCTGTAATTTTGGATTGGTGTATTTGAATCTTGCAGAAATCGATTTCTGCTTTATCGCTATCTATCCAAAATTTTTGCAAAAACTATTTTAATTATATATAAATTTTCACCGTTGTTTTCACCGTTTAAAGCAAAATCTTGTTAAAATGTCTTCTTTATCCTTAAAGTTATGAACGATAATTTGCGATTAGTTTCTAGAGAGACAGTCTTTACTTTGACTGAATAAAATCATTGATATCCTTGTTTCCTATACAGAAATAGTTTTTCTTCACACTTATTATTATCGATTATCATTATAATGGTTATTTCATTTATTTAGAAACATCCTGAATATATTGTTAAAAAGAACTTCACACAACTGTCAAAGACAACAATCAATGTCAAAGAAAAAAATAGTGTTTTAGAAAATAAATTACATTTATCTTCCAATATCCGAGGATCTGTAATAAAAAAGTTCCTCAGTAAAATCACAGTTTTGATTTCAAGATAAATAAGTGGGCTTTTAAACACTTTGAGTTCTAAATATAAACGCGATATGCCAGTTGTCAGACAATCAAGCTCATGATTGGAGGATGCTAGGATTGAAGAAAGCCACATATCGCCGTTTACGATAATGGTATCTGACGCAGCCTAAATCCCGCGTAGATGAAAAGTGCTTGGGCCGTCAATTGACAATCTTCGGAGTATCTAACCAGACATGGGTACCATTGTCTCGCCCAGGATTTAAATTACGGACCATCATAAGAGTCCAACCTCTTACGAGTATCTGGAAACCGTATTTCTCTAACACGACAATAGCAAGAACACTAATCTTATATTCAACTATAAGTGATATTGCAAGTATCTATGTAATTAAAATGGACATATTAAAAAAATATATATTTTTAAAGACATGGAATTTTTAAATTTTATTATTTTTTGTGATCCTGTAGTTCATCTTTATAACACAAAAATCTATATTTACTGACGAATTGATGCCTTTAATAATTTATATCATAACTGAACTACGTATTTACTTTGGTATGGATATCGCTTATGTCAGACTATAGCATAATCTATATTATAATAGTCCAAGTTATATGACTTTCATTAACAGTTACGGGCTGATCGCTTTGCTTTTCATATGCGAGGCAGCCATTTTTACTCAAAATAATATTTTCGAAAGAAATTTCATAAAAGTTACATGTTTACAAAAATAATTGAAAAAAAATTAATGTTTGAGAGATGAGTTACTTTCAAATATGTATTTATTCTGAAATAACTTCTGTTGAAATTAAGTTCACAGCCCAAAATCTCATCGCATTAAACTAAACAAACTGTACACAAGAGATTTGTTCATAGGGAGAGGTGAAAATATTAAACCATGAAGGTAATAACTCGCAAAGCACGTTCGCCGGCGATGAACATTTGTAGCCCTTTCTGGTGGGCGATACTGATAAAAAATGGTTTAAAGGGAATGTGACTATCATAAATTAAGTGGCTTCCAAAAATGATATGTTTTTCAAAACTATACTTGCTAAATATGTCAATTAGTATGCATCCCGATTCTGGCACACTATCCATGACTATTAGATGAGAACAATGATAGAATTTCTAATATAATGTAACCGATTCCAAAGCCAAGTTTAGCGCGAATTAAAAAAAATATTAGTAACAATATGATTTATGTACATGTAGATATCGTTAAATGTTTTCACAAAAAACATTGCATTCCACCAAATTGTATTAGCTAAAATACGCTAATTGGCAGTGGACACAATTACGGAAGATGAAACAGCTTGAACAGGTTTAAAAAATATGTACATTAGGAAACGTATTTCATTCAACTTATCAGGAAACGGGCAGGAATCATAAATACCTAATTGGGTTAAACGGGTACTGTTGAAAAATTAAACACATAACTAAAAAAAATATACGAAATAGAACAATGATACCAATGACATCGTGATTTCTCTATCAGAATCTTCCGATAAAGGAAGTAAACTAAATTTTGAACAACAGTAACATTTTTCAATGCTTTGAGGGAGACCAAACTGGTCGCCAGAGGTGGCTAATTTATAAATAAATATATAATTTGTCACACATGTTTTTGTCATACTCCAGAAATATTTATATTAGTCATTATTAACAAAAATAAAAATACAGGGTGTTTCAAAAATGACCGGTATATTTGAAAAATCAATAAAAACTAAACGGCCAGCCGTAGAAATACACCGTTTGTTGTAATATGCTTGGGACAACAGTAAATTTTCAGTCAGACAAACTTTCGAAATTAGTTAAAATTTTCAACAACAGATGGCGCTGCAGTCTGGAAAAATCTAAACCATGATATTTTCCACATATCCACCATGCGCAGCAATAATATGGCGTAGTCTCAGAACGAAATTACCAGAAGCCTTTGTAAACGTGTCAGGCGGGATGGCTTCACCTGCAGAAGAGATGTACCTTTTCAGTTGTTCAATTGTTTCTGGATTGTGGCGGTATACCTGGTCTTTCAAGTGTCCCCACAGAAAGAAGTCACAGGTTTACAAAGGTTTCTGGTAATTTCGTTCTCAGACTATGCCATATTATTGCTGCGCATGGTGAATATGTGGAAAATATCGTGGTTTAGACTTTTCCAGACTGCAGCGCCATCTTTTGTTGAAAATTGTAACTAATTTCAAAAGTTTGTCTGCCTGAAAATTTACTGTTGTTCCAAGAATATTGCGACAAACGGTGTATTTCTATCGCTGCCCGTTTAGTTTTTATTGATTTTTCAAATATATCGGTCATTTTTGAAACACCCTGTATATAATATGAAGCAAAAATAATAATATATAAAAAATAACATGAATAACAAAAATATATATATTGAAATAATAAAAACAATATAAACTTTAACTTCCTGAATATTTTTGGTTACTGAATTTCAAAATATTAATAGACAAAATTAGAATAAATTACCAGATATTTTACATAAGTTGAAAATATCTATATCAATTTTTTAAATTACCTGAAAAAATGAAAATAAAAATAGTCAAATAACTCAAACAGTTTAATTTTAACAAAATTTGCTTTGATTGATTCATTTTATAGAAATATATTTACCAAAATCATTATGAAACATCAAAGTTCATCTCGTTCTACTTTACGATTTACAATTTTTTTTTACTTTTAAGAATTTTTCAAGAATATATTTTTTCTTTCTTCCCCAGTTAGAAATGTTCTTTTCTCTTAAGATTTTTCTTTTAATTATAAACCCTACACAAATTTATCTTTAAAGCAAACAATTTAGTGGCTTTTGTAAAAAATACATCCAAGAAGTAAAAAAAAAAAAAAAAAAAAAAAAAAGAAAGAAACCTAAAAATGTGATTGATGATAATTAGATTCAAACAATTAACTTTTTTAAAGTAAAGTAGTTTTGAGCGTATAATTCAAAACATTTCTGTCTTTCCTGAAACTAAAACGTTCGTTTTCAAGACTGAACAGAAATAAATAAGAATATCTAGATAAATAATCAGAAACGTTATGTAAAAAAATAGATAAAAAGAAAAAGAAACCTAAAAATGTGATTGATGATAATTAGATTAAAACATTAATTAACTTTTTTAAAGACAAGTAGTTTTGAGCGTATAATTTAAAATTTTTCTGTATTTCCTGAAACTAAAACGTTCGTTTTAAGGACTGAACAGAAATAAATAAGAATATCTAGATAAATAATCAGAAACATTACCACATTAAAAAATAAATAATAATAATAATAATAATAATAATAATAATAATAATAATAATAATAATAATAATAATAATAATTTTCTCATCTTATTCCAGAAGTTTTTTTGACATCAAGCAAACATTTTACTTGACTCTATTTACAACTACCTTTAAAAAAAACGTGCTACTGATTCTGATCCCTGTTTTCGTCAATGATATACAGGCACCGGTGAACGATGACATAAACTCACATAACACCAATATGCCGTCTTTTTCTTCATCAATTTAACACCATTGAACTATTATTTTTTCAAACATCGGAACACGATACCGAAATTATATATTAAGAAAATTTGATTTTTATTCACATAGTTTTTATTTTTTCACTGAAGTCTCCAACAGTAGCAGTATACGAATTTCAATGACATATGCTGAAATACATAGACTTTTCTTCAATAACGAAATTTTTATTCACTAAACAATTACATTTTTTCAGTCTTTCAATGTTTTTAATGATCCAGCTAAAAACTTAACTAAACCTGCCGCTCTATAATCCATTAAGAACCTTCGCCTATTGTGCCCTTCCTTGTTTTCTTGACTATGGACCCTGAGGTGCTATGCAACATATGTCTCGCCCAGGTACTCAGCCTAACGCGGAATCCTAATTTTTTACTTCCCAAGCAAGTTTGGCACTCATTTTATCAACCCCGAAATAATGAAATGTTCTGCGAACCTAACTCAATCAGCATCACGGAATCGAAATAGACAGGCGTGCTGATCACTACGCTACTGGGCTTTATCATACAGTTACTTTTAGAAAATAAAACAAAAAAAGCTCATTACAAATCCGATTTGTCAAATTTTATTTCATTTTCCTGCTACTTCTATAAAATAATAGAATAAAGCTCATTATATATCCAATTAGTCAGCATTTTCATGGTATTAAATTATATATAAATGCGGTGACAGGAAACGGACTCTGTACCGCAAAGCTTAGCAGATTCTTTAGTGAGGCTCTTGATGATAAACCTCAACTACCGAACAATAGAGTTTGATGAGCTAAGTAATTCTTACTGTGAGAACGAGAGCAGAAGCAGTTGAGATTCAGACTTAATCAGACGGACTCAGATATGCTGCGAAATCTCCGGCCAGCTAGACTAGCTGCGCTTGAGTAATGATTTATAGGCAGACGGCATAGCGTAAGCGAAAAATCACATCGATATCAAATCAAAACAAGAAAAGCCAACAGACGATTGGCCATGTTGTGTAAAATATTTAAACTGTAAAAATTATGCTGCTCAATATATAATCCAAGAATAGTAAAATTTGTAATATTTCCTTAAAAATCTGCCTGGACTTATTACTACTCACTAGACACCGACCAATATCACTACATTTTTTATTTATTATTTTTTTTAGATGTAAAATTTACAAGTAAGTGTGGCTTGTGCAACTGATAAGGAGTAAAGAAAATGTATTTTGATCATTCACATATAATTTTGTATTTTGTATGTAATTTTATTCTACTCTTTTAATGCTTTAATTATTACTCAAATTCATAATATTTATTCAAGTTTGCATCTATGCTGTGTAATAAATTTCAATAAATTTATTTCGATTTGTAAGAATATTCGGTACTTTTTTTTAGACGGACATCAATCCCAGTTTTTTGCCAAAGCAGCAAATGTCGCAAATTGCCAAGTTCTCTTCAACAAGCGTAGGAACCCAATATCGCAACTTGTATTTTTACTTTCTAGATTTCCTTTTTTGAGAAATATACCATTTTTGGGGCCGGAATTATAATGACATCGCTTACACGATTTCGGAATTTTCTAAATGATGAGCACGCTGTATTTAACTCCTTTCAAAGTACAGGTAGTTTTATGTTGGAAGATATGTTTCAAAATAATTCACTGAAGGTATATATATATATATATATATATATTATAACTTTACGGAAAAAACAAGGAGGAATAAAATAGAATATACCAATCCAATATTTTATTCGAAGTCAAAAACTAAACAAAATTCACATTGCAAAAGTTTTTTCTGACATAAAAACAAAATTGTGGAAAATATGGAAGCTAAAACAAGATATTTTTTTCGATATAATACATCTTCTCAAAAATAATACATTTTTTATTATCTTTCTGTATGTGTACTATATTTTTATGAAATAATCGTATTGTACATACAGAGTTGCCAAGTCTTCGGCTTTTTGGACACCAGTATTTTAGTACAGAAAATGTTGTTTTATGTAATTGGGACATTCTGCGGTTAAAAAGAACAACATTTTCTCTAAGATAATACTGGTTTTCAAAAAGCCGGAGACTTGACAAGTCTGTAACATATATTTTGTAAACGTATAATTATGGATATTTTTTCTCTATATAAATATTATTGTAATTTAAGTTTTTGTTTTAATATCTGTAATTGTTTATCTGATGTACCATTTTTATAGTATTATGAAATATTAGCTGACACACTCGGCGTTGCCCGATCATGAAGTAATAATAATAAATTCTATCTAAAAAAGTGTTGAATCTAGACATTTTGCTCCGGGTTGAATTTAGAGTTGGAATCATTGCCTTCAGCAGCGTACACCCTCGAATTTGTATGGTATTTTATTTTTAATGCAAGCTCTACTCAAAGGAACCTAGAGTTGAATCCCCACTGCCTTTGGTATAAACATTAAAACACACAGCAAAAGTACTATATTGGCCTGCTCGTGAGAAAATTTTTAGTGTGCCCACTGAGCGGTTAGGCATACGAGTCATTCTTTTGTTCCCTATTTTTAATGCCTGAAGACATGTTTAGAAATTGTTTCTAAGTTATTAGTTGTCTCTGTGTCTGGCTGGGAGATTTGCCAGTGCGAAATAATGCGGGGGCAACGAGATCGAATCTAGTAAATAGAATCTAGTAATTGTATGTAGAACAAAAAATTCAGTGTAATAAAACACTGCTAAACATTTGCAGCAAACTGTCTTTTTTATAGAAAACTGCTACATAACCGCAATTTAACTTTATTCGGACCATAATAAGGTCAATAATACGATTAATAATACAGTCAATATCCTTTAAAAATGGTCGAATTACGGGGCAGTTTGCTGTAGAATTTTTACAGTGTACATATTTAAAAAAATGCGGCAGAATAAACTGCTGTTGGTTTTACATTATACTAATACAGGTGCAAAAATGTACCGTTATCCTGAACTACAATCCAGATAGTAGTTCGGGAATTACTATAAGAAACTAACTTACCACTAATTTTTTATAGTAATCGTCTTCTTATGTAATAATAAATTTTTGTTATTAAATTAGCAAAATATTTCTTTTGTAAAATTAGTAGTAAACACCCTAATAGATATGTTCTTAGGAAATCCTGAAAATGGTTAAGTGGGTTACTAAAATTCAAAGACATATCTTGAATTATAAAATTTTGAATGTTAACTACGAAACGCCATTCTCTGTTAACTTTTTAATCTGATCAATACTCCTGATCACAAGATGAAATCGATATTTTATTGCAATATATTTTAAAATAAATGTTAGTTTACTAATTTTTAATGAATAATTAATCTTATACATTTTATGCCAGCATATTGACTATTAATATTTCTTAAAATTCTAAAAAATATATTTATTAATATATTTATTATGCATAGACACCAACGAATTTGTGGCACCGTGCAAATAAATACTTTTATAGGAAATTTGAAATATAATTTGAATGTTTTAGATAATTATTGAATCAATTAAATTGACTGGTAAATTATTTTGTCAAGTTTTACAAGTTGTAAAGTTTTTAGATGAATAACTTTTTTCTTAGGTCTTTTTAAACGTAACAAATTGCAATCTGAATTAACTTTTTCTCAAACTTATATCTAGTGTTCCTTTAAACCTGGGAGATAGAATGAATGAAAATTCCTAAGGAGTTTCACACTTCAGTAAATGAAAATTTCCTGAAAAGATTAATTGTTTCAAGCATGATTCTACAGTAGAACAATAGAGTTAGGAATAAGAAAAAAATACTGATTTACTTACACTTGGGTTTCGGCACATCAATCTTGATTGACTGTTTAAATATAAGTTTCCATGGTATGCTGTTTATTTACAAAGCTTATACAGATAAAATTATATTTCTAGTATCAACAATAAGATTTTATTAAATAAATGTTAAATACTAACTTCATGATGTGTTTCTAATCTTAAGAAATAATTAGTTAAATGGTGTAAATAATATAATAACAAATATTAATACAATACTTAAATAAAATTTTGCAATTTATCATGCGTGACATTAGTGTCAAAGATTATATCATTCAAATAAGTAAATATCATACTTATCAAAATGTCTATTTTAAGTTTCTACTTTTTAAATCGCTGGCCTACAGTTTTTTTCCTTTAAAAGAATTTTGTTTCTGATGTGTTTGTCCATGCTAATTTCTAAAAAACGTATTACAAAAATTATCTCACGCACAGTTTGTAATGTCCTGAATGCACTAGAATTTCTAATATGATAGTTATAGATTTAGTCATAAAGACACTGACTACCAATTAAACTTCAAATAAGATTATGTAGCTTACGTGTCTAGCTACTCTTTTATGAAGCTAGTCTGTTAGTGTTTTTTGAGTTTTTGCGTGCGGTTGTATGGTACTGAATTCTAACATCTGTGCATGAATGAGCTACTTATTCTGTCATCTCTTCAAATTTCAAAAGGTATGTCTCAGTCACCGGGAATCTCACTGTTGCGGTTATTTCTTGAAATGGCATGTTAATTAAGTATCTATGGTTGTGTAGATGTTATAAAATCTGCGGTAGGATATTTAGTCCAAATTCGATCTCATGACAAATCACACTGGTTTTTCTGCATTTTCTGTTTTAATTGTACAGTTTGTCACGTGCTGACTAACCAATGAAGTTTCCATTTTGGCCATTTTGAAGGCAAAATCATAAGATAAGAGTTTTCCAGCGTGGTAAGGATATTAAGTTTTGTATTCCAAATAAAAGAATATCGGAATCCTCGACTTCCTTGACAGTGTTATTGAGGTATTTTATAGTGACATTTTATAGTGTTCCTATTGACATTTTACAGTAAACGGAAGTGACTTTTTTCTTACGATTCTGGAAACGCAAAAAGATGAAATTTTATTTACAGCCAAGTGTTTTTTGAATTTAGAAATTTTTAGAGAAAGCATTCCCTTCTCAATATTTTAGTTGTTTGAGATACTGTGGATCATTTTAGTTAAAACTGCCCGCTTCACTGTCATCCACCCTTATTATTGCTTTTAATACATGGTTGTGTTCTTATAAAAATTTCTGTCATGTCTTCTTTTCAAATGCATCCTCTGTAAGTTTACGTGACAACTACTAATGAACGTTATTGAGAAATCTATGTTAAGCTATACACAAGACTGAATGAAATGGGAGTGTATGTTTTTTCGAAACAAAAAAAAGATTGTAATGTTCTTTTCAATTTATGACAACTATAACAAACATAAAGAATTAGTAAAATGTAAGATGCTGCTTA
This sequence comes from Maratus michaelseni, assembly GCA_963931845.1. NCBI lineage: Eukaryota > Metazoa > Arthropoda > Arachnida > Araneae > Salticidae > Maratus > Maratus michaelseni. Next base: position 412,618,169 of record OZ007587.1, read on the forward strand.
TTTGTAAGGGGCCAAACAGACCTACAATACCAAACAGAATTACAAAATAATAAAAATTATTTGTTTGTAGGTATGTGTTGTTAGAATAGGAAAAAAAAACATGCCTTCAACGCTTGATTTTTAGTGATGATATTATTCTGAAACAAAATGTAATAATTAGCATAACAATGATTGTCGCAGACGTAATTGTTGTCAATTAATTGTGCCTAATTAGCCCTGAATGAAAACAAGACTCGTCTTTTTGTAAATCTATAGCACATTTACTGGTATAACACAAATATGATACATCATACATGAAACGTTTATTTAGCATCACGCACGTGGAAAGTGTAAAAAATTGTGGAAGAAGCATAACATAAATGCAGTTGTTTTTATTTAAATTGACGTTTGTTGTTAAAATTAAAGGAAATTAGTACGAATATGATCAAAGCTAAACACAATTTTTGTTTCAAAATATGTGTTATTCATAAAGAAACCTAAAATTGAAGTACACGAGGTACTTAATTTTCAAATAATTATATACTAACAGAATCGCCCGGCTCGAATATGTCAAGAAGCATTAGACCCAGTTTTGGCTCTAGTCTAATGATGGCTTCTCGAAATTGAAAATTAACTGTATACGACTAAGCAATTGAAAAATTCTTCGCAAAAATGTAAAATATAATAATCTGAAAATTTCGACTATGTTTTGATATTATAATTAAATCACTTATCTTTATTTACGAAATAACACTCTAGTAATAACAACGGGCTTTTGGCAATAAAATAATACCACAGAAACCCAACACATAAAAAATCCTGCTTTGAAATTCATTGCAGCCAACTGAAATATCGCATTTTCTCATTGCTTTAAAAATATATTTACTTTTGGATTTTTTAAACGATAAGGGAAATTACTTTTCAAAACAGGGGAATAAAATATAATATTGTATGGCTCAGGTATGAAACAGAAATTGTTTAAAAAAAACAAAGTCTCCATTTTCGGCGGAACTAGGACGTAAATATCCTTTAAGGGTGTAATCAAATCCAAACTGCTTAGTTTGAGACACATTTTTAAATTCATTTTTGCTCTAAAATGCATCCAATTGGCAGATTCTCTTATTCAGAAACTTTATAATGTCCGTATTGTCTCGATTTTTTTTATAAAGGCAGAATATATTTTAAAAAATGCTGTCAAAGTGGACATTTTGAACCAAATTTCAGGAAGCGATAGAGCGGGAAACAAAAAAAAAATTACCGTACTAATTAAAAGATGAAAATAATTGTTTTTAAATCAATTTTTAATCAATTGAACGAAAAATAAAAACAAGGGTCCCTTATAAATCTCTTCATAAATCACGCTGCCAAGTTTCATGTTTTTATTTTTAAAAATGAGTCTGAAAATGTGTCTCTAAATTTCAAGTTGTTGAACGTTTATAAATATTTTTTTGAATACCGCATTAAACTAAAAACATGCCGGTGTAATTCCCGGCAAGTTTTGTTGAAAAGAGAACAATATTTACTATACTGAAAAAAAAAAAACGTTATAGGATTGCTTTTACATAAAAGTTTGTAAAATCAAAGAAAACAAGAATTTTTCTGTTCAATGTAAAATAACAAAAAGTATGATTCAAAAATAGAAAATCTGATAACTAATAGGCATTCGGATTTGTCTTCGTCTATCAGGAACCAAATATGCAAGCCTCTTCCCGCAATATATTTTAATAGGCACCACACATGTGCACACACTCAGATACACAAACATATATATTTTATTAGTATACGTACACATACTTACATACTTACATACATATACATACATATATATATATATATATATATATATATATATACAGAGAGAGAGAGAGAGAGAGAGAGAGATAAGTTTGGAAAATCCAAAAAAAACACGAATTTTTCTGTTCAATGTAAAATAACAAAAAGTATGATTCAAAAATAGAAAATCTGATGACTACACTGTTAGAAATTTGCAGCAAACTGTCCAGTCATTTGACCGTTTTTATAGAAAACGGTTACATAACAGTAATTTAACTCTATTATGATATTATTATTGTCCATATTATGGTCAGAATAAAGTAAAAGTACGGTTATATAACTATGTTCTATAAAAACGGTCAAATGACTGGACAGTTTGTTGCAAATTTATATATATATATATATATATATATATATATATATATGTATATTATATATAGCGTTATTGTGTGTGAAAAAGAAAATCAATACTTACGATAGCAGTTCTATTCAAAAATCGTAACAGGCGTTATTCTTTACGTGGAATTACGCTTGACTTAAAGCAAGACTCGTTTCTAAGAAATATATAGCACATGCGTAAAAAATTGAGCATTATTAATTTTTAACGAAAATAGATATTTATTTTTAGGTTGTTTCAATGTTCTAGATGTACCAAACCTTTAAATTAATGTAACGCAATTTTAAATTTAAAATATGTAAAATACGATTATTTAAAGGTACAATAAATTTTACATTTCTTTAAAAATTCTACTACCTATTATTAAGAAATTATTTGGTTATTTTATTTGCAGTTTTCCATTTCATATAGGCTTTCACATTTGTCTGCTTTTCCGTCAGAAAAAAGCTTAAAATCTTTACAAAATATACATAATGAAATACATTTATTAAACTATTTATAATGGCAAAAATTCTTTCCTTTCCATTAATGTTTCATTTGCCATTGAAGAAAATGTTATAACGGAATTGTGATGTATGATTAACTGTCGCAAGTTATTAGCCTTATCAATGAGATGTGAATAGGTTATTGATGGAAGATCAGCGGTTTATAAATTATGACAGATCTTACGTGATTGTCTATTACTGATATTTCCCATTCATAACTGACGTTTCCATTAATATTTGCCTTTCTGTTCGTCTGAAATATTTTTTTTATTGTCTCTGTCACACTGAATAATTCAAGATAATATATATTGCATATCAATTTTCGTTTTTGTAATGTTCTTTCAAAGACAGATGAAATCACGTTCCTTTCTTAAACAATGCTTTCAACAGTACTTTATAAACCTAACAGAATAATAAAAAGATAATTTGTTAACTAGAATTTTTTGTGTGTCATTATTGCACACTTTGTTTTAAAAATATCTTCTATTTACTTCAATAAAACTAAAAATATATATGAAATATGATTCAAAATTCTTGTTAACTTGCAGTTTTAGTATTGCAGGTGGTTAGGATATATATATATATATATATATATATATATATATATATATATATATATATATATATTTCGGTATTGCGTCTGATTATGTTTTTATATGATACGTATATCGCATTTAGTCACAGCTGTGCCGTTTATTAATTAATTGAACATCAGTTTTATTTCTGAATCAGTTTATTTAACACTAGAAAGACATCACTATGCTGAGGAGACTGATTTACGCTTACTAGAAGCTTTCGTTAAACTAACCAAAATCCTTTTTCGAAAGTTTTCACGACACCCGAATGTGTGTGGTCTCAATGACAGCTAGCAGAAAAGTGACTACAAAGGACACCAGAAGTGGTTATGAGAGTACTAAGACAATACAGAACAGCTTACGTGACGTTATTATGTGGTTTAGGTGTTAGGCAGATATGCCTTAAGAATAAATCTTGGGTAATTGGATACTAATTCATCACATGGTGAAATGGCTATGAGTTTATTAACTTAATACACTTAGAGTTTATACACTTAATCTGTCAAACATTCTTGGTAATTCGTCAAGAGATTCAAGCTACATTGGATTTTAATTGGGACTTGAAATAGAGTAGATTTCATAGTAAGTAACGAAAATGATACTTTTGTCGGCATTTCAGTTATAAAACTTATAATAATTACAAAGTTTAAGGAAGGACAGGACCAGGTTTTAAATTGGACAGAAATTCCAACACACAAATATTAATTTATTAAAATTTATTAAAATTTATTACGGCAAATGCCATTTATTTAGCAACTTTAAATGTAAATACTCATGATGCATATCTATCTATATATATATATTTATCTATAGATAGCTGAATACATCGATATATATAGTATGATCTTCACCGCACTAGAAAAAAGACAGGTGTTCCATAATCTAAGAATCTCAGCGTTATTTATCTTTATAAACCTCACAAAGCAATATATTGTCGAGATCGAAAGAAGCATTGATAAAGACAAAGTTTCTAAATTGCCATTTCTTTTCAGAAACTCATATGAGAAGTTTTTATACTGTATTAATGAGTTTTTTAAATCCATAATATAAGTTTTTCGATACTGTCAACTCTGAAACAACCATTTTTATGTTCAACAAACGTGTTTTACTGACAAACATGGTAAAATCAAAGCGTTAACATTAATGTTAACGTTAATTTTGTTACCGCTGCATGTATAAATTCAATTACTAGATGAAAAGATTTACCAGAAAATTTATAGCATCGGAAAAAACGATATTCCGATTTGTGAAAACTGATTAATACACCATCCAAAACTTCAGAAACATTTCCGAAAATCACGGGCACCAAAAGAACATCTGTTTGTATAATTTGTTCTTTAAATCTCGCACATATTTGTTTTATGTAGTTTCTAATTATAAAGAACACTTTTAGGAATCTTGGAAAACTCGTTAAAAGTTATTGTACATTTTCGTTCGTGGTTATATTACATTTTCATAAATTACGAAATAATTGCTTTTCTGTACATGGTGTCTTTATTTTCTTATGTTGCATCATCTGAACATTTAATATATTGCAATAATGTAGAAATTGTTTAAGCAGTAGTATCTCCAATATTATCTATATGAATGATTAACGCATTATCAAATAAAGATATGTGGGATTCCGTAATTAGAAATTCATTTCAAATTTTAACTGGAAGTAAACTTATAAAGCTTTTAATTTATTCTGCAGTATGAGTTTTACAGTTTTCTACTTCTTCTACCAGATTTGACAATCCATCCATACAAAAACGTTTCACAGCTGTTGAAGGTCGTAAACTTTCACAGATTGCATTTATCCAGCAAATAGCATCATATACAGTCTGTGATTTTGTAAATTCGGATACATCTGTATATTCTTCGACTTTCATTATAAAATAGTTCAAAATTAATTTACGATAATTTTGTTTCACTGAATAAATTATACCTTCATTATACCCAATATTCATGTTTTATTTGTAGGCAAAAATTACATTTCCACATCACACTGAAATAGTCTGGACATTTTATCAAATTATAAAAGAATATGTTTCTTCTCGGATTTCATTTTTGCATTTACATATTTTATTCATTCTTCAAAATTCCTTGAATTTATCCATGAATTTTGATTTTTTCTTCTAACATTGTTATTCCGATTATTTTATTGGATGCTTCTCGAAAGTTCAAGGATTAGCAGAAATTCGTTTAACAAAATGTCTAATGGCTAAGAAGCAAATGATAAAAGTTCAAATTTTCTTTAAATTATTTTTGCCACGAATCATTACGCTTTGTTTAAAAAGTCCTGTGGTGCAAGCAGCATTCCTATGGGACAATCTATTATGCTTATATGAGTTTTTGAAATGTGAACGAAGTTGTGGGATTCTTTGAAATTCTTTATTTCTGTGCTACGAAAAATCCAAGTATTTCACAAATATAAGAACGCTTTTGAATTTATTGCATCGATTTTTAATCGATTGCATCCGACATGCAAAAGGCATTCATATACAATACACTATGACGACAAAATCGTCATCGAATTGGCAGTTGGAAACACTTGCAGTATATATGACTGAATTTGCCTGCACCGATGTCGGATAACGACAATCATGAATAGATTTATCAGTGCCTTGTATGTAAATGAAATAGTACTATTATGGTGCAAACCGCATTCTGTACGACAATTTGTTAGATTTTACGATTTTGTTTTGTATGAAAATTTGTACTTGTATCTTTAAACTAATCATGCATTTGCCATATAAGGTCGACACTTTAATCTTTTGAATACTGAAGTTTAAAAACACAATAGAATTCAAAATATGAAAACGCCCGAACGCTGAAATATTGCTGCGACATTTGTTCTTCCCCTTTCTTCTGCCTGTCAGCTTGATAATAAGAAGACAGCTCTCTTCGAAAGTGGACTAAGATCACTAGTACAAAAGTGTCCACACACGTTGATTGCAATAATCCTTTACTCCGCGACAATAGTTGGATACTAATTAAAACAACATACATGTCCAAAAAAACTTATACGTACCATTTTATAAATTACTTTACTGAAGGTGTTTTCATCATCATTTCATGAAATTGTACGTATATGTTTCTTTGGAAATGTATGTTATTTTAATTAGTATTTATAGTAAACGGTGAATAGAAAATTTAAAGTGTTTTATCATAACTCAAGTTTTAATTAATAGTTGGATAATTCTGAGGGAAGAAAATAGAACACTTTTGCTCAAGCGCTCGGGTGGTTTAGCAATAGTTTGCTTGGCTGGGCGTCTTAAGCGCGCTTTCGTAGCGAAATGGATAAGATGTCCTATAGTGGAAATCGCACTCCGCTTGGAATAATTTATGAATTTTGTATGTATTTTTGATATGTAAACGTACTTATGGGACTCTTTGTAAATAGTATCATCCTTTTTCAGCTGAATTGATAACCTTTTCACTCTATTGCAATGATTATTACTCATATCTCGATTCCTCTGAGAAGTGGGCTAATGTAAATGAGATAAAAACTTATTTCTTGAAGACATTCTAAACATATTCTAAAAATCTCTTAAATTAAAAATATTATTAGCGTTAATGGGTTAATTAATATTTATATAGATAATTAAATTTTGCATTTTACATTCAATGTTCATTTTTAGTCTATAAATAAAAATATAGGTTGTTTTTCAGTGTGATATATTTAATTAAGGTGTATTTTAAAAATTGATATTCTGCATATAAAATTGTATTTTATAAAAATCTCGCTTTTTCTAATATTTTTTTTTATCTCATGTTAAAGGCACTTTAAATTCTTTACGAAAATAAAACTAAACTTTATTAAGGTGGAAAAAATCGTTTGTTTTAAAAACATTCTTACGTAAGTAAATGATAAATTAAATTTAAAGACTAGGTTTGCTTGAAATACAGCTGAATAAAAAAATATAACTCAAAGGATTTTTAGAATTTAAATTATGCTTAAGCTATATACAAGACTGCAGCTTTACATAATATCTGTTTTCGTCTCTGCTTTCTCTCAACTTCCTTAACGAAGCAAATATAGAGTCCTTTTAAACGATTTTTTTTTCGAAAATATTGTTTTAAATTCCTTTCATAAAATATTTATCAAAAGCTTTGAAAATTTGAAATGTAATTCTTCAGCAGATTGCTACGTTTCACTTAACTTTTAAAAGTTCTTTGTGATGATTTTCAAGTAATGTAATGTTAGAAAGAAAAATTACAGCAGCGTTAGCTTAAAAAATATAATTTCTGTTAAAAAATTAAAAAAGTATAAATAACTATTAAAGTATATAAACTGTAAATTTACATGTTGTCATATTTATAATAAGAAAATATAAATAAGGGAAACATCGTGTTATTTTTATTAATTTATTATGTTTTTGCTGTGTTGGAGCAAGAACGTTAAGAGCACGGTGTAAACAAGAACATTGCTTTACACACCTGATTTTTCAACTGACCGTGAGATCATTACAAGGCCGACTATGTTCAAAAACCAATTTTTGGCAAATTTAATAAATTTTGTTTTAATATTTTATTTGTACACATACCTATCTAATACGGGTTTTTTTATTTTTCGTATGGACATCGACAGAAGATATAGCAGTTTTTGTTTCGATTTTCATATGCTAAATGAGTATTCGAGTAACTATAAGAAAGGAAATATCGTCTAATATAGATATTAAACAAGGTACAACATTCAAATCTGGAGACTGTTAAGAACTTGAAGTGAATATATTATCATAAAGCATTATAAACATGTCTGTGAGTAGCTGCGACTTTATATTAACAGTGGCAATCACCCAACCAAAGAATTTCGCCTTTACTGTAATTTTTATCCTCCAAACATCTCATAATTTAAATTTTACATTGTCGAATAAAGAAGCAAGATGTATTTTTAAATGTATTAAAACTCTATTTCTACTCACTATTTTTTTATGGTTTTAAAAATATTTTTTAATCACGATTTTTTAAATGTATCTTAAGTTTAAAAAATAAGTTTGTTTTATATAACTTTTAGTTTGGTGCCTAATGGTATGTGCTAATTATCCGTTCTAATTACATTCATACCTATATAAGATTATAAACGGATGAAAGTACTATGTAAATGTTAGTAAAAAATAATATATATATTTTTTTTTAAATCGTCAGCTTTATTTATTTTTTCGTTAACTACCTAGGAAATCCAACAAGGTCTTCCCGTGTTACAGAATATTGGAGAAAAGCATGTTTGTATTGAAAACTCGCACATGTTTCATTTAATATATTTAAAATATTGCTTAGTAACAACATCAAAAAGTATTTTTATATGGAAAATGTCAATAATGTAGTCAAATAAAATTTTGAAATGTATTAAAATCGATACTTTTCTATTAGACACATGCCAGAAATTGATAGCCGAAGATATTTTTACAGATTTCTCTACTTACCGCAGCCTTTTTTATTATACTAATTTCAGTGGTTTAAGCGAATAGTTTGATTACATGCCTTTATTTACATTGCTTTATTTATTTATTTATTCACTGATGAAGTTTTAATTTTGTTGTGGAAACTTAGCCGGAATCAAATGCTGAGCTAACACTGTTAAACATTTCCAACAAACTGTCCAGTGATTTGACCATTTTTATAGAAAACGGTTACATAACCGTAATTTAATTGTACTCTAACCATAATATGGAGAATAATATGGTCAAAATAGAGTTAAATTACGGTTATGTAACCGTTTTCCATAAAAACGAACAAATGACTGGACAGTTTGCTGCAAATTTTTAACAGTGTATTTATATTATTTCAAGTGGAAACGGGTTAATCTCTCGTAATCGGGCTGTATGATATAGAGATAGATTTAATTAAACTCATGATTGAAATTTGTTTTAAAAATCCGAAAACATCTGTATGTTTAGATAATTTTTCAAAAAAGCAAACATTCATTGTAAAATGAAATACGGAATTCGTAATATTTAATAACTGTTAGAATGCTCTTGAATTTCTGCATTACTACGCGTTACATTATGCTACATATTGCTGCTACCTCATGCATGTTAATTATATTTAGACAAGAGACAACTTGCAAAGCCACAATTAATAATTTCCACGTCCTTTATTGTGTTTTACTGAGAGTCTCCCAATAATACAGCTACCAACGTAATGTTAGTGAATGCTAATTTTCTGGTTAATTCGCTTCACGCATGCTTATTATGTAATATTAAAAGTGATTTCTGTAGAGCGTTACTCTAAATTATCCGCTACGGTAGACACAGTTTATTGACATACAAAAATTCGGCAACCGTTGAATAATCTCAGGCAAAATAATACTAGTAAATAATTGCAGAAACGTCAGTGAAGACACACTGTGGAGATGCGAAAAGTTTTTGATTTCCGTCTATTTGTCTGTCTGTTTGTCTGTCTGTTTATCTGTCTGTTTGTCTGTCTGTTCCGCGATAACTGCCGCAAAAATTATCCGATTAGGTTTATTTTTTTGTACGTATGTTAGTGAGGTACCCGGAATTAGCTGTAGAGTTTTTAGTTACATTTGGTTCATTCGTTCGAAAAATAGAGAACATTTCTTTTTAGGTCATAATGCTTTCCTATGGGAATGCAGATGATTTTCAAATTTCATTTTTAACTGAAATAGAAATCGTATATTTGAATAATGGATTTTAACGTAAAATTATGGAAGTTAATTTTTGATATGGAGGTTTTAAATATATCCAATAACTTTGAAAAATTGCCGATACATTTATTAGAATTTAGATATTAATCGCTTAAATTATTGGAATTTTTTTTTTGCATCTGTTCCGGAAATATAAAACTTTTATTTTCATATTTAAAAAAAATTAAAATGCATTTCTATTTAATTTACTCTTTAATTTATCAGTTGCTTAGCAACGATATTTCAAAGAAGATCAAAATAATAAAATTGACGTAACTCGCAATATTTTGTTCCAATAATTTATTAGCAAAATAAATTATTTTTGTATTCTATTGACACAAATGTAGAATTTATTTTAATACAAGTTTCCTTTTAATCTAAAAAGTTACATGAATAAGAAGTTCATAAGAATTTCAGAATATCATTGCATAAACCGTGATTAATTTAACGTTTCTAATTTCTGAAACCTCCGAAGAATTTTATATGCCTGTTAATATGTATGCAATATAGAAAAATTAAATTGCTGATTGTAAGGTGCTAAATATTATGAAAAGTTAGATTAAAAAACAATGACTTTCAGAGCTGACGTTGAAGCTCCTGATCTGCAGCTTTACTAGTTAGTAACTGATAATACTAGTATACACTGTGCATGTGTGAGTGTAAACTGTAATGAACAGCAAATGTTTCTTAATCTACGAAAAAATAATCTAACCCACATGCGAAAATATACAATAGTCACTTTTGAGTCATACGATTCCATAGAGAGTTATTTATCTTTAAATATCTCTCAAACCAATATATTTTAATGATTTAAAGAAGTATTTATAAACACAAAGTTTCTGTTGCTGCCACCGATTTTCGGAAACGATTCCGAGTATTTTTTTAGTGTGTTAATCCTTTTCTCAAACCCAAATCTAAGTTTTTAATGCTGCTACCAAGTCTCAATTAAACATTTTAAATTGCGTAGTTCAACTCATGCAAGTGAAACGAAATTATATTAATTTTAATGGTAAAACTGTTGATTTATCGTGTTTGTCTGTAAAACATGTTTCTTGAAGATGAAAATATAGCATCCGAAAAATCTATATTTTACGTTGCGAAAACTGATTATTACATTATAAAACTACTCAAAAATGTTTTCGTAAATCAGTGGCCACAAAAGTAACACTGTTTTCATAAATGTTTCTTTAAATTTGAAAAATATAATAGTTTCTGAGGTTTCTAAACATAAAGAATGCTTTAGCTCATAGTGGATAACTCAGAAATGGTTCTAGTCCATTTTCGTATGTGCTTATATTACATTATCCTAGATTAAGATAGATTTGTCTTTTGTTTAAAGTACGTGTGGTACATATATGTATATTTACGTGTACATGTGTTCGTATGAACGCTTTTTTAATTTTTGAAATACAGTTAGCCCATAATATTTTATTTAAAATTTTTTGTTACTTTCAATGACTCGAAATTTTTAAAAAAATATTAATTATAAATATTGACAAGAGATAAACTAAAGAAATATAAAGTATGATAAATTAAATAACGAATATTTCCCAAAGATATTAGTTTTATTTGCATAAAAAATGATGTTTCATGTCTGATTTTTAAATTCGTAAATGAACATCATGTTTGTAAAAGACACATCATAAAGATATAGATTAGTTTAAGGACATTTTGATAATACTCAGAACACTGTCGACCATTAAAAAGCAATATCCGCCGTTCCGTTGAAACAAAACGCGCCTCATACCATGAAAGAGGCCCCTCCTTGTTGTCGATTAAAGAACTCGCGAGGTTCTCTTCGTAGATCATGCCATTTGTATGCTCAGCTATCAGGGACATCCAAATTGAATTTTACTCGTCACTGAAGAAAATATTTAACCATTCATTTGTGCAATGCATGTGTTTTTTAGCTCATAGAATATAATACCTTTCTAGGTGGCAATTTCAGCATAGGTGACTGACACATTCTGCGATATTTATGACATTTGCTTGCCGGTATATGACAGAGAACCATAGATTTCGAAATATGAAACGATAAAAACCTCGCACTTTCAAGACCAGACTTCTTTTGGGTTGAAACTGCTCGCAAAATCTCTCTATCTTGTTGGTGCGGTGTTTTTCTTAGTCCACCTGAACGTTTTTTACAATCGCATTGTCACCTTACAATAAATTTCATAAACAGCAGTTCTGCTACACTGTTAAAAATTTGCAGCAAACTGCCCAGTCATTTGACCTTTTTTATTGAAAACGGTTACATAGACATAATTTAATTCTCTTCTGACCATAATATGGGCAATAATACGGTCAGCATAGCATTGCTTCTTCATTTGTTTAGCAGTGTCAAAAACTTTAATATTTTGAGCCTTTAAACGTCAGATTTTAGCTGTAACAGTTGCAGAGAATTGAACGTTGCAAGACATAATCCAACTGTTCGATAATTGAAGAAAGAGAACGAAACTTTATATTTCGAGGTGGTTACGCCACATGTACAGAACGCAGATTATGCAATATTTTGTGATATGGTGGTAATAAAAGCGATTGTTTTCATCGTCCATATATTTTTGGGAAAGCTTATTTTGAATTTTATTTTTTTTACAAACGATTTGTGATATAAGCATGTGTTGTAATAAACTTATGTTACGATTCCATATCCTAATTGTTTTCTTCTTGATTATTGCTTATTTTTTTTAACTGTTATTTCAAAAAATCGCAAGTCCATATATTTTTTAGACGAACGATGCATGAATATTAAATTATAGTACTCTTATAATAAATGGAGATTAATGATAAATATGATCAAAACTGAGCACTTAACAGCACTTAACAGCACGTTTAAACGCGGATCAAATATCTGATGACATAAATATGTCTACTGTTGAGAAATTCAAATACCTTGGAACTTACATTAAAATAAATAATTAAATATTTGTCTCGTGATCTGGAATCTTTTTCCTACAAGATGTCTTTCGATTTTACCAAAATAAAATATAAATGCAACTTTAATATTCACATTACATTTTATTTGTGATTAACAAAACATATGGAACTTACTATCGCTTTACATTAAAAACATTCTGATACTTCCATTTATTGGACATTTTAGGGACAGGATTAAAATTTGCACTGAATTTTAAACTAACAATAATAAAATGAGTATTTAAGGAATATATTTTTCATAAATGAATTAACTTGTACATATCATCTATTAGGAGGGCTCATTTTAAAAAGATGTAAAGAAAAGAATTGGTGGAATCAGTAAAGCAATTACTATGCTAAATTCTGTTGTGTGCGCAATAGTAATATTCTTCTCATAATTATACGACTAATTTACGATGCAATCGTGCAATACATTATGACGTATAGTTCTGAGACATGCACTTTACATATCTCACAAGAAAAATAACCTTCTCCTGTCTCATACATATTATTTTTTAATTTCATTTATGCAATTAATGTTATTTAAATGGGTTTTAAGTATAATAAAAATTGTACATTATTAGATTAAAGTATACTGCCATTCACACCTACCTCATGCATTTTAATGTATTTACACAAGAGACAACTCACAATGACTCAATCTATAATCCAGAACTCATTATTGGATTTTATGAAGTTCTTCTCAATGCTTACACCAACAACGCAGAGACGAGAAATGGTAATTTCCCGTTAATTCGCTTAATATTCTCCCCCAAATTAATACAAGTGATTTAGCGAGAAAGCATTACACTAAGTTAACGGAGTAAAGTTTATATGTAGACGTAATGACCTTTCTAGTATTGAGTAATATGGTGTAAAATAATGAAAGTAAATAGATTTTGCTACATTTTGTAAATCAAAAATGTGTGATTTCAACACTTTACTATGTATTTATCCCATAATTATAATTTAGAGGATGCAGGTTATATAGTTAGGCTAAAATGCAATTGAATTGTTTCCCCACATATAATGAAACATATTTAAAAAAATTAGTGATATAAAATTTTGTATATATATATATATATATATATATATATATATAGATAGATAGATAGATATTTTTTTCTTACAAAAGTTCCTATACTTATTCTTCTGGAACTATTTCTAAACACATCTTCTTTGCTCATTTTTTTTTAAATTGTAGTGATGTAGTTTGTAGTTTAAAAAAAGTGAGTAACATACATAAAAATGTGTATTGTGGTACAATTTAACTTTCAAACATTGTTGCTTACCTCGATTTGTAATTAAAAATACTTCACAATTTTCAAAATAATTTGATAAAATCACTTTCACAACAATATAAAGATATTACATTTTTCTTAAATAAAATAGTTCACTTTTAAACTATTCCATTTATGCCAGAAAAAAAAATATCCACGCCTCCTGTTCTAATCATGTCATTTTTAAACCTCACTTATAACATTAACAGGAATTAATTGTGTTTTGAATGCGCTCAAATTGTTGCATTACTAGACCACAAATGAAGCTTCGAATCACTGCTACCTCTTGTATGTAATTATATTATTTTGAATAAAATATAAACGAGACCTTTTAATAGATTTTCCCAAAGAAATTATTTACAAAAATATATCAGTGTTATTTTTATTATATTATTCTTCTTTTATGTTTATATTATCTTCCTTTAAGCGTATATAATTATCTTAACGATTTTTCCAACATACCGGATAACTCGAAATAAAAAGCATCAATAAGGTCCTTGTCAGATGAAGGGTTTTGTACGTTCACATAAAATGTGTTTTCTTATCTTTACAATATGTGTCCAGTTGTACAGAGCCATCTATTGGTGTTTTATAAAAAAAAATTCGCATAATCAGTTTCCCCATGTCTTGTATAGCATGTGTTCAAAATTTGGACAAAATGCCGCAGAGACATTGCGTGTTTACCGCAGAAACCATGGATTACGGCGAGGCCCGTGCACTGTCAAAGCTGTACGGTACTTGATTCATAAATTTGAAGAAACTGGTTGCGATCGACATCGGTCTGGATGACCTACCGTTCTTGTGGAAGCTGTTGCAGAAGTCCATCAGACGATAAGCACAGTTCGTCCCGAAACTGCACGCGGTGTTTCACGTGTTCTCGATCTGCCGAATTCAACTGTACGCAAGATTCTGCGCTTTGTTCTAAAAATATTTCCGTGTCGATTCCAGCGTGTCCAGATGTTGGAAGCGGGAGACTATCAATTACGGCTGGATTTTGCAAATAAATTCCTTATCCGGTACGATGAAGTTAGCAGCTGGCCTTTACGCATTCTGTGGACATTTGAGGCGCATTTCTCGTTAACTAGTAACGTGAATTCGAAAAATTGTGTGCACTGGGCAGAGAATAATCCACATGATGTGCATGCACGTCCATTACACGAGGAAAAATTGACTGTGTGGTGTGGTATAACGAGTACGTTCATCCTCGGTCCTTACTTTTTTGAAGAGGTTACTGCCGGTGATCTGCAAACGTGTACAGTAACGAGTGCTCGCTATCTGGACATGTTAACGCATTACGCGATTCCCGCATTGCAACGGTAAAATGCTCTATCTGAAGTTGTGTGGATGCAAGATAGCGCTCCTCCGCATGTCGGGTCTTCAATCAAACGTGTCTTAACTCAACAGTTTGATGACAGAGTTATCTCCTGTCATTTCCCATTTCCGCGGCCACCAAGGTCTCCTGATATGACACCAATGGATTTCTGGCTGTGGGGATATCTGAAATCCAAAGTGTATCAGTTTCGTCCTCAAACTGCATCTCATTTGAAAGATGCCATCAGAACTGCGATTCAAGAGATTCCTATTGCCATGATACGTGATGTAGTGCTATTCACCATCAGCCGCATGCAAAGTGTCATCGTGTGTGAAGGAGGTCATGTGGAAAATTCGTGAAACACAATAAAATGCTTTATTTTATGCTGCTTCTCTGTCTTTATTTGTTGTCCTCACTTTTAGCCTATTTACCGCCGGTGATTTTCATGCTACAGTTGTCTTTCCAACGCTATTTAGGGTTTTTCACAATGGAGATCACATTCCAATACAAAAAACTGGGTGTTGCCATTTGATTTTTTCGAAATTTTCTCACTGTATCCGTAACTGTTTGAGTGACACTCTTGTTTACCATATCATTCTTGAGCGCATACATCAAAGTACCTTTGGCTAAAATTTCATTCAGTTTCTGTGAATGGTATGATAGTTAGGGGCCCAAAAATCGGGATAGTTTTTTTATAATCAGCCTGTATATACCTTGGATGCTTTTTTGCACATTCGTTTGAGCATTGTTACACTTTGAGACACAGTAGTTGACGACATTCTGAACTTTAAAAAATAATTGGGTATGAAACTTATGAGCTACATGATAAAAATTTCATTTATTTCATCTGTATATTTTTTTAGTTAGTAATTTCAGTGACTCTTGAATGAAACACCCTGTAAAATATTGTAACTTTTTTTTCTGATTTTTTCCTTACACATGTTTTCCATTTTTATCAATTTAACTAATATTTTTTTTTAATTCAATTATATAATTTAGAAGGTTTGCCAATTTTTTTTTAAAAATAGTACATTATTGGGGTTTTTTCACAGAGAAATCAATCCAATATATGGCAATATATCGTTTTTCTCCATCAGATTTTTTTTCTCTATAATATGATGAAGATGAAATACCAGAAAAATACCCGTTAACTGAGGCTGTTATGTGTAATAATATAACATTTGTGATAGCCCCTTTTATTTGAATATACTATGGAATTTCCAGCAGGTCTTTTAACTGTAACATGCACGTCCTTTAAGTGTAATTTTTTCAGAGTTCAATTAATTGTCTAACGTAATTTTTTAGCTGCATTACTTTTCTTTTTGGATGCATTCAAAGCAAATAATATTTTTCGGGGATATTATCGAATCTTTTCACTGGTTAATTAGTATATTTTTTCCTTGAATTCGTCCATTTCATGAATTTTTTAGTATCACTATTTCCGAATATTAAAATTAGCTTTATTTAATGATATAATTTTTACTTTCTTCTATCTATAATAGAAGAAAGTATTGTAATCGAAATTTTTTTCGACTTCCAGTTTTCGACGAATTTACACGTTTTAGGGGTCAGAGATTCCGAAAAGCATGTTTTTAAAAAATGTCTGTCTGTCCGTCTGTCCGTCTGTCCGTCTGTGTGTCTTCGTTGTATCATCGAAAAATGTATGAAGTTATGTTTCGAATTGAACCACATTTTTTTATATGTTTTTGGATATGGCAAGCATGTTCTATTAGAATTTGGGGATATTTCAACGAAAGGGGGCGCTGCGATAGTCATTTAAAGATTTCAAATTCAAAAAGATGTGCAAATAAAAAAAAATTAGAAATCCTAAAACTTTTTTCGTTCAATGTTCGGCCTTGATCCGGAGAATCCGGAACAATTTTTGTTTTCCCTCTATCTTAAAAAATGGCTGAGATATAGCGGTTTGAAATTTTAGGGTGGCTGACATTTTCAAACAAGACAGCAGAATTCATCCATAAACGGGTTTAATTTATGAGTTTTAGCTAACATGGTTTCGTTCAAATTTTTTTTCATTGTTGTAACCATTAATCCTATTATATGCTTATCACTATATTTTTATATTCACCAACGTCAAATTCTCGCCAAACTTGGCGACAGTTGGCGAAATATCGCCAAATTTGGCGACCAAAATAAGTTGCCATAAATGAAGCCAACTTGGCGGTAGAGGACTAATTTGGCGATATTCTCATTCAAATTCAATGTTGACGAGAACTGGGATTGAATCTTTTTTATTTAGGTTCCACGCATTTTAGCTTCGTGTGTTCCAGTAAAATTAGCTAAAATCATAAAACCAAGGAATAGGGAGGCTATCTGTTCCTGTTGGTTAAGGCCAGAAGGACTTTTCGTAGTTTAGTATACAACGGTTGTAGGCATCCCAGTAACCGGACCATTTTCAAGCAGCTGACGTACAACTGAATGACGAAAAATATTGATTTTATTGGCGATGTGATAGCGAATTTTGAAGTATTAACATGACTGAGATAGAAGAAAGTTTTGGGATTGGCACATCCGACTAGTTTTTTACATAAATCAGACAAACATTAGTAATCGGAAATTATGTATTAAAATTAAAAATCCGTGTAAATATTGTGTAACTACACAGTGAAATACCCGTTAACTGAGGCTGCTATGTGTTGTGTAGTAATATTACATTTGTGATAGCCGCCTTCATTTATTACACTAAAGAATTTCCAGCATACAATTTATAACAGCTAAAGCTGAAATACATTAAAATTACGTTTAATTAAACGCTATTACTTCGATATATATCTCAAAACCTAGAAAGGCCTATCCAAATATTATATTGGTAATGGAATATTAATTATAATTAAAACAATTAATGAATTGTAGATAATCATAAACCAAATGTCTACAAGCCCCAAATGCACTGGTTAAAATTTAGTCTTACTTTAACTGATCTTAGTTTACTGCATTTTGAGATGGATTAAATCTCTGTGATTATCATTCAGAATGTTATTAAATCTAATTGAACTGCAATTAAATAACAAAATGATCTGTTTAAATATCATTGAATATTTACTGCTATACATTTTCGAAGTTTAACGCAATCATTGCATCACTAACACTGCTACAGTTACATTTTGAACAGTCACTAAATCTTCATACATAATTGCCTGTAATAATAGATCTTGCATTTGAACACAGACACAAATTATTGTGTCGTTATACAAATAAATAATGCATATAATGCATTGAACTTTTGTAATATTATTTAGTTTCTTTAATTTATGTTGATATATAAATTTTAGTCACACTATGGATTTTATATTCTATGGAAAGTTAATATTAATCTTTCTTAAACAGATAAATTAATTTTAAAGATTTCTTCTTGAATTGCAAACATATTTATTTAAAATGTAAGACTGTCATACATTGATAATTGCTTGTTAATCTTTTTACGTTTGAAATGCCCTTTCTAAATTTTCACTTTTGCTCTATGAAATGTAGTTTAATACAGTTGAATATGAATTTTAATATCTGTAATGTTTACTGAGATATCAAGAATAAATATTTCATAGGTAATAAGGAGTATCATAATCGGAAAACTGTAAATACCATTGAATGCTAAATAATACTTACAATCATAATTTAATTAGAACACAGACAACACTTCTAGTTTCGAATTATTCCTGAGAATTTTATTAATTCTAATTCAGCTGCAATTAAGTAATGTTTCAGCTGCAAATAAGTAAGTTTTCTAGGTTTGAATATTGTTAAGTCGCTAAATTTTCATACATAATCATCCTCCGTAATTCATCTTAGTTTATATGATGTTAAGTTTAAATTACTTTCGTCATTTATCGTAAAGTAAAGCGAACAGCCGATTGTGATTGCATTGATATTTAACAATAATTTGTACAATTAATGTAGACGCATAAACCAAAGTGATTACATAAAAATTGCGTTTTACTGGATTGCTAAGTGTTGAACTCAATATTTCACAATTATTAATACCTAAAAAATATATTAATAAAAAAATTATTGAAAAAATTATTTAAAATATTTGTAATTAACTTCGCGTATTCTTTTGTTAGACAGTCTCTCTCTATATAAACTTGTACCAGAATCGGCAGCACATGGTGACTGTTGAAAATGAATAAGAATTGATAAACGTGTATTAATTTCCGTTATTGCTACAGATGGTATCACAGAATATGCAGTAATAATATGAAATGTGAAAATTCATTATAATTAAGTCCTTTTTTATGGTTTTCATGAAATTGCATTACAAATGTAATTTTAAATCTTACAGTTCAAAGAAGAACATTATACATTGATATCCAGTTTAGTTTTTCTTTAATAGATATATTATGTTTAAAAAGTCTTTCTTGAAAGGCAATACAAAATACAAAAGCACAACAAAAGCAAATGCAATACAATCCAAACAAAATACAATAGAAAAACTAATATACATTACTGTCTGTTTGTTAGGATTTGTAATTTTGAAATGTGCCCACTAAAATTAGGTTATTGCACTATGACATTTCGTTTAGCGCACGTGAAAATACATTGAATCTCCATAATTGTATCAGAAATTAAAACAATCTCAATTTCAATGGTAGATTAGGTAAGCTTAGAGAGTGTAAATATATTAAATTCTCAATTCTGAGTAACACTGCAATTAAAATCATACATCAATTATATTTCATAACGTTGATTTTTCTTAAGTTGTTAAAGCTACACATACGTCATAACATTTAATAACTAATTTTAGCTTATGGTGTGTTAAATTTAAATTAATTCCTTTATTTTATGTTCAAATAAATTAAAAAGATATATTGTGATTGTTTTGATACTTAATTTTTACGCGAAATATCCAAATAGATATCGTATGTATTAACTATAAAAAAATATATATATACATGTTTAAGTAGACACCGCACATTGAGTTTCTTGATATCACACCTTCCAAATTAATGATACATAAAAAAGTGATTACAATAATCTATGCTATAACTATAAGATGCCTAATTAAATTAGTTCATTTTTCTGACATTCTTTGTTTTTATATGTATATCTCTACAGGAAAATCTGCAGTATACGGAGAATACATACAATTTAAATGCATATATAATAGAGATAATAATATGCGTATATTATTATCTTTAAGTTTTATTAATGCTACTGGTAATATCGAAAAATATCTCGATATAGCTAATCTTTGTGTGTTACTACGATGTAAATGCCTTGACAATATATTTTAAGTGTGTCATAACTAAAAGAATATTCCAGATAAAAACAGCAGAGGTATTAATATTCCATGTTCTATTATAATCTACTAATAACAATATAAAGAGCGTCCGAAAAGTCTGGAAACGATCGAATAACGGGAGAAATATACATGAGATTGAAAAACGGGAAAATAAGTGTTCAATATTTTTGAAAAATCTATTAAGGTATATCAAAGTTGCCCTCTCAACTCTGCCTCCTGTGATAAATAGAGGGTAGCTTTGAAGTCTTACATAATAACCCCCCTTTTTATTGCTGATTCGGATTCTACGGAAAAGATACTCGGAAAGTCGTAGGTATCGCTGTAATCGAGTAAAATCCAGTGAGATTCATTTCCATCGAAAAGTCTGAATTTTTCGAATAACTCGAGAAATATACATCGGATTGAAAAATGGAAATTCCGTGTTCAATATTTTAGATAAATGGCAAGTTTGATACCTTTAAATAGATTTTTCTAAAGTATTGATCACATATTTTTTCGTGTTTCAATCTGATGTATATTTCTCGAGTTATTCCCCTGTTCCCAGACATTTCAAAGAAAACGATTCTCACTGCATTTTACTCGATTACAGCGCCGTCTACAATTATACGAAGAAAATCTTAAATACAAAAGTTACGTCTATTTTGCCGTAGAATCCAAATACGCAAAAAAAGGGGTGGTTATCGTTTAGGATTTCAAAGTTGCCCCCCTTTCCCCTAGGGAGCAGTGTTGAGGGGGGGAGCAACTTTGATATACCTAAATAAACTTTTCTAAAGTATTGAAGATGAAAATTTTCGTTTTTCAAACCGATATATATTTATCGAGTTATTCGATCGTTTCCAAACTTTTTAATGGAAATATTCTCACTGCATTTTTCTTAATTACAGCACGATCTAGGATTTTCCGAAGAAAATGTTGAATGTAAATGTTACGTATTTTTTTCCGTAGAAGCCGAATATGCAATAAAAAGGTGGTTATCATTTAAGCTTTCAAAGTTGAACCTTCTTTTACCCTGGGGGCAGCGTTGGGTGGCAATTTTGACATCCCTAAATAGACTCTGTAACTGATTTTAAAAAAAGCAGTAACTCCGCCACCACCCACAAAAATCAATCATGGAAAAATTTGGTTTACTAGTCTGAAACATTCTTCAACAATGTTGATAGTAACAATGCGTGAATCTAACTTCCTAAGTGAAGTTTCTGTGATTTGTTAAGATGTCCTTGACATTATTAACAACCATCTTTTTATTACTTCCCAGGAAGGTGTCTGGTTACTTTTTCCATGACTAAGGTGACTGAATGACCACAGACAGACGCAAAAGACGACATTTATACACGAATTATGTTTTCTATGCAGGCAAAAACGCTTAATACAAGCACGCTAAAACGAGAACACGTTTAAAATAAATAATTTGAATGTTAATAATGATTCATATTTTAAACTACATTATTTTTTGCATGCATTTTACAAGCTATAAAAGGGGGATCACAGCTATTATGAACAAAATACCCCCTCATTTTTCAAGATTGTCCTTTAGATAACGTAAAATTCACAAAGAAGCTGAAAAAAAGCCAAACCAACGAAGGTAGGGATGACATTGAAAATGTAAAACCTGTTCGCCCGAAACACCTTTATTCTTTTTCCCTCTTATATTTTTAACAATAAAGTATTTTAAAGTGAATGGTGCCTTAGATATTATCAATAATAGATCCTTGAAATCATACTGCAACCAAAGCTGCATTATGTACATGATTTGTGATTTTCGTATTTTCTTTTTAAAGTAAGCTTAAGAGAATGTGTTCACATTGAAATAGATACACCATTTAATAGAAACTTTTAATAATAGTACCTAAATTGCATACATTATTTCATTTTTCAGTTTATTTAGTTTTATTTTAAACAATCGCTAAAATTACTTTAGTATTATTTTTTTTTTTTGAAAATGAAATCTTTATTGCCTTATTGATTAATTCTGGGTGATATACCACTTTAAATTTCATGATCTCAGATTTTAAATAAATAAGACCAGTGGTATAACATTTTTTTTTCTTTTTACATAATATTTTATTTTTCTCTTACTCTCTGCCTTGTGTAATCTACTTCTTGGAAAATGCATTCTTCCAAATGACAGCGTCTGGACTAAAAATGATAAAAGTAAATCTTATGTCCGTGGAAGAAAAAAAAAATATTTTTCTTGAATGAATTATTTGCGCATTTAAGTTTCAATTTTTGTTTGAAGAATTAATGAATGAAACAAAGCAGCTCAAAAATGTTTTAAAGAAACTGAGACATAATTGCACAAACTAGAAATATGCCGTATTATATAATGCAGAATTATGCATACATGAATATTCCTAAGCCCTTTTTCTATCTTCATTCATAAAAGAAATAAAGAAATCACTTCGACGAATTTTTTTATAAAATTATAGTATGAAATTTGTGAAGTATATAATACTAAATTTATTTACTTTTTTAAACAAAAATCAGTGCTAACTATTTTTAAAGTGACAAATTGTTTTCATACATTTTCAAAAAAATTTGATTTTACGGTATAATATTGGCATCCCATCAGAAAAGCATTATACTCTAAAATTAACAGTAATAGACAGTAAAATAAGCAGTAATACGCTACCGCGTATGCGCGGCAGTGTATTAACCCCATTTTACTGTTTATTACTGCTAATTTTAGAGTATAATGCTGGCAGCTGTACGTATGAATATCCATAAATGAAAATTCGAACAATTATCAATAGGACATTCTACAACAGTATAAGAAAACATTTTTGAATAGAATAATAAATAAATACATTAATGTAAAAATTGTCATCTTTCTTCCTATTTAAAATAAAAAAGTGCAATTTATTACTAAAAACATTCTATCTTTTGATACACGACGTTTTATTCAATATGTCTGTAGCTTGACAAAACATGTGAAAGATATTTGTTAAGTGATGAATTTCCATTAGAGAATAAATTTCGCTGCGGAATAAATATCAACAGTAAAAGTTGACTTCTTTATTCATAGTTATATAATCATGTTATACAATGTTTTGTTTTACAAATTTTAGATTATGTTTAAATAAATACTTAAAAAATTGTATTTTACAAATTTTTCTTTTATTTCTAGATTTTACCGTTGCTTATGTTTCTTTCTTTTGAACTACATCTTAATGCTTTAAATGAAATAAAATAACGTTGAGTTTGATCAAGTTGTGAAAAAAAGCTTTCGTCGCAAAAAATCGGGTTTATGCAAATTTTAAAGTTGTGTTGAAGAATTTTATATGAGATACAGTTGAAAAGATGCAGCGCAAGAAAGATTTTTAGAATTTTGATCACGCTTCTCTGAGATGAAAGGGAGTACCATTGCGTAATCTCTCACATTTTTTCTCTCTTTTACAATTTCGTTTAAGAGAAAATATAGATATTCTTTTAACAGTTTATTTTCTCTTCAATTCTTTCTTTGAATCAGTGATTTAACAGGCTTAATAAATATCAAAATTTCGAAGCGTAAATTATTTTTGGATTTCCTTTACACCTTAGTCTTTCTTTTAAATTTGATATTTAGTTAAATAACGTTTATATGAATAATAATATAAAATATCATAAACGAAATATCTGAATCTCACCTACATCTATATTATCGTGATATGTATAAAAATATTAGGTAAATTAATTGATTCACACGAGTTTTAATTTTACAACTGGACGAAAAATGTCCGGGCGAGGATAAGAACATGGGATCTCTTGGCTGAAGCTGCCATGCGATACCAACTGAGCTATCCCGGTCGAATGTGGAGGGCATAATTCATCCTAGCCCGGACATTTTTCGTCCAGTTGGAAAATTATAACTCGTATGATTTCTTTACCAATTTGAATAATTGTGTTAAAATTAATCTAGTGAAATTAATTGATTGTCGAATATTTGTTCTGAATACTTTATCCTTTCTACAAGTGTATGAATAAAACATAAAAACAGGTAATAAAAGTGATCAAAATTTCTAAATATAAAATTAATCTTAATACCAGAGTATAAGACTGTGGATTTCATTAAAGTGTGTTAGCAATCTTGTTAAAATTTACTGTACTCCAAACTCGTAATGTTATGCGTTCTGAATTATCAGCGTTCCGAACCGGCTTTACAGATTTCGATTCGGTCGGGAATGCATTCTTCTTCTTTTACTATATACTTTTTACTAATTTTTCATTGGTGAGTAAGTAAATATAGGAACAGAGCTCTTGAGTGGAATGTTTTGAACGATAAATTTTCGTTTGAGTTTTTAATTTATAAATATGAAAGTATGTAATGTTACTGAAATTTAACGCAAAAGGCTGGATATTTATGTAAATGCTTTTTACAGTACATTTTACAGTGCAGGCAGAATGCATAACCGTACCGTTTATGATTAAACTTTTTTCATGCTCATTATTTTTAACACTGCACGAAAGGCCCAAGACACTTCAATTATTACTCCACTCAATGATCACAGCTCCATTTACTCCTAGTTTATGCAAATATAAACAGTTATAACAAGTTGGAAATTGTACGTCAAACGTGATAAATGAGGCGCGTTCGTACTATAGTTAATTATATAAATATTCAGATCTTGATGATCTTTAATTCTGTTAAATGAATTATATCGTCTGGAGATTAACTTCTGTCATAAAATAAGTATTTCGGTCGCTTGACGATTAAAACTCGGAAGCGCCTATAACAAGTAAGCACCGATATTGTTTTTAAAAAATTCAAATTTCTTAATAAATGTTTTTATGAATATTTTCTAAAATTTTGATTCGATTTTCATAAAAATTTAATGTCTCGACAAAATTCTGCAAAGATAATATATCTTAAATTTCAAACCATTCGGTTGGGTAGTTTTTGCGTTGTTATATGCGGACGGACGGACAGACAGACGGACGGACGGACAGACAGACGGACGGACCAGACGACGACAATAGGTGCTACGTATTTATATAATTACGAACGCACCTAAAAACGCTTTTTGATCACAAACGAAAATCCTTTAATGTTTTGCTTTAGGCAAATACAAAAAATTCAGCTCGTTGATCGGAAGCAACGTTAATAAAAAAGATAAAACCGACTTCAAAGAATTCATTCTCAGTTTTCATGATTCTGTCTCAACAATTTATTGTTAGCCACATTAACGTCGGGCATGAGTCAAGACCTTAATAACCTAATAACTCTGTTTGATATTAACCTGAAACCTGATTCGAATACGACAAAGCTTTTTTCGATGACCACAATTCGACAAAAACTTGACTCAGTTTAACCTGGCGTCGAGCCGAAAAAAATATCCATATTTTAATGCAGTTATTGAACAATGCTCCATAATTATATCTGTATTAATAATTTTATATTTTTTGTAAAAAAATGAACATATATATACTTATTTATATTTAAAATATTACTCTTACGTTAGGAACTATATTGTGGAACTTCAATCCAAAGACGGGTTACCAAACACAAACCGTAAGATACAAAATCCATTTTGAAACCGAAACAGTTAAATTTAGCCTAAATGGAACCCTACTCGTCGCGAAAGATTATCGCTGAACCGACCCTACACAAAACGCGGGTTGTACCGGATTAGGAGTAAATCAATTTCCCGATATAACACAGCGCACCATGACCAAACGTCCTAATAATATATTTTTTATTCCTTTGCTTCAAATATCACTCATTTTGGCGGGGAGTAGATGTTAATACATTAATACATTTGACGTGTTTTTCAAAAATAAATAAATAAATAAACTACATAATGCAAATAATATTTTAAATAACGTAAAATAGAACTATGTA
Organism: Maratus michaelseni; assembly: GCA_963931845.1. NCBI lineage: Eukaryota > Metazoa > Arthropoda > Arachnida > Araneae > Salticidae > Maratus > Maratus michaelseni. The sequence continues at coordinate 412,644,586 of OZ007587.1, forward strand.
CCTTAACACCATACTGGAATTTTGTGACTATTGTTCAATTTTGGTTCGTGTATGGCAACTTGTGTCATGACCAGGGCTTGACAAATGCGGTCGCCAGGTCACCACTGGCGATTAACTTTTTTTATCTGGAAAATAAGTTATTTAATCTGACTTTTTTTTAAAAACAAAAATTGAATTAAGAAACTACATTTTGTCTCGTCAACACCCCTACTCGTGCGTACAGCAATCGGTGATCTCCCTCTTCTCTCATACATAAGAGGGGGGGGAATGTTTCAATAAAACTGTAAGAAATATTGTCAATACAACCTATGTGGCATATTAAAAATTTGATGCAATGATAAAAAAAAAGAAGAGTTAAATTTTTTACTGGCGACTAGAATTTATACCTGGCTACCAGATTTTTAAAAATTTGTAAAGCCCTGGTCAAGACTAAAAAAGCAATAAATTTGTGTTACGTAAAAAATGGAAGACTCTTAACGATAGTTAGCTGATAGTTGATTCTTAACGTTAAATAAAATTTGTTATATGAAACATTATATAATAGTATTATTAATTTAAATTTATTATTATTATGATCAATGTTATTTGTAAAAAAAAATAATAAAATAAAATAAAGTGATTCAAACAAAATAATTAGCGTTCAACTTGATTCAGCAAGTCACGATGGAATAGATACTTGAGAATATAGATTCAACAGTCATAATGTAAAACAATAACCTACTAAACAATACACATGAAAATAAAATTTATTTTTTTATTTTATGACTCAATGCTCCAATATTTCGGCGTGACAGATGCTAGTTATAATAAAATTCATTTATTGAAGAGAAATAGGAATTTGTATTATTGAAAACAAAACTTTAAGATATACAAAATGGCTTCATTTTTCCGTATTTTCTAGGATCTGCAATCATTTTATTTTGTGAGATTTTAAGTCTAAATTTTGAAAAATATACACAATCATTTCTTTTTCTTACACACTCAAAAAAGACATTACAGCTGAAACTTTATAATATTGTGGCTAAAGCTCTAGATCATTGAAAAAATACTTATAAAAGGAAAAAAAAATGTGTTCGAGACGGAGAATTTTTACGAACACCATTTGGTTACGGTTCCCTGGATTACAGCGTTGAAGAATTTTGCATTCCGGTCAACGTTTTGCCTCTTATTTGTAAAATTAGCTATATTTTATTGTTTATTTTACATTTAACTACAGTTTGATAGCAGGCATTCACTATTCTAATCGTTTAACTCGTCACAGTTATCTAAACAAATTAGAGATGTGGATATAACAATGTCATTTCTATGACAGTTTAGAATTCAGAGGTGGATACAAAGATAAAAAGATGTTCGTCATCACTATTTTATTCAATTTTTATGAAAATTGTTTATAACATTAATATAGAAGCCTTTTCAAAACAACACATGAGGTAGGAATTATTTAAATTCTGTGCACTATAATTGTTTTTTCAGAACGATTACTTCACTTAATTTGGAACATTTTATAGAAAGTATGAAATTTCCCTTTTTTATGACCTTTTCAGAATCCTTCATACATTTTCAAAGGCGGATTAGTATTCAGAGATGGATTCAGAAAATGATAAGATATTTATAAAACGTTCAGCGTCAGTGTTATATTCTTTTTTATTGAAAACGTTCCTTACAGAAATATAGCAATCATTCTAAACAGTTTTTTCAAAACAAGACTTAGCAAAACAATTTTCTTTACACGAAAAATGGAAAAATTCATATTTATACAACTAATAGTTACACTTGCTTTCATGCATATACACACAGGCAAGCATGATGTACACACAGGAAGCGTATTGGATGCTTCTGCTAACGAAAAGAAAAAAACATTCTTAAATCAGAGCTTACTTAAAGGACCTAATTTAATAGAAATCACACCAGACATGGTTTACAAGTTCAGAATGTTTCGCATTTGTTTGAGTGCCGATATGGAAAAAGGCATTCCTTCAGCTGAGTCTTCAGCTCCGAAAGATAGAGATTATATGCAATTATTTTACCCATGCGACGAGAAAATACAAATTTATAGACATTGTTGCAATGTTTTCGGGATATCCTGTTTTCCTTATTTACTGAATGATTCGAGCACTCATTTTTTAGATAATTCCGCACCTGATTTGAAAAAGAAACTACATTGGCCTTTGGCTAAAGTTATCGAAAACATTCAAGTTCGTTACAGGAAGGTCCGAACAGTTAGCCGAACAGTTAATCCTGAAGTCTCCCGACTTTAGGAATTTTCGTAAGACTTATTCAATGTATTTATCCGTTGGAGATAACAACTAAAGAGAATGATTCGCGTGGAGGTATGTTGAGATCAAATGACCCTGTAAATGAGACCGAATGTGATGACCAGTCATCATCACCTGAGAAAGTCCTAGAGAACAAATTTATTTCATCTTGTCGGCTAATTAAGGTTCCTAAGCGACTTGAGCTTTATATTCAGAGAATTTATGCTTTTAATTCGTTTGCCACTGACTCAAAAATGGGACAGGATGTTGCGTAAACATTTTAATTTTAGTTCGCGTGATCGTTTTTATTTTAGCTCTGCTAAAAGAGGGATCACGTGACATGATTTTTCATTATTTTCTTGCATTTGCTTGATGTAAAAACTCATTGAATTTTTGATTTTATTTTATTATTGTAATTTATTTTTGTGATAAGGTAACTTTATATTTTATCACTTTAATTTAAAAAGGAATAGTAAATGTTCTGGAAGTTTTTAAGATGTAGTTGCAATGTGAATACGTAATGTTTTTGAGAAGTGTTTTCGATTAGTTTTCATGAAAATAAATATTAAGTTTTGTTAATGGGAAAAAATTATTCCATTCTTCAAACAGACAGAAGCATAGGGTAGATGTTTAAGCATCGAGTCTTGTTTTTTAAAATAGAGTTAGAGTTGAACTTTATTTTTGCTGCAACAACGGATACCAAATTTTTAAATTAACTAACAATGAAATATTGTAACAATATCACTCAATTGTCTACTTTCCTACTGTTAAAGAAAAAAATCCTATATTTTGTTCAACAATGCTACAAACAATGGTATATTATGTAAGTATTGTTGCCGTTTATGATAAAAACAAATCAATTTAATTATTCATTCAAAACTTATCTACGACTTTTGTAGCAACGTTTTGGGCGATATTGATTTAAAAGCGATTAAAGTATTATTTGATCTCTTTCTTCGAATTTTACTTTTATTTTTTAAGATGTCTAATCTTGAAAATATGAATTTCGGTCTTTCACCAGAAATGTAAGTATCATGTACCTTGTCAAATTTAAATATCAGTTGACGTTTTGCATGCAAATTGAATTCACGCATATCTTACTTTTGAATTTTACTTTTTTGAATCATATATTTCCAAAAAAAATGTGTTATTAATAATTGTTCAATTCTTTTCTTAATTTTTTACATACATGCTGTACTTACTTGATATTGACAAATAGATAATTCCTAAATCTTTAATTTTGTGGCATAGTTACAATTACATGTTCTTCATCAATTGCAAATTCATTTGTATCATGTTCTTTTTTTTTAAGTTACAAAATTTAAATTTTTATACAAGTTTTTTCATACTTTCCATACGTGATAGTTTTACTTAATATAACTTTCTCAATGCTATAACAAGAAATAAAATATCCACATTTGCATTCTTTTGTGAGCAAAACTTATAATGGCAGTTTGAATTTTATGAATTTTTAACATTTACGGATACATATTGTCAAAATATTTCATATATATTATCTAAATATTTCATATATATTATCTAAATATTTCATACATATTATCTAAATATTTATTATATATTGTTTAAAAATATTTTATATATGTTTATAAAAGGTTAATATTTCTCTAATGTGGAACACTTCAATTTATAAAAGCTTAATATCTAATAAAATATCTATATTTAGTTACGTTAGATTTTATAGGATTAGAAAACAGTTCAAAGATGTCTAGAATACTGCAGGTTATATTATCAATAACATGGTCTCTTAGCACTAAAGTTAGAATTCGTGCTTTGTCGAAAAGGATTGTCAATACTTTTTTTAACAATAAAATTTATAGTCTAAATTAACCATTTATATTATAGTATATTTTTTTTCACCGTAGTATGTTCAAAATGTCTTCTAATTTTCATGCAGAAACAGTAGAAAAATAAATTGAAATTTACTTTAATCAGTTCGTTTTCTATGTTTTACACTGAAAGTTTGTTTACGTTTATCAGTGCGAGAGCAGAAGAAATTGTTTATATTCTCGAAATCTTACGCCAGATTTTTGCGCCTGACAAAAATATATTACATTTTTAAAGCGCATTGCATTTGTTTATTTTTCTATGGCATATTTAAGAGTCTTTCCTTTTATTACAATATAAAACTTCAGAAATTGTTATTCCTTGACGTTGTAAACATATCGCATGAGTTAATTGAAAAAAATCCTTCTGGCCAGTACCGGGAGGAAAAGGTAGCTTCCATATTCCATAGAATTTCAAACAGCTATATCTCAGCTGATTTAGGAACTTTTCAATACAAAAAAGTATAAAACTACCTATTGCAGTCGTTCGGAGGAAAGCAATTCCGGAAAATTTCGATATATTTTCACCGATCATGACGCCCAGACCCCAAAACCACCCTCCGTTCAAATGTTGATTTATATATATATATATATATCCATATATATATCTGACATATGTCATACGATAACGCTCGTATTTATAAATTAATTTTGATGAAACTAATTGTGTGTATTAAGCTCACCAATGTTTCGTCCGAGTTCGTTGGCCAGCTTGGTCTGACGCTTAAAAATCTGACGCTAAAATTATATAAGTAAATTTTACGTTTTTCTATGTTAACAATAAAAATATTTATTGTAAAAAGAATTTGAAATATATCTTTTCCGTTTTTTGTGAAGTATGATCATGGCGTACATAATGTAAAATTGAATCAATTTGCCTGAAAAGGATGAACCTGAATTAACACTAAAAGGCTGTTTCAAAAACATAATTTCACTAATAAAATATGGAAGAAATATATACAAAGACCAGTTAAATGTGAGACCTGTGAGACCTGTGAGAATTTGGCCAGTATTTTTAGCTAAACGAAAGAGATCTGTACAAAGTTGCTTAAAACCGGCAACCTTTACAGTATTTCCGCGGTTTTCAACGAAATCGACCCGTTTTTAACACTTTCCAACCAAGTTGAAAAGTGTTTATGACTTCGGTTTGTCTGCCGTCTGTCCGTGCTCTAACTCCCGTAAATATGCTCGAATTGCCCTACAATTTTTATATGTTATTGTCATTATCTATAGCATGTTCCCTATTTCAACTGAAGTGTGTAACACTTATAGTTTTTCTACAGGGGCACTCAAAACAATTCCGTTACATTACGGTCTATGGGGAAAAATCATTTGCGGTTTATTTTAATGATGTTACACAATGTCAAACACATTGTAATTGATATATATCACTAAGGTGTATTACAAGAAGCTTAATATGGAATAGGGTGTGCATAGCACTTACAGTTACTTTACAGGGACAGTCAAAAAAATTCTGTTACATTACGTCTATGGAGAAAAATCGTTTGCGGTTTAATTAAATTATGTTTCACTATTTTAAACGCATTGAAATTTATATATATATATCACTAAGGTGCATTACAAGAGACTTACTACAGAATATTGTGTGTATAGCAGTCACATTGATTTACAGGGACACAAAAAAAAATTCTCTACTGTCTGTTATCAATAATTCCTTCAAGTGTGTTTTAAGTTGCTGAACGCGATTTTAAATTTAACTCACTTTTTGTCTATTACTTGGTGTGTATAAATTCTGTAGATCGTATACAGGGCAGCACAAAAGTTCGCGAACACATTTCCGTTTATTGACTGAAACTCCAGAAGGAGAATTTTAAACTGTGCTACGCGCTTCCTAACTAAACTAAAATTTAGCATCCTATGTAGTATATATACAAATCTATAGATCATATACAGGGCTGAATAAAAGTATTCGAATATTTTTCCGAATATTGTATATGTTGGAAATATATGTTGGAAATTCCTGAAATTACGTCTTTAAATATGTTATGCGTTTTCCAAGTTGTTTACTAAAATGTTATCCTTCAGCTTATTGAGCGGTAATGCTTTGTAAAATTATTTTGGAAGCGTTGGAAAGTGTTACATAATCTATGCTTGACGCATGATTTTTCGTTCTTGTTATATATTACGTCCGCCATGGTATGAAGTCCTGTAGGAAAGTCTATTGTTATGGAATTTGATTAATTGTTGAATATGTTAACAAAGTAAATTTATGCTCCAACAATTAGAACAGACATAAGTTTTCAACACACCTATAGTTAAACAATGCTATCAGACATTTAGAAACAATAAATACTCATTATTACAAAGACCATTGTTTAATTATTGTTAAAATAAATTATCTTATATATTTGTTCATTCAAATCGGATCTACTAAATGTGTATCATTGATTTGAGCGATATTTATTTAAAACGTTGTAAAGCGCTTTATTTGAGATTTTATTATTGAAATCTTGTGTTTTATATCTTAATTTTTTATTAAAACTCTAACAGTGTTTATTTTACCTTTTAAAAATGTCTTATTTTAATGACGCTAATCTGGGATTTCCAACAGAATTGTAAGTACCATGTAACTTGTCAGGAACATTTTTGATGGTTTGTGTTAATAGTTATCCTGGAATCTAATAAATTAAAAGTATATTTTACACCTAAATTATATATTAAGACACAGTTAATTGTACTTTATAAATACAGCTTCAAAAACTTATGTCAAAGACCTTTACTTAGGATGAATCTAATTAATTCCGTCTAAAATAATATTTTATTAATTATTCTTATATACATAAATTATGGTTGTATCTATATGAATTTAGACGCAATCAAAAGAAACGTCAAAGAATATAATATACTCTTGGCTTTCGAAATATTTAAATATTTACTACTTAAAATAAGAAAAACTATTCTGATTTAATGACTTAAAATTTTTGCATAATACTATTTGATTCAACTATTTGTAGACATTTAAAACACATACTAAATTTGCGATTTATTAATGGTGATATAGGTAGAAAAATTAATGGATTTAGAGATAGAAAAGCCTACTCATGAAATAATTGCTAAGGATAATTTAAGAATGTAAATGTAAAATTAGTAAATTAAACCACAATGAAACAATATTTTAAGTTATTGCATTTATAAATAAAATTACCTTAAATTATATATTTTATTTCGCAAATTTTTAAAGATACTTGCAAAAATTAAGGTCGGCATTACGAAACCAAATTTTGTATACACTTGAACAATGTTATAGATACGTAAACGGTAATTTCGAAGTTGAAATTCGTTAATGCAGCGATTATTATAACGTATACATTTGCCCTTCGTACTCATGAAAACCAAAAAAGACATAAATTCTATTAGAGACATCAAATAAATTCTATTAAATGTGTAGTATCAATTTGAGCGGTACTTATTAAAAATGTTTAAAAATCTTTTAATTTGTTTCTGATATCTAGTTTATTTTTATTTTAAACTTTTATTGTAAATCTAACAGTTTTTAATTTAACTGTTGAAAATGACGCATTTTAACGACGCCAAGCTAGAACTTCCAACAAAAGGGCGAGTAGAGTTTGTGACATGTAAAGAAACATTTCTTATAAAGACCACAAGTTTTAGTTACACAATAATATAAATGTTAATACAATTTATGTTTAAACGTTTTGGTAGATTTTAATAAAGGACAAATTTAATTAGACCGAAAATGTGTGTCTTCGAATAATAGCTACTTTTTGGTTAGCCGGGCTCCAGTGATATAGATACATGTATATATACACATACATATATGTGTACACATATATCTGCATATACATATATATACATACATTTATATATGTACATATATGTATGTATGTATATATATGTGTATATACATATGTATTTATATCTGTACATATATCACTGGCGCCCGGCTAACCGAAAAGTACCGGATATAATTTTTGAATATATATGAAATATTTTCACATTTCCATTCGCTTGTTCAGGCCCATATTAGACAGCCTAGCGCTCCATATTTACGCATAAAAATTGTTTTTGAATGATGCTGAACTTGGTAAAATTTATACCTATTGCATATATACATAAATTTCGTACCAGGCAATATTCATATCTGTGTTCATGGTGTCGCAATAAAGATCATCCTAACGATATTCGATGATATAATACATTCTTTTGTATAGGAATATACATTTTCATGTGAGCTCTTGAAGTGCAAATACAGATCTGCGAGTCACTAATTGGTATGGAAAAAAAGAGAGGGAAGGGACCCGCGAATTATTCTCATATTAAAGCATTGGAAATACATGGTTTTCGGCTTTTTTTTTACCCAATGTACTACTTTCTGAACAAAAATCCTGATTACACCCACGGGAGATTTCCCCTCGAAGTGGGGGACCGGGCAGCTGCCGCGCTTGCCCTTGCATAGGTCAGGCATTGTGCTTGTTACATGTATTTTCCACGTGGATTTATTAAACAATGTTTGTATCTTTCGAATAATGTATGCTTTTTATATCATTTTATAGATTTTCTTAAAATCAAATCAAATGGTGATTCAAATATCATCGGTATACGTCTACAGGTATAAATATTCTTCAGTCGTTATATTGAAAATGTATTAATGTTCCCTAGTTTTATGTAAAATATATTATCAGTGCAAAAATTTTAGAAATAAAAGTTCGAAACATTATAAATTAAATTATCAAGCTTTGTTTGACTTCTCACTGTACCACATATCTGCAATATTTTCTGTTTTGAAGAACTTTTGTATTTGAGACATAAAGCTTGTCTGTCTAATAAGGTCTGAATCAGTTGTTTATTTTTTTTTAAATGACTGTAATTACAGGGTTCCTACAGATCAGGTATTTCCCTCATTTTAGGTCAGAAAAATACCTGTATTAACTTAGAGAACATTTTACTACATTCAATCGGGCATACATAACTCTAACTATTCTATAAGTGAATACTGGTACTTTCTCTGAAACTGTAAGAATCGTGTATTGCTACTTTTATTTAAACACGCAGAGTATTTTTCATTACATATGACTTTAAATAGAATTTAAATTGAATGGACTAAGTCATCACTTGAAAATTGTATATATTTTGTTAAATTAAATTGTACTATTCCTGGCTCTTACAACTGCAGTAACCTTCAACAAATAAGTTTACATTTTTAGTAATTATGTTTCTATCTGTTATTTAACAATTCCCCTAATCTAATAATATCTATATATTTAAAACGCTAAGCGTTTTCTTTCGACAAACCGTGAGAACAAACTACTGCATCAAATTACACCATTCTTTTTTAAATGTAAGATATCTGGGCACAGATTTGTTATCGAACATTCGTTTGTTCGAAAATTTTATTAATTAGCCGTAATATTAAATTAAACTTTTACATTTGCTTATGACGTCATAAAGTCCGCAAAAGGATAACGCCCACTGTTGTGAGGCACAGAATTTATTTTCTGAACTCTGTGGTTGCAATGATAAAAGAGAAATAATAAGTATTAAAAGCACGTGGCTTTTAGGCCGAATTTTTTTATTTGCAAGTTAAATTTCGGTAAAAATATTTATCCGCAAGTTTTATAAGCGAATAAAAGTTCATATTTATTGTAACGTCACGGTAATATTGTCCAGTGTCTTTATTTTATCATTATGCCTTATAACTTTGTTGATGCCATTTTTTCATTACAATTAAATACAAAATATATTTTTATTTGTATACATGGTGTTTAAGCGTAAAAGTAACGTACATAAAGTACGTGTGAAAAGTTTGCGCCGGTGAAAATGAACTTCATGCTTAGTTTGAAATGCATTTTAATATTGATAAAACTAAAGAGAAAAACTGATATGATTGTGTCAACATGACGTAATTTTAACTGATTTTTCCATTCTTAATTATAAATATTAGAATTGTAAACTTTATTGATTGCTTCATCTTGATTGTATACCTTGATTGCATGTTACCAATTACTTTTTTTTAATTACAGGCTAGAAGATTTCATTTTTTAATATAAAAAAATCACAAAAGTAAAGGATTTCAGGAAAATTAAAATTATTAAAAATAGTGTTATGGTAGAAAAAAAAACTTGAAATAATGATTGTATTTTTAGTTAGAATAAACAATGTAAGGCTAATATTCTATAGGAATTATTTTGGTAGGTTTATTATGAGTTCATTTAATAGTTCCTTATTAGCGGTAAAGTCATATTTTCATCATACATTAATCACTTCTTTCACTGTGAATTTCTGTTTTGATGTCAAAAATGGTAGTCTACTTTTGGACGTCAGCGAAAACACAGTGGCAATATTTAGAAATGTATAACGGTTACGAAAACAAACGGCGCTATCTCTTTATACAAGTTGCAAATTTCCAACTGGACGAAAAATGTCCGGGCCAGGATTCGAACCTGGGATCGCTTGGCTGAATCCGCCACGCTCTACCACTGAGCTATCCCGGTCGAATCTGGAGGGCATAATTCATCCAGTTAACCTTATTAATCAAAGCATCTGGTCTGATATTTTAATCAGCTCAACAGAAAAGATCGCAGGTAATGGAAATCCAATAATCTAGTGTATTCACGTATCCAAAGTTTATTGGAGTTCCATTACCTGCGATCTTTTCTGTTGAGCTGATTAAAATATCAGACCAGATGCTTTGATTAATAAGGTTAACTGGATGAATTATGCCCTCCAGATTCGACCGGGATAGCTCAGTGGTAGAGCGTGGCGGCTTCAGCCAAGCGATCCCAGGTTCGAATCCTGGCCCGGACATTTTTCGTCCAGTTGGAAATTTACAACTTGTATGATTACTTTACCAATTTGAAAAATTGTGTTAAAAAATAATCTAGTGCTATCTCTTTAGTTTTTATTGCGTTTACATCACTTCTAAATACTACAAATTTATATTTTTTACTACTTTTTACAATTTCAATTCCTACATCATCAATTAGAAAAAAAAATAGCTTTCAACTGAAATTTAATTGAAAACTGCCGCTTAATTTAACAAATTTTTAAATAATTTTCAGGCATGAAATGTTTTTTAATTCTATCTTAACAATGACCATCAGTTTGCTTCAATAATGTAAAACAGCCCCTGGGAAAGTTGCCACAATTGAAAATAGATTTCTCTAACCCTCATAAAAAGTGAATAATAATAATAATAATAATAATAATAATAATAATAATAATAATAAACCCTGATAAATCATAAGATCAGTTTATTCATAAGATAGAGCTTTTTGGCGCTAAATTAAAATCTGTCAAAAAAAGACAAAAAAAAACTATTTCAATTTATGTTTAACATAAATTGATATGTTGAATCCGCTGATGTATATTTTGCATCAGAATATGCTAGGAATTGTATTTTTTTAAAGATCCATTGGGTATTTAACTGTACAAGAGAAAAAAGATCCCCGACTGTGATGGAAAAGGGATAATCATCCTAATTATGTAAAGGGACGGAAGAAACTACACAAAAATATTACACTTGAAAACATTAAACATCTCTTTCATCTGAAGATTGATTTATTATTGTAAAAAGAAATTCTTCATCTTTACATAGAAATTGATTACCTTAAAACAATGGATGCGTTTTAGAAGATATGGATTTGAAATGAACAATGATTAAAGATGACATTTTAAAATTTTTAATTTAAACAATTTAAAACTTTTTTTAAACGTCGAATTTCGACGGTGCTTTTGGGCAGATGCAATGGAGCTAAGGACTCATAAGGACTCATAGGAGCTAATTCGGTTGCATTATCATAGGGGGAGGGGGGGAGATATGTGCTTTATTTTTTATGTTCTTTTATTTACTGAATATCAGATAAAAGTAGGGATATACTATTTGTATGATACTTCATAGGTCCATGAAATTCCCTTTCTTGCCGTGGGGTATATGGCGGTAACTGAATATCAGATAAAAGTAGGGATATACTATTTGTATGATACTTCATAGGTCCATGAAATTCCCTTTCTTGCCGTGGGGTATATGGCGGTAATGTCAAATTTATTTGCATTACATAGTTGTTTACGGATTGTTTGTTTTGAGTTTGCATCGGAAATAGTACTGTATTTCACCGGGGAAAAATTTTAAAATAAAATATTTGAAAGACTGTTTCATTCGCACCCTTCTTAAATAATAAAGAAGCTTATTTTAGAGATATTGTTATAGTATTGTTTCCGTCAAGTTTTGACGGGTTCCATCTAGTGATTATTAAAGTTTGTCGATTTTTCTGTATTAGGAACGTTTATAAAAGCCAATAGTTTAATATTTATTTTACTTTTTTTAATGTAGCCAATGCATATGAATGTTTGTTGTAACAGACAGATTGCAGTTCATTTGGTCAGTCAAAGTTACAGTAGGATTTAAAAATACACTGCTCAAAACAATTAAAGGATATTGCAGTTTTAGGTGGATTTTGTATCTGGGAAACTTTTTAGCTGATTGATACATGGTCGACAGACATAGTAGGTTATATGAGAATAAATTACACATGTTTGGCAGAAAAAAATGCATTTTATTGCGGATTTGTGTACAAAAGGAAAAAAACACAATTTGTGCATATGAGAAAAAAAGAATAAGGAAAGGTTTTTTCTTCAAAGAAAATCATTTTCAGTAGGGGGTATGGTTTCCACGGGCGGCCAGCAACGTTGAACACCTTTGAGGCATGGACTCAATGAGGCTATTAATGACGAGTTGGGATATTCTGCCCCAATCTTCCAGAAGAGCTCTTTCCAGTTCTTTGAGAGTTTGTGGGGGTTGTTGGCGGCCAGAAACTCGTCTTCCTAGAGCGTCCCAAACGTGCTCGATTGGATTCATGTCTGGAGAACACGCTGGCCATTCCATTCGAACGATTCCTTCCTCGAAAAGGAAATCCACCACCAGGTTTGCACGATGTGGCCTGCAGTTATCGTCCATTAAAATGAAGTTATCTCCGATTGCTGCAGCGTAAGGGACTACAATAGGTCTGAGGATCTCATCCCTATATCGGCGACCAGTCAGAGCTCCATCTCGAATGATGTAGAGGTCAGTGCGCCCGTCAATGGAGATGCCACCATACACCAACACTCCTCCACCGCCAAATCTGACACTTTCGTGCACGAACGCAAGATTATTCCTACTTCCACGGTCCCTCCAGATGAAAATACACCTATTATCCGGATGCACAGAAAAACGGGACTCTTGAGAAAACAGAATATTGCTCCATTCATTTCTCCTCCAGTTGACATGCTCGGTTGCCCACTCCCTGCGGTCGCGACGATGCCTTGATGTTAATCTAACACATACCATCGGTCGGCGAGCATACAGACCTACAGCATGGAGCCGGTTTCGGACAGTCTGAGTTGAAATCATGGTGCCTGTAGCCGAGCGAAGGTGTTGTTGGAGAAGAGTAGCGTTCATGTTTCGGTGTCTCCGAGCTGTTAACGATAAATACCGATCTTCATTGGGCGTTTTTGCCCGTCTACGACCTTGCCCTGGTATTCGGCCTGCACATCCACTCTCCAAAAAACGGTTCCAGATCCTGGAAATGACACTTTGTGACACTCCAATGGCTTGCGCTACTTCGGCTTGAGTTTGGCCCCCTTCTAACCTACCAACAATTCTCCAAGCTTCTGAATCTGTCAAATGACTTCGCTGAGACATCGTACTCATCGAAACAAAGCAATCACTGAATGCCGATCATCCTTGTCTTCATTCTCTTTTATCCAGTTGAAAGTCAAATTGCATTCGCTGCCGCTGAAGCGACGTTTTTGACGTCGAACTCAAAATTTGCATACTCCACAGTTTGAAAACCAGAAAAATTTGCATTTGTGATTCTTTTCTTCTATTTTCGGCAAAAAAAATTTCGTTTATATCTTTATTTTATATAAAACTTCAGATATCCTTTAATTGTTTTGAGCAGTGTATATATGCCATATTTTGGTACTTATAGGAGGACTTTTATCACTATTTTTATTATTGCTATCAAGTTGTTAAAGTTCTTTGCCACCTTTCAATTTTTGAGCTAGTAAAGCATAATAACCGTATGAAAATATCAAAAATAGTTAATTCGTTACCTAGAAATCAATGTATAACAATATTTTTAAATGGATAAAGCTATGAATAGGAAGAAATTGGAAGTAAAATTGGAAGTAAATTTGCAAAGGGATATCTAAACAAGACTGGCAAAGACAGGCAAAGGTGCAGGAGAGCAATTGGCGGTAGAAGAGTCAGATCCCTGCGTATACGCGACAAAAAATAATAATCTCTGTGTATGCAACATGAAATGGTGCAGTGCAATGGGGTACGGAATCAAAGTACATTTCTGTACAGAGTGCACCATTCTGGTCTAAATGCTAGAATTTCATGAAAAAAAATTATAATTCAAATAAAGATTCAAAATATTCAACTTTGCTAAAAGTCATGTTTATCAGACAGAGAAATAGTAGGGCCATGTTATTTGGAGTGTTAAAATGTTTTTTTTATAGAATTGTAGAATTTAGACCAAACTACTGCAATCTGCACAGAGCTGTACTTTGGTTCAGCTCTCCATTGCAGTGCCCCATTTCATGTTGCATACACCGAGATGATTGTTTTCTGTGACCTATGCAGAGGAACCTTACTCATCTACTGCTAGTTTCTCTCCATCACCTTTTTCTGTCTTTATCGGTCTTGTTTTGTGTGACTTAGACATCTTTTTGTTAATTTACTTCCAATTTCACCATAACCATAGCTTTTTACACTTAAAATAATGCTATAAATTGATTTCTGGGTAACTAATGAACTCTTTATGATATGTGCTTAATTTTATTATGCTTTACAAGCTCAAAAATTGTAGGATGGTAAAGAACTTTAGTAACTTGCTAGCAAAAAAAAAATTGTGATAAAAGTCCGCATATAAGTACCAAATTATGACATATGTTTTTTTAAAATCCTACCCTCGCTTTGATTGACACCATGGATGTACTATATACATCCATGATTGACACATTACCAAATAAAATGGAATCTGTCCGTCTCTCCAAACATTCATATGCAATGGCTACATTCAAGAAAAGTAAAAATAATTACCATCAACCTAACCAGGATTTACTGCCTTTTTCTGATTACTTCGCTTTAACGTTTAATAAAATAATTATAATGCAACAAACTGCATCGCATAATATTCTTGATTAAATTTTCTTTCCAATGGCAATACAGCGTTTATCATATTACTGAGAAATATTTGTTGTTATGATCCATCAAATTTCAAAAAATCATTTTTCCTAAAAGGTGTCCACAATTTTGGCTACCACTGTAAAAATATAGAAGGGATTTTTAAAAATATACATTTTTAAAAATAACGCAACAAGAACTGTAAATATTATAAGCATTAAGATATTTAAATGCAAGTTTTTAAGGCAATATAAATACGCAGTACTTTAGAACTACTATTTAAATATTCCATTTATTTTCAGACTTACTTCTGATACACCATACAATAGTCCATCATATTATTTGCCTTATGATCATCACAATCAAGTTGAAAATTCTTTTGGCCTTACATATGAGCAGAGTTATCAAACTGAAAATTCTTTTGGCACTACATATGAGCAGAGTCATCAACCTGAAAATTCTTTTGGCACTACCTATGAGCAGAGTTCTCAACCTGAAAATTATTTTGGATATTTTGAAGATGGGTGAGTATATTTAAACAATTACTTTGTCTTCTCATATTCAGAGTAATAATTTTAAACATGTGTATTCAACTGAAATACAGTAGTAGTAAAGCAGTTAAAAATATTTTATATATATATTTTAATACAATAATTTTTAATTTCAAATGTTCACACTTAAATAATTTGAATGGAAATGAATCTAATAGTAATGCAAATCCATGTGTTACATATAATAAGCAGGTGACAGTAATAACTCATATAATACCATTTTCTGAAATAAATATTCACAAAAGCATTCCTTTCTTTAAAATTTGGAACTTCTTATCATTTTTGAAAAAAATTCAGAGAAATTTTGTAAAACAGTCTAATTTAATATGAACCATATCGTTTTTCGATTATTTTAAAAAAATAGTTTTCCTTAATTAATTAAATATATTACAATGTTTCTTATTATATATAAGCAACGTTATTTATTACTTATACACTGATTACATCATTTATATAGAAGAAATTTGTTTTTAAAAGACGATATTTAAGGTTTAGATTATATTTCTTTTATTAGATTTTCTTTCATAACAGATTACAAAGAGTAAAGTAAAAGTGATCGTATTTACAAATTTACAATTGTGGTTTTCTTAGTTTAAAAATATGTTGATGAATGAAGAAAAAATGCAATGAAATAAAATCATAATGTTTTAGACTAGAAGAATAAATGGAACATTTTATAATTTAGAGGTTTAGAGGTTTCGGAATTTTTACTTATACTCATTAATGTTATTAGTTTTTGCTTTATTTTTCGTTGCTATGCATTGCATATAACGCTTTACGTACTGTGGTTTTTATCTCGCATTGTTGAAATTACATTGTTTCACTACAAACGTTTTTTTTTTTTTTTTTTGTGCAATCTAGCATTCCTTTATTTTTATACCACAATCTTTCTTGTTGCTTACCTGGTGTGTCAGTATTCTAGTATTTTATTGTATTCTCAGAAATGTTTCATTGCATTTTGTGCTTTTTACCGGTTTTAGGTATTAATTGTCTAATATGTCATTGGAAAATCTGACAATATGCTTTAATTATATTACGGCTTCATTCATAACTGTGTTTTAAAAACATTCTGCACATACTTTTAAAAATGTTATACAGTCTATAAAAAGAACAATCAATTGCAAATGCATCATTTTATCAAACCACCTTATTCCTCAGAAAGCGAGGTGATGTGTCATCCAGAATAGTCAGATGTATTCCCTAGGAAAAGTTGCGTTGCAAAAGCGAATCAATTAATTAAAAAAATAAATGGTATATAGGGTTCTTATAAACTTGCAATCTCCAATTTTAGAAATTTATCATCGTGGAGATCAGCTGAATAGCGAGGTGTTAATTTGGAAAGCGTAGGTTAATTAGTTTTGAAATCTGCTACCCCTTTAAGAAAAATCAGTTCCGCATTCTTGACCGCAGCAGGAAAGTAAATTATCAAGCTGCGGAAATTGTGTTTTTTGTTGTTGTTGCTGGAAGTCCTCACTGGTGGAGTTTTGAAATTAAAAGAGACTTAAATTTAAAAAAAAATAATTGATATATTCGGTTTCCATGATGCGAATTTTTCGAAATTTGGTTTTTGAAAACTGCGATATTTTTCTACCATATTATACCGAATTTCGCATGCGTCGTGCAATTTTTTCGATCTTTTTGAAATGGGGGTAGGAAAAGGCGATGATTGCGGTTTGTGACTTCGAGGATTTTTTCGTTACTGCCTGGATCTGTCTGGTAAACTAACTATGTTAGCCTCGCAACGAGGTTCGATTCTAAGCAGGAATTAAATTATTTGTTTGTTTCGGTATAAAATCACTTTTTGTGCTTTTCGAGACTTTCTTAATTAATAACTTTCTTAATTAAGAGTCGACTTCTTCGAAACTGTAATTCCAGAAGGCCGGATAATTCCGATTTTTTTGACACCATAATGGTTTGGCTCGCAGTGTTTATCCGTGTATAAACACACACACATTTCCGAACATTAATAACACTGATTTGTGGTTCTCACTGAAATTCTATCAAAACATATGCGATATCTTAACAATATCATTTAACGAAAACTCGATAAAAATAATTTACAAATGGAAAAATATACATTTTGTATACAATGTTCTTAATATTTTTTTATTACAGCTAACTGAACAAACTCACAATATACACCAACGCAATTTATGAAAAGTCATATATTCAGAAATTAATTGTATTTACATATTGTTTTCAATCATTCCAATATAGCCATTCACATCCACATGAATAAAATTAAAAGTGGAAATCTTTTAAACTGAGATTAACTCAGAAAAGGAAATAAATAATATATAAAATAAAGATACCAAATTTCATATATGGTCAAAAGTTAAAGAAAAGAAAAA
This sequence comes from Maratus michaelseni, assembly GCA_963931845.1. Taxonomy (NCBI): domain Eukaryota; kingdom Metazoa; phylum Arthropoda; class Arachnida; order Araneae; family Salticidae; genus Maratus; species Maratus michaelseni. The sequence goes on from OZ007587.1 coordinate 412,662,739, forward strand.
AATAAATTATTAATTAGGTTACGTATTTATAAAATATTAGGATTTTGAAAGTGTCGGTGGTAATAAGTAATGTATAATTTTATTTCAATGCAAATTATGTGAATTTTTTTCTGTGGTTTAGATATGAATCAATTGAAACGGAAAATCAAGGTATCTTATATCCAGTTATGAATCAAGTTTGTGTTCCTGAAAGTCAGATATACAACGTAGTGCATGCACTTGAGAACAATGGCACTACATATTTCTATCAGGATCTTGTTGATGTTCCAGTTTACAAGTAAGTCAATTATTTTAATGCGTGCGTTGAAACTAGTACTTGAGATTTTTTTTTCCAAAACCAAAAAGCTATTTTGCTTTGTTATATGTTCTGGATGTTAACGATATGTGTATTTTCGAATTAAACAGCAAGCACGATTTACATTAACTGTTTTACGAGTAATAAAATTAGAAGTAATAATATAATTTTATTAATGGTAAAATAATGTTTTATCTTATTTAAGTAAAAAGCCTATAAAAATATATTAGAGAATAATCCAAAATGAATACGTTTGAAAATATAATAAATTATATCACTTTGTAATAATATATTTCTTTTAAATGATGAAAGGTGTAAACTAAAAATATAATATAAAGAAAATAACTTATTAGTAGATTGTTGACAAGTTTCGGCTCACTCCAAGCCATTATCAAAAACAAATGAGAATATTCTACAATTGCATGGTCTATGAAGTTATTATATATGCAGTTATAATAACTTCAAAGACCGTGCAGTTATAGAATATTCTTATTTGTTTTTTATACTGGCTCGTAGGGAGTCGAAGCATGTCAACAATCTAATGAATGTTATTTTACTGTATATTGTGTTTTTATTTTACACATTTTACTATTTGAAAGAAATATGAATACATTCGTTCAAAAAGAATCTTAGAAATTAGGCATGTTTTTGCCTTATATGCTGTATTTTATGATGCAATTAGTAATAATCATTTAGTATTAAGTAACGAATTTATAACGTGTCTATTCTTTTTCTAGGTCAATAATTTCAATTTTGTGATAATATAACTTTAATAATATATCTGAAATATTAAATCGTAATAAACAGATTTTAAAAAAAGATTTATAATGAAATATGGTAATTAGATTATCATATTATTTTGTAATCTTGTTGAACATTATCATATTTTCAAATAAAATCCAACATGCTAATAAAAACTACGCCATGTAATCAAACATTAAATTTATTTTTTAGTATGTACAATGCCATCATCGACACTCCAGACTATGTTGTGGAAGAAAATTCTTCATATAGTTACGAGCCAGCAGAAAATGTTCACAGTGAAAATTTGGAGCCGTATGTTGAGAATACTTCAGAGTATGATGATCAGTCAAGGTAATAAAATCTTTAAATATTTTTATGTTCATGTTTCTAAACCTCGTAATAAGATGTTTTCATTGGAATGTTCATAATAAGATGTAGCTATCGACATCCATTGTGTTACAAACAAAAAAAAAAGTTCTAATTGCACAAACATAAGAAAATCGCATCACACCTTGCGAAAGATGTCGCAGAATGCTCTTTAATATTAAAATTGCTCACGGTTTCCAAAAATAATTTAATAATTAATTAAATAATAAATAATGTTAATTAATTAATTAATTAATTGAATTTATTAAATAATTTATTAAATTAAAAAAATAATTTAATGATAAATATATAAAATTGAATGCACAGAAACTACAGACATAACTACTAGGTTTTAAATTGTTGTTATTTTTTTATGATCAAGGGGCCATCGTGCTCATATTCAAAAGAAACATAACTTCGGTGTACCATAAGAAAACTTATATATTAATATTAAATTCGTATCATGGTAAATATCTTGATACTTTCCTTAGTTTAGGGGTACAGTAACAATTAATTTCAACTTATGAAATTTTTTTTAAAATCCTGATTAAGGAACACCCGACAATTCCATACACATTTTAGTAGGTGTTTATTGAATCGGAATTACTAAAAATTGGCACTGCGTCAATTCATCACAGCGTCAGTTCGTTGCAGTGTCGATTCATCATGGTGTCAAATTGTCGCGGCGTTAGTTCATCGTGGTGAAAAATTTTTAATTGTGATGATAATATTTTTGGTGATAAAAGTAAACATAATTTAGTAAATTTATTTCATGATAATTTTTTTTTCTGATTTAGCGTTTTATGATAACTAGAATTTTACAGGCCAATATTCGATACAGATATATTTTAAATTATTTTTATGTATTACTTCGCTTTCTACTGCTTTAGTTTAAAAATAGCAATCATTAAAATGGGTATGAAATCTATTTATGTGATATTTGTGAAGTTCCCAATTGAGACCATGAATGTTTAACGTACTTAGAACAACTCATGTCTTATGTAAATTAGAGATAAAAGAGATATTGAATATCATCACCGGAAAAATGGCAAAAAGGGCAAAGAATAATACAAGAAAAATTCCAAAAAAAAATTAATTGGTATACCCGTACTGAAAGTAGGCGTGGGGCAAATGAGCTCTCCCTAACTTATTAAAAATAAAGAATAAAAGAATACGGACAGAATGTAACCCAAACTGCTGGATGTGATTTTGATTCAACTGTTTATTGCATGCCTGAATGTCATTGTATGGCAGTTTTGTTTTAATTTTTGTTTTACATTTATTTCACTACTAAAGTATCCCTAAATTGTATTATAACTTTATCATTTTCTTTCACTAAATCTGCTTAACGTAATTAGTGACTGTTTTCAATTTCCTACGTCATGTTATTATTTAATGTCGTTACCTTAGAAATCTGAATGAGTTAAGAAATTCAAGCGTGTAGCGAGGACTTTTTTTCGGGGTGTGTGTGTGTGGGGGGGGGGGGTATATTTTCTACTACAATCTATTTCTTTTAGATAAAAGTATATTAATAAATACATTCCGAATAATTTTAGGGAGTGTTTGCCTCAACCCTTTTTTTTCCAGCCTTGTTTCGTCATGGAACTGATAAAAGCGGGTGATACTTTTGAAAATATTACTGATTTTTTTCTCCCCCAAATTAACTGTTTTCGGTGTTGATAGGTACTTAAAAATTTTACATAAAATATATCTTTTAAAATATAATTTAAATGTATAATTGCCATTCTAGCGCGTAAATAAAATCATTCAAAAAGGCAGTTTTCTTATTTTATTCCGTCTCTTTATAATATTTAAATTTGATGTTCTTCTAATTATATGCATTATGTTAAAAACTATTAACTATATTTTGCAAGATTGGATCACTGTTAAATTAAATATAAATATTGAGCACTACAAGTAATGCTAAAGAAAAAAAAAACTGCGTAGAATTTCATGTTTTGAGATGTCATGAATATGATTTGAATTTTTTAACTAATGCTTCTCTGCCTGATTTGAATTCTATTTAAAGGAATTATGTATATTTATTTATATATTATGAAATTAATATTTAAAAGAAGCATGTATTTTAACAGGCTTATTGTCATCACTATTTCCGATTAGTGATCATCGGTTTATTTAATCTCAGAAATTCTGAAACAAATGAGTGGGAGATTACTATTTTGAAATAGTAGTGGTCATCCATGGCGTAGTACGACGATATAATACACAATATTTTAAAAAGTTTCAAAATGAATTTTGAATTTTAACGTATTTTGAAAATACATGTATTATTTATACATTATATTTTTTAAAGGTATTTTGTAGTTTAGGTTTTTTTTTTTATTTTGCACTGTAAGTCGTTTTTGTTAATGGTTGATAATGGTTTTAATTTTCATTTGTTGTATTTTGTCCAACTATAATACCATGAATATTACAACAAAAGAGTAAACTACCGTACAGGTTGATCATATTTAAGGCTAAATTAAGTCTAAGATTATTATCAATAGCCAATACATATAAGCTCACAGTTACAAATATTTATGATAAATTGAAAACCGATCTAATTCTTAAGGATATAGTTTTACGTATTAAACATGATTCACACAATTAGAAGAACATAAAACATAAAAATTACAAAATAGACGATTACAAAAAAATGCCTTATTAGCAAAAATGTTTATATAACTGAGAAACTTAGATTGATAAATACTTTTTATTGTTAATTTATAAAATATGTTTGCTATTTGTTGAGACCAATTGAATTGGGCATTTGAGTTTGAATTTCCAATTTCATGAATGTATACAGCATTTTCGATAGAGAGGAGGGGGAGGGAGTGGGAAAAGTACCTACTTTAAATCACGAAAAAAATCCATTCATTGGACTATGTTTTATCTCAAATAAAAAATGTATTTGCGCGAGACTATTAAAAACAATAATGAAAGTTTAAAATAATAATTAAATGATCACGTGTTGAAAGCAGGAAATAAAGAAAATTACGTCATAAAAATTGTATTTACACATGGATATTAAAAATAAAAAAGATGAATTGAATGAAAAATAATTATAACCAGTTAAATGAAAAAGCATTATAACCTGATTACAGAAGATAGTCGCCGTTCGTGATATCATCATCATCATCATCTTTTTAAAACAGGATACATTATCAGGTTTTAAGAGGCTGTGAAATCAGAAAGGGGGTTGGTGAGAGTAGCTAGCAGGGAGCAAAGCCCCCTAGTAATTTAAAAAGCAATAAGTTTCTCTAATTCATTACACTTTCATGTTCTAAATTCGGAACTTCACAACAATTACATATAAAAAAAATGTTCTCTACATTTCATATTTCTGCACTAAAGCAATAAAAAGAGAAATATATATAAATATAAATATTTAAAAATATACCTGCATCTAAAAGCGGACTGTAAAATGGTAGTTGTTATAATTTGCTATAGCTAAAAAAAAAATCATCATCACTTTCTAAAGCATTTTCTCAGTAAAAAAAAAAAAAAAAAAAAAAAAAAAAAAAAAAAATCAGAAACGTTTACGTAATTATCGGAGACATCTGATGCACGATACTAAAGTAAAGGTTTCTGATTACAGCAAAAAAATGTTTCAGCTAAAACACGGAACCTTTCCGATTCGTAATGAAATTTTAAGATGAATTCTTCCGCGATGTGCACGACGAACTGAGGCGACATCCTAAAAATTCTGCTGTATTGACAGAGGGGCCATTATTACTTTTAATTGTTGAAAAGTCGTTGTTTTATCTATTATTTTATATTGTAATTTTTACACTCATTTTTACACTCATGATTTCCCTTACATCTTTATATTAATATTTCAACAGATGAATACAAAATCTCAATTGTTCAATAATATATCAATGATCCAAGTCGTAAAACTAATGTTGCTTCGCAAAGTTAAAAATGCATACAATTTCTTAAAAGTTATTTATCGTTTTCATAAATTAATGTTTAAACAAATTTACTTTTGTATTGCAACACACAAAAAAAATAGTTTTAAAAACAAATTGATACTACGCTATTTTTTAATACTTTCCAACACAGTTTAAAAGTAATTATTAATTGGGTTTGTTGGTCCGTCCATGCTCTAACTCGCGTACATATATTCGGATTACCATATAATAGATATAGTAATTGATTTCTTATTGTAGTTTACTATGTCATGTCCGGAATTAAGAATAAAGTATGCATCATTTATAATTTGTTTACATGAACAATCAAACTGATTTTATTACATTATGGTCTAGTGTAAAAAATCATTTACGGTACATTTTATTGGTATTATACTATTTGAAACATATTAAAATATATATTCATCCCTTACGTGCACTACATGATGCTTGCTATAGAATAGGGAGTGCATAGCATTTATCGTTTATTTACAAAGACGCACAAAAGTATTCTGTTACAATACTCTCTATGAACACCAATTTCATGAAGTGAATTTTCAACTGTGGTTAGCGTTTTTAAATTTAACTAATTGTTTTAATATTACTTTTTGTGCATAAATTCTATTGCTCATGTTTATGGCTGCACGGAAGAATTCCGGGACAATATTATCTACTGGGAAAATTGGTTGAAGTTTATATTAATGATGCTATACCATTTCAAATATATTGAGATTGATATTCATCTTTGAAGTGCACTACAAGATGCTTACTGTAGAATATGGTGAACATAACGTTTATTGAAGCTTCTTATTTAGATATTTCGTTTCATTCTAATGAAAAATTTCTTAATAATTATCTGTTAGTGTTGGAAAGTGATTCATAATCTATTCCTAATGCTTGGTTTTTCTTTGTTATTAATAAAACTTCCTGTTTATGTATTCATGTTTTTCACAGTTTTGAAAACACCTCATTCGTTTCGTTTTAGTAATAAAGGAAGAATTTAGCAAGTCAAGAAATATTTAATTCGAAAATATAAGTTTATTTACAATTTTATGAACAAAATTATTATTTGATAACAAACATGCACTAGTTTCCTGAAAAGTTTGTAATTTTCCAGTATTTATTTTGACCACTGATGTCTGTTTTGTTTGACAACTGTATTTTAACTGTTCTTTTCATATTACAGAGCTGTCGAATGTTTACCAACAGTAACCAGTGAGTCTCCATCAATGTACATGGATAATTTGTATTCTCCTGAATTTGAATTGAGTACTCCGAGCTATAACAATTATGGGGATACTAGTTATAGCCATTCGCAGCCCGATAATGCGGAAAACTGCCAGCTAAATGCAGATATTGAAATTAGACAAGAAAGTGTAATGCATTACACTGAAGTTTGCGAAAATCATGATTCAGAAGGAATCGTTACAAGAAGCGAAATAAACGCTTATCATAAACAAGTAAATTACGAATTGACAGTAGTACGAGATGGCAGGTGTTTAGGAAAAGTCGCTAGTCAAGAATCTGTGAAGGTACATTAATATTATAGCATTTATAATTTTGTTTATAGTATAGTCCGTCCAGTAAGTGAACAGCCACTAATGAATGAACAATTAGAAATTGTTTTAATCGAATAAGGTTTGAAAAACTTCCTGCTAGTTATATGAGATACCAATTAGAATAACTGTTGTAAAATGAATCTAGTCTCCACTAGTTAATTATGATAACAGGTAATAAAGCCCGTAATTCAGTAAAAAGGTGTTATAAGTTAATTGTACAAGTGGTAAAATAAAAAAAAACATAGTATGAAACTTAAATGATTTTAATTTCTGACTGTTCATTCACTGGAAAATTTTGTGGTCATTCACTGGTAAGAATTGTTCATTTACTTGGTTTTTGTATAGATCTTTATTAAGTGGGGATATCACTTTGAGCAGCCGGAAAACGACAATAATTAAACGATTGCATAAAACTCTGTGGCTTTAAAACCAATGAATGAAAAACAACACTTTTTTCTATAATTTCCCACATTCTTGTAGTTTGAAAAAAACATTGAAATAGTATATATGTCAAAATACTAATTCATTAAATGATAACGACAAAAATGACTTTTTAAAAACAGAAATACTAAAAGATGCATTTTGCGCGCAATATTAAAAAAATTCTACTGCTGACCCACACTTAATATTTCATTTATTTTTACTTTATATACTACTATATTTTTCACTGAACCTAAATTTAAAAGTCTATTGAAATTAATTAGCAAAATTAATGGCTTTTATAATACTTTTCACAAAATTTACCAAAAATGTTAGATTTCATTTTTCAATACAAAATTGTCTATGTCAAAAATCAGACTAAATTTAGGTCCATCATAAAAGTACACATGAAAAGTAATGGTACGCTAAATTTCAAGGTTCTGTGATTATTGCTTTTTAGGATTTCGTTCATCTCACGAAACCCTATTACTCCCGCTCCGTTGTCTGTCCCTCACAGAACCATTCTCAGAAACTATGTAACTTACAGAGTTGAAACTTCGTTTATAAATCAGTATATCAGCTGTGAAGAGCTGAAAATATTAAAATTTGAAAAATTCGCATTATTTTAATAAAAACAAAATTCTAATAGCCTTTTTCTATTAAATTTTAACATTTTTCGTTATAGCAGATGCCAAAAATTTAAAATACACAATGAATTTTTTTCTACAATAATTAATTTTCTATTGAACGATTTCCACGTGAAAAATGAAAATGAAATAAAAAGTTTCACCAATTGAAAAAAAATATTAATATGAAATAAAAATGATTGACGTCATAGTGGTAATAAAACAGAAATTTTCAAAGATTTCTCAATAATACAAGGAGTATGAGTATGTGTATGTACACAAAACAGATTAATATCACGTCATTAGAGAATTAAAAAGAAAATTAATCTGACATCATATCGGAAGTGTAACGGATTTCTCAGATGTTTGAGACTAATACAAAGAGCGTTTCAATATGAGTAATAGAGATTAGTAAATATATGAGTTTGAGGAACGTATTGAATCATGATAAAAACCCGATTATGGAAATATTTGCATATTTTAACATTTTGAAGGTGTACAACATGTTTAATTCTCAAATTATTATTATTTTTAAATATCGCATTTAGTCCACATGACAGATATTATTATGACAGAGTATAATAGCGGTATTTGCCCGCTATCGGCTGGCTTAGATATTCGAAAAAAAGAAAACATAGACAGGTAAATTTTTATTTTATAAAAAACTGACCTTTTTTTTTCTTTTTTTTGTTGTTGCTAAATGAAATTTATTTGGATTTTTTGAAGAAAGAATAAAGTGTTTTGAAAGGATTATTAAACGAAACCCTTTATGCGATCTTAGATCACACTTACCCACTCGTTTAATGATGGTGCTTGAAGTGCCAAAAATACAGTTTTGTGAAAAGTGCTTCAAAGGTAACAATATAGCATGACAGGAAACGGCTTTTTACAAGATATCTTTAACTATAACTTCTGTTCTAATTCGAATTGAATCATGATAAAAACCCGATTATGGAAATATTCGCATATTTTAACATTTTGAAGGTGTACAACATGTTTAATTCCCAAATTATTATTATTTTTAAATATTGCATTTAGTCCACATGACAGATATTATTATGATAATAATAGCGGGCTTTGCCCGCATTTGGTTGGTTTAGATACTCGAAAAAACAAAAAAATATACCGGTAAATTTTAATTTTATAAAAAACATGACCTTTTTTTTTGTTTATAAGTGAAATTTATTTGGATTTATTAAAGAAGGGATAAAGTGTTTTGAAAGGAATATTAAGCGAAACCCTTTGTGTGATCTTCGACCACACTTACCCACTTGTTTAATGATGGTGCGTGAAGTGCCAAAAATACAGGGCTTCAAAGGTAACAATATAGCATGACAGGAAACGGCTTTTTACAAGATATCTTTAACTATAACTTCTGTTCTAATTCCAATTGAATCATGATAAAAACCCGATTATGGAAATATTCGCATATTTTAACATTTTGAAGGTGTACAACATGTTTAATTCCCAAATTATTATTATTTTTAAATATTGCATTTAGTCCACATGACAGATATCATTATGATAATAATAGCGGGCTTCGCCCGCATTTGGTTGGTTTAGATGTTCGAAAAAACAAAAAATATACCGGTAAATTTTTATTTTATAAAAAACATGACCTTTTTTTGTTTATAAGTGAAATTTATTTGGATTCATTAAAGAAGGGATAAAGCGTTTTGAAAGGAATATTAAACGAAACCCTTTGTGTGATCTTCGACCACACTTACCCACTTGTTTAATGATGGTGCGTGAAGTGCCAAAAATACAGGGCTTCAAAGGTAACAATATAGCATGACAGGAAACGGCTTTTTACAAGATATCTTTAACTATAACTTCTGTTCTAATTCCAATTGAATCATGATAAAAACCCGATTATGGAAATATTCGCATATTTTAACATTTTGAAGGTGTACAACATGTTTAATTCCCAAATTATTATTATTTTTAAATATTGCATTTAGTCCACATGACAGATATTATTATGATAATAATAGCGGGCTTCGCCCGCATTTGGTTGGTTTAGATATTCGAAAAAACAAAAAATATACCGGTAAATTTTTATTTTATAAAAAACATGACCTTTTTTTTTGTTTATAAGTGAAATTTATTTGGATTTATTAAAGAAGGGATAAAGTGTTTTGAAAGGAATATTAAACGAAACCCTTTGTGTGATCTTCGACCACACTTACCCACTTGTTTAATGATGGTGCGTGAAGTGCCAAAAATACAGGGCTTCAAAGGTAACAATATAGCATGACAGGAAACGGCTTTTTACAAGATATCTTTAACTATAACTTCTGTTCTAATTCCAATTGAATCATGATAAAAACCCGATTATGGAAATATTCGCATATTTTAACATTTTGAAGTTGTACAACATGTTTAATTCCCAAATTATTATTATTTTTAAATATTGCATTTAGTCCACATGACAGATATTATTATGATAATAATAGCGGGCTTCGCCCGCATTTGGTTGGTTTAGATATTCGAAAAAACAAAAAATATACCGGTAAATTTTTATTTTATAAAAAACATGACCTTTTTTTGTTTATAAGTGAAATTTATTTGGATTTATTAAAGAAGGGATAAAGTGTTTTGAAAGGAATATTAAACGAAACCCTTTGTGTGATCTTCGACCACACTTACCCACTTGTTTAATGATGGTGCGTGAAGTGCCAAAAATACAGGGCTTCAAAGGTAACAATATAGCATGACAGGAAACGGTTTTTTACAAGATATCTTTAACTATAACTTCTGTTCTAATTCCAATTGAATCATGATAAAAACCCGATTATGGAAATATTCGCATATTTTAACATTTTGAAGGTGTACAACATGTTTAATTCCCAAATTATTATTATTTTTAAATATTGCATTTAGTCCACATGACAGATATTATTATGATAATAATAGCGGGCTTCGCCCTCATTTGGTTGGTTTAGATATTCGAAAAAACAAAAAAATATACCGGTAAATTTTTATTTTATAAAAAACGTGACCTTTTTTTGTTTATAAGTGAAATTTATTTGGATTTATTAAAGAAGGGATAAAGTGTTTTGAAAGGAATATTAAGCGAAACCCTTTGTGTGATCTTCGACCACACTTACCCACTTGTTTAATGATGGTGCGTAAAGTGCCAAAAATACAGGGCTTCAAAGGTAACAATATAGCATGACAGGAAACGGCTTTTTACAAGATATCTTTAACTATAACTTCTGTTCTAATTCGAATTGAATCATGATAAAAACCCGATTATGGAAATATTCGCATATTTTAACATTTTGAAGGTGTACAACATGTTTAATTCCCAAATTATTATTATTTTTAAATATTGCATTTAGTCCACATGACAGATATTATTATGATAATAATAGCGGGCTTCGCCCGCATTTGGTTGGTTTAGATATTCGAAAAAACAAAAAATATACCGGTAAATTTTTATTTTATAAAAAACATGACCTTTTTTTTGTTTATAAGTGAAATTTATTTGGATTTATTAAAGAAGGGATAAAGTGTTTTGAAAGGAATATTAAACGAAACCCTTTGTGTGATCTTCGAACACACTTACCCACTTGTTTAATGATGGTGCGTGAAGTGCCAAAAATACAGGGCTTCAAATGTAACAATATAGCATGACAGGAAACGGCTTTTTACAAGATATCTTTAGCTATAACTTCTGTTCTAATTCGAATTGAATCATGATAAAAACCCGATTATGGAAATATTCGCATATTTTAACATTTTGAAGGTGTACAACATGTTTAATTCCCAAATTATTATTATTTTTAAATATTGCATTTAGTCCAGATGACAGATATTATTATGATAATAATAGCGGGCTTCGCCCGCATTTGGTTGGTTTAGATATTCGAAAAAACAAAAAATATACCGGTAAATTTTTATTTTATAAAAAACATGACCTTTTTTTTGTTTATATGTGAAATTTATTTGGATTTATTAAAGAAGGGATAAAGTGTTTTGAAAGGAATATTAAACGAAACCCTTTGTGTGATCTTCGAACACACTTACCCACTTGTTTAATGATGGTGCGTGAAGTGCCAAAAATACAGGGCTTCAAAGGTAACAATATAGCATGACAGGAAATGGATTTTTACAAGATATATTTAGCTATAACTTCTGTTCTAATTAGAATTTTTGTAAAATATTTTTGCAGTGAATTTGTAACATTTAATGGTATCCATGTTATTTTTTAATAAAATCGAATTTTTTAAACCTTCAACGTGATCTCCCCATTTAAGACACCCATAACATCCCAATCTAATGAAATATAAACTTCTTTTTATTATTTTTTAATCATTTGTATACCAACATATCAATTTACACTGCCAGAAACCAAAAGGTACTGTTTATTAAATTTTTATCAATCTTTTTTTCTTTTTAAAAGTGCTTAAGTGTTCATTTACGGATGACCCTATATAAATTCGTCTTTACTTAATGAATGCTTAGAGGTTTCGGAAGAAAGTCTGAAATATTATTAGTCGGTACATTCCATCATGGAAAAGGGTCACTGATTAAACTTATTATATTTTCGAAGATAATCTCTTCTACTTTGTTTCTCTGTGTTATTCATCTAAAAGAAAACCATACACTGCAAGAACTTGCATGAGTATATTTATAAAGTTTCATTTGTATGAGGATTTTGGAATATTATCTTTGATCTCTATCACTTTCATTTTCTAAAAACTGTGGAAAAGTATGGTCTCAAAATGGAAAGTTATTTTACGAATTTTAGAAGATGTTGTGTAAATATGTAAGATATATGCGTGCAAGTATAGAAGTTCGAAAAAGTTCTATCTAAAAAGTTATATATTTTTTTAAGTACGGCGCACGAAACTGGAAAATAATAATAAAAAAATATGTTAATTATAAACGTTTTGGATCAAAAATAAAATTTGTTTATAAAGCATTTGTTTTCTTTAACTGTATGTTTATTCCAATTTTTGAATCGTCTCAGACCCGAAGATGTTTTCATGAAACAGATCATCGATAATAACTGTCTGTGGTTAACGTTAATATTTCTTAGACAAGTGAAAGTTTCCCTTTCATTCATGATAAAAAAAATTTGTTTGTTTTTTTCTCTCTAATTTTGTATGTTTTTCTGAAATTTTATGTTCTTTCAGGCTCTCGAAATTTCGCAGGAGGCCTTTGATACAAATGGCATATCAGCAAATGTAAAGTATATGAAGGATAACTTGTACTTAACCGCTTTATCGGGGTAAGTTTCTGCTTTTTTAAAATAAGAATAGCATTAATATTTTTATTCTAATGTCTAATTTTTGACGTAGACTGATATAATTTTTAATAATATAATATTTTGATGGGCTATAACTTTAATGGAAAGATTTATTGCTTTCTAAAAATCTTTGTCCTACACTTCTCAGACAAGCATATGAACTTTAAGTTCATGTTACACAGGATAATGACAGTAAGAAAATAAATTACGTAACAATAAAATGAATTCATTTCAGGCCTTTTTTTTCTGAGCTACACTAAGTTATGCGCACTTTATAAATAGAACAAGTGCAAATAGAAATTTAAAATTCTGGAATTCTGCTTAAAGCAACTTTAAATATCCTGCTGCTATTTATGAAATTTGCAAAGTTTTAGGCATAATATGCTGACAAAAAATATGTCTATATCTGAATTCACAATGACCAAAGTTTGTGTTTTGATGAATGAAACAGTTTTTTAGAATTGAATATGCCGCCGTGAAGTCCTACATGATCTATGATCGCTTCAGTGTGAACAAATTAAGGCTAACCGATGATCTATTTTTTAGATGATAGCGACTATTTTTAATGCATTGTAAACAGTTTTGAAAATATGCAATTAGGATACACTTATTAAATTATATTAATCTGTCCGAATTAGGTAATTGTATACTCATATTCCGTCTTATATATATATATATATATCCTTTAAAATTAAACAAAATCTTCTAAAATGTCGAGAATATAATGTCGCTTTAGAGAAAGAGAGTCTACATACTATATACACTGTAGAAATTACTCAAAGGCAAACCGCTAAAATACTAAATTTCTTAAGTTAGACATAAGGAACCGCAAGAAATATTTTTATAAAAAGTACTGCCAATTTTTAAATTTGAAAAATTATTTTTTATTCTAATAAAATTTGGTCTACGTAAAAGGTTTATAAGAAATATGTTTATATAAATCCAGTTAGTGCAAAAGTTCAAAATTTTGAAGACATTCTTTGAAGAAACCAGATGCATTGAAATATTCTTTGAATGCTATTGTATAAAATGCTTCCATATATTAATAATATTAACATTTTTTAACCTCTCCCTAAATGGGAAGAAAGTAAAAAGTTTTTTCTATCATCAAATAGTTCATGTAGGAAGTACTGTATATTTAGGGATTAAAGTGTAAATATTTGTAAAGGTATATTTCACATTAAAATTAAGCTCACAAAATTTACATTAACATTAAAGCTCTCGCTATATAAAATTCTTCAAAGTGAAACATGCCAATTGATGTTGTATTGGAACTAAATTGAAACATGAACACACCATTTGAAACTTCTGTTTTAAAATCAAATGTAACATTTGTGTAATTATAATGTGATACTCAGATAATCTGACATTTGGAAATGAATGATACATTTTTGATAAAGTACATTTATCGATACATGAAATGAGTAAATGAAAATTATCTTCTTCTTAAAAGGAAAATAAGTTATTTTTCTGAAAATAATATCCATTAATAAAAGGAATAATTTATGTTTAAAATTCACAGAATAAACATTTCAAGTTTAAACTGAATTTCAAACAAATTGATATACTCCAGTTACCTTATTTTTCCACCCAATACCCAATACCTTATTTTTTTCAAACGCATTGCGTTAAAAGAGTAGTTAATATATATATAGTTGAATATTTTGTAACTAATTATAAAAAGTTCATATACCCATATCACGTTTATCAGAAAGTATCAGAAAAAGAGGTAATGGAATGTATCCACTCTTTAAATTGTATATATATATATATGTATATTTCTGAAAATAAAATCTTATAATAAACATACAAATATTCTTTTAAACTCCTTGAATGTATCATATCGAAGTAGATGATACGTATTCAACGTTAATATACTTAGTTCAAACTGGAATAAAAGCAGTTACATAATAAAACATTAAATAATTTATTTCGCCATGTATTTGAAAAGAAAAATCTAGTTTCTTTGCTTTGTTCAATTACCAAACAGTTCTGTTTTTTCTTTAAATAAAAACACGTTTTGGCCAAATTTATGAGGAATAGTGTAAATAATATAAATGTTTCTGCAAAATTTGAACACGTAATGCTATTTTCAATACATTACTTGTATCTGAAAGTGATACGTCATTCTATGAGATATGTTGGATAAATAATGCTCATAAAATTATTATTTATTTAAAAATAATTTCTACTGCGCATAATTTAAAATTGTTAGGATTGAGGAGCGAATTTTAAAGATAGAAATTATTCCTCCATATTTAGTTATTTTTAAAGTGAAAAATCTCTCAAGTTAAAACAAGCTCTTTATCTTAGTATTTATTTAAATCCTATCAAATAATAAGGGGTGAATTTATTAGTATTAATTGTAATGCACATAAAAGAAATGCACAACTTTCATTAAAATATAAAACAGTCATTTTTTATATTTGTTATGCAAAAAAAAGTACCCTATGTTTCACTGATTGATATATAATTTAAAAAAAGAGTTTAAATTTATTTATTATTTATTATAAATTTATTTATTATGAATTTTAAAGATAGAAATTATTCCCCCATAATCAGGTATTTTAAAACTGAAAAGTCTTTCAAGTTAAAAGAAGCTCTTAGTATTTATTTAAATCCTATCAAATAATAAGGGGTAAATTTATTAGTAAAAATTGTAAAAGACATAAAATAAATGCACAACTTTCATTAAAATATGAAACAGACATTTTTTTATATTTGTTATGCAAAAAACGTGCATTATGTTTCACTGATTGATATATAATTCAAAAAAGTTTAAAATAAGGATGTAATTTCCCTTTAATAAATATCTTTTAAATCACGTAATAAGAAGTTTTGTAATATTTGACGCGTTTCTTCTGCTTTTTCAACATCCAAAAAGGGATGAGCGTACTATTCAGAAAGGGTTATATTCACTTCTAAGAATATAAATGTTCATAACGTATGTCAACATAAATGATTTATTAGCACTTGGAAATATATTTATCTTCATTAATTAGAAATATAAAAAATAATTGTAAGTAAATTTGCAATTTTATGATTCTTTTATATTTGCTAAAGGATACCGGCTTTTAAATGTTCATATAGGTTAACAACTTGTTTATTATTTATAAAATATGATAAACTATCAGCGTAAAACATAAGCTTAAATTGAAAATTGTATTTATTAAATTAAGTTTGAATGTTTGAAAAAATAAATTTTTATTTGTTCTAGGAAATTACGAAAAAAAGAAACCATTCCAGTCGTTGATAAAATGCCTGTAATTGAAGAAGTTGAAGAGGAGTCTCCTGTAATAGAGTACTCTAATGAAAACAAAACAGGTGTGTCTGGAAATATATTTTCTAAACAGGCAAACAAATTGTGTAGACGAGAAACCGTTCACGTAGTTGAAAACCTTAATGATAAAGATCACGTGGTGGAATCGGATAGTGGAACCGTAACAAAGGTAAAGGACTTTGAGAAACTTTATAGAAAAGAGAATTTTGAAGAAAGACCAGCAGTTAAAGAAGATGATATAACCTTTGAAATTCCGGGAAAAAATGAAAATATTGATAATGGTCATTTAAGATTTGACCAAATTGAAGAATCAAAGACCGATTCATATAAAAATTGCAATGTCTTTCATGAAAATAACGGAAATATTGATAAAAGGTATCTTTCCAAAGAATATGTATTTCTAAAAAAAATTATTAACACTGCAAAAGCAAACAATGCAAATTTGCGTAATCAAACTGGATCTATGTATGTTGGAAGGACTATGATGGATGAAGAGAAAATTTCTTCAGAAAAATGTGGAAAAATAAAAATGAAACGTAATACCTTAAAGACAGGGGAAATAAAATCTCCTTTAGAGACTAATGCTATAGAAGATACTACGATAATTCCTTTGAGAGAAGAATTACATCCACTTCAGTTTCCAGAAAATGCAATCGCCGTTGATAATGAAAATCAATCTTCTAAAGTTCCTAGCCAGGTAACAGTAATTTTCACAACTTTTTAAAAATTTCCATATACCTATTCTAAATATTTTTCTTGATTATTTTAGTACTGTAAAACAATACACAATTAAAAAATATGTTTTTCCATTTATTCTTATTATTTCTAATTCAAAGGCTTGTTGAAAAATTATCAATTAACAGACACTTTAATGTCACTGAAATATAATAATTTTCAAACTTTAAGCTAAATTTTAGAAAATATATGCTAAATTTTAGAAAATATAATTTTCAAATTTCTCTAAAACCGAATAAATATATTTATCCTAATAAACATATTAAAATTGTAAAGGGCGGAGTATCAAAATTAAAGAAATGAAGGTTTCGACCATTTTTTTCGAATTTCAATTCTAAGTGTAATTTCTCCTTAGGAGCCTACATTATTCATGCGAAGAGACGAGTATGCTATTATTAAACCTACGTGAACCTTCATTCCGAATTTCTCGATTGCATGTTAGTAATTTGACATAATGTTTTGCATAGGATACGTGATACAGTGCTAACATGATACGCTTGTTATTTTTCAATTTTGGCTGTATTTTTTTATATGAGAACATTTTCAATTTTGTACCTGTTTTCGAATATAAAAGTATCCTCATATAAAGAATCTGCATTCAAAATCGAAAATGTAACATAACAGACATGATTGAGATGGTCTCATCTGACATAGGCAAAATAAAAATCATTTAGAAATATTGTAACGGAATCGTGACATCTGAAGAGAACTCTACCATAGATTTAACATTAGCTTGCGAGTTTTGTGGTGGGCTCTTAAGATCATTGTTTTATGATAAGAAAAACGCATTAATGTGTTAAAAATACTTATTTTGAAATTAAAATGTTTTTGGTTTTTTCTTAAAGATACCGTTCTTAGTCTTAATTCTTTTCTTCGTGTAAATCATTTTATGCTTGGCTGAAGTCTTTATTTTTCTGCTACCTAAATAGATTTGTGTAGACATGGTTCTTGCTTAAAAATTTTATAACATATGGAAGTAAATACATATAAAAGTCAATAAAATAGGTGTTCATGTTACAGAATTTAAAATATAATTTGTTTTTGTAAAGTATAGGACTGTGACAAACAGACTGTGACACCAAACACTTTGCGCATAGATGCTTTCGCGTTTAATAACAGAAATGACTTACACATCTTCTAAACCTTACGTAACCACATACAGATTGTAACTGAATTGATTGTCAGAAATCTAACGTAATACATGCCAAGGCAAAAAAAAATTGTTTTGGAAACCAGGGACACAACCCATTTATTAAACAAGTAATACACGGTGCCTCATACCAAGCTGAATTCACATTTTCGTTCATAGTTTTAACAATAACGAAAATATTTGAGCGATATCTTCAACAAAACTACTTGCTATGAAACATGAAAAAAACGTGTGAAATAATAGAATCGGCAATTCTCCATGTCCAAGTAATAGTGAGATAGACGCTTCATAACTCGCAAAGCAACGGACAATGTATATGATGTCCGTGTTCGAATAAGAGTGAAATTCCAGCAATTTCCTTGATGTCACGTTTAGTTATTGTTAGTTATATTGTTTAGTAAGTCAAAGTTATTGTGTTGAAGGTTTCTTTAAAATATGTTCATTATTGTTACAGCTATGAAGAAAAATGTTGATTGGGCTAGGACTGAGTATTATTGATTTAATTAGTGGATTGCGACCTGGTTTCTGCCACAAAATTTAATTGTCTTGACATGTATTATCAATCCCGCCATCAAATCAGTTGCACCCTGTTTATATATATATATTTTCAGTTTGAAGCTGTCACAACCTAAAAATGTTAAACTTTTTAAGATTTACCTGTTTTTTTAAACTTTTAAAACTCAACTTTTTATTTTAAAAAATATTCTTTAATGAAAACGTTGATTTGATCTCTTATTGTGAATTATGACTTCGAAATTTTAAGGTAATTGTTCATTTTGGTCTAAATACTTAAATACCTCCAATCTTTAATAATTTTTTCCAACTAAAATACGATTGAAAGCATTAGACAAAATACAATTTTTTTAAATATTTGTATGGTATTAACTTAAATCGATCTTGTTTCCCTACTTTTTACTAATATTAATATGTATGCCTTTTCTATACGTAATTTCCTTTTATCTTGTTCTTGCAGAAGCCCAAGAAGAAAAGATTTAAAAATTTCCGAAAGTTTCTTGGACGTCTTCTGTGCTGTTGTATGAAGGATCCTACTTAAGGATATTGTGATTTAATCCATAGGCATAATGAGCATCCAACAGTGTAATAAGCTAAAAAAATGGCCATCTTCTACTTGATATCTAATCACACCAAACTGTTAAAATCACATCTTGTATTAACCACATTTCTTGTACAAATTAATCTAAACCATTTTTATCAATAGTAAATACAATAGTAAAAAAACAATAGACCCAAAATAAATAAAACAATAGCACCAAACGTATTTGTCCTTTATTGCTTTGTTTGTATACATTTTAATTATAATACTTTTCTGTATAATAGTTCTTCTTCATTCTAATTTTAGTTTTGATAAGTATATGAGCATGAATTTGGTATTATATACAAAAAATAAATATTTAAAGCAAGTACAGGGAAGCACTGTTGAATTTCTTTTTTAAACATTAATGTGGTCTGCAGCAAACAAAATATCCAAAATATTATATTTTTGATTTTTTAATCTTATATTTATTCTACAGGTTTTAGAATAAAATGACGCAAACTATGTATAAATGCAACGCGCAAAATATATAACCATTTACATATTCTACCGTCTGGTTTTGTAAAGTGTTCTTAATGCATTAGATCTCTGTATTTCAATTTTGTTTAATTCAGTAATATTTATATATACATATCTGAATTTTTACGAAATACATAGTTACGTGATTTCGTATAATTACTGTTAGATATATTATATGGATTAACTTGTTTTCATAATTTTTTTCAGGAATTGTTTTAAATATAATCCTCGTAATAAAAGTATTCATATTTTTTTTTCTTTGAAAAATACTTTTTTTCTTTAAAAAATATTTTTCAATATATATATTTTTAAAGTTTAGCGTAAAAAATATTTTTTTTCAGAAATTTAAAAATAATTAAAATATATATATTTTGTACACCCTGAAATATTTTCTTTAAAAAGCCTTAAAAAACCCATTATTCTGCCAAAAGATATATCAATTTATAGTTAAGGATAAAAGTGACAATGTTAATTTTGAAGAACTAAATAGAAAATTTATTTAAAGAATTTCTATTTGAGATAGAATATGGATAAATATACATTGAAAAAACTTATAAATATTATTTAGAACTTGAAAAAAATTGTGTCCCGGATAAATATAGTATTTTGGAAACAGAACTTGGGAAATTTCCAAATGGAATTTGGAATTTGGAAATATAAGTCTCAGAATCAACGATGTTGGCTGTTATTTAATAAAAATTATGTTGTGATTTTCCACAACGTTCTACAACACAAAAATCATAGGAACAAAATATTTTCATTGTTACCGTATTTAATTTTTATTAAATTCATTACATGACATTTATATTGTGATTTATTAATTCTGCGTGCATGTAAATAATTAATTATTTAACAATTTAGTTTTAAATGAACTTGTTATTCATTGATATACATTGAAAATATTATCATTGTTTAGAAAAATACTGTTGGGAGATTTCAGACATTTTGGCGTTGGACAAATAGGCAGCTGAATATAAGACTGTTCTCAAATCAAATTTCGCTATTTTTTGACACATTTACAAAGTAATTTTTATTCCTAAACGCATATATATATATATATATATATATATATATATGGACGGAAATTTAATTCATATATTAAGGAAATTTTGGATATAAAAGTTAAGGATTTTTCAATAAATAATATCAAGTTTTAAGTTTTAAGTCAATTTCAAAGGCAAGATAATCCAAAAATGAGAAACATGTGGTAGCAACGGAGTATAGCTCTTGATATAACACATTTAACGAAAAATTAAAATCATAATTTTATTCTAAGTTACGCCAATGGTTATCCTATCAGTTTTCATGGTTTACACAAAAATATCTCCGTGTTTGTATCAAAGAGTTTCGCGTTGTTGAGAGGGGGAAATATTTTTTTGCAAACAGCCTTAACTGTTTGATATGCAATAAAATTAAAGCCAGAACCAGCCTTACCTGTTAAGCAAGGTTATATTCATCTTCTGCAAAATCACAGACATTTATACATAATTGATATTACTAGTAATTACTATATATGATACACAAGAATTTAAATTGCTAAGTTAAAGAAATTGTGCAGTGAAAATTACAGTATTAGGCGTAAAGCATATGGATTGATATTAGTTGATACATTGGTTTCACTTACTTTAATTTATTCTTAGGAATCTTTCAAAAATAAATTTGAGCTGCTCTATAAAAATTATGCAGAAATAATAATATGAAATATTGAATGTGTATAGGTGAAAAATACCACATAAAAACTTTTTCATTACTAAATGGTATCAAATATATTTAAAATTTGTTTACAATAGTCAATAAAAACTATATTATGTAAAATGTTGCTATTTTATTATTTTAAATACTGCAATTAACCATCATTTCTCATTCTTCAAGATTAAGAATTTCAATTCTGCGCATATTTTGTAACATTCTTCAGTTATTAATTTAGAGATTCGAAAATAAGCAATTATCAAAGTTTTTTCTCATTATTAAGGCTTAAAGCATTTTGAAATAACACCGCAGTTTGATCAGGTATGCAAAGAAATAAATTTCTTCAGAATTGGATGCATCATTTTAATTTATCCGAAAGTAAAAAACTCAGATATTCCTAAATATGATTTCAAAACTCTTCTTTCATGTGTTGCACCTTTTAAATTTATCAGGTGGATAACTTATAGAGTTCTTAATCATTTAAGATTGGAATCATTGGAATCATATAGAAATAAGATTTCTATTAAACTTTTAAGAAGTTAGGATTTTATTATCTTCGGAGTAGAAAAAATATGAATTCTGAATAAGGTTTTCATAGTTTCTCATATTTCATCTTCAATTGACTGTGTTTTATTTTCGTGTTTTTTTTATACATCTGATTTAATGTATAATAATATATAATTAAATATATAATTAATATATAATTACCCAGCTAAAAATTAACTGCAGTTTTTCTACAGAAGTGAAGTGTTTTTGAAGTTTTTCTACAGTCAACTGTAGATTTTCTGCAGTGAAATCTTGACTGCAAAAATACTTCAGTTATTTTGTCAGTTATGTGAAGTAATTTTGCAGTGATTTATTTCAAAAATACTCTAAGCAATTATCTGCAAAAATACTGTAGTTTATGTGAAATCATTTTACAACCATCAATTAAAAAAATAATGAGTTTTTACATTTGTAGTAAAACTGCAGTAAATTTGAAGTATTTTAACAGTTATTAATTCAGAAGTATATTTTCTGATGTATCTGCAGTATAACTGTAGTTACTGTGAAGTAATTTTACAGAACTTACTTTATGTTCTGTATGCGTGTCTGCTCGTGTTATATTTTCTGTAGATTGTATTGGGTAGTAACATTCAAAAACATTTATTCTTTTAAATTACGTTTATTTTTTTAAATTTGTTTTTCTTTGGAGCAAATAGAGGAAATATATTATTGGAATTCCTCTTTATAAGTATTAAAACATAATATAATTACAAAGAAATTCCGTTTCAGAAAAAAAAAAATTTCCCGTGTCTAATTACTAGTCATAATTAAGAGACGGAAATGTTTTATTAAGAGATGTAATCTTCAGTGGAACACAATCGTATCATAAATAAAAGCAAAGGCTTTAGTTTTTGGATAAATAAATTATCATTGTTTCTAAAATAAACTCGTTTGTTCTCTAAATCGCAATTCTTACTTCAAAGTAAGCTATAATATAAATAAAACACATTTTCAGCAATATCTGTTATGCATTTTGTTTCGAGTACGTCTGAAATAATTATGAAAGAAAACACACAAAAATAAATATTTTTTCAGCGTAAGTACTCAGCGCTGTTAGACTATAGCATTGAGTAATAACAATTTCGTAATAACAGAGGTAGAACATACGCGTAGTGATCACACGTTTGCTATAATTGAGTTTTACTAACCCCTGATTGTAATTTTCGTCTAATATGATCTAAAAATTCTGTAATTTAGTAGAGCTATGAAAACCATTCGGAAATAGTGGAACTCAAAGGTAGGAACCATATGAACCTTGCACATAGTTTCTAACTCTATAATTTATCTACTAATTATTTTCTAATATAAATATTAGAACAATTGATATTTTTTTTCATATGATCAAACACGTTTAACATTAATATGCACAAAGTTCAATAAATTAACGGAAATAAAAAGTTTTACTTTGTTAATTTTGTTTTTTTATATGCATTCCAAGCATTTACTAGTTTCGTGGAATGTATCGGGTGTTTCACTGAGTAATTATTACACAAGGTTCGCCCGTTTCTTGAATTTGAGTATAATGTGATTTATTATACTGTGGAATTTCCAACCTAAAATATGTAATAGAACTAAAAACGAAATACGATAAAATACCGTTTAAATAAACTGATATTACTTCGATATATCATGTAAAAGACTGGAATGAACTATCCAACTAATACAAAAGTTATATTTAAAAGGATAATTTTTATTTTTTTCCAGAAGTGCGGTTTTTCGTTGAATGGATTACCATAGGTGTGAGTTTCCTTTGTTCAAATTATGAACAACCTGCAATTTTGTTACCTGAAGCCCCCTACATGCTAACCATGTTGAAAAAACAGATTTAAAACCTTACAACCATCACAAATCTCTAGTAAAACGTACATGTAAATTTTCACTATTTTTGCAGCAAAGTGTGAAAACATATAACGTGTGCGCCACAAATTCGTTAAAAATTAAAAAATATATTAAAAAAGAAAAATTAATGCTAAAAAATTGTGGTTTGAGATAGTTCGTATTTTTTAATAACATAAAAAATTGTGGTTAATCCGTCAGCACACGTCCTGGGATAAAATCTACCCCAGCTCACAACTATTACTTAAAAATGTGCGAAAACCGTTCGTGATCATTCTGAGCTTTACAGTACCTTTCAAGCTGAAAGATATCAAGATGTGGCCAAACAGAATTTACCTCCGGTTGTGAGATTTTTCATTCTTTTGTTATAAAAATGTCACGTGGGAGGAAATTTACCCCACGCGCGTTATAACGTAACCCATAATGATAGGAAAACGTTAATGTAAATGTTTATGTAAAAAATATAGTGTGCAAATAATAATATAATTTTTCTTTTAAACGTTAACAACTCTTGCACATACAGTTCCTATATATCAGTTTTATAATTTTTTGTATTTTTATGGCTGAATTTGGATTGTAAAAGCTTTGTATATAAAGGTATGCAGAAAAAAATCTTAGTGCTAGATTTTATGTTTTTTTTTTTTTTTTTTTTTTTTTTGCTTTCAATGTAAAAGAACCTCTTTTTAAGTTAAATTATATTCTTTATTGATTTACAGTTTATTTCAAAATATAAATTTTTGTTGATAATCAAACCGGGGGGAAATTGACACAAGAAAACCCATTGGGGTAAAATTTATCCCGCGTGTGTAGTGACTTTAATGGAAAAGGGCGCGTGTGCTGACGGGTTAAAAAAAACTACCGATGGACGGCGCTGTCTTCAATAATATGAAGCAGATTTATAGAAATCAGGCAGTCGAAATAACACCTCGATGCTCATACATTATTTATTGTATGCCAGCAGTATTCTATCATTACCAGATCAAGCGTTTTTTGTAAAGAACATTTACAAGAACGGGGATCAGCAATCGTCGCATTCCGAAAATTAAGAACGACAAAGGGACTCAAGACGAGAAAATGTCCCCTTTTCATGTGCTTGGGATACTGCAGCTTGTCACAAGAAAAGAGTATTTTACCATAAGCCTAATTTGCTAGACAACAGCTTAATATTATGCAGACCAGTGCCATCTATTAGTAATTTTTTGAACCAGGATACTTGTGTTATTAAAAAATTTCCCACTAATCCATTGCAAAATGTATATGCAATTTTTTAGTACTATTTGTTCATTTAAAAAAAATTTAAAGTTTTTACGAAATTATGGCGCACTCTGCATATAGAGGACCCTGCATCTATATGGACCTCCAGTTATTGACATCTAACCAGTAACTGACACTTCATCAGAAATCTAACTCAAATAAAAAATTTCTTGTAAAATTCTGCAAAGTAATGTCATCTAGTGATAACTTTTTTGTCTCAATTGTTATAACTTATTTTTCAGCTATTTGTTTTTCAAAAAAGGGTTTTTGTCAATTACTAAAGATATTGACCATATTTATGGCATAAATTAATTTTTAGTAATAAAAAGTATGATTTTTCTGAAGTTTGTCATCAATAATTTTGTAATGTGTCTTTAATATACTTTTAAAAACAAAGATAAGTATAAAATAGATTTAAAACTTTGTAATAGTGATTTGTAGTAGAAAACATCCTTAAAGTGCCACTTACTGGGGGTTTCACCCTATGTCCGTAATCTCTGCGTCACAGAAAAAAAAACCTACATATATATATACACGGTTATACTTCTAATGTAAAATGTAAATTCCAGCCTAATCCAATCTTATTGACTTAAACTGCTATAAAACAGCAATACCTCTCATGCATTTATTAAAATAGGATTTTATACGCTATATAATAATTTAAATATATGTTTTCAGAAAAAGTGTGCATAGACTCCTATGAAAGTATTTATATAATTATTCTAAATCTTATTTATAAACTCTATACAGATTATATTTTCAAACAAATAAATAATAGTTTTAAAAAAAGCCAGGACTTAGCCAATAAGTATAAAAAAAGATTAATGATTACGGATATTTTTTTCTTCGGATGTTAAAAACAAATGAACGAGGAAATAGTTTTAAGTGTATAATTACAAAACTTTTCTCATTTCCTGAAACTAAGTGTTTGTTTAAAGAAATATCAAAAGGAAATAAAAAATAAAATAAATGTGTAGAAAAAACTAGAATCAATACTTCTTTTAAAGAAATTATCGTACTTTTTCGCAGCTATATGAAATGTTTTTTTTTTTTTATGTTTGTTTTTTCTGGTTTTTTTTTTACCTGTAAAATGTATATATATTTTTAAAAATATGTATTAAATTTTCATTAAATATTTTTATATTGAGCTTTTTTTGAACAACTATGAAATATGTTGTGAACAGCAGTGATTTGATTAATAAATTTTAATAATAAATAAGTAATTTCTGAAAAAATGATACTTAATCTAATGGATTGTTTTATTATTATTATTATGATTTATTACACAGATTTTACCAGTTTCTCTCGAAGTCATACTGTATAGCTTACCAACATATTGTAATTTAACGGCAGTTGTGCAACTTTTATGAAAGTTTCTGTGTAGACGGGTGAAAAATACGAAAAACACAGACAAGCAAGCACCCATACTATATTTGTATAGCAATGAAATTGTTAATGGGACTACCACTAAAACGAGGCGTTTCCAACACACACTCAATAAGAGAAAAAATGTGTTTAAATGTTATGTTTGGGCATTCATCAAATTCATACTAAAGAATTGTATAAACTCCTTTGTTGAAAGTCGTTTAAAAAAACAAAAATCCACCGTAAGGTATAAAACTGAGCTGCGCCATCAGGAGCCTGTCAGGCACGTTAACCGCCGTACTCAAGTTCTGAAGAACATTCGGTGAGCACGATCAGGATTGCCGCCATCTGCTGACCACTCCCATTCTTCCAAGTACTAAGTAGTACTACAAGTAGTAGTTGACTACAAATGTCGTTGCGGTTAGCGGAAGGTGCCTATCCTCTAACGTCACCACAACTCTACACTAGGAGAGTACAGGGGAGTCCCTAAACAGATTTGGAGCCGGAAAACAAAAGAGGAAACATGCTTTAGGCTGTATGCCGATCTTCCCCATCGACTCTTGCTTTACCGAAGTTTTCGATCATCGAGCACCTATGAAGGTTACGACTCCACCGTAAGATATAGCTTATTAGTTTATTAATTTTCAAGTGTTACGCGTATATAAATTCAATATCATTCGCTACTGTCTTTTAAAAACTTCCTCAAGATAACCGATAAAAATAACTTCACATACGCTAATTTGGGAGACAGTGTAGCATTTTATTACAGGGATGAAACTGAAATTATTTTTGTTTTAAACTGATATATGTAATCGTGTGTCGTAAAACATACATTGTTAAATAAAATAAAAAATCCTGAGCTTTGGGTTTAATGAATGCAAATGTTTAAATGAACCTGTTGATTTTCACTTAAATATTTAATTAAGACATTGTTAGCTCAAACTAAAGTTTTAGAATCGCTGGGCTCTATTATGCGGCCAAGTTAAATTGGCCAATGCGTAATAGAAATGTAGATAAATTTATTTGCTAGTGTAAACGACATTCAGGATTAGCAACTGGCAGAATATATGTACTTTTTCAATAAATAATGACTTTTCATCATCATTTGTGTCTGTTAGTTTTGTTCTTTTAAAATAACATAGCGAAATTGTTAATGATAATCAGCCAACGTATCGTGGCTAGAGTATACCATAGTTCGCAGCATAAAAAAAAAGTGCAAAACAATGAGAAAAGCAAAAGAGAGTAGATAGATACAAAGTCAACCGGGAACCCTGTTCATCAAGAATATCTAAAGCGTACAAACTGTAGAAGAATATAATATAACGGAGACGACATATCAGTCTGCACCTGAAAGAAAGCTTGAAGCCGCCGGATGAATTCTTTCTTTCTTGCTCACTTCAACCACGTCAAATATGGCGGTAGATAGCAAACGCTGGGGAGTACTCCGCTGATGTATTTTACTGACGTCACTGGACTGTCGCTGAAACGCTTTAACTTCTCACGGAGCAGTTGAACTACTGTCAAATATGGCGAACATAGGAAATTTCCAAAGTAACATCTTCTGGAGCGATGGAACGCGATCCTGCAATTTAAAAGCATCGAACATTTTATTACATAATTTAAGATTTAAATATTGTATAGGTATGTTATATTCATTGTATACTTATTCAATGTGTTAATTAAGAGAATGTTAATTAACACCGGTGTATTTGAATATAAATAGTTTTCAGTAATTTTTAAAGATATGTGTACTTTTTTCTAGTTATCTATTTTCGATGTATAACAGTATGATTTGTGAGTTGCAATTCAGAGTATAAAAAAAAGTCCAATTAATTAACATAAGTGCTTTGGATTCATACAGTCCCAGACAGTTCAAATATCTACAATTGCTTTGACAGTGTATGTCAATGGTAAGTATGAGACAGTTTAGATTTATTTATTGCTAGATGGTAAATTAAACCCCGCACATTAGGTCTAGCATAAGAATGAGATTTCCTAGGTTACATAAGGATAGGTTCTTCCATCCTGTATAAACCTATGGGATATAGTTTGTGCTCCATGGCATCGTTCCTATTAGCTCTGAGTGGCCCTGTAGATGAGGCGATTTTCAGGGACACATATTCCTGACTTGTGGAAGAGATTGTAAAGGGTGGGCTATGCTGTAGTGTCCCTATCAAGGAGGTATTCTGAAAAAAAGCTTTTAAGGAAAGAGGTCTAGAAAAAGTATGACTTGAAAAAAAAAATCTGTAATCATTTTAATTTATTGTACCAGAAGCGTCCTCTTGTTTTGGATGCGATTTGGATTACTCTCCATATTCTGGTGCTTTGTCCTTGATCATTCACTCAACAAATGATGATTTCCAAAGGTTTTTTTAAGTTATTTTATTGTTCCTGCCATATAATTTGACGTGTTCTGAAGTGTTCATCTATTCCAGTCTATAGACTGGAGAGTTTTAATTGTAATTAATAAGCTTATTTTTATTATCTTATAATTAAATGTTCAGCAAATTTAATGATACATAACGTTTAATCTCGCCTAAGGGTTATAGTAATAAAAGTGTGTGTAATCGTTGGAATTGTTCCTAAGTGTTCGCGCAGTATGAGCTTTTTGTTTATTTGAAATGTTTTCTTAATTTATTTTCTTGTATATATTTGTTTCTGTTAGGTAAATAACTTTTGTTAAGTTGAAATTAACTAACTATTTTTTTTAATCATGAGTCCGAGTTTGTTTTAACGATAGGGTGCGTTCTGTTTGAGATATTAAAACTATGTTTACTTTATTTTGGGATTTTTAATTAGTTATTTACCTATCACCTTTTAGCTGGACTGCTTCAAAAACAACACATTGTAATGTTCGTTTTAAGGTTATACCTTCCACATTGTTATGAGTAATTAGTATGGTTACTCTCAGTCTAGCCAGTTAATTTTTTGACCACGATATTTATGTTTCTTATACCAATCCCTAGATATTCGTCAATGATAATACGTATAATACGTTCAGAAGGTCTAGGAATATACCACATTAACCTAAGTTTTAATTATTATTCTATTATTTAATCCCTATTATTATTTAGATTGTTGGGTGGTTATAAGACAGGTAACCGCTTTTTGTTTAATAGGTCTATCTTTCCCAAAATATGATAATCGACTACGTGGCGGAATGAGCTGTAATTTTGGATTGGTGTATTTGAATCTTGCAGAAATCGATTTCTGCTTTATCGCTATCTATCCAAAATTTTTGCAAAAACTATTTTAATTATATATAAATTTTCACCGTTGTTTTCACCGTTTAAAGCAAAATCTTGTTAAAATGTCTTCTTTATCCTTAAAGTTATGAACGATAATTTGCGATTAGTTTCTAGAGAGACAGTCTTTACTTTGACTGAATAAAATCATTGATATCCTTGTTTCCTATACAGAAATAGTTTTTCTTCACACTTATTATTATCGATTATCATTATAATGGTTATTTATTTATTTAGAAACATCCTGAATATATTGTTAAAAAGAACTTCACACAACTGTCAAAGACAACAATCAATGTCAAAGAAAAAAATAGTGTTTTAGAAAATAAATTACATTTATCTTCCAATATCCGAGGATCTGTAATAAAAAAGTTCCTCACTAAAATCACAGTTTTGATTTCAAGATAAATAAGTGGGCTTTTAAACACTTTGAGTTCTAAATATAAACGCGATATGCCAGTTGTCAGACAATCAAGCTCATGATTGGAGGATGCTAGGATTGAAGAAAGCCACATATCGCCGTTTACGATAATGGTATCTGACGCAGCCTAAATCCCGCGTAGATGAAAAGTGCTTGGGCCGTCAATTGACAATCTTCGGAGTATCTAACCAGACATGGGTACCATTGTCTCGCCCAGGATTTAAATTACGGGCCATCATAAGAGTCCAACCTCTTACGAGTATCTGGAAACCGTATTTCTCTAACACGACAATAGCAAGAACACTAATGTTATATCCAACTATAAGTGATATTGCAAGTATCTATGTAATTAAAATGGACATATTAAAAAAATATATATTTTTAAAGACATGGAATTTTTAAATTTTATTATTTTTTGTGATCCTGTAGTTCATCTTTATAACACAAAAATCTATATTTACTGACGAATTGATGCCTTTAATAATTTATATCATAACTGAACTACGTATTTACTTTGGTATGGATATCGCTTATGTCAGACTATAGCATAATCTATATTATAATAGTCCAAGTTATATGACTTTCATTAACAGTTACGGGCTGATCGCTTTGCTTTTCATATGCGAGGCAGCCATTTTTACTCAAAATAATATTTTCGAAAGAAATTTCATAAAAGTTACATATTTACAAAAATAATTGAAAATAAATTAATGTTTGAGAGATGAGTTACTTTCAAATATGTATTTATTCTGAAATAACTTCTGTTGAAATTAAGTTGACAGCCCAAAATCTCATCGCATTAAACTAAACAAACTGTACACAAGAGATTTGTTCATAGGGAGAGGTGAAAATATTAAACCATGAAGGTAATAATTCGCAAAGCACGTTCGCCGGCGATGAACATTTGTAGCCCTTTCTGGTGGGCGATACTGATAAAAAATGGTTTAAAGGGAATGTGACTATCATAAATTAAGTGGCTTCCAAAAATGATATGTTTTTCAAAATTATACTTGCTAAATATGTCAATTAGTATGCATCCCGATTCTGGCACACTATCCATGACTATTAGATGAGAACAATGATAGAATTTCAAATATAATGTAACCGATTCCAAAGCCAAGTTTAGCGCGAATTAAAAAAGATATTAGTAACAATATGATTTATGTACATGTAGATATCGTTAAATGTTTTCACAAAAAACATTGCATTCCACTAAATTGTATTAGCTAAAATACGCTAATTGGCAGTGGACACAATTACGGAAGATGAAACAGCTTGAACAGGTTTAAAAAATATGTACATTAGGAAACGTATTTCATTCAACTTATAAGGAAACGGGCAGGAATCATAAATACCTAATTGGGTTAAACGGGTACTGTTGAAAAATTAAACACATAACTACAAAAAATATACGAAATAGAACAATGATACCAATGACATCGTGATTTTTCTATCAGAATCTTCCGATAAAAGAAGTAAACTAAATTTTGAACAACAGTAACATTTTTCAATGCTTTGAGGGAGACCAAACTGGACGCCAGAGGTGGCTAATTTATAAATAAATATATAATTTGTCACACATGTTTTTGTCATACTCCAGAAATATTTATATTAGTCATTATTAACAAAAATAAAAATACAGGGTGTTTCAAAAATGACCGGTATATTTGAAAAATCAATAAAAACTAAACGGCCAGCCGTAGAAATACACCGTTTGTTGTAATATGCTTGGGACAACAGTAAATTTTCAGTCAGACAAACTTTCGAAATTAGTTAAAATTTTCAACAACAGATGGCGCTGCAGTCTGGAAAAATCTAAACCACGATATTTTCCACATATCCACCATGCGCAGCAATAATATGGCGTAGTCTCAGAACGAAATTACCAGAAGCCTTTGTAAACGTGTCAGGCGGGATGGCTTCACCTTCAGAAGAGATGTACCTTTTCAGTTGTTCAATTGTTTCTGGATTGTGGCGGTATACCTGGTCTTTCAAGTGTCCCCACAGAAAGAAGTCACAGGTTTACAAAGGTTTCTGGTAATTTCGTTCTCAGACTATGCCATATTATTGCTGCGCATGGTGAATATGTGGAAAATATCGTGGTTTAGAGTTTTCCAGACTGCAGCGCCATCTTTTGTTGAAAATTGTAACTAATTTCAAAAGTTTGTCTGCCTGAAAATTTACTGTTGTCCCAAGCATATTGCGACAAACGGTGTATTTCTATCGCTGCCCGTTTAGTTTTTATTGATTTTTCAAATATATCGGTCATTTTTGAAACACCCTGTATATAATATGAAGCAAAAATAATAATATATAAAAAATAACATGAATAACAAAAAAATATATATTGAAATAATAAAAACAATATAAACTTTAACTTCCTGAATATTTTTGGTTACTGAATTTCAAAATATTAATAGACAAAATTAGAATAAATTACCAGATATTTTACATAAGTTGAAAATATCTATATCAATTTTTTAAATTACCTGAAAAAAATGAAAATAAAAATAGTCAAATAACTCAAACAGTTTAATTTTAACAAAATTTGCTTTGATTGATTCATTTTATAGAAATATATTTACCAAAATCATTATGAAACATCAAAGTTCATCTCGTTCTACTTTACGATTTACAATTTTTTTTTACTTTTAAGAATTTTTCAAGAATATATTTTTTCTTTCTTCCCCAGTTAGAAATGTTCTTTTCTCTTAAGATTTTTCTTTTAATTATAAACACTACACAAATTTATCTTTAAAGCAAACAATTTAGTGGCTTTTGTAAAAAATACATCCAAGAAGTAAAAAAAAAAAAAAAAAAAAGAAAGAAACCTAAAAATGTGATTGATGATAATTAGATTCAAACAATTAACTTTTTTAAAGTAAAGTAGTTTTGAGCGTATAATTCAAAACATTTCTGTCTTTCCTGAAACTAAAACGTTCGTTTTCAAGACTGAACAGAAATAAATAAGAATATCTAGATAAATAATCAGAAACGTTATGTAAAAAAATAGATAAAAAGAAAAAGAAACCTAAAAATGTGATTGATGATAATTAGATTAAAACATTAATTAACTTTTTTAAAGACAAGTAGTTTTGAGCGTATAATTTAAAATTTTTCTGTATTTCCTGAAACTAAAACGTTCGTTTTAAGGACTGAACAGAAATAAATAAGAATATCTAGATAAATAATCAGAAACATTACCACATTAAAAAATAAATAATAATAATAATAATAATAATAATAATAATAATAATAATAATAATAATTTTCTCATCTTATTCCAGAAGTTTTTTTGACATCAAGCAAACATTTTACTTGACTCTATTTACAACTACCTTTAAAAAAACGTGCTACTGATTCTGATCCCTGTTTTCGTCAATGATATACAGGCACCGGTGAACGATGACATAAACTCACATAACACCAATATGCCGTCTTTTTCTTCATCAATTTAACACCATTGAACTATTATTTTTTCAAACATCGGAACACGATACCGAAATTATATATTAAGAAAATTTGATTTTCATTCACATAGTTTTTATTTTTTCACTGAAGTCTCCAACAGTAGCAGCATACGAATTTCAATGACATATGCTGAAATACATAGACTTTTCTTCAATAACGAAATTTTTATTCACTAAACAATTACATTTTTTCAGTCTTTCAATGTTTTTAATGATCCAGCTAAAAACTTAACTAAACCTGCCGCTCTATAATCCATTAAGAACCTTCGCCTATTGTGCCCTTCCTTGTTTTCTTGACTATGGACCCTGAGGTGCTATGCAACATATGTCTCGCCCAGGTACTCAGCCTAACGCGGAATCCTAATTTTTTACTTCCCAAGCAAGTTTGGCACTCATTTTATCAACCCCGAAATAATGAAATGTTCTGCGAACCTAACTCAATCAGCATCACGGAATCGAAATAGACAGGCGTGCTGATCACTACGCTACTGGGCTTTATCATACAGTTACTTTTAGAAAATAAAACAAAAAAAGCTCATTACAAATCCGATTTGTCAAATTTTATTTCATTTTCCTGCTACTTCTATAAAATAATAGAATAAAGCTCATTATATATCCAATTAGTCAGCATTTTCATGGTATTAAATTATATATAAATGCGGTGACAGGAAACGGACTCTGTACCGCAAAGCTTAGCAGATTCTTTAGTGAGGCTCTTGATGATAAACCTCAACTACCGAACAATAGAGTTTGATGAGCTAAGTAATTCTTACTGTGAGAACGAGAGCAGAAGCAGTTGAGATTCAGACTTAATCAGACGGACTCAGATATGCTGCGAAATCTCCGGCCAGCTAGACTAGCTGCGCTTGAGTAATGATTTATAGGCAGACGGCATAGCGTAAGCGAAAAATCACATCGATATCAAATCAAAACAAGAAAAGCCAACAGACGATTGGCCATGTTGTGTAAAATATTTAAACTGTAAAAACTTATGCTGCTCAATATATAATCCAAGAATAGTAAAATTTGTAATATTTCCTTAAAAATCTGCCTGGACTTATTACTACTCACTAGACACCGACCAATATCACTACATTTTTTATTTATTATTTTTTTTTAGATGTAAAATTTACAAGTAAGTGTGGCTTGTGCAACTGATAAGGAGTAAAAAAAAATGTATTTTGATCATTCACATATAATTTTGTATTTTGTATGTAATTTTATTCTACTCTTTTAATGCTTTAATTATTACTCAAATTCATAATATTTATTCAAGTTTGCATCTATGCTGTGTAATAAATTTCAATAAATTTATTTCGATTTGTAAGAATATTCGGTACTTTTTTTTAGACGGACATCAATCCCAGTTTTTTGCCAAAGCAGCAAATGTCGCAAATTGCCAAGTTCTCTTCAACAAGCGTAGGAACCCAATATCGCAACTTGTATTTTTATTTCTAGATTTCCTTTTTTGAGAAATATACCATTTTTGGGGCCGGAATTACAATGACATCGCTTACACGATTTCGGAATTTTCTAAATGATGAGCACGCTGTATTTAACTCCTTTCAAAGTACAGGTAGTTTTATGTTGGAAGATATGTTTCAGAATAATTCACTGAAGGTATATATATATATATATATATATATATATTATAACTTTACGGAAAAAACAAGGAGGAATAAAATAGAATATACCAATCCGATATTTTATTCGAAGTCAAAAACTAAACAAAATTCACATTGCAAAAGTTTTTTCTGACATAAAAACAAAATTGTGGAAAATATGGAAGCTAAAACAAGATATTTTTTTCGATATAATACATCTTCTCAAAAATAATACATTTTTTATTATCTTTCTGTATGTGTACTATATTTTTATGAAATAATCGTATTGTACATACAGAGTTGCCAAGTCTTCGGCTTTTTGGACACCAGTATTTTAGTACAGAAAATGTTGTTTTATGTAATCGGGACATTCTGCGGTTAAAAAGAACAACATTTTCTCTAAGATAATACTGGTTTTCAAAAAGCCGGAGACTTGACAAGTCTGTAACATATATTTTGTAAACGTATAATTATAGATATTTTTTCTCTATATAAATATTATAATCGGCGTTGCCCGATCATGAAGTAATAATAATAAATTCTATCTAAAAAAGTGTTGAATCTAGACATTTTGCTCCGGGTTGAATTTAGAGTTGGAATCATTGCCTTCAGCAGCGTACACCCTCGAATTTGTATGGTATTTTATTTTTAATGCAAGCTCTACTCAAAGAAACCTAGAGTTGAATCCCCACTGCCTTTGGTATAAACATTAAAACACACAGCAAAAGTACTATATTGGCCTGCTCGTGAGAAAATTTTTAGTGTGCCCACTGAGCGGTTAGGCATACGAGTCATTCTTTTGTTCCCTATTTTTAATGCCTGAAGACATGTTTAGAAATTGTTTCTAAGTTATTAGTTGTCTCTGTGTCTGGCTGGGAGATTTGCCAGTGCGAAATAATGCGGGGGCAACGAGATCGAATCTAGTAAATAGAATCTAGTAATTGTATGTAGAACAAAAAATTCAGTGTAATAAAACACTGCTAAACATTTGCAGCAAACTGTCTTTTTTATAGAAAACTGCTACATAACCGCAATTTAACTTTATTCGGACCATAATAAGGTCAATAATACGATTAATAATACAGTCAATATCCTTTAAAAATGGTCGAATTACGGGGCAGTTTGCTGTAGAATTTTTACAGTGTACATATTTAAAAAAATGCGGCAGAATAAACTGCTGTTGGTTTTACATTATACTAATACAGGTGCAAAAATGTACCGTTATCCTGAACTACAATCCAGATAGTAGTTCGGGAATTACTATAAGAAACTAACTTACCACTAATTTTTTATAGTAATCGTCTTCTTATGTAATAATAAATTTTTGTTATTAAATTAGCAAAATATTTCTTTTGTAAAATTAGTAGTAAACACCCTAATAGATATGTTCTTAGGAAATCCTGAAAATGGTTAAGTGGGTTACTAAAATTCAAAGACATATCTTGAATTATAAAATTTTGAATGTTAACTACGAAACGCCATTCTCTGTTAATTTTTTTAATCTGATCAATACTCCTGATCACAAGATGAAATCGATATTTTATTGCAATATGTTTTAAAATAAATGTTAGTTTACTAATTTTTAATGAATAATTAATCTTATACATTTTATGCCAGCATATTGACTATTAATATTTCTTAAAATTCTAAAAAATATATTTATTAATATATTTATTATGCATAGACACCAACGAATTTGTGGCACCGTGCAAATAAATACTTTTATAGGAAATTTGAAATATAATTTGAATGTTTTAGATAATTATTGAATCAATTAAATTGACTGGTAAATTATTTTGTCAAGTTTTGCAAGTTGTAAAGTTTTTAGATGAATAACTTTTTTCTTAGGTCTTTTTAAACGTAACAAATTGCAATCTGAATTAACTTTTTCTCAAACTTATATCTAGTGTTCCTTTAAACCTGGGAGATAGAATGAATGAAAATTCCTAAGGAGTTTCACACTTCAGTAAATGAAAATTTCCTGAAAAGATTAATTGTTTCAAGCATGATTCTACAGTAGAACAATAGAGTTAGGAATAAGAAAAAAATACTGATTTACTTACACTTGGGTTTCGGCACATCAATCTTGATTGACTGTTTAAATATAAGTTTCCATGGTATGCTGTTTATTTACAAAGCTTATACAGATAAAATTATATTTCTAGTATCAACAATAAGATTTTATTAAATAAATGTTAAATACTAACTTCATGATGTGTTTCTAATCTTAAGAAATAATTAGTTAAATGGTGTAAATAATATAATAACAAATATTAATACAATACTTAAATAAAATTTTGCAATTTATCATGCGTGACATTAGTGTCACAGGATACAGTTCATCAATTCAAAATATAGTTTGATAAATATAAGAAGATTATATCATTCAAATAAGTAAATATCATACTTATCAAAATGTCTATTTTAAGTTTCTACTTTTTAAATCGCTGACATACAGTTTTTTTCCTTTAAAAGAATTTTGTTTCTGATGTGTTTGTCCATGCTAATTTCTAAAAAACGTATTACAAAAATTATCTCACGCACAGTTTGTAATGTCCTGAATGCACTAGAATTTCTAATATGATAGTTATAGATTTAGTCATAAAGACACTGACTACCAATTAAACTTCAAATAAGATTATGTAGCTTACGTGTCTAGCTACTCTTTTATGAAGCTAGTCTGTTAGTGTTTTTTGAGTTTTTGCGTGCGGTTGTATGGTACTGAATTCTAACATCTGTGCATGAATGAGCTACTTATTCTGTCATCTCTTCAAATTTCAAAAGGTATGTCTCAGTCACCGGGAATCTCACTGTTGCGGTTATTTCTTGAAATGGCATGTTAATTAAGTATCTATGGTTGTGTAGATGTTATAAAAACTGCGGTAGGATATTTAGTCCAAATTCGATCTCATGACAAATCACACTGGTTTTTCTGCATTTTCTGTTTTAATTGTACAGTTTGTCACGTGCTGACTAACCAATGAAGTTTCCATTTTGGCCATTTTGAAGGCAAAATCATAAGATAAGAGTTTTCCAGCGTGGTAAGGATATTAAGTTTTGTATTCCAAATAAAAGAATATCGGAATCCTCGACTTCCTTGACAGTGTTATTGAGGTATTTTATAGTGACATTTTATAGTGTTCCTATTGACATTTTACAGTAAACGGAAGTGACTTTTTTCTTACGATTCTGGAAACGCAAAAAGATGAAATTTTATTTACAGCCAAGTGTTTTTTGAATTTAGAAATTTTTAGAGAAAGCATTCCCTTCTCAATATTTTAGTTGTTTGAGATACTGTGGATCATTTTAGTTAAAACTGCCCGCTTCACTGTCATCCACCCTTATTATTGCTTTTAATACATGGTTGTGTTCTTATAAAAATTTCTGTCATGTCTTCTTTTCAAATGCATCCTCTGTAAGTTTACGTGACAACTACTAATGAACGTTATTGAGAAATCTATGTTAAGCTATACACAAGACTGAATGAAATGGGAGTGTATGTTTTTTCGAAACAAAAAAAAGATTGTAATGTTCTTTTCAATTTATGACAACTATAACAAACATAAAGAATTAGTAAAATGTAAGATGCTGCTTATTTGTAAGGGGCCAAACAGACCTACAATACCAAACAGAATTAAAAAATAATAAAAATTATTTGTTTGTAGGTATGTGTTGTTAGAATAGGGAAAAAAAACATGCCTTCAACGCTTGATTTTTAGTGATGATATTATTCTGAAACAAAATGTAATAATTAGCATAACAATGATTGTCGCAGACGTAATTGTTGTCAATTAATTGTGCCTAATTAGCCCTGAATGAAAACAAGACTCGTCTTTTTGTAAATCTATAGCACATTTACTGGTATAACACAAATATGATACATCATACATGAAACGTTTATTTAGCATCACGCACGTGGAAAGTGTAAAAAATTGTGGAAGAAGCATAACATAAATGCAGTTGTTTTTATTTAAATTGACGTTTGTTGTTAAAATTAAAGGAAATTAGTACGAATATGATCAAAGCTAAACACAATTTTTGTTTCAAAATATGTGTTATTCATAAAGAAACCTAAAATTGAAGTACACGAGGTACTTAATTTTCAAATAATTATATACTAACAGAATCGCCCGGCTCGAATATGTCAAGAAGCATTAGACCCAGTTTTGGCTCTAGTCTAATGATGGCTTCTCGAAATTGAAAATTAACTGTATACGACTAAGCAATTGAAAAATTCTTCGCAAAAATGTAAAATATAATAATCTGAAAATTTCGACTATGTTTTGATATTATAATTAAATCACTTATCTTTATTTACGAAATAACACTCTAGTAATATCAACGGGCTTTTGGCAATAAAATAATACCACAGAAACCCAACACATAAAAAATCCTGCTTTGAAATTCATTGCAGCCAACTGAAATATCGCATTTTCTCATTGCTTTAAAAATATATTTAAATTGAAATTATTAATACTTTTGGATTTTTTAAACGATAAGGGAAATTACTTTTCAAAACAGGGGAATAAAATATAATATTGTATGGCTCAGGTATGAAACAGAAATTGTTTAAAAAAAACAAAGTCTCCATTTTCGGCGGAACTAGGACGTAAATATCCTTTAAGGGTGTATTCAAATCCAAACTGCTTAGTTTGAGACACATTTTTAAATTCATTTTTGCTCTAAAATGCATCCAATTGGCAGGTTCTCTTATTCAGAAACTTTATAATGTCCGTATTGTCTCGATTTTTTTTATAAAGGCAGAATATATTTTAAAAAATGCTGTCAAAGTGGACATTTTGAACCAAATTTCAGGAAGCGATAGCGCTGGAAACAAAAAAAAAATTACCGTACTAATTAAAAGATGAAAATAATTGTTTTTAAATCAATTTTTAATCAATTGAACGAAAAATAAAAACAAGGGTCCCTTATAAATCTCTTCATAAATCACGCTGCCAAGTTTCATGTTTTTATTTTTAAAAATGAGTCTGAAAATGTGTCTCTAAATTTCAAGTTGTTGAACGTTTATAAATATTTTTTTGAATACCGCCTTAAACTAAAAACATGCCGGTGTAATTCCCGGCAAGTTTTGTTGAAAAGAGAACAATATTTACTATACTGAAAAAAAAACGTTATAGGATTGCTTTTACATAAAAGTTTGTAAAATCAAAGAAAACAAGAATTTCTCTGTTCAATGTAAAATAACAAAAAGTATGATTCAAAAATAGAAAATCTGATAACTAATAGGCATCCGGATTTGTCTTCGTCTATCAGGAACCAAATATGCAAGCCTCTTCCCGCAATATATTTTAATAGGCACCACACATGTGCACACACTCAGATACACAAACATATATATTTTATTAGTATACGTACACATACTTACATACTTACATACATATACATACATATATATATATATATATATATATATATATATATATATAGAGAGAGAGAGAGAGAGAGAGAGATAAGTTTGGAAAATCCAAAAAAAACACGAATTTTTCTGTTCAATGTAAAATAACAAAAAGTATGATTCAAAAATAGAAAATCTGATGACTACACTGTTAGAAATTTGCAGCAAACTGTCCAGTCATTTGACCGTTTTTATAGAAAACGGTTACATAACAGTAATTTAACTCTATTATGATATTATTATTGTCCATATTATGGTCAGAATAAAGTAAAAGTATGGTTATATAACTATGTTCTATAAAAACGGTCAAATGACTGGACAGTTTGTTGCAAATTTATATATATATATATATATATATATATGTATGTATATTATATATAGCGTTATTGTGTGTGAAAAAGAAAATCAATACTTACGATAGCAGTTCTATTCAAAAATCGTAACAGGCGTTATTCTTTACGTGGAATTACGCTTGACTTAAAGCAAGACTCGTTTCTAAGAAATATATAGCACATGCGTAAAAAATTGAGCATTATTAATTTTTAACGAAAATAGATATTTATTTTTAGGTTGTTTCAATGTTCTAGATGTACCAAACCTTTAAATTAATGTAACGCAATTTTAAATTTAAAATATGTAAAATACGATTATTTAAAGGTACAATAAATTTTACATTTCTTTAAAAATTCTACTACCTATTATTAAGAAATTATTTGGTTATTTTATTTGCAGTTTTCCATTTCATATAGGCTTTCACATTTGTCTGCTTTCCCGTCAGAAAAAAGCTTAAAATC
This sequence comes from Maratus michaelseni, assembly GCA_963931845.1. Taxonomy (NCBI): domain Eukaryota; kingdom Metazoa; phylum Arthropoda; class Arachnida; order Araneae; family Salticidae; genus Maratus; species Maratus michaelseni. The sequence continues at coordinate 412,704,295 of OZ007587.1, forward strand.
TTTACAAAATATACATAATGAAATACATTTATTAAACTATTTATAATGGCAAAAATTCTTTCCTTTCCATTAATGTTTCATTTGCCATTGAAGAAAATGTTATAACGGAATTGTGATGTATGATTAACTGTCGCAAGTTATTAGCCTTATCAATGAGATGTGAATAGGTTATTGATGGAAGATCAGCGGTTTATAAATTATGACAGATCTTACGTGATTGTCTATTACTGATATTTCCCATTCATAACTGACGTTTCCATTAATATTTGCCTTTCTGTTCGTCTGAAATATTTTTTTTATTGTCTCTGTCACACTGAATAATTCAAGATAATATATATTGCATATCAATTTTCGTTTTTGTAATGTTCTTTCAAAGACAGATGAAATCACGTTCCTTTCTTAAACAATGCTTTCAACAGTACTTTATAAACCTAACAGAATAATAAAAAGATAATTTGTTAACTAGAATTTTTTGTGTGTCATTATTGCACACTTTGTTTTAAAAATATCTTCTATTTACTTCAATAAAACTAAAAATATATATGAAATATGATTCAAAATTCTTGTTAACTTGCAGTTTTAGTATTGCAGGTGGTTAGGATATATATATATATATATATATATATATATATATATATATATTTCGGTATTGCGTCTGATTATGTTTTTATATGATACGTATATCGCATTTAGTCACAGCTGTGCCGTTTATTAATTAAATGAACATCAGTTTTATTTCTGAATCAGTTTATTTAACACTAGAAAGACATCACTATGCTGAGGAGACTGATTTACGCTTACTAGAAGCTTTCGTTAAACTAACCAAAATCCTTTTTCGAAAGTTTTCACGACACCCGAATGTGTGTGGTCTCAATGACAGCTAGCAGAAAAGTGACTACAAAGGACACCAGAAGTGGTTATGAGAGTACTAAGACAATACAGAACAGCTTACGTGACGTTTTTATGTGGTTTACGTGTTAGGCAGATATGCCTTAAGAATAAATCTTGGGTAATTGGATACTAATTCATCACATGGTGAAATGGCTATGAGTTTATTAACTTAATACACTTAGAGTTTATACACTTAATCTGTCAAACATTCTGGGTAAGTCGTCAAGAGATTCAAGCTACATTGGATTTTAATTGGGACTTGAAATAGAGTAGATTTCATAGTAAGTAACGAAAATGATACTTTTGTCGGCATTTCAGTTATAAAACTTATAATAATTACAAAGTTTAAGGAAGGACAGGACTAGGTTTTAAATTGGACAGAAATTCCAACACACAATTTGGAGAAAATTTATTACGGCAAATGCCATTTATTTAGCAACTTTAAATGTAAATACTCATGATGCATATCTATCTATACATATATATTTATCTATAGATAGCTGAATACATCGATATATATAGTATGATCTTCACCGCACTAGAAAAAAGACAGGTGTTCCATAATCTAAGAATCTCAGCGTTATTTATCTTTATAAACCTCACAAAGCAATATATTGTCGAGATCGAAAGAAGCATTGATAAAGACAAAGTTTCTAAATTGCCATTTCTTTTCAGAAACTCATATGAGAAGTTTTTATACTGTATTAATGAGTTTTTTAAATCCGTAATATAAGTTTTTCGATACTGTCAACTCTGAAACAACCATTTTTATGTTCAACAAACGTGTTTTACTGACAAACATGGTAAAATCAAAGCGTTAACATTAATGTTAACGTTAATTTTGTTACCGCTGCATGTATAAATTCAATTACTAGATGAAAAGATTTACCAGAAAATTTATAGCATCGGAAAAAACGATATTCCGATTTGTGAAAACTGATTAATACACCATCCAAAACTTCAGAAACATTTCCGAAAATCACGGGCACCAAAAGAACATCTGTTTGTATAATTTGTTCTTTAAATCTCGCACATATTTGTTTTATGTAGTTTCTAATTATAAAGAACACTTTTAGGAATCTTGGGAAACTCGTTAAAAGTTATTGTACATTTTCGTTCGTGGTTATATTACATTTTCATAAATTACGAAATAATTGCTTTTCTTTACATGGTGTCTTTATTTTCTTATGTTGCATCATCTGAACATTTAATATATTGCAATAATGTAGAAATTGTTTAAGCAGTAGTATCTCCAATATTATCTATATGAATGATTAACGCATTATCAAATAAAGATATGTGGGATTCCGTAATTAGAAATTCATTTCAAATTTTAACTGGAAGTAAACTTATAAAGCTTTTAATTTATTCTGCAGTATGAGTTTTACAGTTTTCTACTTCTTCTACCAGATTTGACAATCCATCCATACAAAAACGTTTCACAGCTGTTGAAGTTCGTAAACTTTCACAGATTGCATTTATCCAGCAAATAGCATCATATACAGTCTGTGATTTTGTAAATTCGGATACATCTGTATATTCTTCGACTTTCATTATAAAATAGTTCAAAATTAATTTACGATAATTTTGTTTCACTGAATAAATTATACCTTCATAAAGTGTTTCCAATATTCATGTTTTATTTGTAGGCAAAAATTACATTTCCACATCACACTGAAATAGTCTGGACATTTTATCAAATTATAAAAGAATATGTTTCTTCTCGGATTTCATTTTTGCATTTACATATTTTATTCATTCTTCAAAATTCCTTGAATTTATCCATGACTTTTGATTTTTTCTTCTAACATTGTTATTCCGATTATTTTATTGGATGCTTCTCGAAAGTTCAAGGATTAGCAGAAATTCGTTTAACAAAATGTCTAATGGCTAAGAAGCAAATGATAAAAGTTCAAATTGTCTTTAAATTATTTTTGCCACGAATCATTACGCTTTGTTTAAAAAGTCCTGTGGTGCAAGCAGCATTCCTATGGGACAATCTATTATGCTTATATGAGTTTTTGAAATGTGAACGAAGTTGTGGGATTCTTTGAAATTCTTTATTTCTGTGCTACGAAAAATCCAAGTATTTCACAAATATAAGAACGCTTTTGAATTTATTGCATCGATTTTTAATCGATTGCATCCGACATGCAAAAGGCATTCATATACAATACACTATGACGACAAAATCGTCATCGAATTGGCAGTTGGAAACACTTGCAGTATATATGACTGAATTTGCCTGCACCGATGTCGGATAACGACAATCGTGAATAGATTTATCAGTGCCTTGTATGTAAATGAAATAGTACTATTATGGTGCAAACCGCATTCTGTACGACAATTTGTTAGATTTTACGATTTTGTTTTGTATGAAAATTTGTACTTGTATCTTTAAACTAATCATGCATTTGCCATATAAGGTCGACACTTTAATCTTTTGAATACTGAAGTTTAAAAACACAATAGAATTCAAAATATGTAAACGCCCGAACGCTGAAATATTGCTGCGACATTTGTTCTTCCCCTTTCTTCTGCCTGTCAGCATGATAATAAGAAGACAGCTCTCTTCGAAAGTGGACTAAGATCACTAGTACAAAAGTGTCCACACACGTTGATTGCAATAATCCTTTACTCCGCGACAATAGTTGGATACTAATTAAAACAACATACATGTCCAAAAAAACTTATACGTACCATTTTATAAATTACTTTACTGAAGGTGTTTTCATCATCATTTCATGAAATTGTACGTATATGTTTCTTTGGAAATGTATGTTATTTTAATTAGTATTTATAGTAAACGGTGAATAGAAAATTTAAAGTGTTTTATCATAACTCAAGTTTTAATTAATAGTTGGATAATTCTGAGGGAAGAAAATAGAACACTTTTGCTCAAGCGCTCGGGTGGTTTAGCAATAGTTTGCTTGGCTGTCTTAAGCGCGCTTTCGTAGCGAAATGGATAAGATGTCCTATAGTGGAAATCGCAGTCCGCTTGGAATAATTTATGCATTTTGTATGTATTTTTGATATGTAAACGTACTTATGGGACTCTTTGTAAATAGTATCATCCTTTTTCAGCTGAATTGATAACCTTTTCACTCTATTGCAATGATTATTACTCATATCTCGATTCCTCTGAGAAGTGGGCTAATGTAAATGAGATAAAAACTTATTTCTTGAAGACATTCTAAACATATTCTAAAAATCTTTTAAACTAAAAAATATTATTAGCGTTAATGGGTTAATTAATATTTATATAGATAATACAATTTTGCATTTTACATTGAATGTTCATTTTTAGTCTATAAATAAAAATATAGGTTGTTTTTCAGTGTGATATATTTAATTAAGGTGTATTTTAAAAATTGATATTCTGCATATAAAATTGTATTTTATAAAAATCTCGCTTTTTCTAATATTTTTTTTTTATCTCATGTTAAAGGCACTTTAAATTCTTTACGAAAATAAAACTAAACTTTATTAAGGTGGAAAAAATCGTTTGTTTTAAAAACATTCTTACGTAAGTAAATGATAAATTAAATTTACAGACTAGGTTTGCTTGAAATACAGCTGAATAAAAAAATATAACTCAAAGGATTTTTAGAATTTAAATTATGCTTAAGCTATATACAAGACTGCAGCTTTACATAATATCTGTTTTCGTCTCTGCTTTCTCTCAACTTCCTTAACGGAGCAAATATAGAATCCTTTTAAACGATTTTTTTTTCGAAAATATTGTTTTAAATTCCTTTCATAAAATATTTATCAAAAGCTTTGAAAATTTGAAATGTAATTCTTCAGCAGATTGCTACGTTTCACTTAACTTTTAAAAGTTCTTTGTGATGATTTTCAAGTAATGTAATGTTAGAAAGAAAAATTACAGCAGCGTTAGCTTAGAAAATATAATTTCTGTTAAAAAATTAAAAAAGTATAAATAACTATTAAAGTATATAAACTGTAAATTTACATGTTGTCATATTTATAATAAGAAAATATAAATAAGGGAAACATCGTGTTATTTTTATTAATTTATTATGTTTTTGCTGTGTTGGAGCAAGAACGTTAAGAGCACGGGGTAAACAAGAACATTGCTTTACACACCTGATTTTTCAACTGACCGTGAGATCATTACAAGGCCGACTATGTTCAAAAACCAATTTTTGGCAAATTTAATAAATTTTGTTTTAATATTTTAATTGTACACATACCTATCTAATACGGGTTTTTTTTTTTTCGTACGGACATCGACAGAAGATATAGCAGTTTTTGTTTCGATTTTCATATGCTAAATGAGTATTCGAGTAACTATAAGAAAGGAAATATCGTCTAATATAGATATTAAACAAGGTACAACATTCAAATCTGGAGACTGTTAAGAACTTGAAGTGAATATATTATCATAAAGCATTATAAACATGTCTGTGAGTAGCTGCGACTTTATATTAACAGTGGCAATCACCCAACCAAAGAATTTCGCCTTTACTGTAATTTTTATCCTCCAAACATCACATAATTTAAATTTTACATTGTCGAATAAAGAAGCAAAATGTATTTTTAAATGTATTAAAACTCTATTTCTACTCACTATTTTTTTATGGTTTTAAAAATATTTTTTAATCACGATTTTTTAAATGTATCTTAAGTTTAAAAAATAAGTTTGTTTTATATAACTTTTAGTTTGGTGCCTAATGGTATGTGCTAATTATCCGTTCTAATTACATTCATACCTATATAATATTATAAACGGATGAAAGTACTATGTAAATGTTAGTAAAAAATAATATTTTTTTTTTTTTTTTAAATCGTCAGCTTTATTTATTTTTTCGTTAACTACCTAGGAAATCCAACAAGGTCTTCCCGTGTTACAGAATATAGGAGAAAAGCATGTTTGTATTGAAAACTCGAACATGTTTCATTTAATATATTTAAAATATTGCTTAGTAACAACATCAAAAAGTATTTTTATATGGAAAATGTCAATAATGTAGTCAAATAAAATTTTGAAATGTATTAAAATCGATACTTTTCTATTAGACACATGCCAGAAATTGATAGCCGAAGATATTGTTACAGATTTCTCTACTTACCGCAGCCTTTTTTATTATACTAATTTCAGTGGTTTAAGCGAATAGTTTGATTACATGCCTTTATTTACATTGCTTTATTTATTTATTTATTCACTGATGAAGTTTTAATTTTGTTGTGGAAACTTAGCCGGAATCAAATGCTGAGCTAACACTGTTAAACATTTCCAACAAACTGTCCAGTGATTTGACCATTTTTATAGAAAACGGTTACATAACCGTAATTTAATTGTACTCTAACCATAATATGGACAATAATATGGTCAAAATAGAGTTAAATTACGGTTATGTAACCGTTTTCCATAAAAACGAACAAATGACTGGACAGTTTGCTGCAAATTTTTAACAGTGTATTTATATTATTTCAAGTGGAAACGGGTTAATCTCTCGTAATCGGGCTGTATGATATAGAGATAGATTTAATTAAACTCATGATTGAAATTTGTTTTAAAAATCCGAAAACATCAGTATGTTTAGATAATTTTTCAAAAAAGCAAACATTCATTGTAAAATGAAATACGGAATTCGTAATATTTAATAACTGTTAGAATGCTCTTGAATTTCTGCATTACTACGCGTTACATTATGCTACATATTGCTGCTACCTCATGCATGTTAATTATATTTAGACAAGAGACAACTTGCAAAGCCACAATTAATAATTTCCACGTCCTTTATTGTGTTTTACTGAGAGTCTCCCAATAATACAGCTACCAACGTAATGTTAGTGAATGCTAATTTTCTGGTTAATTCGCTTCACGCATGCTTATTATGTAATATTAAAAGTGATTTCTGTAGAGCGTTACTCTAAATTATCCGCTACGGTAGACACAATTTATTGACATACAAAAATTCGGCAACCGTTGAATAATCTCAGGCAAAATAATACTAGTAAATAATTGCAGAAACGTCAGTGAAGACACACTGTGGAGATGCGAAAATTTTTTGATTTCCGTCTATTTGTCTGTCTGTTTGTCTGTCTGTTTATCTGTCTGTTTGTCTGTCTGTTCCGCGATAACTGCCGCAAAAATGATCCCATTAGGTTGATTTTTTTGTACGTATGTTAGTGAGGTACCCGGAATTAGCTGTAGAGTTTTTAGTTACATTTGGTTCATTCGTTCGAAAAATAGAGAACATTTCTTTTTAGGTCATAATGCTTTCCTATGGGAATGCAGATGATTTTCAAATTTCATTTTTAACTGAAATAGAAATCGTATATTTGAATAATGGATTTTAACGTAAAATTATGGAAGTTAATTTTTGATATGGAGGTTTTAAATATATCCAATAACTTTGAAAAATTGCCGATACATTTATTAGAATTTAGATATTAATCGCTTAAATTATTGGAATTTTTTTTTGCATCTGTTCCGGAAATATAAAACTTTTATTTTCATATTTAAAAAAAATTAAAATGCATTTCTATTTAATTTACTCTTTAATTTATCAGTTGCTTAGCAACGATATTTCAAAGAAGATCAAAATAATAAAATTGACGTAACTCGCAATATTTTGTTCCAATAATTTATTAGCAAAATAAATTATTTTTGTATTCTATTGACACAAATGTAGAATTTATTTTAATACAAGTTTCCTTTTAATCTAAAAAGTTACATGAATAAGAAGTTCATAAGAATTTCAGAATATCATTGCATAAACCGTGATTAATTTAACGTTTCTAATTTCTGAAACCTCCGAAGAATTTTATATGCCTGTTAATATGTATGCAATATAGAAAAATTAAATTGCTGATTGTAAGGTGCTAAATATTATGAAAAGTTAGATTAAAAAACAATGACTTTCAGAGCTGACGTTGAAGCTCCTGATCTGCAGCTTTACTAGTTAGTAACTGATAATACTAGTATACACTGTGCATGTGTGAGTGTAAACTGTAATGAACAGCAAATGTTTCTTAATCTACGAAAAAATAATCTAACCCACATGCGAAAATATACAATAGTCACTTTTGAGTCATACGATTCCATAGAGAGTTATTTATTTTTAAATATCTCTCAAACCAATATATTTTAATGATTTAAAGAAGTATTTATAAACACAAAGTTTCTGTTGCTGCCACCGATTTTCGGAAACGATTCCGAGTATTTTTTTAGTGTGTTAATCCTTTTCTCAAACCCAAATCTAAGTTTTTAATGCTGCTACCAAGTCTCAATTAAACATTTTAAATTGCGTAGTTCAACTCATGCAAGTGAAACGAAATTATATTAATTTTAATGGTAAAACTGTTGATTTATCGTGTTTGTCTGTAAAACATGTTTCTTGAAGATGAAAATATAGCATCCGAAAAATCTATATTTTACGTTGCGAAAACTGATTATTACATTATAAAACTACTCAAAAATGTTTTCGTAAATCAGTGGCCACAAAAGGAACACTGTTTTCATAAATGTTTCTTTAAATTTGAAAAATATAATATTTTCTGAGGTTTCTAAACATAAAGAATGCTTTAGCTCATAGTGGATAACTCAGAAATGGTTCTAGTCCATTTTCGTATGTGCTTATATTACATTATCCTAGATTAAGATAGATTTGTCTTTTGTTTAAAGTACGTGTGGTACATATATGTATATTTACGTGTACATGTGTTCGTATGAACGCTTTTTTAATTTTTGAAATACAGTTAGCCCATAATATTTTATTTAAAATTTTTTGTTACTTTCAATGACTCGAAATTTTTTAAAAAATATTAATTATAAATATTGACAAGAGATAAACTAAAGAAATATAAAGTATGATAAATTAAATAACGAATATTTCCCAAAGATATTAGTTTTATTTGCATAAAAAATGATGTTTCATGTCTGATTTTTAAATTCGTAAATGAACATCATGTTTGTAAAAGACACATCATAAAGATGTAGATTAGTTTAAGGACATTTTGATAATACTCAGAACACTGTCGACCATTAAAAAGCAATATCCGCCGTTCCGTTGAAACAAAACGCGCCTCATACCATGAAAGAGGCCCCTCCTTGTTGTAGATTAAAGAACTCGCGAGGTTCTCTTCGTAGATCATGCCATTCGTATGCTCAGCTATCAGGGACATCCAAATTGAATTTTACTCGTCACTGAAGAAAATATTTAACCATTCATTTGTGCAATGCATGTGTTTTTTAGCTCATAGAATATAATACCTTTCTAGGTGGCAATTTCAGCATAGGTGACTGACACATTCTGCGATATTTATGACATTTGCTTGCCGGTATATGACAGAGAACCATAGATTTCGAAATATGAAACGATAAAAACCTCGCACTTTCAAGACCAGACTTCTTTTGGGTTGAAACTGCTCGCAAAATCTCTCTATCTTGTTGGTGCGGTGTTTTTCTTAGTCCACCTGAACGTTTTTTACAATCGCATTGTCACCTTACAATAAATTTCATAAACAGCAGTTCTGCTACACTGTTAAAAATTTGCAGCAAACTGCCCAGTCATTTGACCTTTTTTATTGAAAACGGTTACATAGACATAATTTAATTCTCTTCTGACCATAATATGGGCAATAATACGGTCAGCATAGCATTGCTTCTTCATTTGTTTAGCAGTGTAAAAAACTTTAATATTTTGAGCCTTTAAACGTCAGATTTTAGCTGTAACAGTTGCAGAGAATTGAACGTTGCAAGACATAATCCAACTGTTCGATAATTGAAGAAAGAGAACGAAACTTTATATTTCGAGGTGGTTACGCCACATGTACAGAACGCAGATTATGCAATATTTTGTGATATGGTGGTAATAAAAGCGATTGTTTTCATCGTCCATATATTTTTGGGAAAGCTTATTTTTACAAACGATTTGTGATATAAGCATGTGTTGTAATAAACTTATGTTACGATTCCATATCCTAATTGTTTTCTTCTTGATTATTGCTTTTTTTTTTTAACTGTTATTTCAAAAAATCGCAAGTCCATATATTTTTTAGACGAACGATGCATGAATATTGAATTATAGTACTCTTATAATAAATGGAGATTAATGATAAATATGATCAAAACTGAGCACTTAACAGCACTTAACAGCACGTTTAAACGCGGATCAAATATCTGATGACATAAATATGTCTACTGTTGAGGAATTCAAATACCTTGGAACTTACATTAAAATAAATAATTAAATATTTGTCTCGTGATCTGGAATCTTTTTTCTACAAGATGTCTTTCGATTTTACCAAAATAAAATATAAATGCAACTTTAATATTCACATTACATTTTATTTGTGATTAACAAAACATATGGAACTTACTATCGCTTTACATTAAAAACATTCTGATACTTACATTTATTGGACATTTTAGGGACAGGATTAAAATTTGCACTGAATTTTAAACTAACAATAATAAAATGAGTATTTAAGGAATATATTTTTCATAAATGAATTAACTTGTACATATCATCTATTAGGAGGGCTCATTTTAAAGAGATGTAAAGAAAAAGAATTGGTGGAATCAGTAAAGCAATTACTATGCTAAATTCTGTTGTGTGCGCAATAGTAATATTCTTCTCATAATTATACGACTAATTTACGATGCAATCGTGCAATACATTATGACGTATAGTTCTGAGACATGCACTTTACATATCTCACAAGAAAAATAACCTTCTCCTGTCTCATACATATTATTTTTTAATTTCATTTATGCAATTAATGTTATTTAAATGGGTTTTAAGTATAATAAAAATTGTACATTATTAGATTAAAGTATACTGCCATTCACACCTACCTCATGCATTTTAATGTATTTACACAAGAGACAACTCACAATGACTCAATCTATAATCCAGAACTCATTATTGGATTTTATGAAGTTCTTCTCAATGCTTACACCAACAACGCAGAGACGAGAAATGGTAATTTCCCGTTAATTCGCTTAATATTCTCCCCCAAATTAATACAAGTGATTTAGCGAGAAAGCATTACACTAAGTTAACGGAGTAAAGTTTATATGTAGACGTAATGACCTTTCTAGTATTGAGTAATATGGTGTAAAATAATGAAAGTAAATAGATTTTGCTACATTTTGTAAATCAAAAATGTGTGATTTCAACACTTTACTATGTATTTATCCCATAATTATAATTTAGAGGATGCAGGTTATATAGTTAGGCTAAAATGCAATTGAATTGTTTCCCCACATATAATGAACCATATTTAAAAAAATTAGTGATATAAAATTTTGTATATATATATATATATATAGATAGATAGATAGATAGATAGATAGATATTTTTTTCTTACAAAAGTTCCTATACTTATTCTTCTGGAACTATTTCTAAACACATCTTCTTTGCTCATTTTTTTTTAAATTGTAGTGATGTAGTTTGTAGTTTAAAAAAAGTGAGTAACATACATAAAAATGTGTATTGTGGTACAATTTAACTTTCAAACATTGTTGCTTACCTCGATTTGTAATTAAAAATACTTCACAATTTTCAAAATAATTTGATAAAATCACTTTCACAACAATATAAAGATATTACATTTTTCTTAAATAAAATAGTTCACTTTTAAACTATTCCATTTATGCCAGAAAAAAAAATATCCACGCCTCCTGTTCTAATCATGTCATTTTTAAACCTCACTTATAACATTAACAGGAATTAATTGTGTTTTGAATGCGCTCAAATTGTTGCATTACTAGACCACAAATGAAGCTTCGAATCACTGCTACCTCTTGTATGTAATTATATTATTTTGAATAAAATATAAACGAGACCTTTTAATAGATTTTCCCAAAGAAATTATTTACAAAAATATATCAGTGTTATTTTTATTATATTATTCTTCTTTTATGTTTATATTATCTTCCTTTAAGCGTATATAATTATCTTAACGATTTTTCCAACATACCGGATAACTCGAAATAAAAAGCATCAATAAGGTCCTTGTCAGATGAAGGGTTTTGTACGTTCATATAAAATGTGTTTTCTTATCTTTACAATATGTGTCCAGTTGTACAGAGCCATCTATTGGTGTTTTATAAAAAAAAAAAATCGCATAATCAGTTTCCCCATGTCTTGTATAGCATGTGTTCAAAATTTGGACAAAATGCCGCAGAGACATTGCGTGTTTACCGCAGAAACCATGGATTACGGCGAGGCCCGTGCACTGTCAAAGCTGTACGGTACTTGATTCATAAATTTGAAGAAACTGGTTGCGATCGACATCGGTCTGGATGACCTACCGTTCTTGTGGAAGCTGTTGCAGAAGTCCATCAGACGATAAGCACAGTTCGTCCCGCAACTGCACGCGGTGTTTCACGTGTTCTCGATCTGCCGAATTCAACTGTACGCAAGATTCTGCGCTTTGTTCTAAAAATATTTCCGTATCGATTCCAGCGTGTCCAGATGTTGGAAGCGGGAGACTATCAATTACGGCTGGATTTTGCAAATAAATTCCTTATCCGGTACGATGAAGTTAGCAGCTGGCCTTTACGCATTCTGTGGACATTTGAGGCGCATTTCTCGTTAACTAGTAACGTGAATTCGAAAAATTGTGTGCACTGGGCAGAGAATAATCCACATGATGTGTATGCACGTCCATTACACGAGGAAAAATTGACTGTGTGGTGTGGTATAACGAGTACGTTCATCCTCGGTCCTTACTTTTTTGAAGAGGTTACTGCCGGTGATCTGCAAACGTGTACAGTAACGAGTGCTCGCTATCTGGACATGTTAACGCATTACGCGATTCCCGCATTGCAAACGTAAAATGCTCTATCTGAAGTTGTGTGGATGCAAGATAGCGCTCCTCCACATGTCAGGTCTTCAATCAAACGTGTCTTAACTCAACAGTTTGATGACAGTGTTATCTCCTGTCATTTCCCATTTCCGCGGCCACCAAGGTCTCCTGATCTGACACCAATGGATTTCTGGCTGTGGGGATATCTGAAATCCAAAGTGTATCAGTTTCGTTCTCAAACTGCATCTCATTTGAAAGATGCCATCAGAACTGCGATTCAAGAGATTCCTATTGCCATGATACGTGATGTAGTGCTATTCACCATCAGCCGCATGCAAAGTGTCATCGTGTGTGAAGGAGGTCATGTGGAAAATTCGTGAAACACAATAAAATGCTTTATTTTATGCTGCTTCTCTGTCTTTATTTGTTGTCCTCACTTTTAGCCTATTTACCGCCGGTGATTTTCATGCTACAGTTGTCTTTCCAACGCTATTTAGGGTTTTTCACAATGGAGATCACATTCCAATACAAAAAACTGGGTGTTGCCATTTGATTTTTTCGAAATTTTCTCACTGTATCCGTAACTGTTTGAGTGACACTCTTGTTTACCATATCATTCTTGAGCGCATACATCAAAGTACCTTTCATTCAGTTTCTGTGAATGGTATGATAGTTAGGGGCCCAAAAATCGGGATAGTTTTTTTATAATCAGCCTGTATATACCTTGGATGCGTTTTTGCACATTCGTTTGAGCATTGTTACACTTTGAGACACAGTAGTTGACGACATTCTGAACTTTAAAAAATAATTGGGTATGAAACTTATGAGCTACATGATAAAAATTTCATTTATTTCATCTGTATATTTTTTTAGTTAGTAATTTCAGTGACTCTTGAATGAAACACCCTGTAAAATATTGTAACTTTTTTTTCTGATTTTTTCCTTACACATGTTTTCCATTTTTATCAATTTAACTAATTTTTTTTTTTAATTCAATTATATAATTTAGAAGGTTTGCCATTTTTTTTTTTTAAATAGTACATTATCGGGTTTTTTTCACAGAGAAATCAATCCAATATATGGCAATATATCGTTTTTCTCCATCAGATTTTTTTTCTCTATAATATGATGAAGATGAAATACCAGAAAAATACCCGTTAACTGAGGCGTTTATGTGTAATAATATAACATTTGTGATAGCCCCTTTCATTTGAATATACTATGGAATTTCCAGCATGTCTTTTAACTGTAACATGCACGTCCTTTAAGTGTAATTTTTTCAGAGTTCAATTAATTGTCTAACGTAATTTTTTAGCTGCATTACTTTTCTTTTTGGATGCATTCAAAGCAAATAATATTTTTCGGGGATATTATCGAATCTTTTCACTGGTTAATTAGTATATTTTTTCCTTGAATTCGTCCATTTCATGAATTTTTTAGTATCACTATTTCCGAATATTAAAATTAGCTTTATTTAATGATATAATTTTTACTTTCTTCTATCTATAATAGAAGAAAGTATTGTAATCGAAATTTTTTTCGACTTCCAGTTTTCGACGAATTTATACGTTTTAGGGGTCAGAGATTCCGAAAAGCATGTTTTTAAAAAATGTCTGTCTGTCCGTCTGTCCGTCTGTCCGTCTGTGTGTCTTCATTGTATCATCGAAAAATGTATGAAGTTATGTTTCGAATTGAACCACATTTTTTTATATGTTTTTGGATATGGCAAGCATGTTCTATTAGAATTTGGGGATATTTCAACGAAAGGGGGCGCTGCGATAGTCATTTAAAGATTTCAAATTCAAAAAGATGTGCAAATAAAAAAAAATTAGAAATCCTAAAACTTTTTTCGTTCAATGTTCGGCCTTGATCCGGAGAATCCGGAACAATTTTTGTTTTGCCTCTATCTTAAAAAATGGCTGAGATATAGCGGTTTGAAATTTTAGGGTGGCTGACATTTTCAAACAAGACAGCAGAATTCATCCATAAACGGGTTTAATTTATGAGTTTTAGCTAACATGGTTTCGTTCAAATTTTTTTTCATTGTTGTAACCATTAATCCTATTATATGCTTATCACTATATTTTTATATTCGCCAACGTCAAATTCTCGCCAAACTTGGCGACAGTTGGCGAAATATCGCCAAATTTGGCGACCAAAATAAGTTGCCATAAATGAAGCCAACTTGGCGGTAGAGGACTAATTTGGCGATATTCTCATTCAAATTCAATGTTGACGAGAACTGGGATTGAATCTTTTTTATTTAGGTTCCACGCATTTTAGCTTCGTGTGTTCCAGTAAAATTAGCTAAAATCATAAAACCAAGGAATAGGGAGGCTATCTGTTCCTGTTGGTTAAGGCCAGAAGGACTTTTCGTAGTTTAGTATACAACGGTTGTACGCATCCCAGTAACCGGACCATTTTCAAGCAGCTGACGTACAACTGAATGACGAAAAATATTGATTTTATTGGCGATGTGATAGCGAATTTTGAAGTATTAACATGACTGAGATAGAAGAAAGTTTTGGGATTGGCACATCCGACTAGTTTTTTACATAAATCAGACAAACATTAGTAATCGGAAATTATGTATTAAAATTAAAAATCCGTGTAAATATTGTGTAACTACACAGTGAAATACCCGTTAACTGAGGCTGCTATGTGTTGTGTAGTAATATTACATTTGTGATAGCCGCCTTCATTTATTACACTAAAGAATTTCCAGCATACAATTTATAACAGCTAAAGCTGAAATACATTAAAATTACGTTTAATTAAACGCTATTACTTCGATATATATCTCAAAACCTAGAAAGGCCTATCCAAATATTATATTGGTAATGGAATATTAATTATAATTAAAACAATTAATGAATTGTAGATAATCATAAACCAAATGTCTACAAGCCCCAAATGCACTGGTTAAAATTTAGTCTTACTTTAACTGATCTTAGTTTACTGCATTTTGAGATGGATTAAATCTCTGTGATTATCATTCAGAATGTTATTAAATCTAATTGAACTGCAATTAAATAACAAAATGATCTGTTTAAATATCATTGAATATTTACTGCTATACATTTTCGAAGTTTAACGCAATCATTGCATCACTAACACTGCTACAGTTACATTTTGAACAGTCACTAAATCTTCATACATAATTGCCTGTAATAATAGATCTTGCATTTGAACACAGACACAAATTATTGTGTCGTTATACAAATAAATAATGCATATAATGCATTGAACTTTTGTAATATTATTTAGTTTCTTTAATTTATGTTGATATATAAATTTTAGTCACACTATGGATTTTATATTCTATGGAAAGTTAATATTAATCTTTCTTAAACAGATAAATTAATTTTAAAGATTTCTTCTTGAATTGCAAACATATTTATTTAAAATGTAAGACTGTCATACATTGATAATTGCTTGTTAATCTTTTTACGTTTGAAATGCCCTTTCTAAATTTTCACTTTTGCTCTATGAAATGTAGTTTAATACAGTTGAATATGAATTTTAATATCTGTAATGTTTACTGAGATATCAAGAATAAATATTTCATAGGTAATAAGGAGTATCATAATCGGAAAACTGTAAATACCATTGAATGCTAAATAATACTTACAATCATAATTTAATTAGAACACAGACAACACTTCTAGTTTCGAATTATTCCTGAGAATTTTATTAATTCGAATTCAGCTGCAATTAAGTAATGTTTCAGCTGCAAATAAGTAAGTTTTCTAGGTTTGAATATTGTTAAGTCGCTTAATTTTCATACATAATCATCCTCCGTAATTCATCTTAGTTTATATGATGTTAAGTTTAAATTACTTTCGTCATTTATCGTAAAGTAAAGCGAACAGCCGATTGTGATTGCATTGATATTTAACAATAATTTTTACAATTAATGTAGACGCATAAACCAAAGTGATTACATAAAAATTGCGTTTTACTGGATTGCTAAGTGTTGAACTCAATATTTCACAATTATTAATACCTAAAAAATATATTAATAAAAAAATTGGCATATTTAAAATATTTGTAATTAACTTCGCGTATTCTTTTGTTAGACAGTCTCTCTCTATATAAACTTGTACCAGAATCGGCAGCACATGGTGACTGTTGAAAATGAATAAGAATTGATAAACGTGTATTAATTTCCGTTATTGCTACAGATGGTATCACAGAATATGCAGTAATAATATGAAATGTGAAAATTCATTATAATTAAGTCCTTTTTTATGGATTTCATGAAATTGCATTACAAATGTAATTTTAAATCTTACAGTTCAAAGAAGAACATTATACATTGATATCCAGTTTAGTTTTTCTTTAATAGATATATTATGTTTAAAAAGTCTTTCTTGAAAGGCAATACAAAATACAAAAGCACAACAAAAGCAAATGCAATACAATCCAAACAAAATACAATAGAAAAACTAATATACATTACTGTCTGTTTGTTAGGATTTGTAATTTTGAAATGTGCCCACTAAAATTAGGTTATTGCACTATGACATTTCGTTTAGCGCACGTGAAAATACATTGAATCTCCATAATTGTATCAGAAATTAAAACAATCTCTGTTTCAATGGTAGATTAAGTAAGCTTAGAGAGTGTAAATATATTAAATTCTCAATTCTGAGTAACACTGCAATTAAAATCATGCATCAATTATATTTCATAACGTTGATTTTTCTTAAGTTGTTAAAGCTACACATACGTCATAACATTTAATAACTAATTTTAGCTTATGGTGTGTTAAATTTAAATTAATTCCTTTATCTTATGTTCAAATAAATTAAAAACATATATTGTGATTGTTTTGATACTTAATTTTTACGCGAAATATCCAAATAGATATCGTATGTATTAACTATAAAAAAAAATATATATACATGTTTAAGTAGACACCGCACATTGAGTTTCTTGATATCACACCTTCCAAATTAATGATACATAAAAAAGTGATTACAATAATCTATGCTATAACTATAAGATGCCTAATTAAATTAGTTCATTTTTCTGACATTCTTTGTTTTTATATGTATATCTCTACAGGAAAATCTGCAGTATACGGAGAATACATACAATTTAAATGCATATATAATAGAGATAATAATATGCGTATATTATTATCTTTAAGTTTTATTAATGCTACTGGTAATATCGAAAAATATCTCGATATAGCTAATCTTTGTGTGTTACTACGATGTAAATGCCTTGACAATATATTTTAAGTGTGTCATAACTAAAAGAATATTCCAGATAAAAACAGCAGAGATATTAATATTCCATGTTCTATTATAATCTACTAATAACAATATAAAGAGTGTCCGAAAAGTCTGGAAACGATCGAATAACGGGAGAAATATACATGAGATTGAAAAACGGGAAAATAAGTGTTCAATATTTTTGAAAAATCTATTAAGGTATATCAAAGTTGCCCTCTCAACTCTGCCTCCTGTGATAAATAGAGGGTAGCTTTGAAGTCTTACATAATAACCCCCCTTTTTATTGCTGATTCGGATTCTACGGAAAAGATACTCGGAAAGTCGTAGGTATCGCTGTAATCGAGTAAAATCCAGTGAGATTCATTTCCATCGAAAAGTCTGAATTTTTCGAATAACTCGAGAAATATACATCGGATTGAAAAATGGAAATTCCGTGTTCAATATTTTAGATAAATGGCAAGTTTGATACCTTTAAATAGATTTTTCTAAAGTATTGATCACATATTTTTTCGTGTTTCAATCTGATGTATATTTCTCGAGTTATTCCCCTGTTCCCAGACATTTCAAAGAAAACGATTCTCACTGCATTTTACTCGATTACAGCGCCGTCTACAATTATACGAAGAAAATCTTAAATACAAAAGTTACGTCTATTTTGCCGTAGAATCCAAATACGCAAAAAAAGGGGTGGTTATCGTTTAGGATTTCAAAGTTGCCCCCCTTTCCCCTAGGGAGCAGTGTTGAGGGGGGGAGCAACTTTGATATACCTAAATAAACTTTTCTAAAGTATTGAAGATGAAAATTTTCGTTTTTCAAACCGATATATATTTATCGAGTTATTCGATCGTTTCCAAACTTTTTAATGGAAATATTCTCACTGCATTTTTCTTAATTACAGCACGATCTAGGATTTTCCGAAGAAATTGTTGAATGTAAATGTTACGTATTTTTTTCCGTAGAAGCCGAATATGCAATAAAAAGGTGGTTATCATTTAAGCTTTCAAAGTTGAACCTTCTTTTACCCTGGGGGCAGCGTTGGGTGGCAATTTTGACATCCCTAAATAGACTCTGTAACTGATTTTAAAAAAAGCAGTAACTCCGCCACCACCCACAAAAATCAATCATGGAAAAATTTGGTTTACTAGTCTGAAACATTCTTCAACAATGTTGATAGTAACAATGCGTGAATCTAACTTCCTAAGTGAAGTTTCTGTGATTTGTTAAGATGTCCTTGACATTATTAACAACCATCTTTTTATTACTTCCCAGGAAGGTGTCTGGTTACTTTTTCCATGACTAAGGTGACTGAATGACCACAGACAGACGCAAAAGACGACATTTATACACGAATTATGTTTTCTATGCAGTCAAAAACGCTTAATACAAGCACGCTAAAACGAGAACACGTTTAAAATAAATAAGTTGAATGTTAATAATGATTCATATTTTAAACTACATTATTTTTTGCATGCATTTTACAATCTATAAAAGGGGGATCACAGCTATTATGAACAAAATACCCCCTCATTTTTCAAGATTGTCCTTTAGATAACGTAAAATTCACAAAGAAGCTGAAAAAAAGCCAAACCAACGAAGGTAGGGATGACATTGAAAATGTAAAACTTGTTCGCCCGAAACACCTTTATTCTTTTTCCCTCTTATATTTTTAACAATAAAGTATTTTAAAGTGAATGGTGCCTTAGATATTATCAATAATAGATCCTTGAAATCATACTGCAACCAAAGCTGCATTATGTACATGATTTGTGATTTTCGTATTTTCTTTTTAAAGTAAGCTTAAGAGAATGTGTTCACATTGAAATAGATACACCATTTAATAGAAACTTTTAATAATAGTACCTAAATTGCATACATTATTTCATTTTTCAGTTTATTTAGTTTTATTTTAAACAATCGCTAAAATTACTTTAGTATTATTTTTTTTTTTGAAAATGAAATCTTTATTGCCTTATTGATTAATTCTGGGTGATATACCACTTTAAATTTCATGATCTCAGATTTTAAATAAATAAGACCAGTGGTATAACATTTTTTTTCTTTTTACATAATATTTTATTTTTCTCTTACTCTCTGCCTTGTGTAATCTACTTCTTGGAAAATGCATTCTTCCAAATGACAGCGTCTGGACTAAAAATGATAAAAGTAAATCTTATGTCCGTGGAAGAAAAAAAAATATTTTTCTTGAATGAATTATTTGCGCATTTAAGTTTCAATTTTTGTTTGAAGAATTAATGAATGAAACAAAGCAGCTCAAACATGTTTTAAAGAAACTGAGACATAATTGCACAAACTAGAAATATGCTGTATTATATATTGCAGAATTATGCATACATGAATATTCCTAAGCCCTTTTTCTATCTTCATTCATAAAAGAAATAAAGAAATCACTTCGACGAATTTTTTTATAAAATTATAGTATGAAATTTGTGAAGTATATAATACTAAATTTATTTACTTTTTTAAACAAAAATCAGAGCTAACTATTTTTAAAGTGACAAATTGTTTTCATACATTTTCAAAAAAATTTGATTTTACGGTATAATATTGGCATCCCATCAGAAAAGCATTATACTCTAAAATTAACAGTAATAGACAGTAAAATAAGCAGTAATACGCTACCGCGTATGCGCGGCAGTGTATTACACCCCATTTTACTGTTTATTACTGCTAATTTTAGAGTATAATGCTGGCAGCTGTACGTATGAATATCCATAAATGAAAATTCGGACAATTATCAATAGGACATTCTACAACAGTATAAGAAAACATTTTTGAATAGAATAATAAATAAATACATTAATGTAAAAATTGTCATCTTTCTTCCTATTTAAAATAAAAAAGTGCAATTTATTACTAAAAACATTCTATCTTTTGATACACGACGTTTTATTCAATATGTCTGTAGCTTGACAAAACATGTGAGAGATATTTGTTAAGTGATGAATTTCCATTAGAGAATAAATTTCGCTGCGGAATAAATATCAACAGTAAAAGTTGACTTCTTTATTCATAGTTATATAATCATGTTATACAATGTTTTGTTTTACAAATTTTAGATTATGTTTAAATAAATACTTAAAAAATTGTATTTTACAAATTTTTCTTTTATTTCTAGATTTTACCGTTGCTTATGTTTCTTTCTTTTGAACTACATCTTAATGCTTTAAATGAAATAAAATAACGTTGAGTTTGATCAAGTTGTGAAAAAAAGCTTTCGTCGCAAAAAATCGGGTTTATGCAAATTTTAAAGTTGTGTTGAAGAATTTTATATGAGATACAGTTGAAAAGATGCAGCGCAAGAAAGATTTTTAGAATTTTGATCACGCTTCTCTGAGATGAAAGGGAGTACCATTGCGTAATCTCTCACATTTTTTCTCTCTTTTACAATTTCGTTTAAGAGAAAATATAGATATTCTT
Source organism: Maratus michaelseni (assembly GCA_963931845.1). Lineage (NCBI taxonomy): Eukaryota > Metazoa > Arthropoda > Arachnida > Araneae > Salticidae > Maratus > Maratus michaelseni. The sequence goes on from OZ007587.1 coordinate 412,725,655, forward strand.
TTAACAGTTTATTTTCTCTTCAATTCTTTCTTTGAATCAGTGATTTAACAGGCTTAATAAATATCAAAATTTCGAAGCGTAAATTATTTTTGGATTTCCTTTACACCTTAGTCTTTCTTTTAAATTTGATATTTAGTCAAATAACGTTCATATGAATAATAATATAAAATATCATAAACGAAATATCTGAATCTCACCTACATCTATATTATCGTTACATGATATGTATAAAAATATTAGGTAAATTAATTGATTCACACGAGTTTTAATTTTACAACTGGGCGAAAAATGTCCGGGCGAGGATAAGAACCTGGGATCTCTTGGCTGAAGCTGCCATGCTATACCAACTGAGCTATCCCGGTCGAATGTGGAGGGCATAATTCATCCTAGCCCGGACATTTTTCGTCCAGTTGGAAAATTATAACTCGTATGATTGCTTTACCAATTTGAATAATTGTGTTAAAATTAATCTAGTGAAATTAATTGATTGTCGAATATTTGTTCTGAATACTTTATCCTTTCTCCAAGTGTATGAATAAAACATAAAAACAGGTAATAAAAGTGATCAAAATTTCTAAATGTAAAATTAATCTTAATACCAGAGTATAAGACTGTGGATTTCATTAAAGTGTGTTAGCAATCTTGTTAAAATTTACTGTACTCCAAACTCGTAATGTTATTCCTTCAGAATTATCAGCGTTCCGAACCGGCTTTACAGATTTCGATTCGGTCGGGAATGCATTCTTCTTCTTTTACTATATACTTTTTACTAATTTTTCATTGGTGAGTAAGTAAATATAGGAACAGAGCTCTTGAGTGGAATGTTTTGAACGATAAATTTTCGTTTGAGTTGGTAATTTATAAATATGAAAGTATGTAATGTTACTGAAATTTAACGCAAAAGGCTGGATATTTATGTAAATGCTTTTTACAGTACATTTTACAGTGCAGGCAGAATGCATAACCGTACCGTTTATGATTAAACTTTTTTCATGCTCATTATTTTTAACACTGCACGAAAGGCCCAAGACACTTCAATTATTACTCCACTCAATGATCACAGCTCCATTTACTCCTAGTTTATGCAAATATAAACAGTTATAACAAGTTGGAAATTGTACGTCAAACGTGATAAATGAGGCGCGTTCGTACTATAGTTAATTATATAAATATTCAGATCTTGATGATCTTTAATTCTGTTAAACGAATTATATCGTCTGGAGATTAACTTCTGTCATAAAATAAGTATTTCGGTCGCTTGACGATTAAAACTCGGAAGCGCCTATAACTAGTAAGCACCGATATTGTTTTTAAAAAATTCAAATTTCTTAATAAATGTTTTTATGAATATTTTCTAAAATTTTGATTCGATTTTCATAAAAATTTAATGTCTCGACAAAATTCTGCAAAGATAATATATCTTAAATTTCAAACCATTCGGTTGGGTAGTTTTTGCGTTGTTATATGCGGACGGACGGACAGACAGACGGACGGACCAGACGACGACAATAGGTGCTACGTATTTATATAATTACGAACGCACCTAAAAACGCTTTTTGATCACAAACGAAAATCCTTTAATGTTTTGCTTTAGGCAAATACAAAAAATTCAGCTCGTTGATCGGAAGCAACGTTAATAAAAAAGATAAAACCGACTTCAAAGAATTCATTCTCAGTTTTCATGATTCTGTCTCAACAATTTATTGTTAGCCACATTAACGTCGGGCATGAGTCAAGACCTTAATAACCTAATAACTCTGTTTGATATTAACCTGAAACCTGATTCGAATCCGACAAAGCTTTTTTCGATGACCACAATTCGACAAAAACTTGACTCAGTTTAACCTGGCGTCGAGCCGAAAAAAATATCCATATTTTAATGCAGTTATTGAACAATGCTCCATAATTATATCTGTATTAATAATTTTATATTTTTTGTAAAAAAATGAACATATATATACTTATTTATATTTAAAATATTACTCTTACGTTAGGAACTATATTGTGGAACTTCAATCCAAAGACGGGTTACCAAACACAAACCGTAAGATACAAAATCCATTTTGAAACCGAAACAGTTAAATTTAGCCTAAATGGAACCCTACTCGTCGCGAAAGATTATCGCTGAACCGACCCTACACAAAACGCGGGTTGTGCCGGATTAGGAGTAAATCAATTTCCCGATATAACACAGCGCACCATGACCAAACGTCCTAATAATATATTTTTTATTCCTTTGCTTCAAATATCACTCATTTTGGCGGGGAGTAGATGTTAATACATTAATACATTTGACGTGTTTTTCAAAAATAAATAAATAAATAAACTACATAATGCAAATAATATTTTAAATAACGTAAAATAGAACTATGTACCTTAACACCATACTGGAATTTTGTGACTATTGTTCAATTTTGGTTCGTGTATGGCAACTTGTGTCATGACCAGGGCTTGACAAATGCGGTCGCCAGGTCACCACTGGCGATTAACTTTTTTTATCTGGAAAATAAGTTATTTAATCTGACTTTTTTTTAAAACAAAAATTGAATTAAGAAACTACATTTTGTCTCGTCAACACCCCTACTCGTGCGTACAGCAATCGGTGATTTCCCTCTTCTCTCATACATAAGAGGGGGGGGGGGAATGTTTCAATAAAACTGTAAGAAATATTGTCAATACAACCTATGTGGCATATTAAAAATTTGATGCAATGATAAAAAAAAAGAAGAGTTAAATTTTTTACTGGCGACTAGAATTTATACCTGGCTACCAGATTTTTAAAAATTTGTAAAGCCCTGGTCAAGACTAAAAAAGCAATAAATTTGTGTTACGTAAAAAATGGAAGACTCTTAACGATAGTTAGCTGATAGTTGATTCTTAACGTTAAATAAAATTTGTTATATGAAACATTATATAATAGTATTATTAATTTAAATTTATTATTATTATGATCAATGTTATTTGTAAAAAAAAATAATAAAATAAAATAAAGTGATTCAAACAAAATAATTAGCGTTCAACTTGATTCAGCAAGTCACGATGGAGTAGATACTTGAGAATATAGATTCAACAGTCATAATGTAAAACAATAACATACTAAACAATACACATGAAAATAAAATTTATTTTTTTATTTTATGACTCAATGCTCCAACATTTCGGCGTGACAGATGCTAGTTATAATAAAATTCATTTATTGAAGAGAAATAGGAATTTGTATTATTGAAAACAAAACTTTAAGATATACAAAATGGCTTCATTTTTCCGTATTTTCTAGGATCTGCAATCATTTTATTTTGTGAGATTTTAAGTCTAAATTTTGAAAAATATACACAATCATTTCTTTTTCTTACACACTCAAAAAAGACATTACAGCTGAAACTTTATAATATTGTGGCTAAAGCTCTAGATCATTGAAAAAATACTTATAAATGGAAAAAAAAAATGTGTTCGAGACGGAGAATTTTTACGAACACCATTTGGTTACGGTTCCCTGGATTACAGCGTTGAAGAATTTTGCATTCCGGTCAACGTTTTGCCTCTTATTTGTAAAATTAGCTATATTTTATTGTTTATTTTACATTTAACTACAGTTTGATAGCAGGCATTCACTATTCTAATCGTTTAACTCGTCACAGTTATCTAAACAAATTAGAGATGTGGATATAACAATGTCATTTCTATGACAGTTTAGAATTCAGAGGTGGATACAAAGATAAAAAGATGTTCGTCATCACTATTTTATTCAATTTTTATGAAAATTGTTTATAACATTAATATAGAAGCCTTTTCAAAACAACACATGAGGTAGGAATTATTTAAATTCTGTGCACTATAATTGTTTTTTCAGAACGATTACTTCACTTAATTTGGAACATTTTATAGAAAGTATGAAATTTCCCTTTTTTATGACCTTTTCAGAATCCTTCATACATTTTCAAAGGCGGATTAGTATTCAGAGATGGATTCAGAAAATGATAACATATTTATAAAACGTTCAGCGTCAGTGTTATATTCTTTTTTATTGAAAACGTTCCTTACAGAAATATAGCAATCATTCTAAACAGTTTTTTCAAAACAAGACTTAGCAAAACAATTTTCTTTACACGAAAAATGGAAAAATTCATATTTATACAACTAATAGTTACACTTGCTTTCATGCACATACACACAGGCAAGCATGATGTACACACAGGAAGCGTATTGGATGCTTCTGCTAACGAAAAGAAAAAAACATTCTTAAATCAGAGCTTACTTAAAGGACCTAATTTAATAGAAATCACACCAGACATGGTTTACAAGTTCAGAATGTTTCGCATTTGTTTGAGTGCCGATATGGAAAAAGGCATTCCTTCAGCTGAGTCTTCAGCTCCGAAAGATAGAGATTATATGCAATTATTTTACCCATGCGACGAGAAAATACAAATTTATAGACATTGTTGCAATGTTTTCGGGATATCCTGTTTTCCTTATTTACTGAATGATTCGAGCACTCAGTTTTTAGATAATTCCGCACCTGATTTGAAAAAGAAACTACATTGGCCTTTGGCTAAAGTTATCGAAAACATTCAAGTTCGTTACAGGAAGGTCCGAACAGTTAGCCGAACAGTTAATCCTGAAGTCTCCCGACTTTAGGAATTTTCGTAAGACTTATTCAATGTATTTATCCGTTGGAGATAACAACTAAAGAGAATGATTCGCGTGGAGGTATGTTGAGAACAAATGGGCCTGTAAATGAGACCGAATGTGATGACCAGTCATCATCACCTGAGAAAGTCCTAGAGAACAAATTTATTTCATCTTGTCGGCTAATTAAGGTTCCTAAGCGACTTGAGCTTTATATTCAGAGAATTTATGCTTTTAATTCGTTTGCCACTGACTCAAAATGGGACAGGATGGTGCGTAAACATTTTAATTTTAGTTCGCGTGATCGTTTTTATTTTTGCTCTGCTAAAAGAGGGATCACGTGACATGATTTTTCATTATTTTTGCATTTGCTTGATGTAAAAACTCATTGAATTTTTGATTTTATTTTATTATTGTAATTTATTTTTGTGATAAGGTAACTTTATATTTTATCACTTTAATTTAAAAAGGAATAGTAAATGTTCTGGAAGTTTTTAAGATGTAGTTGCAATGTGAATACGTAATGTTTTTTGAGAAGTGTTTTCGATTAGTTTTCATGAAAATAAATATTAAGTTTTGTTAATGGGAAAAAATTATTCCATTCTTCAAACAGACAGAAGCATAGGGTAAATGTTTAAGCATCGAGTCTTGTTTTTTAAAATAGAGTTAGAGTTGAACTTTATTTTTGCTGCAACAACGGATACCAAATTTTTAAATTAACTAACAATGAAATATTGTAACAATATCACTCAATTGTCTACTTTCCTACTGTTAAAGAAAAAAATCCTATATTTTGTTCAACAATGCTACAAACAATGGTATATTATGTAAGTATTGTTGCCGCTTATGATAAAAACAAATCAATTTAATTATTCATTCAAAACTTATCTACGACTTTTGTAGCAACGTTTTGGGCGATATTGATTTAAAAGCGATTAAAGTATTATTTGATCTCTTTCTTCGAATTTTACTTTTATTTTTTAAGATGTCTAATCTTGAAAATATGAATTTCGGTCTTTCACCAGAAATGTAAGTATCATGTACCTTGTCAAATTTAAATATCAGTTGACGTTTTGCATGCAAATTGAATTCACGCATATCTTACTTTTGAATTTTACTTTTTTGAATCATATATTTCCAAAAAAAATGTGTTATTAATAATTGTTCAATTCTTTTCTTAATTTTTTACATACATGCTGTACTTACTTGATATTGACAAATAGATAATTCCTAAATCTTTAATTTTGTGGCATAGTTACAATTACATGTTCTTCATCAATTGCAAATTCATTTGTATCATGAGTTCTTTTTTTTTAAGTTACAAAATTTAAATTGTTATGCAAGTTTTTTCATACTTTCCATACATGATAGTTTTACTTAATATAACTTTCTCAATGCTATAACAAGAAATAAAATATCCACATTTGCATTCTTTTGTGAGCAAAACTTATAATGGCAGTTTGAAATTTATGAATTTTTAACATTTACGGATACATATTGTCAAAATATTTCATATATATTATCTAAATATTTCATATATATTATCTAAATATTTTTTACATATTATCTAAATATTTATTATATATTGTTTAAAAATATTTTATATATGTTTATAAAAGGTTAATATTTCTCTAATGTGGAACACTTCAATTTATAAAAGCTTAATATCTAATAAAATATCTATATTTAGTTACGTTAGATTTTATAGGATTAGAAAACAGTTCAAAGATGTCTAGAATACTGCAGGTTATATTATCAATAACATGGTCTCTTAGCACTAAAGTTAGAATTCGTGCTTTGTCGAAAAGGATTGTCAATACTTTTTTTAACAATAAAATTTATAGTCTAAATTAACCATTTATATTATAGTATATTTTTTTTCACCGTAGTATGTTCAAAATGTCTTCTAATTTTCATGCAGAAACAGTAGAAAAATAAATTGAAATTTACTTTAATCAGTTCGTTTTCTATGTTTTACACTGAAAGTTTGTTTACGTTTATCAGTGCGAGAGCAGAAGAAATTGTTTATATTCTCGAAATCTTACGCCAGATTTTTGCGCCTGACAAAAATATATTACATTTTTAAAGCGCATTGCATTTGTTTATTTTTCTATGGCATATTTAAGAGTCTTTCCTTTTATTACAATATAAAACTTCAGAATTTGTTATTCCTTGACGTTGTAAACATATCGCATGAGTTAATTGAAAAAAATCCTTCTGGCCAGTACCGGGAGTAAAAGGTAGCTTCCATATTCCATAGAATTTCAAACAGCTATATCTCAGCTGATTTAGGAACTTTTCAATACAAAAAAGTATAAAACTACCTATTGCAGTCGTTCGGAGGAAAGCAATTCCGGAAAATTTCGATATATTTTCACTGATCATGACGCCCAGACCCCAAAACCACCCTCCGTTCAAATGTTGATTTATATATATATATATATCCATATATATATCTGACATATGTCATACGATAACGCTCGTATTTATAAATTAATTTTGATGAAACTAATTGTGTGTATTAAGCTCACCAATGTTTCGTCCGAGTTCGTTGGCCAGCTTGGTCTGACGCTTAAAAATCTGACGCTAAAATTATATAAGTAAATTTTACGTTTTTCTATGTTAACAATAAAAATATTTATTGTAAAAAGAATTTGAAATATATCTTTTCCGTTTTTTGTGAAGTATGATCATGGCGTACATAATGTAAAATTGAATCAATTTGCCTGAAAAGGATGAACCTGAATTAACACTAAAAGGCTGTTTCAAAAACATAATTTCACTAATAAAATATGGAAGAAATATATAGAAAGACCAGTTAAATGTGAGACCTGTGAGACCTGTGAGAATTTAGCCAGTATTGTTAGCTAAACCAAAGAGATCTGTACAAAGTTGCTTAAAACCGGCAACCTTTACAGTATTTCCGCGGTTTTCAACGAAATCGACCCGTTTTTAACACTTTCCAACCAAGTTGAAAAGTGTTTATGACTTCGGTTTGTCTGCCGTATGGCCGTTTGCCGTCTGCCGTCTGTCCGTGCTCTAACTCCCGTAAATATGCTAGAATTGCCCTACAATTTTTATATGTTATTCTCATTATCTATAGCATGTTCCCTATTTCAACTGAAGTGTGTAACACTTATAGTTTTTCTACAGGGGCACTCAAAACAATTCCGTTACATTACGGTCTATGGGGAAAAATCATTTGCGGTTTATTTTAATGATGTTACACAATGTCAAACACATTGTAATTGATATATATCACTAAGGTGTATTACAAGAAGCTTAATATGGAATAGGGTGTGCATAGCACTTACAGTTACTTTACAGGGACAGTCAAAAAAATTCTGTTACATTACGTCTATGGAGAAAAATCGTTTGCGGTTTAATTAAATTATGTTTCACTATTTTAAACGCATTGAAATTTATATATATATCACTAAGGTGCATTACAAGAGACTTACTACAGAATATTGTGTGTATAGCAGTCACATTGATTTACAGGGACACAAAAAAAAATTCTCTACTGTCTGTTATCAATAATTCCTTCAAGTGTGTTTTAAGTTGCTGAACGCGATTTTAAATTTAACTCACTTTTTGTCTATTACTTGGTGTGTATAAATTCTGTAGATCGTATACAGGGCAGCACAAAAGTTCGCGAACACATTTCCGTTTATTGACTGAAACTCCAGAAGGAGAATTTTAAACTGTGCTACGCGCTTCCTAACTAAACTAAAATTTAGCATCCTATGTAGTATATATACAAATCTATAGATCATATACAGGGCTGAATAAAAGTATTCGAATATTTTTCCGAATATTGTACATGTTGGAAATATATGTTGGAAATTCCTGAAATTACGTCTTTAAATATGTTATGCGTTTTCCAAGTTGTTTACTAAAATGTTATCCTTCAGCTTATTGAGCGGTAATGCTTTGTAAAATTATTTTGGAAGCGTTGGAAAGTGTTACATAATCTATGCTTGACGCATGATTTTTCGTTCTTGTTATATATTACGTCCGCCATGGTATGAAGTCCTGTAGGAAAGTCTATTGTTATGGAATTTGATTAATTGTTGAATATGTTAACAAAGTAAATTTATGCTCCAACAATTAGAACAGACATAAGTTTTCAACACACCTATAGTTAAACAATGCTATCAGACATTTAGAAACAATAAATACTCATTATTACAAAGACCATTGTTTAATTATTGTTAAAATAAATTATCTTATATATTTGTTCATTCAAATCGGATCTACTAAATGTGTATCATTGATTTGAGCGATATTTATTTAAAACGTTGTAAAGCGCTTTATTTGAGATTTTATTATTGAAATATTGTGTTTTATATCTTAATTTTTTATTAAAACTCTAACAGTTTTTATTTTACCTTTTAAAAATGTCTTATTTTAATGACGCTAATCTAGGATTTCCAACAGAATTGTAAGTACCATGTAACTTGTCAGGAACATTTTTGATGGTTTGTGTTAATAGTTATCCTGGAATCTAATAAATTAAAAGTATATTTTACACCTAAATTATATATTAAGACACAGTTAATTGTACTTTATAAATACAGCTTCAAAAACTTATGTCAAAGACCTTTACTTAGGATGAATCTAATTAATTCCGTCTAAAATAATATTTTATTAATTATTCTTATATACATAAATTATGGTTGTATCTATATGAATTTAGACGCAATCAAAAGAAACGTCAAAGAATATAATATACTCTTGGCTTTCGAAATATTTAAATATTTACTACTTAAAATAAGAAAAACTATTCTGATTTAATGACTTAAAATTTTTGCATAATACTATTTGATTCAACTATTTGTAGACATTTAAAACACATACTAAATTTGCGATTTATTAATGGTGATATAGGTAGAAAAATTAATGGATTTAGAGATAGAAAAGCCTACTCATGAAATAATTGCTAAGGATAATTTAAGAATGTAAATGTAAAATTAGTAAATTAAACCACAATGAAACAATATTTTAAGTTATTGCATTTATAAATAAAATTACCTTAAATTATATATTTTATTTCGCAAATTTTTAAAGATACTTGCAAAAATTAAGGTCGGCATTACGAAACCAAATTTTGTATACACTTGAACAATGTTATAGATACGTAAACGGTAATTTCGAAGTTGAAATTCGTTAATGCAGCGATTATTATAACGTATACATTTGCCCTTCGTACTCATGAAAACCAAAAAAGACATAAATTCTATTAGAGACATCAAATAAATTCTATTAAATGTGTAGTATCAATTTGAGCGGTACTTATTAAAAATGTTTAAAAATCTTTTAATTTGTTTCTGATATCTAGTTTATTTTTATTTTAAACTTTTATTGTAAATCTAACAGTTTTTAATTTAACTGTTGAAAATGACGCATTTTAACGACGCCAAGCTAGAACTTCCAACAAAAGGGCGAGTAGAGTTTGTGACATGTAAAGAAACATTTCTTATAAAGACCACAAGTTTTAGTTACACAATAATATAAATGTTAATACAATTTATGTTTAAACGTTTTGGTAGATTTTAATAAAGGACAAATTTAATTAGACCGAAAATGTGTGTCTTCGAATAATAGCTACTTTTTGGTTAGCCGGGCTCCAGTGATATAGATACATGTATATATACACATACATATATGTGTACACATATATCTGCATATACATATATATACATACATTTATATATGTACATATATGTATGTATGTATATATATGTGTATATACATATGTATTTATATCTGTACTTATATCACTGGCGCCCGGCTAACCGAAAAGTACCGGATATAATTTTTGAATATATATGAAATATTTTCACATTTCCATTCGCTTGTTCAGGCCCATATTAGACAGCCTAGCGCTCCATATTTACGCATAAAAATTGTTTTTGAATGATGCTGAACTTGGTAAAATTTATACCTATTGCATATATACATAAATTTCGTACCAGGCAATATTCATATCTGTGTTCATGGTGTCGCAATAAAGATCATCCTAACGATATTCGATGATATAATACATTCTTTTGTATAGGAATATACATTTTCATGTGAGCTCTTGAAGTGCAAATACAGATCTGCGAGTCACTAATTGGTATGGAAAAAAAGAGAGGGAAGGGACCCGCGAATTATTCTCATATTAAAGCATTGAAAATACATGGTTTTCGGCTTTTTTTTTACCCAATGTACTACTTTCTGAACAAAAATCCTGATTACACCCACGGGAGATTTCCCCTCGAAGTGGGGGACCGGGGCAGCTGCCGCGCTTGCCCTTGCATAGGTCAGGCATTGTGCTTGTTACATGTATTTTCCACGTGGATTTATTAAACAATGTTTGTATCTTTCGAATAATGTATGCTTTTTATATCATTTTATAGATTTTCTTAAAATCAAATCAAATGGTGATTCAAATATCATCGGTATACGTCTACAGGTATAAATATTCTTCAGTCGTTATATTGAAAATGTATTAATGTTCCCTAGTTTTATGTAAAATATATTATCAGTGCAAAAATTTTAGAAATAAAAGTTCGAAACATTATAAATTAAATTATCAAGCTTTGTTTGACTTCTCACTGTACCACATATCTGCAATATTTTCTGTTTTGAAGAACTTTTGTATTTGAGACATAAAGCTTGTCTGTCTAATAAGGTCTGAATCAGTTGTTTATTTTTTTTAAATGACTGTAATTACAGGGTTCCTACAGATCAGGTATTTCCCTCATTTTAGGTCAGAAAAATACCTGTATTAACTTAGAGAACATTTTACTACATTCAATCGCGCATACATAACTCTAACTATTCTATAAGTGAATACTGGTACTTTCTCTGAAACTGTAAGAATCGTGTATTGCTACTTTTATTTAAACACGCAGAGTATTTTTCATTACATATGACTTTAAATAGAATTTAAATTGAATGGACTAAGTCATCACTTGAAAATTGTATATATTTTGTTAAATTAAATTGTACTATTCCTGGCTCTTACAACTGCAGTAACCTTCAACAAATAAGTTTACATTTTTAGTAATTATGTTTCTACCTGTTATTTAACAATTCCCCTAATCTAATAATATCTATATATTTAAAACGCTAAGCGTTTTCTTTCGACAAACCGTGAGAACAAACTACTGCATCAAATTACACCATTCTTTTTTAAATGTAAGATATCTGGGCACAGATTTGTTATCGAACATTCGTTTGTTCGAAAATTTTATTAATTAGCCGTAATATTAAATTAAACTTTTACATTTGCTTATGACGTCATAAAGTCCGCAAAAGGATAACGCCCACTGTTGTGAGGCACAGAATTTATTTTCTGAACTCTGTGGTTGCAATGATAAAAGAGAAATAATAAGTATTAAAAGCACGTGGCTTTTAGGCCGAATTTTTTTATTTGCAAGTTAAATTTCGGTAAAAATATTTATCCGCGAGTTTTATAAGCGAATAAAAGTTCATATTTATTGTAACGTCACGGTAATATTGTCCAGTGTCTTTATTTTATCATTATGCATTATAACTTTGTTGATGCCATTTTTTCATTACAATTAAATACAAAATATATTTTTATTTGTATACATGGTGTTTAAGCGTAAAAGTAACGTACATAAAGTACGTGTGAAAAGTTTGCGCCGGTGAAAATGAACTTCATGCTTAGTTTGAAATGCATTTTAATATTGATAAAACTAAAGAGAAAAATTGATATGATTGTGTCAACATGACGTAATTTTAACTGATTTTTCCATTCTTAATTATAAATATTAGAATTGTAAACTTTATTGATGGCTTCATCTTGATTGTATACCTTGATTGCATGTTACCAATTACTTTTTTTTAATTACAGGCTAGAAGATTTCATTTTTTAATATAAAAAAATCACAAAAGTAAAGGATTTCAGGAAAATTAAAATTATTAAAAATATTGTTATGGTAGAAAAAAAAACTTGAAATAATGATTGTATTTTTAGCTAGAATAAACAATGTAAGGCTAATATTCTATAGGAATTATTTTGGTAGGTTTATTATGAGTTCATTTAACAGTTCCTTATTAGCGGTAAAGTCATATTTTCATCATACATTAATCACTTCTTTCACTGTGAATTTCTGTTTTGATGTCAAAAATGGTAGTCTACTTTTGGACGTCAGCAAAAACACAGTGGCAATATTTAGAAATGTATAACGGTTACGAAAACAAACGGCGCTATCTCTTTATACAAGTTGCAAATTTCCAACTGGACGAAAAATGTCCGGGCCAGGATTCGAACCTGGGATCGCTTGGCTGAAGCCGCCACGCTCTACCACTGAGCTATCCCGGTCGAATCTGGAGGGCATAATTCATCCAGTTAACCTTATTAATCAAAGCATCTTTTCTGATATTTTAATCAGCTCAACAGAAAAGATCGCAGGTAATGGAACTCCAATAAACGTTGGATACGTGAATACACTAGATTGTTTTTTAACACAATTTTTCAAATTGGTAAAGTAATCATACAAGTTGTAAATTTCCAACTGGACGAAAAATGTCCGGGCCAGGATTCGAACCTGGGATCGCTTGGCTGAAGCCGCCACGCTCTACCACTGAGCAATCCCGGTCGAATCTGGAGGGCATAATTCATCCAGTTAACCTTATTAATCAAAGCATCTGGTCTGATATTTTAATCAGCTCAACAGAAAAGATCGCAGGTAATGGAAATCCAATAATCTAGTGTATTCACGTATCCAACGTTTATTGGAGTTCCATTACCTGCGATCTTTTCTGTTGAGCTGATTAAAATATCAGACCAGATGCTTTGATTAATAAGGTTAACTGGATGAATTATGCCCTCCAGATTCGACCGGGATAGCTCAGTGGTAGAGCGTGGCGGCTTCAGCCAAGCGATCCCAGGTTCGAATCCTGGCCCGGACATTTTTCGTCCAGTTGGAAATTTACAACTTGTATGATTACTTTACCAATTTGAAAAATTGTGTTAAAAAATAATCTAGTGCTATCTCTTTAGTTTTTATTGCGTTTACATCACTTCTAAATACTACAAATTTATATTTTTTACTACTTTTTACAATTTCAATTCCTACATCATCAATTAGAAAAAAAAAATAGCTTTCAACTGAAATTTATTTGAAAACTGCCGCTTAATTTAACAAATTTTTAAATAATTTTCAGGCATGAAATGTTTTTTAATTCTATCTTAACAATGACCATCAGTTTGCTTCAATAATGTAAAACAGCCCCTGGGAAAGTTGCCACAATTGAAAATAGATTTCTCTAACCCTCATAAAAAGTGAATAATAATAATAATAATAATAATAATAATAATAATAATAATAAACCCTGATAAATCATAAGATCAGTTTATTCATAAGATAGAGCATTTTGGCGCTAAATTAAAATCTGTCAAAAAAAGACAAAAAAAAACTATTTCAATTTATGTTTAACATAAATTGATATGTTGAATCCGCTGATGTATATGTTGCATCAGAATATGCTAGGAATTGTATTTTTTTAAAGATCCATTGGGTATTTAACTGTACAAGAGAAAAAAGATCCCCGACTGTGATGGAAAAGGGATAATCATCCTAATTATGTAAAGGGACGGAAGAAACTACACAAAAATATTACACTTGAAAACATTAAACATCTCTTTCATCTGAAGATTGATTTATTATTGTAAAAAGAAATTCTTCATCTTTACATACAAATTGATTACCTTAAAACAATGGATGCGTTTTAGAAGATATGGATTTGAAATGAACAATGATTAAAGATGACATTTTAAAATTTTTAATTTAAACAATTTAAAACTTTTTTTAAACGTCGAATTTCGACGGTGCTTTTGGGCAGATGCAATGGAGCTAAGGACTCATAAGGACTCATAGGAGCTAATTCGGTTGCATTATCATAGGGGGAGGGGGGGAGATATGTGCTTTATTTTTTATGTTCTTTTATTTACTGAATATCAGATAAAAGTAGGGATATACTATTTGTATGATACTTCATAGGTCCATGAAATTCCCTTTCTTGCCGTGGGGTATATGGCGGTAATGTCAAATTTATTTGCATTACATAGTTGTTTACGGATTGTTTGTTTTGAGTTTGCATCGGAAATAGTACTGTATTTCACCGGGGAAAAATTTTAAAATAAAATATTTGAAAGACTGTTTCATTCGCACCCTTCTTAAATAATAAAGAAGCTTATTTTAGTGATATTGTTATAGTATTGTTTCCGTCAAGTTTTGACGGGTTCCATCTAGTGATTATTAAAGTTTGTCGATTTTTCTGTATTAGGAACGTTTATAAAAGCCAACAGTTTAATATTTATTTTACTTTTTTTAATGTAGCCAATGCATATGAATGTTTGTTGTAACAGACAGATTGCAGTTCATTTGGTCAGTCAAAGTTACAGTAGGATTTAAAAATACACTGCTCAAAACAATTAAAGGATATTGCAGTTTTAGGTGGATTTTGTATCTGGGAAACTTTTTAGCTGATTGATACATGGTCGACAGACATAGTAGGTTATATGAGAATAAATTACACATGTTTGGCAGAAAAAAATGCATTTTATTGCGCATTTGTGTACAAAAGGAAAAAAACACAATTTGTGCATATGAGAAAAAAAGAATAAGGAAAGGTTTTTTCTTCAAAGAAAATCATTTTCAGTAGGGGGTATGGTTTCCACGGGCGGCCAGCAACGTTGAACACCTTTGAGGAATGGACTCAATGAGGCTATTAATGACGAGTTGGGGTATTCTGCCCTACTCTTCCAGAAGAGCTCTTTCCAGTTCTTTGAGAGTTTGTGGGGGTTGTTGGCGGCCAGGTCCGCCTAGGTCCGCCTTCCTAGTCTTCAAAACGGTCTTCCTAGAGCGTCCCAAACGTGCTCGATTGGATTCATGTCTGGAGAACACGCTGGCCATTCCATTCGAACGATTCCTTCCTCGAAAAGGAAATCCTCCACCAGGTTTGCACGATGTGGCCTGCAGTTATCGTCCATTAAAATGAAGTTATCTCCGATTGCTGCAGCGTAAGGGACTACAATAGGTCTGAGGATCTCATCCCTATATCGGCGACCAGTCAGAGCTCCATCTCGAATGATGTAGAGGTCAGTGCGCCCGTCAATGGAGATGCCACCATACACCAACACTCCTCCACCGCCAAATCTGACACTTTCGTGCACGAACGCAGGATTATTCCTACTGCCACGGTCCCTCCAGATGAAAATACGCCTATTATCCGGATGCACAGAAAAACGGGACTCTTCAGAAAACAGAATATTGCTCCATTCATTTCTCCTCCAGTTGACATGCTCGGTTGCCCACTCCCTGCGGTCGCGACGATGCCTTGATGTTAATCTAACACATACCATCGGTCGGCGAGCATACAGACCTACAGCATGGAGCCGGTTTCGGACAGTCTGAGTTGAAATCATGGTGCCTGTAGCCGAGCGAAGGTGTTGTTGGAGAAGAGTAGCGTTGATGTTTCGGTGTCTCCGAGCTGTTAACGATAAATACCGATCTTCATTGGGCGTTGATGCCCGTCTACGACCTTGCCCTGGTCTTCGGCCTGCACATCCACTCTCCAAAAAACGGTTCCAGATCCTGGAAATGACACTTTGTGACACTCCAATGGCTTTTGCTACTTCGGCTTGAGTTTGGCCCCCTTCTAACCTACCAACAATTCTCCAAGCTTCTGAATCTGTCAAGTGACTTCGCTGAGACATCGTACTCATCGAAACAAAGCAATCACTGAATGCCGATCATCCTTGTCTTCATTCTCTTTTATCCAGTTGAAAGTCAAATTGCATTCGCTGCCGCTGAAGCGACGTTTTTGACGTCGAACTCAAAATTTGCATACTCCACAGTTTGAAAACCAGAAAAATTTGCATTTGTGATTCTCTTCTTCTATTTTCGGCAAAAAAAAATTTCGTTTATATCTTTATTTTATATAAAACTTCAGATATCCTTTAATTGTTTTGAGCAGTGTATACGTATATGCCATATTTTGGTACTTATAGGAGGACTTTTATCACTATTTTTATTATTGCTATCAAGTTGTTAAAGTTCTTTGCCACCTTTCAATTTTTGAGCTAGTAAAGTATAATAACCGTATGAAAATATCAAAAATAGTTAATTCGTTACCTAGAAATCAATGTATAACAATATTTTTAAATGGATAAAGCTATGAATAGGAAGAAATTGGAAGTAAAATTGGAAGTAAATTTGCAAAGGGATATCTAAACAAGACTGGCAAAGACAGGCAAAGGTGCAGGAGAGCAATTGGCGGTAGAAGAGTCAGATCCCTGCGTATACGCGACAAAAAATAATAATCTCTGTGTATGCAACATGAAATGGTGCAGTGCAATGGGGTACGGAATCAAAGTACATTTCTGTACAGAGTGCACCATTCTGGTCTAAATGCTAGAATTTCATGAAAAAAAAATATAATTCAAATAAAGATTCAAAATATTCAACTTTGCTAAAAGTCATGTTTATCAGACAGAGAAATAGTAGGGCCATGTTATTTGGAGTGTTAAAATGTTTTTTTTATAGAATTGTAGAATTTAGACCAAACTACTGCAATCTGCACAGAGCTGTACTTTGGTTCAGCTCTCCATTGCAGTGCCCCATTTCATGTTGCATACACCGAGATGATTGTTTTCTGTGACCTATGCAGAGGAACCTTACTCATCTACTGCTAGTTTCTCTCCATCACCTTTTTCTGTCTTTATCGGTCTTGTTTTGTGTGACTTAGACATCTTTTTGTTAATTTACTTCCAATTTCATCATAACCATAGCTTTTTACACTTAAAATAATGCTATAAATTGATTTCTGGGTAACTAATGAACTCTTTATGATATGTGCTTAATTTTATTATGCTTTACTAGCTCAAAAATTGTAGGATGGTAAAGAACTTTAGTAACTTGCTAGCAAAAAAAAAATTGTGATAAAAGTCCGCATATAAGTACCAAATTATGACATATGTTTTTTTAAAATCCTACCCTCGCTTTGATTGACACCATGGATGTACTATATACATCCATGATTGACACATTACCAAATAAAATGGAATCTGTCCGTCTCTCCAAACATTCATATGCAATGGCTACATTCAAGAAAAGTAAAAATAATTACCATCAACCTAACCAGGTTTTACTGCCTTTTTCTGATTACTTCGCTTTAACGTTTAATAAAATAATTATAATGCAACAAACTGCATCGCATAATATTCTTGATTAAATTTTCTTTCCAATGGCAATACAGCGTTTACCATATTACTGAGAAATATTTGTTGTTATGATCCATCAAATTTCAAAAAATCATTTTTCCTAAAAGGTGTCCACAATTTTGGCTACCACTGTAAAAATATACAAGGGATTTTTAAAAATATACATTTTTAAAAATAACGCAACAAGAACTGTAAATATTATAAGCATTAAGATATTTAAATGCAAGTTTTTAAGGCAATATAAATACGCAGTACTTTAGAACTACTATTTAAATATTTCATTTATTTTCAGACTTACTTCTGATACACCATACAATAGTCCATCATATTATTTGCCTTATGATCATCACAATCAAGTTGAAAATTCTTTTGGCCTTACATATGAGCAGAGTTATCAAACTGAAAATTCTTTTGGCACTACATATGAGCAGAGTCATGAACCTGAAAATTCTTTTGGCACTACCTATGAGCAGAGTTCTCAACCTGAAAATTATTTTGGATATTTTGAAGATGGGTGAGTATATTTAAACAATTACTTTGTCTTCTCATATTCAGAGTAATAATTTTAAACATGTGTATTCAACTGAAATACAGTAGTAGTAAAGCAGTTAAAAATATTTTATATATATATTTTAATACAATAATTTTTAATTTCAAATGTTCACACTTAAATAATTTGAATGGAAATGAATCTAATAGTAATGCAAATCCATGTGTTACATATAATAAGCAGGTGACAGTAATAACTCATATAATAACATTTTCTGAAATAAATATTCACAAAGGCATTGCTTTCTTTAAAATTTGGAACTTCTTATCATTTTTGAAAAAAATTCAGAGGAATTTTGTAAAACAGTCTAATTTAATATGAACGATATCGTTTTCCGATTATTTTAAAAAAATAGTTTTCTTTAATTAATTAAATATATTACAATGTTTCTTATTATATATAAGCAACGTTATTTATTACTTATACACTGATTACATCATTTATATAGAAGAAATTTGTTTTTAAAATACGATATTTAAGGTTTAGATTATATTTCTTTTATTAGATTTTCTTTCATAACAGATTACAAAGAGTAAAGTAAAAGTGATCGTATTTACAAATTTACAATTGTGGTTTTCTTAGTTTAAAAATATGTTGATGAATGAAGAAAAAATGCAATGAAATAAAATCATAATGTTTTAGACTAGAAGAATAAATGGAACATTTTATAATTTAGAGGTTTAGAGGTTTCGGAATTTTTACTTATACTCATTAATGTTATTAGTTTTTGCTTTATTTTTCGTTGCTATGCATTGCATATAACGCTTTACGTACTGTGGTTTTTATCTCGCATTGTTGAAATTACATTGTTTCACTACAAACGTTTTTTTTTTTTGTGCAATCTAGCATTCCTTTATTTTTATACCACAATCTTTCTTGTTGCTTACCTGGTGTGTCAGTATTCTAGTATTTTATTGTATTCTCAGAAATGTTTCATTGCATTTTGTGCTTTTTACCGGTTTTAGGTATTAATTGTCTAATATGTCATTGGAAAATCTGACAATATGCTTTAATTATATTACGGCTTCATTCATAACTGTGTTTTAAAAACATTCTGCACATACTTTTAAAAATGTTATACAGTCTATAAAAAGAACAATCAATTGCAAATGCATCATTTTATCAAACCACCTTATTCCTCAGAAAGCGAGGTGATGTGTCATCCAGAATAGTCAGATGTATTCCCTAGGAAAAGTTGCGTTACAAAAGCGAATCAATTAATTAAAAAAATAAATGGTATATAGGGTTCTTATAAACTTGCAATCTCCAATTTTAGAAATTTATCATCGTGGAGATCAGCTGAATAGCGAGGTGTTAATTTGGAAAGCGTAGGTTAATTAGGTTTTGAAATCTGCTACCCCTTTAAGAAAAATCAGTTCCGCATTCTTGACCGCAGCTGGAAAGTAAATTATCAAGCTGCGGAAATTGTGTTTTTTGTTGTTGTTGCTGGAAGTCCTCACTGGTGGAGTTTTGAAATTAAAAGAGACTTAAATTTAAAAAAAAAATAATTGATATATTCGGTTTCCATGATGCGAATTTTTCGAAATTTGGTTTTTGAAAACTGCGATATTTTTCTACCATATTATACCGAATTTCGCATGCGTCGTGCAATTTTTTCGATCTTTTTGAATTGGGGGTAGGAAAAGGCGATGATTGCGGTTTGTGACTTCGAGGATTTTTTCGTTACTGCCTGGATCTGTCTGGTAAACTAACCATGTTAGCCTCGCAACGAGGTTCGATTCTAAGCAGGAATTAAATTATTTCTTTGTTTCGGTATAAAATCACTTTTTGTGCTTTTCGAGACTTTCTTAATTAATAACTTTCTTAATTAAGAGTCGACTTCTTCGAAACTGTAATTCCAGAAGGCCGGATATTTCCGATTTTTTTGACACCATAATGGTTTGGCTCGCAGTGTTTATCCGTGTATAAACACACACACATTTCCGAACATTAATAACACTGATTTGTGGTTCTCACTGAAATTCTATCAAAACATATGCGATATCTTAACAATATCATTTAACGAAAACTCGATAAAAATAATTTACAAATGGAAAAATATACATTTTGTATACAATGTTCTTAATATTTTTTATTACAGCTAACTGAACAAACTCACAATATACACCAACGCAATTTATGAAAAGTCATATATTCAGAAATTAATTGTATTTACATATTGTTTTCAATCATTCCAATATAGCCATTCACATCCACATGAATAAAATTAAAAGTGGAAATCTTTTAAACTGAGATTAACTCAGAAAAGGAAATAAATAATATATAAAATAAAGATACCAAATTTCATATATGGTCAAAAGTTAAAGAAAAGAAAAAAATAAATTATTAATTAGGTTACGTATTTATAAAATATTAGGATTTTGAAAGTGTCGGTGGTAATAAGTAATGTATAATTTTATTTCAATGCAAATTATGTGAATTTTTTTCTGTGGTTTAGATATGAATCAATTGAAACGGAAAATCAAGGTATCTTGTATCCAGTTATGAATCAAGTTTGTGTTCCTGAAAGTCAGATATACAACGTAGTGCATGCACTTGAGAACAATGGCACTACATATTTCTATCAGGATCTTGTTGATGTTCCAGTTTACAAGTAAGTCAATTATTTTAATGCGTGCGTTGAAACTAGTAATTGAGATTTTTTTTCCAAAACCAAAAAGCTATTTTGCTTTGTTATATGTTCTAGATGTTAACGATATGTGTATTTTCGAATTAAACAGCAAGCACGATTTACATTAACTGTTTTACGAGTAATAAAATTAGAAGTAATAATATAATTTTATTAATGGTAAAATAATGTTTTATCTTATTTAAGTAAAAAGCCTATAAAAATATATTAGAGAATAATCCAAAATGAATACGTTTGAAAATATAATAAATTATATCACTTTGTAATAATATATTTCTTTTAAATGATGAAAGGTGTAAACTAAAAATATAATATAAAGAAAATAACTTATTAGTAGATTGTTGACAAGTTTCGGCTCACTCCAAGCCATTATCAAAAACAAATGTGAATATTCTACAATTGCATGGTCTATGAAGTTATTATATATGCAGTTATAATAACTTCAAAGACCGTGCAGTTATAGAATATTCTTATTTGTTTTTTATACTGGCTCGTAGGGAGTCGAAGCATGTCAACAATCTAATGAATGTTATTTTACTGTATATTGTGTTTTTATTTTACACATTTTACTATTTGAAAGAAATATGAATACATTCGTTCAAAAAGAATCTTAGAAATTAGGCATGTTTTTGCCTTATATGCTGTATTTTATGATGCAATTAGTAATAATCATTTAGTATTAAGTAACGAATTTATAACGTGTCTATTCTTTTTCTAGGTCAATAATTTCAATTTTGTGATAATATAACTTTAATAATATATCTGAAATATTAAATCGTAATAAACAGATTTAAAAAAAATATTTATAATGAAATATGGTAATTAGATTATCATATTATTTTGTAATCTTGTTGAACATTATCATATTTTCAAATAAAATCCAACATGCTAATAAAAACTACGCCATGTAATCAAACATTAAATTTATTTTTTAGTATGTACAATGCCATCATCGACACTCCAGACTATGTTGTGGAAGAAAATTCTTCATATAGTTACGAGCATGCAGAAAATATTCACAGTGAAAATTTGGAGCCGTATGTTGAGAATACTTCAGAGTATGATGATCAGTCAAGGTAATAAAATCTTTAAATATTTTTATGTTCATGTTTCTAAACCTCGTAATAAGATGTTTTCATTGGAATGTTCATAATAAGATGTAGCTATCGACATCCATTGTGTTACAAACAAAAAAAAAAGTTCTAATTGCACAAACATAAGAAAATCGCATCACACCTTGCGGAAGATGTCGCAGAATGCTCTTTAATATTAAAATTGCTCACGGTTTCCAAAAATAATTTAATAATTAATTAAATAATAAATAATGTTAATTAATTAATTAATTAATTGAATTAATTAAATAATTTATTAAATTAAAAAAATAATTTAATGATAAATATATAAAATTGAATGCACAGAAACTACAGACATAACTACTAGGTTTTAAATTGTTGTTATTTTTTTATGATCAAGGGGCCATCGTGCTCATATTCAAAAGAAACATAACTTCGGTGTACCATAAGAAAACTTATATATTAATATTAAATTCGTATCATGGTAAATATCTTGATACTTTCCTTAGTTTAGGGGTACAGTAACAATTAATTTCAACTTATGAATTTTTTTTTAAAATCCTGATTATGGAACACCCGACAATTCCATACACATTTTAGTAGGTGTTTATTGAATCGGAATTACTAAAAATTGGCACTGCGTCAATTCATCACAGCGTCAGTTCGTTGCAGTGTCGATTCATCATGGTGTCAAATTGTCGCGGCGTTAGTTCATCGTGGTGAAAAATTTTTAATTGTGATGATAATATTTTTGGTGATAAAAGTAAACATAATTTAGTAAATTTATTTCATGATAATTTTTTTTTTCTGATTTAGCGTTTTATGATAACTAGAATTTTACAGGCCAATATTCGATACAGATATATTTTAAATTATTTTTATGTATTACTTCGCTTTCTACTGCTTTAGTTTAAAAATAGCAATCATTAAAATGGGTATGAAATCTATTTATGTGATATTTGTGAAGTTCCCAATTGAGACCATGAATGTTTAACGTACTTAGAACAACTCATGTCTTATGTAAATTAGAGATAAAAGAGATATTGAATTTCATCACCGGAAAAATGGCAAAAAGGGCAAAGAATAATACAAGAAAAATTACAAAAAAAAATTAATTGGTATACCCGTACTGAAAGTAGGCGTGGGGCAAATGAGCTCTCCCTAACTTATTAAAAATAAAGAATAAAAGAATACGGACAGAATTTAACCCAAACTGCTGGATGTGATTTTGATTCAACTGTTTATTGCATGCCTGAATGTCATTGTATGGTAGTTTTGTTTTATTTTTTGTTTTACATTTATTTCACTACTAAAGTATCCCTAAATTGTATTATAACTTTATCATTTTCTTTCACTAAATCTGCTTAACGTAATTAGTGACTGTTTTCAATTTCCTACGTCATGTTATTATTTAATGTCGTTACCTTAGAAATCTGAATGAGTTAAGAAATTCAAGCGTGTAGCGAGGACTTTTTTTCGGGGTGTGTGTGTGTGTGGGGGGGGGTATATTTTCTACTACAATCTATTTCTTTTAGATAAAAGTATATTAATAAATACATTCCGAATAATTTTAGGGAGTGTTTGCCTCAACCCTTTTTTTTCCAGCCTTGTTTCGTCATGGAACTGATAAAAGCGGGTGATACTTTTGAAAATATTACTGATTTTTTTCTCCCCCAAATTAACTGTTTTCGGTGTTGATAGGTACTTAAAAATTTTACATAAAATATATCTTTTAAAATATAATTTAAATGTATAATTGCCATTCTAGCGCGTAAATAAAATCATTCAAAAAGGCAGTTTTCTTATTTTATTCCGTCTCTTTATAATATTTAAATTTGATGTTCTTCTAATTATATGCATTATGTTAAAAACTATTAACTATATTTTGCAAGATTGGATCACTGTTAAATTAAATATAAATATTGAGCACTACAAGTAATGCTAAAGAAAAAAAAAACTGCGTAGAATTTCGTGTTTTGAGATGTCATGAATATGATTTGAATTTTTTAACTAATGCTTCTCTGCCTGATTTGAATTCTATTTAAAGGAATTATGTATATTTATTTATATATTATGAAATTAATATTTAAAAGAAGCATGTATTTTAACAGGCTTATTGTCATCACTATTTCCGATTAGTGATCATCGGTTTATTTAATCTCAGAAATTCTGAAACAAATGAGTGGGAGATTACTATTTTGAAATAGTAGTGGTCATCCATGGCGTAGTACGACGATATAATACACAATATTTTAAAAAGTTTCAAAATGAATTTTGAATTTTAACGTATTTTGAAAATACATGTATTATTTATACATTATATTTTTTAAAGGTATTTTGTAGTTTAGGTTTTTTTTTTATTTTGCACTGTAAGTCGTTTTTGTTAATGGTTGATAATGGTTTTAATTTGATAGTGGTTTTAATTTTCATTTGTTGTATTTTGTCCAACTATAATACCATGAATATTACAACAAAAGAGTAAACTACCTTACAGGTTGATCATATTTAAGGCTAAATTAAGGCTAAGATTATTATCAATAGCCAATACATATAAGCTCACAGTTACAAATATTTATGATAAATTGAAAACCGATCTAATTCTTAAGGATATAGTTTTACGTATTAAACATGATTCACACAATTAGAAGAACATAAAATATAAAAATTACAAAAAGACGATTACAAAAAAATGCCTTATTAGCAAAAATGTTTATATAACTGAGAAACTTAGATTGATAAATACTTTTTATTGTTATTTTATAAAATATGTTTGCTATTTGTTGAGTCCAATTGAATTGGGCATTTGAGTTTGAATTTCCAATTTCATGAATGTATACAGCATTTTCGATAGAGAGGAGGGGGAGGGAGTGGGAAAAGTACCTACTTTAAATCACGAAAAAAATCCAGTCATTGGACTATGTTTTATCTCAAATAAAAAATGTATTTGCGCGAGACTATTAAAAACAATAATGAAAGTTTAAAATAATTAAATGATCACGTGTTGAAAGCAGGAAATAAAGAAAATTACGTCATAAAAATTGTATTTACACATGGATATTAAAAATAAAAAAGATGAATTGAATGAAAAATAATTATAACCAGTTAAATGAAAAAGCATTATAACCTGATTACAGAAGATAGTCGCCGTTCGTGATATCATCATCATCATCATCTTTTAAAAACAGGATACATTATCAGGTTTTAAGAGGCTGTGAAATCAGAAAGGGGGTTGGTGAGAGTAGCTAGCAGGGAGCAAAGCCCCCTAGTAATTTAAAAAAGCAATAAGTTTCTCTAATTCATTACACTTTCATGTTCTAAATTCGGAACTTCACAACAATTACATATAAAAAAAAATGTTCTCTACATTTCATATTTCTGCACTAAAGCAATAAAAAGAGAAATATATATAAATATAAATATTCAAAAATATACCTGCATCTAAAAGCGGACTACTGTAAAATGGTAGTTGTTATAATTTGCTATAGCTAAAAAAAAATCATCATCACTTTCTAAAGCATTTTCTCAGTAAAAAAAAAAAAAAAAAAAAAAAAAAAAAAAAAAAAAAAAAAAATCAGAAACGTTTACGTAAGTATCGGAGACATCTGATGCACGATACTAAAGTAAAGGTTTCTGATTACAGCAAAAAAATGTTTCAGCTAAAACACGGAACCTTTCCGATTCGTAATGAAATTTTAAGATGAATTCTTCCGCGATGTGCACGACGAACTGAGGCGACATCCTAAAAATTCTGCTGTATTGACAGAGGGGCCATTATTACTTTTAATTGTTGAAAAGTCGTTGTTTTATCTATTATTTTATATTGTAATTTTTACACTCATTTTTACACTCATGATTTCCCTTACATCTTTATATTAATATTGCAATAGATGAATACAAAATCTCAATTGTTCAATAATATATCAATGATCCAAGTCGTAAAACTAATGTTGCTTCGCACGCTATTTTTTATATTTGTACGCTATTTTTTAATACTTTCCAACACAGTTTAAAAGTAATTATTAATTGGGTTTGTTGGTCCGTCCATGCTCTAACTCGCGTACATATATTCGGATTACCATATAATAGATATAGTAATTGATTTCTTACTGTAGTTTACCATGTAATGTTTGGAATTAAGAATAAAGTATGCATCATTTATAATTTGTTTACATGAACAATCAAACTGATTTTATTACATTATGGTCTAGTGTAAAAAATCATTTACGGTACATTTTATTGGTATTATACTATTTGAAACATATTAAAATATATATTCATTCCTTACGTGCACTACATGATGTTTGCTATAGAATAGGGAGTGCATAGCATTTATCGTTTATTTACAAGGACGCACAAAAGAATTCTGTTACAATACTCTCTATGAACAACAATTGCATGAAGTGAAATTCCAACTGTGGTTAGCGTTTTTAAATTTAACTAATTGTTTTAATATTACTTTTTGTGCATAAATTCTATTGCTCATGTTTATGGCTGCACGGAAGAATTCCGGGACAATATTATCTACTGGGAAAATTGGTTGAAGTTTATATTAATGATGCTATACCATTTCAAATATATTGAGATTGATATTCATCTTTGAAGTGCACTACAAGATGCTTACTGTAGAATATGGTGAACATAACGTTTATTGAAGCTTCTTATTTAGATATTTCGTTTTATTCTAATGAAAAATTTCTTAATAATTATCTGTTAATGTTGGAAAGTGATTCATAATCTATTCCTAATGCTTGGTTTTTTTTTGTTATTAATAAAACTTCCTGTTTATGTATTCATGTTTTTCACAGTTTTGAAAACACCTCATTCGTTTCGTTTTAGTAATAAAGGAAGAATTTAGCAAGTCAAGAAATATTTAATTCGAAAATATAAGTTTATTTACTATTTTATGAACAAAATTATTATTTGATAACAAACATGCACTAGTTTCCTGAAAAGTTTGTAATTTTCCAGTATTTATTTTGACCACTGATGTCTGTTTTGTTTGACAACTGTATTTTAACTGTTCTTTTCATATTACAGAGTTGTCGAATGTTTACCAACAGTAACCAGTGAGTCTCCATCAATGTACATGGATAATTTGTATTCTCCTGAATTTGAATTGAGTACTCTGAGCTATAACAATTATGGGGATACTAGTTATAGCCAGTCGCAGCCCGATAATGCGGAAAACTGCCAGCTAAATGCAGATATTGAAATTAGACAAGAAAGTGTAATGCATTACACTGAAGTTTGCGAAAATCATGATTCAGAAGGAATCGTTACAAGAAGCGAAATAAACGCTTATCATAAACAAGTAAATTACGAATTGACAGTAGTACGAGATGGCAGGTGTTTAGGAAAAGTCGCTAGTCAAGAATCTGTGAAGGTACATTAATATTATAGCATTTATAATTTTGTTTATAGTATAGTCCGTCCAGTAAGTGAACAGCCACTAATGAATGAACAATTAGAAATTGTTTTAATCGAATAAGGTTTGAAAAACTTCCTGCTAGTTATATGAGATACCAATTAGAATAACTGTTGTAAAATGAATCTAGTCTCCACTAGTTAATTATGATAACAGGTAATAAAGCCCGTAATTCAGTAAAAAGGTGTTATAAGTTAATTGTACAAGTGGTAAAATAAAAAAAACATAGTATGAAACTTAAATGATTTTAATTTCTGACTGTTCATTCACTGGAAAATTTTGTGGTCATTCACTGGTAAGAATTGTTCATTTACTTGGTTTTTGTATAGATCTTTATTAAGTGGGGATATCACTTTGAGCAGCCGGAAAACGACAATAATTAAACTATTGCATAAAACTCTGTGGCTTTAAAACCAATGAATGAAAAACAACACTTTTTTCTATAATTTCCCACATTCTTGTAGTTTGCAAAAAACATTGAAATAGTATATATGTCAAAATACTAATTCATTAAATGATAACGACAAAAATGACTTTTTAAAAACAGAAATACTAAAAGATGCATTTTGCGCGCAATATTAAAAAAATTCTACTGCTGACCCACACTTAATATTTCATTTATTTTTACTTTATATACTACTATATTTTTCACTGAACCTAAATTTAAAAGTCTATTGAAATTAATTAGCAAAATTAATGGCTTTTATAATACTTTTCACAAAATTTACCAAAAATGTTAGATTTTATTTTTCAATACAAAATTGTCTATGTCAAAAATCAGACTAAATTTAGGTCCATCATAAAAGTACACATGAAAAGTAATGGTACGCTAAATTTCAAGGTTCTGTGATTATTGCTTTTTAGGATTTCGTTCATCTCACGAAACCCTATTACTCCCGCTCCGTTGTCTGTCCCTCACAGAACCATTCTCAGAAACTATGTAACTTACAGAGTTGAAACTTCGTTTATAAATCAGTATATCAGCTGTGAAGAGCTGAAAATATTAAAATTTGAAAAATTCGCATTATTTTAATAAAAACAAAATTCTAATAGCCTTTTTCTATTAAATTTTAACATTTTTCGTTATAGCAGATGCCAAAAATTTAAAATCCACAATGAAATTTTTTCTACAATAATTAATTTTCTATTGAACGATTTCCACGTGAAAAATGAAAATGAAATAAAAAGTTTCACCAATTGAAAAAAAATATTAATATGAAATAAAAATGATTGACGTCATAGTGGTAATAAAACGGAAATTTTCAAAGATTTCTCAATAATACAAGGAGTATGAGTATGTGTATGTACACAAAACAGATTAATATCACGTCATTAGAGAATTAAAAAGAAAATTAATCTGACATCATATCGGAAGTGTAACGGATTTCTCAAATGTTTGAGACTAATACAAAGAGAGTTTCAATATGAGTAATAGAGATTAGTAAATATATGAGTTTGAGGAACGTATTGAATCATGATAAAAACCCGATTATGGAAATATTTGCATATTTTAAAATTTTTAAGGTGTACAACATGTTTAATTCTCAAATTATTATTATTTTTAAATATCGCATTTAGTCCACATGACAGATATTATTATGACAGAGTATAATAGCGGTATTTGCCCGCTATCGGCTGGCTTAGATATTCGAAAAAAAGAAAACATAGACAGGTAAATTTTTATTTTATAAAAAACTGACCTTTTTTTTCTTTTTTTTTGTTGTTGCTAAATGAAATTTATTTGGATTTTTTGAAGAAAGAATAAAGTGTTTTGAAAGGATTATTAAACGAAACCCTTTATGCGATCTTAGATCACACTTACCCACTCGTTTAATGATGGTGCTTGAAGTGCCAAAAATACAGTTTTGTGAAAAGTGCTTCAAAGGTAACAATATAGCATGACAGGAAACGGCTTTTTACAAGATATCTTTAACTATAACTTCTGTTCTAATTCGAATTGAATCATGATAAAAACCCGATTATGGAAATATTCGCATATTTTAACATTTTGAAGATGTACAACATGTTTAATTCCCAAATTATTATTATTTTTAAATATTGCATTTAGTCCACATGACAGATATTATTATGATAATAATAGCGGGCTTTGCCCGCATTTGCTTGGTTTAGATACTCGAAAAAACAAAAAATATACCGGTAAATTTTAATTTTATACAAAACATGACCTTTTTTTTTGTTTATAAGTGAAATTTATTTGGATTTATTAAAGAAGGGATAAAGTGTTTTGAAAGGAATATTAAACGAAACCCTTTGTGTGATCTTCGACCACACTTACCCACTTCTTTAATGATGGTGCGTGAAGTGCCAAAAATACAGGGCTTCAAAGGTAACAATATAGCATGATAGGAAACGGCTTTTTACAAGATATCTTTAACTATAACTTCTGTTCTAATTCCAATTGAATCATGATAAAAACCCGATTATGGAAATATTCGCATATTTTAACATTTTGAAGGTGTACAACACGTTTAATTCCCAAATTATTATTATTTTTAAATATTGCATTTAGTCCACATGACAGATATTATTATGATAATAATAGCGGGCTTCGCCCGCATTTGGTTGGTTTAGATGTTCGAAAAAACAAAAAATATACCGGTAAATTTTTATTTTATAAAAAACCTGACCTTTTTTTGTTTATAAGTGAAATTTATTTGGATTTATTAAAGAAGGGATAAAGTGTTTTGAAAGGAATATTAAACGAAACCCTTTGTGTGATCTTCGACCACACTTACCCACTTGTTTAATGATGGTGCGTGAAGTGCCAAAAATACAGGGCTTCAAAGGTAACAATATAGCATGACAGGAAACGGCTTTTTACAAGATATCTTTAACTATAACTTCTGTTCTAATTCCAATTGAATCATGATAAAAACCCGATTATGGAAATATTCGCATATTTTAACATTTTGAAGGTGTACAACATGTTTAATTCCCAAATTATTATTATTTTTAAATATTGCATTTAGTCCACATGACAGATATTATTATGATAATAATAGCGGGCTTCGCCCGCATTTGGTTGGTTTAGATATTCGAAAAAACAAAAAATATACCGGTAAATTTTTATTTTATAAAAAACATGACCTTTTTTTGTTTATAAGTGAAATTTATTTGGATTTATTAAAGAAGGGATAAAGTGTTTTGAAAGGAATATTAAACGAAACCCTTTGTGTGATCTTCGACCACACTTACCCATTTGTTTAATGATGGTGCGTGAAGTGCCAAAAATACAGGGCTTCAAAGGTAACAATATAGCATGACAGGAAACGGTTTTTTACAAGATATCTTTAACTATAACTTCTGTTCTAATTCCAATTGAATCATGATAAAAACCCGATTATGGAAATATTCGCATATTTTAACATTTTGAAGGTGTACAACATGTTTAATTCCCAAATTATTATTATTTTTAAATATTGCATTTAGTCCACATGACAGATATTATTATGATAATAATAGCGGGCTTCGCCCGCATTTGGTTGGTTTAGATATTCGAAAAAAACAAAAAAATATACCGGTAAATTTTTATTTTATAAAAAAACATGACCTTTTTTTGTTTATAAGTGAAATTTATTTGGATTTATTAAAGAAGGGATAAAGTGTTTTGAAAGGAATATTAAACGAAACCCTTTGTGTGATCTTCGACCACACTTACCCACTTGTTTAATGATGGTGCGTGAAGTGCCAAAAATACAGGGCTTCAAAGGTAACAATATAGCATGACAGGAAACGGCTTTTTACAAGATATCTTTAACTATAACTTCTGTTCTAATTCCAATTGAATCATGATAAAAACCCGATTATGGAAATATTCGCATATTTTAACATTTTGAAGGTGTACAACATGTTTAATTCCCAAATTATTATTTTTTTTAAATATTGCATTTAGTCCACATGGCAGATATTATTATGATAATAATAGCGGGCTTTGCCCGCATTTGCTTGGTTTAGATACTCGAAAAAACAAAAAATATACCGGTAAATTTTAATTTTATACAAAACATGACCTTTTTTTTTGTTTATAAGTGAAATTTATTTGGATTTATTAAAGAAGGGATAAAGTGTTTTGAAAGGAATATTAAACGAAACCCTTTGTGTGATCTTCGACCACACTTACCCACTTCTTTAATGATGGTGCGTGAAGTGCCAAAAATACAGGGCTTCAAAGGTAACAATATAGCATGATAGGAAACGGCTTTTTACAAGATATCTTTAACTATAACTTCTGTTCTAATTCCAATTGAATCATGATAAAAACCCGATTATGGAAATATTCGCATATTTTAACATTTTGAAGGTGTACAACACGTTTAATTCCCAAATTATTATTATTTTTAAATATTGCATTTAGTCCACATGACAGATATTATTATGATAATAATAGCGGGCTTCGCCCGCATTTGGTTGGTTTAGATGTTCGAAAAAACAAAAAATATACCGGTAAATTTTTATTTTATAAAAAACCTGACCTTTTTTTGTTTATAAGTGAAATTTATTTGGATTTATTAAAGAAGGGATAAAGTGTTTTGAAAGGAATATTAAACGAAACCCTTTGTGTGATCTTCGACCACACTTACCCACTTGTTTAATGATGGTGCGTGAAGTGCCAAAAATACAGGGCTTCAAAGGTAACAATATAGCATGACAGGAAACGGCTTTTTACAAGATATCTTTAACTATAACTTCTGTTCTAATTCCAATTGAATCATGATAAAAACCCGATTATGGAAATATTCGCATATTTTAACATTTTGAAGGTGTACAACATGTTTAATTCCCAAATTATTATTATTTTTAAATATTGCATTTAGTCCACATGACAGATATTATTATGATAATAATAGCGGGCTTCGCCCGCATTTGGTTGGTTTAGATATTCGAAAAAACAAAAAATATACCGGTAAATTTTTATTTTATAAAAAACATGACCTTTTTTTGTTTATAAGTGAAATTTATTTGGATTTATTAAAGAAGGGATAAAGTGTTTTGAAAGGAATATTAAACGAAACCCTTTGTGTGATCTTCGACCACACTTACCCATTTGTTTAATGATGGTGCATGAAGTGCCAAAAATACAGGGCTTCAAAGGTAACAATATAGCATGACAGGAAACGGTTTTTTACAAGATATCTTTAACTATAACTTCTGTTCTAATTCCAATTGAATCATGATAAAAACCCGATTATGGAAATATTCGCATATTTTAACATTTTGAAGGTGTACAACATGTTTAATTCCCAAATTATTATTATTTTTAAATATTGCATTTAGTCCACATGGCAGATATTATTATGATAATAATAGCGGGCTTCGCCCGCATTTGGTTGGTTTAGATATTCGAAAAAAAAATATACCGGTAAATTTTTATTTTATAAAAAACATGACCTTTTTTTTTGTTTATAAGTGAAATTTATTTGGATTTATTAAAGAAGGGATAAAGTGTTTTGAAAGGAATATTAAACGAAACCCTTTGTGTGATCTTCGAACACACTTACCCACTTGTTTAATGATGGTGCGTGAAGTGCCAAAAATACAAGGCTTCAAAGGTAACAATATAGCATGACAGGAAATGGATTTTTACAAGATATATTTAGCTATAACTTCTGTTCTAATTAGAATTTTTGTAAAATATTTTTGCAGTGAATTTGTAACATTTAATGGTATCCATGTTATTTTTTAATCAAATCGAATTTTTTAAACCTTCAACGTGATCTCCCCATTTAAGACACCCATAACATCCCAATCTAATGAAATATAAACTTCTTTTTATTATTTTTTAATCATTTGTATACCAACATATCAATTTACACTGCCAGAAACCAAAAGGTACTGTTTATTAAATTTTTATCAATCTTTTTTTCTTTTTAAAAGTGCTTAAGTATTCATTTACGGATGACCCTATATAAATTACTCTTTACTTAATGAATGCTTAGAGGTTTCGGAAGAAAGTCTGAAATATTATTAGTCGGTACATTCCATCATGGAAAAGGGTCACTGATTAAACTTATTATATTTTCGAAGATAATCTCTTCTACTTTGTTTCTCTGTGTTATTCATCTAAAAGAAAACCATACACTGCAAGAACTTGCATGAGTATATTTATAAAGTTTCATTTGTATGAGGATTTTGGAATATTATCTTTGATCTCTATCACTTTCATTTTCTAAAAACTGTGGAAAAGTATGGTCTCAAAATGGAAAATTATTTTACGAATTTTAGAAGATGTTGTGTAAATATGTAAGATATATGCGTGCAAGTATAGAAGTTCGAAAAAGTTCTATCTAAAAAGTTATATATTTTTTTAAGTACGGCGCACGAAACTGGAAAATAATAATAAAAAAATATGTTAATTATAAACGTTTTGGATCAAAAATAAAATTTGTTTATAAAGCATTTGTTTTCTTTAACTGTATGTTTATTCCAATTTTTGAATCGTCTCAGACCCGAAGATGTTTTCATGAAACAGATCATCGATAATAACTGTCTGTGGTTAACGTTAATATTTCTCAGACAAGTGAAAGTTTCCCTTTCATTCATGATAAAAAAAATTTGTTTGTTTTTTTCTCTCTAATTTTGTATGTTTTTCTGAAATTTTATGTTCTTTCAGGCTCTCGAAATTTCGCAGGAGGCCTTTGATACAAATGGCATATCAGCAAATGTAAAGTATATGAAGGATAACTTGTACTTAACCGCTTTATCGGGGTAAGTTTCTGCTTTTTTAAAATAAGAATAGCATTAATATTTGTATTCTAATGTCTAATTTTTGACGTAGACTGATATAATTTTTAATGATATAATATTTTGATCGGCTATAACTTTAATGGAAAGATTTATTGCTTTCTAAAAATCTTTGTCCTACACTTCTCAGACAAGCATATGAACTTTAAGTTCATGTTACACAGGATAATGACAGTAAGAAAATAAATTACGTAACAATAAAATGAATTCATTTCAGGGCATTTTTTTCTGAGCTACACTAAGTTATGCGCACTTTATAAATAGAACAAGTGCAAATAGAAATTTAAAATTCTGGAATTCTGCTTAAAGCAACTTTAAATATCCTGCTGCTATTTATGAAATTTGCAAAGTTTTAGGCATAATATGCTGACAAAAAATATGTCTATATCTGAATTCACAATGACCAAAGTTTGTGTTTTGATGAATGAAACAGTTTTTTAGAATTGAATATGCCGCCGTGAAGTCCTACATGATCTATGATCGCTTCAGTGTGAACAAATTAAGGCTAACCGATGATCTATTTTTTAGATGATAGCGACTATTTTTAATGCATTGTAAACAGTTTTGAAAATATGCAATTAGGATACACTTATTAAATTATATTAATCTGTCCGAATTAGGTAATTGTATACTCATATTCCGTCTTATATATATATATATATATATCCTTTAAAATTAAACAAAATCTTCTAAAATGTCGAGAATATAATGTCGCTTTAGAGAAAGAGAGTCTACATACTATATACACTGTAGAAATTACTCAAAGGCAAACCGCTAAAATACTAAATTTCTTAAGTTAGACATAAGGAACCGCAAGAAATATTTTTATAAAAAGTACTGCGTATTTTTAAATTTGAAAAATTATTTTTTATTCTAATAAAATTTGGTCTACGTAAAAGGTTTATATGAAATATGTTTATATAAATCCAGTTAGTGCAAAAGTTCAAAATTTTGAAGACACTCTTTGAAGAAACCAGATGCATTGAAATATTCTTTGAATGCTATCGTATAAAATGCTTCCATATATTAATAATATTAACATTTTTTAACCTCTCCCTAAATGGGAAGAAAGTAAAAAGTTTTTTCTATCATCAAATGGTTCATGTAGGAAGTACTGTATATTTAGGGATTAAAGTGTAAATATTTGTAAAGGTATATTTCACATTAAAATTAAGCTCACAAAATTTACATTAAAATTAAAGCTCTCGCTATATAAAATTCTTCAAAGTGAAACATGCCAATTGATGTTGTATTGGAACTAAATTGAAACATGAACACACCATTTGAAACTTCTGTTTTAAAATCAAATGTAACATTTGTGTAATTATAATGTGATACTCAGATAATCTGACATTTGGAAATGAATGATACATTTTTGATAAAGTACATTTATCGATACATGAAATGAGTAAATGAAAATTATCTTCTTCTTAAAAGGAAAATAAGTTATTTTTCTGAAAATAATATCCATTAATAAAAGGAATAATTTATGTTTAAAATTCACAGAATAAACATTTCAAGTTTAAACTGAATTTCAAACAAATTGATATACTCCAGTTACCTTATTTTTCCACCCAATACCCAATACCTTATTTTTTTCAAACGCATTGCGTTAAAAGAGTAGTTAATATATATATAGTTGAATATTTTGTAACTAATTATAAAAAGTTCATATACCCATATCACGTTTATCAGAAAGTATCAGAAAAAGAGGTAATGGAATGTATCCACTCTTTAAATTGTATATATATATATATGTATATTTCTGAAAATAAAATCTTATAATAAACATACAAATATTCTTTTAAACTCCTTGAATGTATCATATCGAAGTAGATGATACGTATTCAACGTTAATCTACTTAGTTCAAACTGGAATAAAAGCAGTTACATAATAAAACATTAAATAATTTATTTCGCCATGTATTTGAAAAGAAAAATCTAGTTTCTTTGCTTTGTTCAATTACCAAACAGTTCTGTTTTTTCTTTAAATAAAAACACGTTTTGGCCAAATTTATGAGGAATAGTGTAAATAATAT
Organism: Maratus michaelseni; assembly: GCA_963931845.1. NCBI lineage: Eukaryota > Metazoa > Arthropoda > Arachnida > Araneae > Salticidae > Maratus > Maratus michaelseni. Next base: position 412,762,026 of record OZ007587.1, read on the forward strand.
AAATGTTTCTGCAAAATTTGAACACGTAATGCTATTTTCAATACATTACTTGTATCTGAAAGTGATACGTCATTCTATGAGATATGTTGGATAAATAATGCTCATAAAATTATTATTTATTTAAAAATAATTTCTACTGCGCATAATTTAAAATTGTTAGGATTGAGGAGCGAATTTTAAAGATAGAAATTATTCCTCCATATTTAGTTATTTTTAAAGTGAAAAATCTCTCAAGTTAAAACAAGCTCTTTATCTTAGTATTTATTTAAATCCTATCAAATAATAAGGGGTGAATTTATTAGTATTAATTGTAATGCACATAAAAGAAATGCACAACTTTCATTAAAATATAAAACAGTCATTTTTTATATTTGTTATGCAAAAAAAAGTACCCTATGTTTCACTGATTGATATATAATTTAAAAAAGAGTTTAAATTTATTTATTATTTATTATAAGTCTTTCAAGTTAAAAGAAGCTCTTAGTATTTATTTAAATCCTATCAAATAATAAGGGGTAAATTTACTAGTAAAAATTGTAAAAGACATAAAATAAATGCACAACTTTCATTAAAATATGAAACAGACATTTTTTTATATTTGTTATGCAAAAAACGTGCATTATGTTTCACTGATTGATATATAATTCAAAAAAGTTTAAAATAAGGATGTTATTTCCCTTTAATAAATATCTTTTAAATCACGTAATAAGAAGTTTTGTAATATTTGACGCGTTTCTTCTGCTTTTTCAACATCCAAAAACGGATGAGCGTACTATTCAGAAAGGGTTATATTCACTTCTAAGAATATAAATGTTCATAACGTATGTCAACATAAATGATTTATTAGCACTTGGAAATATATTTATCTTCATTAATTAGAAATACAAAAAATAATTGTAATTAAATTTGCAATTTTATGATTCTTTTATATTTGCTAAAGGATACCGGCTTTTAAATGTTCATATAGGTTAACAACTTGTTTATTATTTATAAAATATGATAAACTATCAGCGTAAAACATAAGCTTAAATTGAAAATTGTATTTATTAAATTACGTTTGAATGTTTGAAAAAATAAATTTTTATTTGTTCTAGGAAATTACGAAAAAAAGAAACCATTCCAGTCGTTGATAAAATGCCTGTAATTGAAGAAGTTGAAGAGGAGTCTCCTGTAATAGAGTACTCTAATGAAAACAAAACAGGTGTGTCTGGAAATATATTTTCTAAACAGACAAACAAATTGTGTAGACGAGAAACCGTTCACGTAGATGAAAACCTTAATGATAAAGATCACGTGGTGGAATCGGATAGTGGAACCGTAACAAAGGTAAAGGACTTTGAGAAACTTTATAGAAAAGAGAATTTTGAAGAAAGACCAGCAGTTAAAGAAGATGATATAACCTTTGAAATTCCGGGAAAAAATGAAAATATTGATAATGGTCATTTAAGATTTGACCAAATTGAAGAATCAAAGACCGATTCATATAAAAATTGCAATGTCTTTCATGAAAATAACGGAAATATTGATAAAAGGTATCTTTCCAAAGAATATGTATTTCTAAAAAAAATTATTAACACTGCAAAAGCAAACAATGCAAATTTGCGTAATCAAACTGGATCTATGTATGTTGGAAAGACTATGATGGATGAAGAGAAAATTTCTTCAGAAAAATGTGGAAAAATAAAAATGAAACGTAATACCTTAAAGACAGGGGAAATAAAATCTCCTTTAGAGACTAATGCTATAGAAGATACTACGATAATTCCTTTGAGAGAAGAATTACATCCACTTCAGTTTCCAGAAAATGCAATCGCCGTTGATAATGAAAATCAATCTTCTAAAGTTCCTAGCCAGGTAACAGTAATTTTCACAACTTTTTAAAAATTTCCATATACCTATTCTAAATTTTTTTCTTGATTATTTTAGTACTGTAAAACAATACACAATTAAGAAATATGTTTTTCCATTTATTCTTATTATTTCTAATTCAAAGGCTTGTTGAAAAATTATCAATTAACAGACACTTTAATGTCACTGAAATATAATAATTTTCAAACTTTAAGCTAAATTTTAGAAAATATATGCTAAATTTTAGAAAATATAATTTTCAAATTTCTCTAAAACGGAATAAATATATTTATCCTAATAAACATATTAAAATTGTAAAGGGCGGAGTATCAAAATTAAAGAAATGAAGGTTTCGACCATTTTTTTCGAATTTCAATTCTAAGTGTAATTTCTCCTTAGGAGCCTACATTATTCATGCGAAGAGACGAGTATGCTATTATTAAACCTACGTGAACCTTCATTCCGAATTTCTCGATTGCATGTTAGTAATTTGACATAATGTTTTGCATAGGATACGTGATACAGTGCTAACATGATACGCTTGTTATTTTTCAATTTTGGCTGTATTTTTTTATATGAGAACATTTTCAATTTTGTACCTGTTTTCGAATATAAAAGTATCCTCATATAAAGAATCTGCATTCAAAATCGAAAATGTAACATAACAGACATGATTGAGATGGTCTCATCTGACATAGGCAAAATAAAAATCATTTAGAAATATTGTAACGGAATCGTGACATCTGAAGAGAACTCTACCATAGATTTAACATTAGCTTGCGAGTTTTGTGGTGGGCTCTTAAGATCATTGTTTTATGATAAGAAAAACGCATTAATGTGTTAAAAATACTTATTTTGAAATTAAAATGTTTTTAGTTTTTTCTTAAAGATACCGTTTTTAGTCTTAATTCTTTTCTTCGTGTAAATCATTTTATGCTTGGCTGAAGTCTTTATTTTTCTGCTACCTAAATAGATTTGTGTAGACATGGTTCTTGCTTAAAAATTTTATAACATATGGAAGTAAATACATATAAAAGTCAATAAAATAGGTGTTCATGTTACAGAATTTAAAATATAATTTGTTTTTGTAAAGTATAGGACTGTGACAAACAGACTGTGACACCAAACACTTTGCGCATAGATGCTTTCGCGTTTAATAACAGAAATGACTTACACATCTTCTAAACCTTACGTAACCACATACAGATTGTAACTGAATTGATTGTCAGAAATCTAACGTAATACATGCCAAGGCAAAAAAAAAATTGTTTTGGAAACCAGGGACACAACCCATTTATTAAACAAGTAATACACGGTGCCTCATACCAAGCTGAATTCACATTTTCGTTCATAGTTTTAACAATAACGAAAATATTTGAGCGATATCTTCAACAAAACTACTTGCTATGAAACATGAAAAAAACGTGTGAAATAATAGAATCGGCAATTCTCCATGTCCAAGTAATAGTGAGATAGACGCTTCATAACTCGCAAAGCAACGGACAATGTATATGATGTCCGTGTTCGAATAAGAGTGAAATTCCAGCAATTTCCTTGATGTCACGTTTAGTTATTGTTAGTTATATTGTTTAGTAAGTCAAAGTTATTGTGTTGAAGGTTTCTTTAAAATATGTTCATTATTGTTACAGCTATGAAGAAAAATGTTGATTGGGCTAGGACTGAGTATTATTGATTTAATTAGTGGATTGCGACCTGGTTTCTGCCACAAAATTTAATTGTCTTGACATGTATTATCAATCCCGCCATCAAATCAGTTGCACCCTGTTTATATATATATATTTTCAGTTTGAAGCTGTCACAATCTAAAAATGTTAAACTTTTTAAGATTTACCTGTTTTTTTAAACTTTTAAAACTCAACTTTTATTTTAAAAAATATTCTTTAATGAAAACGTTGATTTGATCTCTTATTGTGAATTATGACTTCGAAATTTTAAGGTAATTGTTCATTTTGGTCTAAATAATTAAATACCTCCAATCTTTAATAATTTTTTCCAACTAAAATACGATTGAAAGCATTAGACAAAATACAATTTTTTTTAATATTTGTATAGTATTAACTTAAATCGATCTTGTTTCCCTACTTTTTACTAATATTAATATGTATGCCTTTTCTATACTTAATTTCCTTTTATCTTGTTCTTGCAGAAGCCCAAGAAGAAAAGATTTAAAAATTTCCGAAAGTTTCTTGGAGGTCTTCTGTGCTGTTGTATGAAGGATCCTACTTAAGGATATTGTGATTTAATCCATAGGCATAATGAGCATCCAACAGTGTAATAAGCTAAAAAAATGGCCATCTTCTACTTGATATCTAATCACACCAAACTGTTAAAATCACATCTTGTATTAACCACATTTCTTGTACAAATTAATCTAAACCATTTTTATCAATAGTAAATACAATAGTAAAAAAACAATAGACCCAAAATAAATAAAACAATAGCACCAAACGTATTTGTCCTTTATTGTTTTGTTTGTATACATTTTAATTATAATACTTTTCTGTATAATAGTTCTTCTTCATTCTAATTTTAGTTTTGATAAGTATATGAGCATGAATTTGGTATTATATACAAAAAATAAATATTTAAAGCAAGTACAGGGAAGCACTGTTGAATTTCTTTTTTAAACATTAATGTGGTCTGCAGCAAACAAAATATCCAAAATATTATATTTTTGATTTTTTAATCTTATATTTATTCTACAGGTTTTAGAATAAAATGACGCAAACTATGTATAAATGCAACGCTCAAAATATATAACCATTTACATATTCTACCGTCTGGTTTTGTAAACTGTTCTTAACGCATTAGATCTCTGTATTTCAATTTTTTTTAATTCAGTAATATTTATATATACATATCTGAATTTTTACGAAATACATAGTTACGTGATTTCGTATAATTACTGTTAGATATAGTATATGGATTAACTTGTTTTCTTAATTTTTTTCAGGAATTGTTTTAAATATAATCCTCGTAATAAAAGTATTCATATTTTTTTTTTTCTTTAAAAAATATTTTTCAATATATATATTTTTAAAGTTTAGCGTAAAAAATATTTTTTTCAGGAATTTAAAAATAATTAAAATATATATATTTTGTACACCCTAAAATATTTTCTTTAAAAAGTCTTAAAAAACCCATTATTCTGCCAAAAGATATATCAATTTATAGTTAAGGATAAAAGTGACAATGTTAATTTTGAAGAACTAAATAGAAAATTTATTTAAAGAATTCCTATTTGAGATAGAATATGGATAAATATACATTGAAAAAACTTATAAATATTATTTAGAACTTGAAAAAAATTGTGTCCCGGATAAATATAGTATTTTGGAAACAGAACTTGGGAAATTTCCAAATGGAATTTGGAATTTGGAAATATAAGTCTCAGAATCAATGATGTTGGCTGTTATTTAATAAAAATTATGTTGTGATTTTCCACAACGTTCTACAACACAAAAATCATAGGAACAAAATATTTTCATTGTTACAGTATTTAATTTTTATTAAATTCATTACATGACATTTATATTGTGATTTATTAATTCTGCGTGCATGTAAATAATTAATTATTTAACAATTTAGTTTTAAATGAACTTGTTATTCATTGATATACATTGAAAATATTATCATTGTTTAGAAAAATACTGTTGGGAGATTTCAGACATTTTGGCGTTGGACAAATAGGCAGCTGAATATAAGACTGTTCTCAAATCAAATTTCGCTATTTTTTGACACATTTACAAAGTAATTTTTATTCCTAAACGCATATATATATATATATATATATATATATATATATATGGACGGAAAATTTAATCCATATATTAAGGAAATTTTGGATATAAAAGTTAAGGATTTTTCAATAAATAATATCAAGTTTTAAGTTTTGAAACATGTGGTAGCAACGGAGTATAGCTCATAATATAACACAATTAACGAAAAATTAAAATCATAATTCTATTCTAAATTACGCCAATGGTTATCCTATCAGTTTTCATGGTTTACACAAAAATATCGCCGTGTTTGTATCAAAGTGTTTCGCGTTGTTGAGAGGGGGAAATATTTTTTTGCAAACAGCCTTAACTGTTTGATATGCAATAAAATTAAAGCCAGAACCAGCCTTACCTGTTAAGCAAGGTTATATTCATCTTCTGCAAAATCACAGACATTTATACATAATTGATATTACTAGTAATTACTATATATGATACACAAGAATTTAAAATGCTAAGTTAAAGAAATTGTGCAGTGAAAATTACAGTATTAGGCGTAAAGCATATGGATTGATATTAGTTGATATATTGGTTTCACTTACTTTAATTTATTCTTAGGAATCTTTCAAAAATAAATTTGAGCTGCTCTATAAAAATTATGTAGAAATAATAATATGAAATATTGAATGTGTATAGGTGAAAAATACCACATAAAAACTTTTTCATTACTAAATGGTATCAAATATATTTAAAATTTGTTTACAATAGTCAATAAAAACTATATTATATAAAATGTTGCTATTTTATTATTTTAAATACTGCAATTAACCATCATTTCTCATTCTTCATGATTAAGAATTTCAATTCTGCGCAATTCGAAAATAAGCAATTATCAAAGTTTTTTTCTCATTATTAAGTCTCAAAGCATTTTGAAATAACACCGCAGTTTGATCAGGTATGCAAAGAAATAAATTTCTTCAGAATTGGATGCATCATTTTAATTTATCCGAAAGTAAAAAACTCAGATATTCCTAAATATGATTTCAAAACTCTTCTTTCATGTGTTGCACCTTTTAAATTTATCAGGTGGATAACTTATAGAGTTCTTAATCATTTAAGATTGGAATCATTGGAATCATATAGAAATAAGATTTCTATTAAACTTTTAAGAAGTTAGGATTTTATTATCTTCGGAGTAGAAAAAATATGAATTCTGAATAAGGTTTTCATAGTTTCTCATATTTCATCTTCAATTGACTGTGTTTTATTTTCGTGTTTTTTTTATACATCTGATTTAATGTATAATAATATATAATTAAATATATAATTAATATATAATTACCCAGCTAAAAATTAACTGCAGTTTTTCTACAGAAGTGAAGTGTTTTTGAAGTTTTTCTACAGTCAACTGTAGATTTTCTGCAGTGAAATCTTGACTGCAAAAATACTTCAGTTATTTTGTCAGTTATGTGAAGTAATTTTGCAGTGATTTATTTCAAAAATACTCTAAGCAATTATCTGCAAAAATACTGTAGTTTATGTGAAATCATTTTACAACCATCAATTAAAAAAATAATGAGACTTTACATTTGTAGTAAAACTGCAGTAAATTTGAAGTATTTTAACAGTTATTAATTCAGAAGTACATTTTCTGATGTATCTGCAGTATAACTGTAGTTACTGTGAAGTAATTTTACAGAACTTACTTTATGTTCTGTATGCGTGTCTGCTCATGTTATATTTTCTGTAGATTGTATTGGGTAGTAACATTCAAAAACATTTATTCTTTTAAATTACGTTTCTTTTTTTAAATTTGTTTTTCTTTGGAGCAAATAGAGAAAATATATTATTGGAATTCCTCTTTATAAGTATTAAAACATAATATAATTTCAAAGAAATTCCATTTCAGATATTTAAAAAAAAATATTTCCCGTGTCTAATTACTAGTCATAATTAAGAGACGGAAATGTTTTATTAAGAGACTAGCAAGCTACGCCCGCTACGCTGGTCAATTTCTTTTAACGAACCTTTAATCAAATAAAATATTGACATTTCATAAATAACTTTTATATTTTAACAGAATAATAAGGCTACTATAATTTGTGACTCGTGCTATAGCCAATATACACGTCAGGACACGTCGCCCTTATCATTATCTTTTTACGTATGAAGGTTTCGCTATGGTACTCCATTGGAAAATTTGGTAATTTTTTATATTCAATATTCGAAAAACGGCATAATCATTAGATTTGAAATTTATATCAAGAAAGATACAATTTTTTAACTTTCAAACGCAATTTGTCTAACAATTTTCTGACAAATACTTTTTGAGCTATCATTTTTTTCAGTAACTTCAAATGTTTCATTTTCCGAGATTAATCTGTTGCAACAATTAGCGAAAAACCCAGTCGTCAGCAACGCATAGTTTTTTATTAAAGAGGCTGTTGGAGCAGGGATTGTCACCACCAATTTGCCACCATCACTTTTGAAATCGGTTCCGTGGTTCCAGAGATTCCATAGAAATTGTATTTTAGAATGACTTCAGAACGCTTTTCGCTCATTTCACCCATTTAAATTTCGATTTTTTTTAAATTTATTTTTAGAGAGCATTTACATCTTTTAAGTAACTACAATGCTAAATTTCAAATTTCTTGCCCCTTCAGTATAAAAAAGTCGCAATTTTCGAACATTTTTCGATCCTGCACCCCATTGATGTTAGTGGCACCGACATAAAATATAGCCTATGTTGGAGTAGGGATTGTCCCCATCAATTTGCCACCATTACTTTTGAAATCGGTTCTGTAGTTCCAAAGATTTCATAGAAATTGTAATTTAGACCACTTTTTAGAACGCTTTTCGCTCATTTCACCCTTTTAAATTTCAATTTCTTTTTTATTTTGTTCTTAGAGAACATTTACATCTTATAAGTAACTACAATGGCAAATTTCAAATTTCTAGCTCCTTCAGTATAAAAAATAAAAATAAAACTGCCCAGTTAAACTGAGGGCATTGAGTTCGCAGGCTATTCACACTAATTGTATATTATACTCTTATTTCAAAGAATTTGAAATAAGCCCATCAAAAAATAAAGAAATAAACAATATATTAAGGGGGGTCATCCCCCCGTTACCCCCCTCATAGTTAATTAATGAACCCCTTAAACTAATCAGGTAAATCTCTAATTACAATGAATATATATACAAAATTTGAAAAAAATCGGATAATTCTGCATGCAAAACCCATTTATATAAAATAAGGGGGGGGGGTTAGCCCTCCGTTCCCCCCTCTATACTTAACCAATCAATCCCGAAAACTAATCAGGGATGCGCCTTAACACAGTGAACCTATAAATAAAATTTGAAGGAAATGGGATAATTCTGCATGAAAAACCCATTTATATAAATTAAGGGGGGTATTAGCCCCCCGTTCCCCCCTTTATACTTAATCAATCCCGAAAACTAATCAGGGAAGCGTCTTAACCCAATGAACCTATAAACAAATTTTGAAGCAAATAGAATAATTCTGCATGAAAAACCCATTTATATAAATTAAGGGGGGATTATCCCCCGTTCCCCCCTTTATACTTAACCAATCAATCCCGAAAAACTAATCAGGGAAGCACCTTAACACAGTGAACCTATAAACAAAATTTGAAGGAAAAGGGAATAATTCTGCATGAAAAACCCATTTATATAAAATAAGGGGGGATTAGCCCCCCGTTCCCCCCTTTATACTTAACCAATCAATCCCGAAAACTAATTAGGGAAGCGTCTTAACATAGTGAACCTTTAACCAAAATTTGAAGGAAATGGGATAATTCTGCATGAAAACCCCAATTATATAAAATAAGGGGGGATATGCCCCCCGTTCCCTCCTTTATACTTAACCAATCAATCCCGAAAACTAATCAGGGAAACGCCTTAACACAGTGAACCTATAAACAAAATCTGAAGGAAATGGGATAATTCTGCATGAAAAACCCATTTGTATAAATTAAGGGGGGTTATCCCCCCGTTTCCCCCCTTTATACTTAACCAATCAATCCCGAAAAACTAATCAAGGAAGCGCCTTAACACAGTGAACCTATAAACAAAATTTGAAGGAAAACGGAATAATTCTGCTTGAAAAACCCATTTATATAAATTAAGGAGGGATTAGCCCCCCCCGTTCCCCCCTTTATACTTAACCAATCAATCCCGAAAAACTAATCAAGGAAGCGCCTTAACACAGTGAACCTATAAACAAAATTTGAAGGAAAACGGAATAATTCTGCTTGAAAAACCCATTTATATAAATTAAGGAGGGATTAGCCCCCCCCGTTCCCCCCTTTATACTTAACCAATCAATCCCGAAAAGTAATCAGGGAAGCGTCTTAACCCAATGAACCTATAAACAATATTTGAAGGAAAACGGAATAATTCTGCATGAAAAACCCATTTATATAAATTAAAGGGGGAAATTAGCCCCTTGTTCCCCCTCTTTATACTTAACCAATCAATCCCGAAAACTAATCAGGGAAGCGCCTTAACACAGTGAAGCTATAAACAAAATTTGAAGGAAAACGGATATTTCTATGAAGAGTTATCGCATTACGTACGTACATACATACATACAGAACCGGCTGGCAAGCTCTCAGGGCTTGATAGCCAGTTTGATAGCTAAAAAATCGCAATTTTAGAACGTTTTTTCTCCTGCACCCCCCTCCCCGGGTTAATGGCACCGACATAAAATATAGTCTATGTTGGAGCAGGGGTTTTCACCATCAATTTGCCACCATCACTTTTGAAATCGGTTCGGCAGTTCCAGAGATTACCCCCTACAAACAAACAAACAAACAAGCAAACAATATTTACTCCTTTATAATATTAGTATAGTTGTAATCTTCAGTGGAACACAATCGTATCATAAATAAAAGCAAAGGCTTTAGTTTTTGGATAAATAAATTATCATTGTTTCTAAAATAAACTCGTTTGTTCTCTAAATCGCAATTCTTACTTCAAAGTAAGCTATAATATAAATAAAACACATTGTCAGCAATATCTGTTATGCATTTTGTTCCGAGTACGTCTGAAATAATTATGAAAGAAAACACACAAAAATAAATATTTTTTCAGCGTAACTACTCAGCGCTGTTAGACTATAGTATTGAGTAATAACAATTTCGTAATAACAGAGGTAGAACATACGCGTAGTGATCACACGTTTGCTATAATTGAGTACTACTAACCCCTGATTGTAATTTCCGTCTAATATGATCTAAAAATTCTGTGATTTAGTAGAGCTATGAAAACTATTCGGAAATAGTGGAACTCAAAGTTAGGAACCATATGAACATTGCACATAATTTCTAACTCTATAATTTATCTACTAATTATTTTCTAATATAAATATTAGAACAATTGATATTTTTTTTCATATGATCAAACACGTTTAACTTTAATATCCACAAAGTTCAATAAATTGTCGGAAATAAAAAGTTTCACTTTGTTAATTTTGTTTTTGTATATGCATTCCAAGCATTTACTAGTTTCGTGGAATGTATCGGGTGTTTCACTGAGTAATTATTACACAAGGTTCGCCCGTTTCTTGAATTTGAGTATAATGTGATTTATTATACTGTGGAATTTCCAACCTAAAACATGTAATAGAACTAAAAACGAAATACGACAAAATACCGTTTAAATAAACTGATATTACTTCGATATAAAATGTAAAAGACTGGAATGAACTATCCAAATAATACAAAAGTTATATTTAAAAGGATTATTTTTATTTTTTCCAGAAGTGCGGTTTTTCGTTGAATCGATACCATAGGTGTGAGTTTCCTTTATTCAAATTATGAACAACCTGCAATTTTGTTACCTGAAGCCCCTCTACATGCTAACCATGTTGAAAAAACAAATTAAAAACCTTACAACCATCAGAAATCTCTAGTAAAACGTACGTGTAAATTTTCACTATTTTTGCAGCAAAGTGTGAAAACATATGCCGTGTGCGCCACAAATTCGTTAAAAATTAAAAAATATATTAAAAAGAAAAATTAATGCTAAAAAATTGTGGTTTGAGATAGTTCGTATTTTTTAATAACATAAAAAATTGTGTTTAATCCGTCCCTGGGATAAAATCTACCCCAGCTCACAACTATTACTTAAAAATGTGCAAAAATCGTTCGTGATCATTCTGAGCTTTACAGTACCTTTCAAGATGTGGCCAAACAGAATTTACCACCGGTTGTAAGATTTTTCATTCTTTTGTTATAAAAATGTCACGTGGGAGGAAATTTACCGCACGCGCGTTATAACGTAACCCATAATGATAGGAAAACGTTAATGTAAATGTTTATGTAAAAAATATAGTGTGCAAATAATAATATAATTTTTCTTTTAAACGTAGAATTTTTTGTATTTTTATGGCTTAATTTGGATTGTAAAAGCTTTGCATATAAAGATATGCAGAAAAAAATCTTAGTACTAGATTTTTTTTTTTCGCTTTCAATATAAAAGAACCTCTTATTTTAAGTTAAATTATGTTCTTTATTGCTTTACAGCTTATTTCAAAACATAAATTTTTGTTTATAATCAAACCGGGGGCAAATTGACACAAGAAAACCCATTGGGGTAAAATTTATCCCGCGCGTGTAGTAACGTAATGGAAAGGGGCGCGTGTGTTGACGTGTTAAAACAACTACCGATGGAGGACGCTGGCTTCAATAATATGAAGCAGATTTATAGAAATCAGGCAGTCGAAATAACACATCGATGCTCATAGATACTTTATTGTATGCGAGCAGTATTCTATTGTTACCAGATCAGGCGTTGTTGGTAAAGAACATTTACAAGAACAGGAATCAGCAATCGTCACACTCCGAAAATTACGCTCGGCATAGAGACTCAAGACGAGAAAAAGTACCCTTTTCATATATTTGGGATACTGAAACTTGTCACAAGAAACGAGTCTTTTGCCATAAACCTAATTTGATAGACAATAATATTATGCAGACTTAATATTATGCAGACCAGTGCCATGTATTAGTAATTTTTTGAACCAGGATACTTGTGTTATTAAAAAAATCGATCTCCCACTAATCCATTGCAAAATGTATATGCAATTTTTTAGCAATATTTGTTCATTTTAAAGAATTTTTAAAGTTTTTACGAATTTATGGCGCACTCTGCATATAGAGGACCCTGCATATGTATGGACCTCCAGTTATTGACATCTGACCAGTAACTGACACTTCATCAGAAATCTAACTCAAATAACAATTTTCTTGTAAAATTCTGCAAAGTAATGTCATCTAGTGATAACGTTTTTGTCTTAATTGTTATAACTTATTTTTCAGCTATTTGTTTTTCAAAAAAGGATTTTTGGCAATTACTTGAGATATTGAACATATTTATGACAAAAATTAATTTTTAGTATTAAATGTATGATTTTTCTAAAATTTGTTAGCAATAATTTTTTAATGTATCTTTACTATACTTTCAAAAACAAAGATAAGTATAAAATAGATTTAAAACTTTGTAATAGTGATTTGAAGTAGAAAACATCCTTAAAATGTGAGTTACTGGGGGTTTCACCCTATGTCCGTAATATCTGCGTCACAGAAAAAAAAACCCGCATATATACACGGTTATACTACTAATGTAAAATGTAAATTCCAGCCTAATTCAATCTTATTGACTTAAACTGCTATAAAACAGCAATACCTCTCATGCATTTATTATAATAGGATTTTATACGCTATATAATAATTTAAATATATGTTTTCAGAAAAAAGTGTGCTTGTACTCCTATGAAAGTAATTATATAATTATTCTAAATCTTATTTATAAACTCTATACAGATTATGTTTTTAAACAAATAAATAATAGTTTAAAAAAAAGCCAGGAATTAGCCAATAAGTATAAAAAAGATTAATGATTACGGATTTTTTTTCTTCGGATGTTAAAAAAAAATGAACGAGGAAATAGTTTTAAGTGTATAATTACAAAACTTTTCTCATTTCCTGAAACTAAGTGTTTGTTTAAAGAAATATCAAACGGAAATGAAAAATAAAATAAATGTGTAGAAAAAACTAGAATCAATACTTCTTTTAAAGAAATTATCGCACTTTTTCGCAGCTATATGAAATGTTTTTTTTTTTTTTTTTTTTTTTTTCTGGGTTTTTTTTTACCTGTAAAATGTATATATATTTTTAAACATATGTATTAAATTTTCATTAAATATTTTTATATTGAGTTTTTATTGAACAGCTATCAAATATGTTGTGAACAGCAGTGATTTGATTAATAAATTTTAATAATAAACAAGTAATTTCTGAAAAAAAATTTACTTAACCTAATGGATTGCTTTATTATTATTATTATTATTATTATTTATTACACAGATTTTACCAATTTCTCTCGAAGTCATACTGTATAGCTTACCAACATATTATAATTTAACGGCAGTTGTGCAACTATGAAAGTTTCTGTGTAGACGGGTGAAACATACGAAATACACAGACAAGTAAGCACCCATGCTTTATTTGGATAGCAATGAAATTGTTAATGGGACAACCACTAAAACGAGGCGTTTCCAACACACACTCAATAAGGGAAAAATTGTGTTTAAATGTTATGATTGGGCATTCATAAAATTCATAGTAAAGAATTGTGTAAACTCCTTTGTTGAAAGTCGTTTAAAAAAACAAAAATCCACCGTAAGTAGAGTTGCAAAGGTTAGAAAAAACCCGGTTTGAACCTGGGAATAAACAGGGTTTTTTTGGAATAAACCGAGTTTTATGGGAATAAACGTGGTCTTTGGGGATTAAACCTGGGAATAAACCGGGTCTATTGGAAATAAACATGGGAATAAACCGGATTTTTGCAACTCTAACAGTAAGGTATAAAATTGAGCTGCGCCGTCAGGAGCCTGTCAGGCACGTTAACCGCCGTACTCAAGTTCTGAAGAACATTTAGTGAGCACGATAAGGAGCGCCGCCATCTGCTGACCACTCCCATTCGCCAAAGTACTAAGTAGTACTACAAGTAGTAGTTGACAACAAATGTCGTTGCGGTTAGCGGAAGGTGCCTATCCTCTAACGTCACCACCACTCTACAGTAGGGAGTACGCCGAACTCCCAAAACATCTTTGGAACGGGAAAACAAAAGAGGAAACATGACTTTAAGCCGTATGTCGATCTTCCTCATCGACTCTTGCTTTACAGAAACTTTCGATCATCGAGCACCTATGAAGGTTACGACTCCACCGTAAGATATAGCTTATTAGTTTATTAATTTTCAAGTGTTACGAGTATATAAATTCAATATCATTTGCTACTGTCTTTTAAAAACTTGCTCAAGATAAACTTTAAAAATAACAACTTCACATACTCTAATTTGGGAGTCAGTGAAGCATTTGTTTTAAACTGCTATATGTAATCGTGTGTCGTAATATATACATTGTTAAAAAAAAAATTTTGAGCTTTTGGTTTAATGAATGTAAATGTTTAAATCAACCTGGTGATTTTATTTAAAAGAATTAATTCAGACATTGTTAGCTCAAACAAAATTTTAGAATCACTGGGCTCTATTATCCGGCCAAGTTAAATTGGCCAATGCGTAATATAAATCTAGATAAATTTATTTGCTAGTGAAAACGACATTCAGAATTAGTAAGTGGCAGAATATATGTACTTTTTCAATAAATAATGAATTTTTTCATCATTTGTGTCTGTTAGTTTGTTTTTTCCCCAATGGCATATCGAAATTGTTGATGATAATCAGCCAGCGTATCATGGCAGGAGTATACCATAGTTCGCAGCATGAAAAAAAGCGCAAAACAATGAGAAAAGCAAAAGAGAGTGGGTAGATACACAATAAACCGGGAGCCCTTTTCATGGAAATCTAAAGTGTACAAACTGTAGAAGAATATAATATAAAAAGACGCATAGAAGTCTGCACCTGTAATAAGGCTTGAAGCCGCCGGATAGCTTCTTTCTTCCTTGCTCACTTCAACCACGTCAAATATGGCGTAGATAGCAAACGCAGAGGAGTACTCCGCTGAGGTATTTTACTGACGCCGCCACACCGTCGTGAAACGTTTTATCTTCTCACGGAGCAGTTCAATTACTGTCAAATATGTCGAACGTAGGAAAGTTTCCAAGGTAACACCTTCTGGAGCGATGGAACGCGATTTAAAAGTATCGAACATTTAATTACATAATTTAAGATTTAAATATTGTATAATTATGTTATATTTATTGTATATTTATTCAATGTGTTAATTAACACGGGTGTATGTGAATATAATTATTTTTCTGTAATTTTTAAAAGATATTTGTACTTTTTTCTAGTTGGCTATTTTCCATGTCGAAGAGTATGATCTGTGAGTTGCATTTCATAGTATAATAAAAATCGTCCAATTAATTAAAATAAGTGCTTTGGATGCATAAAGTCCCAGACAGTTCAAATTTTTACAGTTGCTTTGACAGTTTATGTCAAAGACATGTATGAGACACTTTAGATGTATTAGAGTGTATGTCAAAGATATGTATGAGGCACTTTCGATTTATTTATTGTTTGATCGTAATTTAAAACCCGCCAATTACGTCCAGTATAAAAGTGAAATTTCCTAGTTTACATAAGGATAGTGTGAGGGCTGTGCATGCCTTTTCTTTCTCTAGTAGCGCCCCCTTCTGGAGAAACAGAAAGAGCGCGGCAGTAGAACTTGGAATGTCAGTGACTAAGAACGTTGTCTGTCATATAAGAAACCAGAAGATATTATGAAAATGGCCGCAAATGTTACCGGTAATGAATATTTAAAAATATGATTAATCCTTTATATTTTTTGCATGTAGTGTGATGTACCTGTCCTTGTGATTGTTATGTCATCTTTACGTCGTCTTATTAAACTTGTGTTCGTCATTAGAAAAGCCTGTATTCTATTAGAACACTCCCACATTCAGAAGAGACTTCACACTGGTGTCAGAAATAACAGGATGAATAACAGGCCGAATAATTGAAATTAGTGAAAGATTCAGAATAAGTGAAAGATTTTGGATAACTTACATAGAGGTAAGGTTTGTTTAAGCAACTTACTAAACTTAAAAAAATATAGGCGTGATAAAAGCATCTATTACCTCTATTGTTAAAAAGTTCGAAGATGCATGGGTTTTGGAATCAACGAATTTTGACGAAATCGAGGAACATTTAGCCCAGCTGGAACAGAGAGGTATTGATCTCAAACGCGAAGATACCCAAATTTTATCGTTAATTAATGATGAAGGTAATATCGAAAAAGACGCGATAGCATCTATTGAATATCATGAGAAAATAACTTTATGGAAATTTAGAATCAATAAGAATTTGGAAATTAATAGCAAAAGCGAAGTTTCCCCCGTAACTCACATCAATAATAAGCATGCGAAAGTAGTTTCGCAATCTGTTAAACTCCCTACCTTAAAAATAGAGAAATTTTAGGGCGAAATAAGTAAATTTCAAATTTTTTGGAACTCATTCAAAATAGCAGTAGATGATAATGATTCACTGTCAAATATTGAAAAAATGAGCTATTTGCAAAGTTATTTAGGTGGTAGCGCATATAATTCCATCTTCGGATTTGCGTTATCAGATAAAAATTATTTGGAAGCGATCCAAATTCTGAAACAACAATTTGGTCGAAAAGGTCTCAATGTCACGGCACACAGAAATACGTTATTATCTTTCAAACCCGTATTGAAAACAAATGACGTAATTGCTCTACGAAAATTATTTGATGCCATTCAATCCCAAATAAGAAGTCTCAGGTCTTTGGACATTGAATCAAATGGATTTGATATTCTGTTGACACCTTTAATTCTTAAATCCCTGCCAAATAAACTTTCGTTAGAATATAATAAACATTGTATAAAAAATTCTAGTGACTCGCAATCAGGCATTGATGATTTGTTATTATTTATTCGTACCGAAATAGAATCGATAGAAAAACAAAATTATTTAACTGGCAATTTAGATAACCCAAGGTCAAAACAATCATATAATAGTGACTCGGCTGCATTTCGTAAACAAATGTTCGCTAGTGATAGAATTAATTCTGAAGTATCTCATATTTTAACCACCGCTGAAACGTTTTATATATTTTGTTCTTGTAATAGTAATTCGACTGAGGAATGTAATAAATTACCCGTTGAGCAGAAAATAGCTAAATTAAGAGCTGAAGGGCATTGTTTTATTTGCTTGAAAAGAGGTAAACACGTCGCTAAAGTTTGTACCATAAAAATAAAAAATGCACTTATTGCGGCAGATACCATAATGTTCCCGCATAGCATGCACAGTCACAGTGACTTCATTGTGACGTCACTGTGAGTCACGTACGTCACGTCACATATGTGACCAAAATGACACCATTTTGTAACGTCACACTGTGACCAAAATGTGAACGTCTTGAAGATCTAAAGAAAACTTAAAATAAACTTTAGAATATCTTATGGCATCAAGAAAATTACTTTTTGACAGCTTTAAAAAATTTTGTGACGTTGCAATGACGTCACTGAAAGTCACATAAGTCACGTAAAACCTATGACCACAATGCCAACACTCTGTGACTTCACGGTGTGATCGGAGAGTGAATTTGGAAAAAAAAACTCAGAAAATTTAAAATTGAATTATGTCATGTACCTAAATCATTAATAAAAATATTGTCACACATTATTTAAATATATTGAGCGTTTCCAAAATAAAATAATAAATATATATCTGTCTACATATATGAGGCAGATAATTTTTTATAATTTTCATTACCATTTTCATGAAATTTGACAAAATATACCATCTAATACACAGGTAAAAATCCTTAAATTGAAATTTAGTAACGTAGGAAAGTTTTGGCGGGAAGTAATTCAGAAATTGATTTCCCATTCTAATAAAACTGTTAGCAATTTAGAGATTTGTTAGCATTTTAAATACAAGCATTTAATTTTTTTTTCTACTACCACATGGAACTCATTTGTTAATTTTGTGATACTAAAAATATTTCTTTAAAAATCTCCAATCTTTAATTATTTAGAGGGGCCACTCAACCCAATCATAATTTTTCTGTTAAAAAAGTGAGGACACCATTTTTGAGAGTTCGACACAAACACGGCCTGCTCGGGATGATCGTCGAACGTGTTCAAGATTTTCCTTGTACTGAATAATTAAGGTGGTTCTCAACTGACTTGCTCAACAACGCGAAGCTTTCTGACATAATTTCTGACTCATTTTTAAATGCAAAGGCATAAAATGGGAAGGACTGACTATGGAAAATATTTGGAATTGAAATGAATTTTCCATTTTTTGATAAATAAATTACTTATCGAGTTATAAGCAATTCATGTCACGTGACGACTGGTTTTTCTATTTTCTTTCACTGTTACGTCGGGTATTTGGTTCAAAACGCTGACTTTGACATTCTTTTCTGAAAGATCTTCTGACTTTACCAAAAAATGGAAAACATCTTTCAATTACATAGTTTCTGAATAAAAACCACTGCCAATTTCATGCGTTTCCGAACAAAAACGAATTATAAAATATGTCATACAGTATATGTCATTCCTATAGCAATTTATCCCAAAACTGGTCTGTGCTTAGTAAGATATCACCTCTGTTAAATATATTTCTCTTTTCAATAGAGTGTAAAAAATGAAAAAAAAACCGTATTTAGGAAATCTGATTGAAGAATAGTATTTATATTTATGTCGTAATTATTTTATAAAGCCTATTAAATCAATTTTTATTTAAATTTTATGTTTACTTTGGACGTCTAAAGCAAATGCAACTGATTAAAAAATATATAAAAATATAAATTTTCACAGCTTATTTCTAAGAATACTAAACTCTCTCATATAAAAATAGAATATTATAGCTTCATTAGAAGTTATTTGTCAGCCATATAAACTACAAAGCATTTGAAATGTCTTTATTTAAATAAATTGTTTTCTTTCTATTCTTTTTCTGGAAACACCTGCTAGATGTTACTTTGTGGTAAACAACAGTGCGCAGATCATAATCGCGCATATTGAGAGCAGACGATTTATTTTCATTCCAAGTTCGGCGGATTAGAGTGTGTTGTGTTCTTTTAAGTTTGTGGAATTATATTGTGGAATTTATACCGTGTAAGTAAATAAATGTTTTACTGTGAATCATCCATTTTAACCTCTCCCTGTGTCTAGCTAGGTCCGTTCATAAGGCCTGCGTGATATTTGATATCTTAAATCTATGAACACACCTCTGCTGGACCACTTTGAAAATTAAAGTAGTGGATTTGAGTCTCATTTTTCAATGAATAGGAAGCAGTCAAGGACCATTAAAACTGGTGGTTTCACTTATAGATTAGCAGGTAACTTTTAATGTCTTCGCAGTTTTGTTAATAGTGCATGTTTAGTACTAGTACATTTAATAGTGCATTGTTTAAAAGTTAAGATGTTTAAATTTTCTTTTAAAAAATCACTTGTATTAAATTTTATCGTTAATGTTAAAAAAAATTTTTAAATATACTGTTTGGAAAAAAGCTTAAAGTATTTACTAACAATATGTATTCTAAATGTAAAGTGTTATGTAAAATGAGGAATTTATTTAATATTTTGCGTTTCTTAGTTCAATTTTCATAGTTATTCATTATAATTAAAAACATTGCATTTTTTTAAACTATTGATATATGATTTGCAATTTGATAATTTCGTTGCTAGTGTAGGTTTCGAGAAATAATTTTCTGGTATATTTGAAAAAAATTGAGACAATTTAATGCATTGAATAATTTATTTGTCGAGATATGTCAATGTTAGGTGCACAAAAATAATAAATATTGATAATACAATAAAATAACTGTTTAGTTAAGGTAATTTTTCCAGTTGTGTTATCGAATGTTTTTACAGTAAAAATTTATATTTAAGTTCTGCATTTTGTATTCTATCAAAAACTATAAAGAAAATAATTTGTAAAGAAAAAAATATATAATTTTTTTTGGCGTTTATGATCTTAAGTTCTATATTTCATTTACAACGAAAACTGTTTTACTGCTTGATACAATGTTTATTACTTAATAATATCGCACAATAGGTATATCTATTATTTAAATTGATTCCTAATATAAATTTTTCAGAATGCTTATTTTAAAATGTATACTTATATTTTCATTAAAGTTGTTCTCAAATCCAAAATAGCTAATTTCTGACATATTTCTGAATTCATTTTTATTCGGAAATACATGAAATTGGCAGGCGTTCTTATTTAGAATATATATAATCGAATTGCGTTATCCATATTTTGGTAACGGCAGATGATTTTTCAGAAAACACTATCAAAGTCGGTGTTTTGAACCAAATTTCCGACGCGCAGTGTCAGAAACGGGTAAAACGTGACCGAAATTGCTCTTAATTATTACATTTATCTAAAAATGGAAAACGCTATTCATTCCAAATAGCTTTAATAATCAGGCATGCAAATGCCATGCGTTTAAAATTTTGTTCATAAATGTGTCAGAAAGTTTCGTGACACTGAGCGAGGGGAAATATGGCAAAGTATACACATTTAAAAACTTCAATACTTAACAGCAAAATAGCATAGTTTTAATTATTATCAATATTTTTGGTGGTTACATAAAACAAATGGAAGTAGAAGTTAATTTAAAAAGTTGTTAATTGCACAATATAATTTCATATTATTGAAATATTTACTTTTATAATTTTTAATGGATTCATCTATTATTTTTATATTAGTATGCGTTTTTTACATTTAAAATTTTCTTGCTTAACGGCTACATTTGCCGGTTTCCCAATCAGATGCAAAGTTTTAATTTGAATACGAGTTTCATCAATAATAATGATTGCCGATCCAATCTTTATCGTCGATCTTATCCGTATTTGGTGAAATCTTGTTATCCGAATCTATGCGAAATCATTTATCAGGTTCGGTCGGGTTGTGGGCCTACAGATTTTTTGTTGTTGTTGTTGTTGGGTTAGGGTAAGAATACGGGTTGAATCGAAATATAGTTTCAGTCAATCATCATTCATGTTCAAGTAGACATTCAATCATGTTCAAGAAGTATATAACCGGATTCGTGCATGAGTCTAGATCCGAGCCGACATCAAAAATTGTATCGTAACACAATTTCTGATAAATTCTGGATACTCAGTCGTATGCAAGATTCTATTCCAAACAAGACATACAGTAAAAACATTATACCCGACTCGGGTCGGATCGGGTTCACGAAAATCAGGTCACATGACAACTAATCCAAATCTATTCTGTAGCCAAACAAATCCAAAAAGATCGATCCGAAGTTTCTGGATTGGATTCGGGTAAAATCTGGTCACCCGACCCGGTGCAGTGTCGTCACAAACGTCACAAACTTTAACCATAAAAAAATTTTGATCCGAACAATCCGTATAGGATTCGGGTAAAATCAGGTCATCCTATCCGATGCAGATTCGTCACATTTTTCACATTGAAGTCATACGGTGACTTCACAAAGTAGTCACAATGTGTGGTCACAGAAAGCCTTGAAAACGGCCATAACGACCTCGCATTTAGGTCACAGTGACTTCACATCGACGTCATTTGACGTCACAACGACGGTCACAAAGTCGCAGTGTGATTTCACAGTGACGTCGCCGTGATGTCACCATGCTTTACGGGTTACGATATGTAGTTATTTATTTGGCAATGCCAATAAATTTGATAGGTAAGATAATTCGAATGCAAATGAAAAAGCACTCACTGCTAGAGTCAAATCGGATGAGTTATTTAATTTGAAAACACCGCAAAAAGAAACGAAATTAATTAATACATTACCGACAGTAGATATAGAATGTGGTAATAAAGTATTACATGGCGTAGTCGATAGTGGAACTCAAATTTCTATAATAAAGACTGATTGTGTA
Organism: Maratus michaelseni; assembly: GCA_963931845.1. NCBI lineage: Eukaryota > Metazoa > Arthropoda > Arachnida > Araneae > Salticidae > Maratus > Maratus michaelseni. The sequence goes on from OZ007587.1 coordinate 412,784,517, forward strand.
ACCGAATACTTTAAAAATCCTTGTGGTACTATAATATTGCAATCTGCATTCGGACACCAATTGAAAGCTCCTTTAATAAATATTCCATTGAGTATTGTAGTTGATAAATTAAACCCCAAGATATATCCTAATATTATGATAACATGTGGCGTAGTTGATAATTTAATTAATGATTTATTACTTTATCTTGATATATATAATGAATTGAATGATTTGAATAAATATAATGAAAATGAAAAGGCAGCAAATTGTAATGTTGGCGCGTTAAGTGACAATACGAAAGAAAACAACACTGTAGATCTGTCTGCTTAATTTTAGACCATGTATCAGTTGAAAATGCGAATGCAAACGAGAACATTGACCACACACCTGGCGACGACCCTGATACTTTTATAAATGATTCAGAGAAATTTAAATGGCAACAGAAAAACGACCCTTCGTTAAATCAGTGACTTCGTAAATTCGTTAGACAGCTAACAAAAATGAATTTAATATTTTTTTCGTTCATGAGAATTTCTTATATCCCATGGATAAATTATTCAATGAGACGAAAAATAACCCTCACCCGCGTACTAGTATTACACAATCGATCACGAAAGAAACTAATAATAATGCAAATGACATATGTACTGTTGCCGATTTAATCGTAATAGAGAGTGGAGATCAAATCGAAACGGAAATTCATTATAAGGTAGAAGATCCCCAAATTAGGCAAGGAGAAGAAATTTTATATAATTCAAAATATTTAAAAGTGAACACAATATTATGAAGGACACTGCCATAGTTAACAATGTAACTTCAATTTTCGGATCAACAAACTATGCAGTCACATATGAAGAAGCCGAATACGAAACCGCAAATTATGCTAAAAAGAATGCAAGTGCCTCGGATAAATATTTGATTGCATCCGTAGTCATGAAGGAAGAAAATATAAGACGAAGCATATATTCTGAAAATAAAGATTCAAAAGTTGATGTCACGACAACAGAAGAATCTTACTCTATTTTCAATAACACACTTGATGGAAGTTTCGAATACAGCACGATTGAGTTCAGCAAGAAACAACATTTTGTTTACGATGAAAATTCGGACTGCATATAAATGAAAATAATATGAATATAAATAATGAAAATATAAATGAAACTGAACTTTCTAAAAATTATGATAAAGTGAAAATAAAGGAAACTGTGAGGAAGAAACAGTATACACGTGATGGCTTTCGCGGAATGAACAATACATTTAGTACAGGAAGACGGCGAAAACGAGAAAAAATAAAATTTCTAGGTCATGTGGTAGGATCCTTTATACACGCACCCGATCCCGACAAAGTATCAGCGATACAAAACCCAGAAGTAAATACCTCCGAAAATACGAAGTTCCCAAGTCAAAGAAAGATATCAGGACCATATTAGGTCTTTTATCTTATTACCGAACCTATGTTCCTTCATTCTTCGACATAGCTTGTTCATTGATTGAACTTACCAAGAAACGTACCCCTAATGAAGTTACATGTTCTGAGGATTGTGACAAAGCCTTTTTTGAGTTGAAACAGGCGATCAGTAAATCCCCCATCTGTTATTACCCGAACTTTCAGAAACCTTTCTTTATACATGCAGATGCTTCCTCGTATGCGATAGGCGCTTGTCTATCTCAAAAAGATGAAAATGAGCAAGAGCACCCCATTGCTTTTACAAATTAAAAGCTCTCCAAATGCCAAGAGGGTTATGCTACTATCGAAAAGGAAGCTTATGCGGTAATCGTCGCCTTGAAAAAGTTCGAACATTATATTTATGGTTCGCAAGTAACTGTGTTGAGCGACCATAATCCTTTAAAATTTCTGACAGCCTGTGCACCTCAAAGTGCGCGCCTTCAAAGATGGGCCCTTGCACTACAGCGTTTTCAAGCCCAAATAACGTACCAACGTGGGAAACTCCACGCGAATGCTGACTCTCTAAGTAGGCTACAGGCCTCACATTGGACTTAAAGAAAAACTTTGAACATTCTCTTTTTTTTTCTTCTCTGTTGCAAGTCTGAACTTTAAAAACTTTATTCTAGAACTTTAAAATATTAGTATTAGTGTATTAGTGTATTCTATTTGTTTATTTTCTTTGATATTCTTTAAATGTTTGAATTTTAGTATTAATATGTTTTACTTGTTTTTTTAGATATTTGATAGGTATTGATTTGTCTCAAAAGACTAAATCAAATTCTCGAAAAGGGGAGGTGTGAGGACTGCGCATGCCTTTTCTTGCTCTAGTAGCGCCCCCTTCTGGAGAAACAGAAAGAGGGCCGCAGTGGAACTTGGAATGTCAGCGACTAAGAACATTGTCTGTCATATTAGAAACCAGAAGATATTATGAAAATGGCCGCAAATGTTACCGGTCATGAATATTTAAAAATATGATTAATTCTTTATGTTTATTACATGTAGTGTGATGTGCCTGTCCTTGCCATCTTTATGTCATCTTTACGTCGTCTTATTAAACTTGTGTTCGTCATTAGAAAAGTCTGTAGTCTATTAGAACACTTCCACATTCAGAAGACACTTCACAGATAGGTTCTTTGATCCAGGATAAACCTATGGGATATAGTTTGCTCCATGCCATCCTTCCTAGTAGCTCTGAGTGGCCCTGTAGATAAAGCGGTTTATATTGCGGAAGATATTGTAAAGGAAAGCTACGTTGCAGTGTCCCTATCAATGAGGCATTCTGAAAAAAAGCTTTTTAGGAGCGAGGTCTAAAAAAAGTAGGACCGGTAAAAAAACTGTATCATTTGTTAAGATTATCGGACCAGAAGCGTCTTCTTGGTTTGGATGTGCTTTGGATTACTCTCCATATTCTGGTGCTTTGTCCCGGAACGTTCGCTCAATAAATGATGATTTCCAAAGGTTTTTTTTAAGGTATTTTATTGTTCCTGCCATATAAGTTGATGTGTTGTGAAGTGTTTATCTATTCCTGGCTATAGTCGGGATAGTTTTAATTGTAATTAATAAGCTTATTTTTATTATCTTATAATTAAAAGTTGAGCAAATTTAATGATACATAACGTTTTATCTCCCCTGAGGGATTTAGTAATAAAAGTTTGTGTAATCATTGGAATTGTTGCTAAGTGTTAGCGCAGTATGAGCTCTTTGTTTATTTGAAATGTTTTCTTAATTTATTTCCTTGTATATATTTGTTTCTGTTATGAAAAATAAACCTTTGTTAAGTTGAAAATAACTAACTATTTTTTTAATCATGAGTACGAGTTTAATTTAAGGATAAGGTGTGTTCTGCTTGAGGTATTATAACTATGTCTACTTTATTTTGGGATTTTTTATTAGTTATTTACCTTTCGCCTTTAAGCTGGAAAACTTAAAAAACAACACACTGTAATGTTGGTTTTAAGATTACACCTTCCACATTGTTATAGGTAATTATTAGGGTTACTATTCTAGCTGGGGAATTTTTCGACCACGATATTTATGTGTCTTATACTAATCCATAGATAGCCGTCAATGATAATACGTTGAGAAGGTCTATGAATATACCGCATTAACCTAATTTTTAATTATTATTCTATTATTTATCACATTTTATTATTTAGATTGTTTGGTGGTTATAAGACAGGAATTAATATTTTTAATAGGTCTATCTTCCCAAAAATATGATAAACGCCTACGTGGCGGAATGAGTTGTAATTTTGGATTAGCTTATTTGAATCTTGCAGAAATCGATTTCTGCTTTATCGGTTTCAATCCAAAATTTTTGCAAAAATTAATTAAATTATATATAACTTTTCACGTTATTTTCACATTGCGTATAAAGCAAAATCTTGTTAGAATGTCTTCTTTATCCTTAAAGTTATGAACGATAATTTGAGATTAACTACCGGAACGATAGTCTTTACTTTGAATGAATAAAAGGACTACTCTTTACTAATTAAAATATATGTTTGAATTGAAATTTGAATGAAATACAGGGTCATGAAATATGGAAAATTGTGGAAAATGTGATTACAAATATCTCGGTAACTAATTATCCAATCGACTTTATTCTTAATGCAAAATTTATGTTTTTTTAATTGTATTTTACATTCACTCCTTAAAAAAATTCGAAAAAATGTATATACCTTTCATCAGAAAGAATATTTCAAGAGTCCGAAAAAATAGTTCCGGATAATCGAGGTTACTGAAATTCAATAAGCTTCTTCCCATTATTACATAATAAGTTAATACCAAATTTCAAGTATTTCTCTCAATTCGTTCGGGAGATAGAGCGTTTACAGACACACAGACGGCAATTTTTTTTCTAAAAATATGTTTTTTCGGAATCTCTAGTTCCTGAAACGTGTAAATCCGTCAAAATGTTTTTTTTTTATTTTCAAAACGATTACAAGACTTACCCTATTCTACGTATGATTGGTAAGTAATAAGTGGCCTTTTAAACATTTTGAATTCTAAATAGGAACGCGATATGCCAGTTGTCAGACTATCGGGCTCGTGATTGGAGGATTCTAGGACTGACGAAAGCCACATATCGCCGTTTATGATAATGGTATCTGACGCATCCTAAACCTGACGTGAATGAAAAGTGCTTGGGTTGTCAATTGACAGTCTCCGGAATATCTAACCGGACATGGGTACCATTGTCTACCCCAAAAACTAAATTACGGGCCGTCATAAAAGTTCAACCTCTTACGAGGATCTGGAAACCGTATTTCTCTAACACGACAATAGCAAGAACACTAATTTTATATTCAACTATAAGTTATATTGCAAGTATCTATGTAATTAAAATGGACATATTAATATATATATATATATATATATATTTAAAGATGTGGAATTTTTAAATTTTATTATTTTTTGTGATCATATAGTTCTACTTTATAACACTAAAATCTATATTTACTGACGAATTGATGTCTTTAATAATTTATATCATAACAGAACTTATGAGTATTTACTTTGGTATGAATATCGCTTATGTCAGACTATACCATAATCTATATTATAATAGTCCAAGTTATGTGATTGTCATAAGCAGTTACGGGCTGATCGCTTCGCTTTTCATATGCGAGGCAGCCATTTATAATCAAAATAATATTTTCGAATAAAATTTCATAAAAGTTACATATTTAGAAAAATAGTTGAAAATAAATTAATGTTTGAGAAATGAGTTACTCTCAAATAGGTACTTGTTCTGAAATAACTTCTGTTGAAATTAAGTTGATAGCCCAACATCTCATCACATCAAACTAAACAAACTTTGCACAACAGATTTGTTCATCGGGAGAGTTGAAAATATTAAACTAAGAAGATAATAATTCGCAAAGCACGTTCTCCGGCGATGAACATTTGTAGCGCTGTCTGGTGGGCGATACTGATAAAAAATGGTTTAAAAGGAATGTGACTATCATAAGTTAAGTGACTTCCAAAAATTATATGTTTTACACAATTATACTTGCTAAAATATGTCAAGTAGTATGCATCCCGATTCTGGAACATTATCCATGACGATTAGATGAGAACAATGATAGAATTTCTAATATAACGTAACCGATTCCAAAGCCAAGTTTAGCGCGAACTAAAAAATATATTAGTAACAATATGATTTATGTACATGTAGATATCGTTAAATGTTTTCACAAAAAAACATTTCAATCCACCAAATCGTATTAGTTAGAATAAGGTAATAGGCAGTTGACACAATTACGGAAGATTACTGAAAAGGTTTAAAAAATCTCTACATTAGCAAACGTATTTCAACTTATAAGCAAACGGACATGAATTATAAATACCTAATTGAGTTAAACGGGTATTGTTGAAAAACGAAATACATAACAACAAAAGATATACGAAATGGGACAATGATACCAATGACATCGTGATTTCTCTATCAGAATCTTCCGATAAAGGAAATAAATTAAATCTTGAATAATAATAACATTTTGCAATGCTTTCAGGGAGAACAAACTGGTCGCCAGACGTGGCTAGTTTATAAATAAAAACATAATTTGTCAAACATGTTTTTGTCATACTCCAGAAATATTTATATTGGTCATTATTAACAAAAAAAGAAATATATAATAAAAAACAAAAATAAAAATATATAACAAAAATTTAAAAGAAATAACAAAATTATATTCTGAAATCAGAAAAAAGAATATAAACTTTAACTTCCTGAAGATTTTTGCTTACTGAATGACAAAATTAGAATAAATTACAAGCTATTTTACATAAGTTGAAAAAATATCTATATCAATTTTTTTAATTACCTGAAAAAATGAAAATAAAAATAGTCAAATAACTCAAACAGTTTTCTTTTTTAACAGCATTTGCTTTTATTGATTGATTTCGTCGAAAAATATTTACCAAAATCATTATGAAACATCAAAGTGCATCTCGATCTGCTTTACGAATTATATTTCTTTAACTTTTAAAAAATTTCCAAGAATATTTTTTTTCTTTGTTCCTTAGTTAGAAATATTCTTTTATTTTTTAGAATTTTCTTTTAATTATAAACATTACACAAATTTATCTTTAAAGCAAACAATTTAGTAGCTTTTGTAAAAAATATATCCAAGAAGTAAAAAAAAAAATAAACCTAAAAATGTGATTGATGATAATTAGATTAAAACAACAATTAACTTTTTTAAGGAAAGTAGTTTTGAGCGCATAATTCAAAACATTTCTGTATTTCCTGAAACTAAAACGTTCTTTTTGAAGATTGAACAGAAATAAATAAGAGCATCTAGATAAATAATAAGAAACATTAAATAAAAACAAAAGAAACCTAAAAATGTGATTGATGATAATTAGATAACCGTTCATAAATTATTGGGGTGACAACGGACTTTAGCGGGTATACCGTATATATGCGTATATAGGATGCATATATAAGCTTTGCAATGATCTTGGCAAAACCATAACTGCAACCTTGGCATCATCATAATTTTTGGGGCCGCTATAACACGAAAGTACGGTATTTTTTTTAAGCTTTCGGAACATTCTTTCAATGGTTATTGTAATTTGTTAAATTATATATATATATATATATATATATATATATATATATATATATATATATATATATTGTTTACAAACGGTTTAGTTCGTATTGAAAGATTATGTTGAAGATTTGGCGATGCAGTTGGCGAGTTCATGGAGTGGATTAACATGGCATTGATGCAGCGTTACCCTGTGAACTTTGTAAGGAGAAACATGATTAATTTTATAGGTAGAAGTAAATATAGAAATGAAATGAATTCATTTTTGAATGCTAAGGGTGGTCTAGATCAGTTGTTGGAAGAGTTCAGATACAGTTGGTTGCTGCTGAGTGTAGCTTGGTGTTTTAGTTGATAGTTTGAATTAATTTGGTCTCTGCAGGAGAAGGGGGACGTTGTTAACGTAGAAGCCGGTTTTAACCCTGCAGTGCATGTTGTTAGCCATGCCCTCCTGCCTTCAGGTTTAATTTTCCAGGTATTGTTTTTTCGTTAGTATTTTGAGTTTGGTTATATTTGTTTTATAGTTTTAACTGGTTATAGTTCAGTGTTCAGTTGATATATTGTTATTTGTTTTTGGCTATATAGTGTGGTTAATGTAAATGTATAATTGTGTTTTAGTATATATATATATATATATATATTTGTTTTTGCTTTAGAAGTGCGCATTATACGTTTGGTATAAAAAACAAACATCAAAGAATAAGAAAAAAAATGAGCCGAGGTCTCCAATTTGAAATTGCATCTAGTTTCGTATAAAATATATTTAAAAATTCTTGCTACGGACTTTAAAGAGAGCTAAAACGCATTTAAATAAGGGCGAATCAACAAATCACCTCTCTGACATACCTACAGCGAAGATGGGCCGGAGGAAGCTTTCTAGGTGATGCAGAAAACGTATTTACATCAGAAATTCTAGCAAATAATGGCTGAAAATATATTTTATACAATATAAGCCTGTAAATTTTTATCAGTTGTCTTGTATAAAAAGGGATCGTTATATGCCTAATATAAAAATGAAATATATAAATATTAATTAAAAATGAGATATATTAAGTACTGTGTAACCCGAGATATCTATACTAATGAACAGATAAAAAATTAAGAAAAGAGTAACGAACAAAGAATAAGAAAAATTATCCGAGCTCTTCAATTTAAAATTTCATCTTTCGTAAAAATATGTTTCAAATATTTTTCCTACGAACTTTAGCGGTAAAGCTAATTTGAACAAAAACGTATCAATGAATCACCACTTAATCTATAGACGTACCTTAAGCGAAAATGTGCTAGAGGGATCTTTCTAGCTGACTCAGAGAATGCGTTTATATCATAAATTCTATCAAATAATGGCTGAAAATTTGTTATATGATATATGACATACGACTGTATCATTTCTTTTCTTGCATCAACAGTGCGCGTTATATGGCAGGTATAAAAAGGAAAGATTAAACATTAATGAAAAATGAGCATAAGGATTACAGTATCTGCATTAACTACAGAAAGTTAATATATATGTTACGGTCAATATGATTAATACGGTCATTATTAATAATAACCGGTTATTATTAATAATGACCGGATTAATCATATTGACCGTAACACATATACAATATACACACCAATGAACATGCTATGTTTTTATATAAGTATACATAATTAAATTATATTTTCAGAATGTCAGCTCTCTGCATTTAATTTGTTACTTTCCTATTTATTATACTAAATATGACAATAATTCCTTAGATATATACAAAAAAAGGAAATCTGGAAAGATATTCGTAAAATCTGATATTTTTCTTTAAAAAAATGAAGGAAACTCATCTTCATTTTTGTTCCTGAAGTAAAAAAAAAATTGCATAATAAATATTTAATAAAATATTTTTTTATTATTTATGAATAAAAAGCTGAAATATTTTGAAAGTAATTATAGTTGTTTTGTGAAATTTGTATAAAGTGTTGTTTATATCCTAATTAAGTGATTTTAAGCGATTTCACATCTTAATTACCACTGCTGAAAAAATTTTGAAATCCTATCTAGCATTGTAGTTAAAATAAATCTTTAAAAAAGAAATTAAAATATAATTCTTTAAAAGAGAGTTTAAAAAGAAACACTTAAAATCTAACTTCGTAAATAATTTATGCAAGTTTTCCTCAGGTTATTTTTAAGTCAATTTTCACAAGTGTGATTTTAACACATTATATAGTATTTAGCACTAGATTTACAACACACACTTCCGGGTAACAAGTAATAGATTACCAATGATGGATTAAGGATTACAAAATCCTTTTTTTCATAGTTATTGATTTTCACTCAGTTGTTGAATGTTGAGGTATATAAACTGCAAACTGGAGATTACTATTTTTAATTTATTTGTTGCACTTTAACACTAACACATGACACTCATAGAAATACTGCGTAAATAAATACATATCTAAATATCATTAGAACGTTATATGCACGTTAAGAAGTAGTAAATTTGTATTTACACTTTTACATATTTCATAATAATAATAATTATTGAAATGGTAAATTATTTAATATTTCTTTCAAATTCCAAACATCTAGATTCTTATAAAAATGCACAAATAAAGACTCCTGTTACAGATTAATATATTTGAGTGTACATCATGAATTTAACAACCTCTTTACAGTTTGCTAAAGTGGGATGTTCGTTTCCGAGAATGAATGCACTAAACATATTTAATTTGCTATACATTTCTTTTTTAAAATCCTTTATATAAAAATCTAATTATTTTCAAAAACCCTTACTTGATTTTTCCTCCATCCTGTTAATAACAAATAAAGTGTGACTAAAAAATAAAACGTGATATAACAATTACGGTATCACGATAGCGTAATTGTTATATCGAAATAGTGTTTGTCTTTTTTATAAATGGAAAAATAAAGATATGAGTTTCCTAAAATAAAAATATGAATTTCACACCTTTGTTATATCTAATTACAAGTAAAGACAACAAAACAACAAATAAACAATATATACAGAAAATAAGTGGATTACATATTTATTTTGTCTTCATGCGTACGAAATGTATAAAAGGAAAGTACAAGACTCTTTAATACTGCAATATATAATGAAAGCTAATTATTTGAGTAAAATATTTATGTATTATAAGAACCTCATTCAACGTAGGTTACAAGTCATATTTAAATCTCAGGATGTCTTACCGTAGTTCACTTTTACTAATTTCTAATTTTTAAACATTTAAAATTATTTTAAATAGTTCATTGTATATGTGTTCCAGAAAATGAGTATATTGGAAACATGAGTATTCACCTTGGTATAATCTCCATTTCTATCATTAGATTTACAAGTAGTATTATTATTTCAATAACATTTTTCATTATTTTCTTAACTTTATCTCATATATCCATTTCACAAAAAAATACCGAGGGAAAACAATTTATATCTAGCGCAATTACTATCTTTAAATAGGTTTTATCTTTAACATAAATAGAATTAACGAACAATATCTTTATTTGTTGAATTTCAGTATGTAATGTGAAAAATATATAACATTTCAGAGAGAAAACACCACAAATAATGATGTCATAAAATTATTTGATTGCCACTTTCAAAACATTTATAAAAATTTTGTCAAACGAAATGTTATTTAAAAAAATTAATATACCGTCCTATTTATATAAGGATAAAATATATCTGCTAATAGTGTTAAAATATATTTAGTTTTTTTTATTGAATTGCTTTAAAAAATACAGAATTTAAAACAGAAAGTCATTATTGTCATATTTTACCAAAGTACAATATCATTTATATATATGAGGAAAAGTAATTTAAATTTCTTAGTTTATATAAGATGAATTCTTCATTATAGTATATGCAGTCGAAACAGTAAAACACATAAAATTGAGCAAATAACATACGCTTAACAAATTTGTGGACAGGTAATTGTGTTTTGATAATGTTGAATGCATACCAGATTGTCAAAAAATGTTATTTAAAATAAGGATATACTATTTTACAGTTTTTTTCTTTACCAAATTTAAAAAATGCAATTTATTCAAAGATGTTACAAATTTCATAAAAATGAACTGATATCCCACCACTGTTCAAGAGATTAAGCTAATTTTTTCATTAAATTTTTTTACAGTCGAAATCTAATGCATTTTTTCAGTCTTTCAATGTCCCTTATGATCCAGCTAAAAACTGAACTAAACCTGCGTCTCTATAGTCCATTAAGAATCCTGGCCTATTGTGCCCCGCCCAGTTTTCTTGACCATGGATCCTGAGGTGCTGTGCAGCATATGTCCCGGCCAGGTGTCTAAGGCGGAATCCTAATTGTTTACTTCCCAAGCAAGTTTGGCTCTAATTTTATCAACCCCGAAAGGATGAAATGTTATAGTCTAAGAGCTAGCAACGTCAAAAACACGTGCTTTTAGCAAAGACCATTTTTCTATATATTCTCCCTCTCTATTTTGTAATACGCATGCGGCCGGTCTGGCTGGTGGGAGACGTTGCGTTTACCTCTGGCGTGAGGTGCAATGCAGGTAACAAAGTGACAAAATTACGTCATTTTAGCATGGATTTTGTTTATAACACTTGTTTTTGCTAACTATTCGTGATATTAAACCATTATTGCCAGACCGTTTCAACTTTGCTAACACCGTGCCAGACCCTCATTTAGTGGTAAAATAAGGTGTCAAAATCACGTCATTTTAGCAAAGCTGAAATTTTAGTATGTTATACTTTGGCTATCAGATAAGCCATAATTAATTTGCCACACCGAAATTCTGTTGCTAAATTACTGCCAGACGCCGATTTTAATCTGGCAAAAAAAGACCCAATTAGAAGAGTTGGTACCTTTTGTAGTGCTTTGGCTATTGTCAGTATACTGCCAAGCCATGATTGATGCCAAAGCAGTCATTGTTACTTTCTATAGAAGTATATATATGTATATATGATTTGTCAAAATAAGGGCTTAATTTATGTAATTAATGTATCAATAAATTGTAATTGTTTTTTGGCTTAGTTAAATTTTGAAAATAAAATATTTATCCACATTTTTTTCTAATTTTTCAAAAGAAACATTTATTAACAAGCCGGTCACTCCAGTGTGGGGCCAAGTTACCTTCTGCAGCGTTTAGTGCGGACTTCGCTTAGGAACCAGAAAGTGCATTTTACATGCAAACAGAAAAATATAAATAAAATACTTTATTTTAAACTATACGAAAATAACTAATAAGTATATCAATAAAGCAAACAAATAAAGATTTCGAGACATAAACAATACGTTTTTCTCCATTAGCCCCCTGACAAACACATGCTCGGCACTGCCCATGGGAATGGGAGATCTTTCAGATGAAATATACAAAAATGAGATAGCATAAGATACATGTCGATCGTTGTAAATGGGCACTGTGATATTCCTCCCATAAATTGTTAATACGGTGTTCAAAATAACGCGGCCCTGTGTGCTTCTCAGCCATATATCGTTAGCTAGCCGGCCGCTTCCGATTAGGGCTCAGATACCTTTTGCAGCGTACAGCGCTGACTTTGTTTGGGGCCCAGAAAGTGCATTTTACGTGCAAAAAGAAAAATGTAAATAAAATACTTTATTTTAAACTATATGAAAATAACTAATAAGAATATAAAAAAAACACGTAAGTAAAAATTTCGTGACAAAAATAATAATTATCTTCATGAGCCCCTAACAAAGTACTGCTCAGCTCTGCTCGTGATTATCTAAGGGGAAGGGAGAGCTTTTAGATAAATAACAAAAAATGAGATTGCCTAAGATACATGGCAGTGTGGTTTCACGCCCATAAATTGTTAATGTCGTGGTCAAAATTACAATGACCTGTGTTTTTCTCACCCACATATCGTTAATACAGCGATCATTATAAAAAGGTTCAGTCATTATGCGTCCATAAATCGTTAAAATGAAATTTTTTGAACAGAGCCCTTTGGGTTGCACTCCTGTCAACTGATCATACGACAATCACTGTAACGAAACTTTGTGCATACCCGAACACATAAATATAGCAATTAGTATTTAAATCGCAAATCTTTAAATCCAAAAAATATATTTTGAACAAAGGATGAAATGTATTCTATTTCGTATAAAAATTTTAATCTTATTTTTAATTAATTTTTAATTTTAATTAATTTTTAATTTTAAGACAAAAAGCGCAAAAACAATTTATAAAATATGAAAAAATATCACGCAAGATATCTAATAAATAATCAGCTATAGTTGTCTTATTCGTCTAATCTTCCATGATCGGGTTAATAGCCGATGTTGGCGACAAATTCACTTCAGCTTAAATAGCTGAATTACGTGTTTAACTACTTTTTAGTAGATTTGTAATGCTGGAATTTCACACTCGTACTTAAAACTGCAGCTGAGAAATGGCGAAATGATCTAAAACGTTCGACCCGCGTTTAACCCCCTTGGTGGATGAATATTTATAATCGCTGAAATACATATTTAAATATTTTTAGTACATTTGTTATCCTTAATTTCACACTCCTACCTATAACTTCTACTAAGTTATGGCAAAATGACTTAAAGTATTCGACCCCTATTTAACCCCCTGTAGTGGCTGAATTTCTAAAATCGCTGAATAACGTGTTTAACTACTTTTAGTAGGTTTTTTATCCTGAATTTCACGCTCCTCCCTAAAACTGCTGCTGAGATATGGTGAAAAGACCAAAGGAACTAAAACGTTCGACCCCCTCCCCCCATTTAACCGCCTTAGTAGTTGAACTTCTAAAATCGGTGAAATACTTGTTTAACTATTTTTTAGTTGATTGGGTTACCTGAATTTCACGCCTGTACCTAAAACTGCTGCTAAGATATGTCGAAAAGGCATAATCACCTAAAACATTCGACCACCCATTTAACCTCCTTAGTGATTGAATGATTAAAATTGCTGAAATACATGTTTAACTATTTTTTTAGTAGATTTGTTACCCTGAATTTCTCGCTTCTACCTAAAACTTCTGCTGTGATATGGCGAAAAAACGAAATGACCTAAAAATTTCGACCCGCTATTTAACTTCCTTAGGGGTGAATTTTCAAAAATCCTTTCTTAGTGGGTGCCTACATTGTGTAAGACACGTGTCTTCCAGATTTCATAGTCCTAGGAACAGCGGTTGAAGCTCGACGTTGATTCTGAGTCATCAGAACATGTTCTTTTATAAGTATAGAGATTTATGAAATCGCCAAAGAAGTGAAAAAAGAGTAAAACGAAAACTCCATGGCGTAAATTGTCAATCGTTATGTTTATTTAATTTCTCAAAACTTTTAAGTAATATTATACTTTGTGTTTATTAATATTCACTTTTAATTTTAAATAATACAATATATAATATTTTATCTTAATTTTCTGAATAAAGTTATAGCGGCTTGCAAGAAATAGGCAATGTCAACTGCTGCTTTTCAAGATCAATCGATCATTTGTGGTTTGAAATAATAACGTTCATAGCACGTTCTCTGTGTTTTCGTAATTAAATTTAATTGCGTTGGCTAGTAATGGAAAAGCGTGTGTTTTTTGTAGCGATAACCACGGGAAAAAAATTCTTTCGTTGAAAACACGTTAAATAATTGTAAGAAATATTTTTATTTAAGTATTTATTTCGAAAAATCATATATATAATATATATATATATATATATATATATATATGGTGATTTTTAAGGCCGAGTTGCTTGAGTAGTAACATTTTTTAATAAATGTTTTTTTGAAAATAAGATGGGCTCTTTTCACATAATCAACCGAAGAGGAAGTTCCAGCACTCCACATTAGATGGCGTGTGTACGTAATCATAATTAAGCATCTCATTCAAGAACACAGAAGTTTTTATTCTGAAGCTTCAATTGACATCAGGGAAGAATCTGCTTTCACTCGAGTCCTCTTTTCGTTTCAATCACGGCTCCCACTACAGCAGAGCACGATGGCCATTTATTTATAATAAACATTCCGCAGGCATATAAGAAAAAACATACTGGACTCCACGCCAATACCAGGCAGAGATTCCATCATTAACCTAACAAATCAAACTTCGAACTAGCGTCTCTCTATTCGAATGTTCTTATACGAATACGTCTAGCTTTCATCAGTGCATCACATCTTCGGATCTCCGTATAGAATGCTCTCCGAAACGGAAAAGGCGACGATATATTCTTTCAGTAAGAGTAGGAATACATGGTCACGTGCGCCAATCGTGAGCTGGGATTCTTTGCGCTGGCTCCAGAATATGGTAATAAAATGGTTTCCGCTAACTTTTGGCGCGAAAGAAAATTCTCGAAAGTTCCATGATGTTCGATGATTTAGCTATGACCCAGAGTGTTTTAGATTAATTGATTATCGTTAGTTAATTGGTTCGAGAATATGGAATGATTTTGACTTTTAGGGAAAGAAAAAAAAAGAAAAAGAGAAATGGTTTATCGAATTTGGAACATAGCCAGAATGGGATTAGAATAATTGCTTTTACATTTTAATATAAGAAAAAGATTTTATGATCTAGCGAATTATTTTTAATATCGGAACTGATTAAAATAAATACAGTCTTTTTAGGAATTTAGAAAATTAAAAGGGAATTATGCGGGTTTTTTAAAGTATGAATATTAGGGAGTTTTATAATTTAAAGATAAAGACGCGATTTATTGAACTAATTAGCAGCCATTGAAATATTGAATTTACCCAGCAAACACATAATTGTCAGAAATGTCACGAATTGGTATAAGTAATATCATTATTGTCAGATACATCGATTTTCATGTAACATTCCGATAAATGTTTCATGGCAAATTAAAGTTTTATCAAATAAGTGGTGTCTGTACTATAAAAAAATGGCGATAATCTTACGCGCCACAAAATCCGTGTCAATTACTAGGTATCCGATACCTAGACTACAAAGGATAGCGTGGCGTCGCGCCACTAGTTTATCGAAAAGCAAAATCCATTTGACGCCATGGATATGATAATTTTTTAACACCCGCCGATTAATCATCCATATACTATCATTGTCGTCTAGGCATTTATCTAAACCGCAGTGGCAACACACTCGACCTTCACTTCTGTCTTCAATGGCCGCGCGCGTTAGTTTGTTTGTGTACATCAAGATGGTCTGCAGAATATCCCAGTTTAAGTAAGTTTTTTCTCTAATCTTTTAGCTGTTTAGCTTTGAAATTTTGTATCTTTCCTTTTTTATAATGATTTAAGTCATCTTACTGAAGTAAATCTTTTGCGAACGTATAAAAACATGTAATTAGGGTTACGTACTTGTTTAGCTTGAATTACATATTGAAATGATAAGTGATGCATGCTTTTTTAATATCTGCTTTCAAATCACTTAATTTCTTTCTCTGACTAAGTGAATAAATATCAAAGATTATTTTTTGTTTTCATTAATAGTTATATAGTAAATTTTATTGTTAAAAGTTACTGATACTTGATACTTTAGTGATCGAGTTTTTCCAAATTTCTTGTGCGTTTCGTTTCGTTTGAGATTCAACTACTTCACTGCATCCAGTAATTTTTTGTTGTATTCGTGTGCAAAATTCATATACATGCACAAGAGTGGAAATTTGTTTTTAGTAGTTTTAACAGCCAAAGACCTGTTTTTACTAGTCAGCAAGATGAAATATAGGGTAGTAAAAGTTGTTTTTTAAAAAAATAACCTGTATTTTTTTTTTTTTAAACTTCCCCTTGTATGTTTTTTAATCTATGTTACTGTTGACTCTTTTAATCAAACCAATCTTTGGCAGAAAATAATGTTTCACAGTTTCATGAGTTTTTTTTGTTTTTGTGTGAAAATCTGAATTAACTGCTAAGAGCTTGAATTAATTTATTTATATATTTTTTACTTTCTTGCAAAAAATTGTATGTTTTTGTTTTGATAGTAGTCAGGGCAGGCAAGTTTCTGCCGGGGTTGTTATAACCGGTTAAAATTGGCAAGGCAGAAACTAAGAAAGAATATGAATAATTTTAGCAGCAATGATTCATAATTCACACATGTATTTGATATGTAAACAAATTAAAAATTAACACTAAAGATAACGAGTGTTAATCAAAGTAGCAAAATGCTTCAAAATGATCATATAAATATACTTTATTTATATAATACTAATTTTCTTTTACTTGAAAAACAGAAATTTTCATAATGGTAATCTGATGTTATATAAGTTTAACTATTAATATTATTATTTGCAGTTACATTTCTATTTAAAAGTAAAAAAAGAAAGAAATTTACAAAAAATTCTATGATATTTTAACAAATCACTGTTTAGAGAATTTTTAAATAAATAATATAATGCAATAACTTAAAGGTTATCAACTATATGGAATATGGTTTATATATATATGGTTAGAACATTTTCAACTAACAGTCTTAAATTTAAAAAAAGATGTCAGATTTGTTCCTTTGAATACTGTTTTTAAATCCACAGAATTACAAGATCCACATATAACTACAGCTTCAAGTTAAAAAATTAGAATAATAGAAAAAAAGGAATTGTGAAGAAAAGGTTTTTTTATGTATCGCTTATACAAAAAGTAATACCTTTACATTTTATAACTTTATGCTGGAAAGAAGCTCAACTTTGTTTTTTGGCGCAATATCTATTGTGCCATAAATGCTTATTTTATGCAACCTTCTGAACAAATCAGGAAAATTCATAAGTATTCTAATTTTTTGAACCACCTATTTTAGTATTCTAATATTTTGAATAATGAAATTTTACAAAAATTAAATATTCACTCAAAATTTAATATTTTACAGTTTTAATTTTCCTTAATAACATGCAAATGCATTAAAACATCCACCGCTGTTTTTTTTTTTTTTTTTTTTCAATTGTACTACAGTGAAATAAAGCTAAATGCTATTCCAAATACAAATGGAATTAATTATTCTAATTTTTTGATTTGGAGCTGTATAACATTTCTATGAGAAAGGTTTTTTACAGTTATTAAATTATGTTAAATTACAGAAAAGTATTTTGTGTAAGTATTGGATATAGTTTTCTATTTTGAATTTTAAACTGAGATTTCAAATGCTCTAATAATTGTTTATATATAAAATTACACGACCTTATTATAACAAATTTTATCTGTTACATTACTCATTTTTTCTAATACAAATATATTTATTTTAAATTAAAACTATCCACAGTATTTTATTTGTTATTTATCCTGAATAAAATATACTTAAGGAATTTAATACAGTAGAACGTCGATTAACCGAGCTTCGATTAATTGAGGTTTCTATTAACCGAGCCGATAACAAAGTCTGATTTTTTTTTTTTTTTTTTTTTTTTTTTTTTTTGTGAATGAGCCTTGAAAAATACCACACGTTTTAGTTCACTGTCCATGCTGCAGGCTACATAATTATTCTAAAGAGAAGAGAGGATGAATCCCAGCAAAGGGTAAACCCACCGACAGACGGAGAACTATTTGAGATTATTAATCGCATTAAGAGGTGTGAAAAAGTTTTGGAAGAAGACATTTCCGAATGGCTGGACGTTGAAAAGCAACATCCAAGTTTTCAAATCCTTAATGATGAAGAAATTATACAAGCCATTAATTCCTATTGAACATTAATGATGCTGACAATGAGGACCAGGACTTTGAGGATTCAAGGACTGTAAGTCATACTGAAGGTGCTCAAGCACTAACAACTGCCCTAAAATATTTGGAGCAAAGAAGCGATGTTGCGCCGATAGATCTTCTGCTGCTCAAAAATTGGCGTGATCGGACAGCCACTGATAGAAAATCTGGACTTAATTTAGAATAGTTAAAAACATTTCAATTTGCTTTTTAAAATTTACTATTTTTAGTTGATTTCCTTTTTAAATTTGTTCAGCTGTGAAACATAACTTTATATATATATTTATTTTTATTATTCAAAAAACGTTTTACTGTATTTTATGATAAGAGCTGTTAAATTCGCGACCACGGTTAGTTTTTATGCACAATTTCTATTAACCGAGATTTCCGATATCCGAGGTACTAGCGGTCCCAATTAGCTCGGATAATCGAGGTTGCACTGTACTACCTAAAAAAGTCCCAGATTTTGACATGAAATGTATTTATGCCAGTTTCTGCCGGTTATAACCATTTTCTGCCACTGGCACGGCAGAAACCACTTTCTGCCGGCAAAAACACAGCCCTGATAGTACAGTGCAACCTCGATTATCCGAGCTAATTGGGACTGCTAGTACCTCGGATATCGGAAATCTCGGTTATTAGAAATTGTGCATAAAAACTCCCCTACTCGCGAATTTAACATCTCTTGGAATAAAAAACAATAGAACGTTTTTTAAATTATAAAAATAAACTTATATAAAGTTATAGTCTTTTTAAAGGCTCATTCACGAAAAAAATAAAAAAATCCCTGACGGCTCGGCCTACAGGCACAGGTAGATTTCGAAAACGCAGACCGTGGGACACCTGTTTGTGGGAATTGTGGAAGAAATGATATTTTTGTCTTGATGCGGCAATTGGAAGCGCCCACTTCGGAACCTAACTTGTTTGCTGGCGGAGCCGGCATGGATTTTTTTTTTGCTATGAGGGTTAGTCCTATAAAAACTTGTCTATATAAAAGTTTTAGATAATATTAAGTAGATTTATAATAAATTTAAGCAGATTTGATATCTTGTGTTGTGAATTGACGAAGTTATGAATTTTTTCTTCTAACCCCCCCCCCCCCCCCTTGGGGCTATTCTTAAGGATATCAAAAATCTGTCATACATAAATTTTCGGCCCTTTTCCTAAAAGTAATAATAACTTTAACGGATTTGATACGTATCATAATTAAGAAATTGTTTTTTTTCTGTTTTCTCAAAAAGCCTCCATCCCCCATTCCTTCCCCCTTAGTTCGATTTTGCACATTAACGAACTTGACAGAGATTTTATGCCCCTTGATTTTATGTATCAGTTTGGAAGAGATTTGTGCAGAATTATTGAAGTTATCGTGTCTATAAAAAAGTGACACACACATATATATATATATTTCTTACGAAATCTACCTAAAAATAAAAAAAATCAGACTTCGTTATTGGCTCGGTTAACAGAAACCTCGATTAATCGAAGCTCGGTTAATCGAGGTTCTACTGTAGTATGAAAATTTCAATTTTATATGTTAATGGTCATTTACAACATTGTATTTATTTTTCAGTTTTTTTTTACTCAAAAAATTTGTTTAAAAAAATATTTATTATTCCAAAAAACACATTTCCTTGATCAATTTGTACGTTAAAGTTTTTCTATGCTGCCTATCTAGTACCATCCCCCCTCCCCCCCTCCTTTCCAAAAAATAGCCATTTATTTAATTAACATTTTTCTTTTGAAACAATATAATTTATTTAAAAATATCTGAATAATTACTATCTCAAAAAAAAAAAAAAAAAAAAAAAAAAAAAAAAAAAAAAAAAAATCTGAAACACGAATTAGTCGTTTTTCCTCTCTCTATGCTACTTTACAAATTTCAATACAGCATTCCAAGATAAATAAATGTTCTTTCGTGACAGATATACAAATTTCTCTAATTTTTTTTGCTGCAATCGATTGACAAATTTAGCGATTTTTCTCATGCAATCAATGGATGAATTTTGCTATTTTTTTCCCATGACTGACGAATTTCAGGATATTTTCCTGTTACCGATTGCTGAATTTTGCAGTTTTTCTTGTGACCGATAAGTAAATTTTCTGGGGGAAGGTGGATTTCTTGCGATCAATAGACAAATTTCTCGATTTTTTATGCATCTTAATTAAAGGTAAAAATATGCAGTCGCCACTCGTCGATTAAACTTTAAAAAACTGACGATTAAAAATATGGAAAGAACTGGCCAAATGCAGGATTTCCCGATTACCATTTTTCCCTAAATTTCACGATTTTTCAGTGACCGTTCGACGAAATTCGTAATTTTTATGTGTCCGTTCGAAGAAATTCATAGCTTTTACGCGTCCGTTCGAAGAAATTTACGATTTTCCGTGCGTAATCGCCGAAATTCTTGATTTTTATGCGGCAATCGATTCATGATTTTTACACGGCAATCGACAAAGTTCAGGAATTTTACACGGCAATCGACGAAGTTCAGGAATTTTACACTCCCGAATGACGAAATTTGATTTTTACATAGCCGATCGACAAAAATCATTGTTTTTCTGCGCCTGATCGACGAAATTAGTTATTTTTATGCACACGATTGACAAAATTAATGATTTTTATGCGGCGATCGATAAAATTCATGATTTTTTACACGCTTGGTCGTAAAATTCATGATTTTTACACACTTGGTCGATAAAATTAATGATTTTTACGCGCCTGATTGACGAAATTCATAATATTTATGCATTCGATCGACAAAATTCATGGTTTTTATACGTTCGATCGACGTCATTCAGGATTTTTACACTCCCGAATGACGAAATTTTATTTTTACGTAGTCGATCGACAAAATTCATTATTTTTCTGCACCCAATCGTTGAAATTAATTATTTTTTACACGCACGATCAATGAAATTCGTGATTTTTAGGTGGCAATCAATGAAATTCATGATTTTTTGCTTTCGATCGACGAAGCTCATGATTTTTACACAAGCAGTCGATAAAATTCGTGATTTTTCCATGCTCAGTCGATGAAATTCGTAATTTTTACGTGCCTGATAGACTAAATTCGTGACTTTTACGCATTTGATCGACAAAATTCATTATTTTTACACGTTCAATAGACAAAATTCAGGATTTTTACATTCCTGAATGACAAAATTCGATTTTTATGTAGCCGTTTGATGAAATACATGATTTGTATGTACCGATAGATAAAATTCATAATTCTTACGTTCTCGATCGACGAAGCTCATGATTTTTACGCTACTTAATAGCTACTTGATAGCTACTTAAGCATGTTGTGTAGAACTATGCTGTTAACTTATTTAAAAATTTAAAATAGATTGGAAATTAATATCTCAAGTTTATTCAAAACAATATAAATTAAAATAGTTTTTTTAGTACATAAATTACTTTTTTACTGTAAAGTCATTGTATTTAAAAAAAAATAAATATTCAGTGACATAAATGTACCTACTGGCTACTAAAGAAATTATTCTCCTTAGCCAGTAATTGGCTACTAAAAAAATCAGCCTACTGGCCAGTGGCTACTAAGCGAAATTCCTTATTTTCACCTTTTAAACTTAATGGTGAAACTTAAAGGGCTTTTTCTTGCAATCGTAGATGGATTTCACAATTTCTTTTTCTACAACCAACTGCTGAATTTTGCATTTTTACACGCAACCGACAGATGAAGTTTGTCATATTTTCTCGTGACCGATAGTTGAAGTTTGCGATATTTTCCTGCAACCTTTTGGTGAAATTAATGCCAGCAATTTTTGCAAATTCAAAATAATTTGGCACATTTCCAGCTATATAAAAACGGACAAGGCACATTCACAACTATAAAAAAAATCTCTGACGGCTCGGCCCCTACATGCACAGGTAGATTTTAAAGATGCAGACCGTGGGGCGTCTGTTTATTAGGAATTGCAGAAGAAATGACCTTTTTACCATGATGCAGCAGTTGGAACTGCCCACTTTGAAATCTACCTGTGTCAAGTAGGCAGAGCTGGCCGATTTTTTTTTTTTTCCTGTAAAGGTTGGTCTTATAAAAAACTTGTCAATATAAAAGTTTTAGATAATATTAAGAGGATTTATAATAAATTTAAGCGGATTTGATATCTTATGAATTCCCCCCCCCGTCCTCTTGAGGCCATTTTTAATGATATCAAAAATCTGTCATACATAAATTTTCGACCCTTTTCCTAGAAGTAATAATAACTTTAAACAGATTCGATATGTTTCATAATTAAAAGTTATGGGGAATTTTCAGTTTTCACAATACCCTCCCCTCCCCCCCACCAGTTGTTTATTGGGCATTATGTGGTGATATATCTTTTTTTTTTTTTTTTTTTTTCGTGCTAAGCGGTTAATGGGGAAGGATCTTATTTTGATTATGTAACATGATAAATATAAACTTTTTGTGTAGGTATATATTTTTTTAATTAAAAGTTTTGGTTTTCTGGACTTGTTTTTAATCAGATTTTTAATGCAGTAAAAACATGAAATGCCTCATATATGCTTAAATCAGGGTTGGTAAGTTTTTTTAATGTGGTGGCATAAACTCGTTTTAAATATGGTTAAAATTGTCACTTCAAAAACCTAATTTTAATAAAATATCATTAAAGGAATTATTTAGTAGAGTTGGATAGACTTTAATCTATAAATTCTAAATAAAATGCACAAATACATTCTTGAAACCTATTTGTAGAGGATACGGTTGGTTAACTGCAGCATGATAATAAATTTTTTTAATAAAACTTGCCTAATTCTTTTTTGATGAATTATTTTATTGTTGTTATTTGTTAATGCATGTTTTTAATGATAATTCATGCTTTTTAAAGATAAAATTTTACATTCTAAATGATTTTAATAGATTTTGGTATTTTATATTAAGTTTCTATTTTTGTCAGGGTTCAGGGATGTATATCCAATATTTTTGATATTTTCAGTTAAAACAAATGTAAAATAATTTTTTAACTGTTATTGGCTATGTCGTTCTGTAGATAAAGAATTTTTGCTCTTATAGTGTCTTTTTTAGCTCTCCTCCCCCAAACTTTACCAAGCTGAATTTTTAAATGTAGAATCAATAATTGTCGGACAATACTTATAAAAGCTGCTGAAAGTTAAACTATGTAATTTAGATAAACTTGCAGCTACATTACAAATAATTTTTTCTGGTTTTCGTTTTGTTCAGCTAAGCAGACCATATTTATGTTGAAATATGACAATAAAAACAAATTATTTTGTTGTATAAAACATAAAATTTTCTTAAACTGATTACTAAATCTTAATAGTTTGTTTTTTGTGAGTGTAAAAAGCAAATTGTGTCTGCTGTTTTCAATTAGTTGATCATAAATTTTGTTAAGAGCCTACACTAGTCACGGGAAGAAACGCTCAAGGTAATGTTAAGTCTATGGGAAGCGATTTCTCGCTCTCATTTTAATATTTTTAAACTATTTTTTTGTTAGGATAGCTGAGATCAATCTCCAAGATTTTACTTTTTCGATTTTTGTTGCAGTTTTTTTTATAAGCGAGTATTTTTAATTTTGGAACCGGTTCTGAAAGTAAAAGTAACTTTGTATAAAATAATGGGAACTAAAATCAAAGAAGTAAAAACTAACAACGTTGGAGATTGACCTTGGAGATTAGATATTCTTCAACGAGATACTGCTGCAATTGTTGATGCATGTCATGTTTGGTCAAGTTTTCTTTAAAAAAAGTTCACTTAAGCTGCATATTGAAAATGTGTGTAATAGGAATGGATCAAATCATGAAACCATACCATTTTTGGTTTAATTTTGCATCTTAACCGTAAGGGTGAAGGGTTGACTGATGCACAAATTGATTCAGCTTGCACATAGAATAGATGGATGTTTACCTGTATGCTGGTAACATAAATCACATTTCTTAATAAGGGTGTATAATTTTAAATTCAAAATAAAATTTAATTACAATATTGCAATTTAAACAAACTATTTACACTAGTTTGTATCTGAAATAGCAAAAACTGTTTCTTCTGATCTTTGATAAAAATACATTTGTAACTTTTTTTTTTTCAGATTCTCTTTTACTTCAGCCTATGATAGCAAAGATGCCCATAATGCAACCAGGAAAATGAGTTCCTAACTTCAAATATATTAGACACGAAGTACAATGGGATCGGAAGTTTTGTAAAATGTTCATTCCAGGAATACAAGCACGTCATCGAGCTTGTTGCAGGTTTGTCTACCTACCGAGACTTGACATGTCTCCTAATTTTCACACATTTTCCTGCATTCCTGATTTTTGACATATTTCTTCTGATTTTCTTACTCTGTTCTTTTGACTATCAAAAGCTGCCTCAAATAAAAATTAAAATCTTCACTTTTGTTTTGTATGGGATTATGTAGGAAAAAAAAAATTCCTCAGTTCGTAGTTAATCTAAATATGATATGCTTGAATTTTTCTACATTTAAGAAGTAGTATATATGTTTTTCTTGAGTAAAAATGATAGTTAATCTTCTAAGACATCCAAGCACAATTTTAAATTAAACTTCTACTAAACAAGCTTGCATTTTAAAAAAATGTTTTTTACCAAAAAGCTTTCTGAAATAAAATCTGATTTTTGGGTTTCAGAGCGTGTCAAGTCTGCCTACCTAAAACTTCTTGACATAAGTATTAATTTTTAATAAGTTTTGTAGCGAAATCGATGCTTCAAGAGGTGGGCAGGGTGTGTCATTCTGTAAATCTTGTGGCAGTAACTTTTGTTGTTTGGTGCAAAATTTGTTCTGCTGTTTGATTTGCAAATCTTAACAACAAACCTCAGCTACAGTCTATTCTCTATATGGTCAAAAGTCGTATATTTTTATCCCCATTGACACTTGCTGCTAAAATAAAGTACTAATCCACCAAAGGATTTAATTTGGTTTCTGGTAACATTTGTCTATTTACTCATTATGTCTTCATATTTTACCGCCAAGTTTTTTATTTGGAATTGCTTTATCTATAGACAAGGTTTGAAATTCAAATTTTCCTAGGAGGGTAGTCTCCCTCCCAACATTTATAAATGGAGGGGAGTTTAACTGTTTGGAAGGAAGAAAAATAATCTATCCCACTATTTTATATGCTATTTGAAGAATCACATTAATACAGACATGACAAAAAGCTTTTAAAAAATTGAAATCTAGAACTCAGAATAATTATGTACATGTTTATTTATTATACATGATTATTATATATATTATATACGTGTATATATATGTCTATTTATATTTTTAAAAAAGGAAGAAAGTCGAGCTCTATATATATACACAACAATCTCTATATTTTTCAACGCTCATCAATGTTATGGACCTTTTAACAATTGGGTTGCTATATGGATTTCTGATTTTATTCGATTTTGTGCACTGGAGATGAGTCTTTCACAAGGTACACTTGTGACAGGCCAGCACAAGAGCAACTTTTATAACTTAGGAAAATATTGGAAACTTATAGTTATGTTCTCTTTAAAAAAATTTCAGAAACTTTACAAAATCTTATGTGTCTTTATTTTTAACTACTTGCATGAAAAATACATATTCAGGGTGATGACATCAATATCAATTTCTGAATAAAATTGTTTTATTATATCCTTAATGAAATATAGGTAAAACCTGAATCCCTGGTATTTTCTTAGGTTCTATATGCATTGAAATTTTAAATAGATCTCCATAGTTTGAAAGGGAAACAGTCAATTTATTTTTTCTGTTAGATGAGAAATGCTTGTTGACTTTAAAGCTGTTCTCAAATCCAAAAGAACTACTTTCTGACACATTTCTAAATTCATTTTTGTTTGCAAATACATGAAATTGCCAGGTGTTCTTATTCAGAAACTATGTATTCAGAAGTCATTTTCCATTTTTTTTAGTAAAGGCCGAAGATTTTTCAGAAAAAAGTCAATGTCAGCTTTTTGAACCTAATTCTGACGCACAAGACAGGGAAAAAACATATCGTCACGTAACAAGATTTGCATACAAGTTGATAAGTAATTTATTTATCCAAAAACGCTATTCGATTCCAAATTGCTTTAATAGTCAGGCCTGCCAATTAGGTACCTTTTATGTTTAAAAATGAGTCAGAAAATTTAGCATTGTTGACCAGGGAATTTAAGAACTACTTTAAATTGTCAAGTCCTAATTTCTGTGAATTGCAAGGATAAACTAGTTTGTTGTTTTTAAATGTTTCCTTAAAGTTCAGGAAAAAAAAATTACATATACACCACAAGTTCTTTACAGTTCTAATATCTGTATCATTTCTGCTTAGTGCTGTCTAGGCAAATTTGGTTGGGTGCAGAGCACGGTGGACCTTACTGCCCTTTCGGTTCTTTTCCTTTTTCGGTAACAGAAAAGAAAATCGTGAAATACTGTTGGTTGTCGGAATGTCAATAGGTCAAGGAAAAAAATTGCCAAAATTACTTGATCAGTTGTGGGGGGAAAAAACCCAAAATTCGTTGATTGATTTCATGGAGAAAATTATGTATTTCATCGATCTGTTGCAGGAAAAGTTTTTAACTACTTGCCTCCGTTGCAAGAAAAAACCCCACCATTCGTTAATCTGTCACGGGGAAAATAACACAAAATTAGTCAATTGGCCACAGGAAAAAAAAAAATCTCGAAATTTGTTGATCTGTTCGGAAGGGGGGGGGGGGAATTCGAAATTAACCGGTTTGTCACTGGTAAATATCGCAAAATTTGTCAATTGGTCATAAAAATTTTAGACTGGTTTTGGGAGGGAGGGAGGGAATAAATCGCGAAAATTTTCAGTCGAACGCAAGGAAAATCGTGCATCATAAGTCGAGCAAAATATCACAAAAATTGCCCATTTATCATGGAAAAAAATCGTAAAATTTGTCAATTGGATGCGTAAAAATATCTCAGTTCGTGAGCTGGTTGTGAAGAAAAATCCCAAAAAATTTCATTCGGATGCAGCGAAAAAAAATGTTAATTTTTTTTCAATCTATCAGTCAGAAAAAATCATGAAATTCACCAATCGGTTGTGGGGGGAAAATCGTGAATTTCTTCAATCTATCTTTGGAAAAAAATCATAAATGTTGTTGGGCGGTTTCTTGAAAATATCGCAAAATTGTCAATCAGTCGCTCGAGGGGGAAAAAATTACAAATATTTTCAGATGAACACTAAAGAAAAAAATCATTTGTAAATCATGTTGGGAAAAGAAAGCATGCAAATCACCGATCAGTCGTGGAAAATATCACAAAATTTGTCAATCGCTCATGAAAAAATATTGCAAAATTTGTCGAAAGGATGTGGGGAAAAAATTGCGAATTTTGTCAATCTGTCGTGGGAAAATCCTTGCAAAATTTGTTGAACGGGCATGAGAAAATATTCGTCAGTCAGTTGCGGGACTTCATCATCGCTTCAAAAAACAAATTTCTTCGAAAAATGGTAATTCTTTTTTGGGCAATACAATTACATATTAAGAGTGTGCTATTGGAGGGTTAAGAAACAAATCTATCAGTAAATACTGTTTTATATTAATTTATATCCAAATAGAATGGTTGCTGCAAGAATAGTAAATATTTATGCACTGTATGATTATGCATAAATGTTATGTACAGGTTTGTTATAATTAAAGTTACCCTGCTTAGACCTGGTTGACAGATATCGATAAAACTTGGAATATAAGTTATATGGGGGGGGGGATTGCAAAATTCACAGTTCTATTACTGAAAAAGATTGCAAAATTTTTCAATTGGTCGTGGGAAGAAAGTCGTGAAATTTTTTGACCGGTTTTCAGTCGAATTCAAGGAAAATCGTGAATTTGTCACTCTCGCAAGAAGAAAATGTGCAATCAGTTGAGCAAAATATTACAAATTTGCCAATCTATCACAGAAAAAAACAAGCCGACTCAGACTCCGGCTTTTTTTTTGTTAGACAGTTTGAAGTGAAATTAAACCAATTCTCAATATACTGCCTGGCATACTTTGTAGATGAAAACTAGAAAATTTTACTAGTTTGGCAATAATTAATTTTTATTTTATTTATTTTTCTCTTCCATCAAAAAATTTTTCTGCGCTGGGGAACCTTATTACTCTACTTTCCCTTTTTCAAGGCCACGAATCCGAAATAGTAAAATTTCTGTTTTGTTTTCTTCTTTAGGTTTCGATAATTGGAATTTTTCGGGTTTGTGATTCTGAAATTAAAAAATTAGTAAATCATTTGAGCATTTCTAGTTGAGCAAGTTTACTGGCAGGTATGCCCAAAAAGCTATTGCATCTGATGATAATTTTGCACTAATTAATGAGTTAACTGTCCTAAGGGATCATCTCATTTCAGCATTTAATTAGCAGAATTACTTTGCTTCTGAAAGTGTTATATATGCTCAGGCCTTGCAGTGCTCCTATATTTCCTATAAATTTGAAAAAGTTCCTATTTTTTCAGCCCTTTACCCTCGCAATTATTTTTTATTTAGTTGTGAGCCGCAAAGTTCTACAATCCAGATGTGATTGCACAAATTTCGTCAATCCTACGAAGAAAAAAAAGTTCATTGGTTAAGTCTGCGGCAATATTGGAAACTTCATCATTTGATTGCGAAAAATAATTGTAAATTTCATCGATCGGTTAAAAATAAATCTGGATTTTCGTCAATTTATCTCAGAAGAAAAAATATGGATTTCATCTATCGGTCATTGAAAAAAATTGCCAATTTTGTTAATCGATGGCTGATAAAAATCGTGATCTTAGTCTATGAAGTGGTAAAAAAAAAATAATTTATCCAGTCAATCGCATTAAAAAATTGTTGATTTTGTCAATCAGTCATTGTAATATATCGGGAAATTTGTCGATCAGTTGATAAAAATCATAAAAATCCTGTAAGTTTTTCAGTCTCACCAATCAATTGCTGAAATGAATCTCAAAATTTGTCGACCATTGGTTAATAAAAAATCTCAAATTTCGGCAGTCACTCGCTGTAAAAAAAAAAAAAAAATTTCAATTTCGTCAGACAGCCATAACAAAAAATTAGCAATTTCGTCAGTCAGCCATAACAAAAAAATTACCAATTTCGTCAGTCAGTAGTTGTTAAAAATTGTAATTTTCAGCAGTCGCAAGTCACAAATTTCAGCAGTCGCTGTAAAAAAAAAAAAAAAAAAAATCATTCATTTCGTCATTCAATCGCAGCAAAAAAAAAATTGCTGATTTCATTAGTCGGTCATTGAAATGCATCAGAAAATGTATGATTGTTCATTATTAAAAATTGCAAATTTTGGCAGTCGTTCACTGTTTAAAAAAAAAAAAAAAAAAAAAAAAATGCATATTTCGCCTATCGTGGGAAAAAAAATCTCTGATTTCATCAGTCTGTCATTGAAATATATTACAAAATTTGGCAGTCACTTGCGACAAAACCAGTGTCTCAGATTTCTTTCTGTAGCTTTCCGAAATAAAATCTTATTTAAAGCCCTATCTTACCAAAACTAATTTATTTGTCTTGTTAATTTATATGCAAATAATGTACTAATATTGTATTCTTAAATATTCTCTAGCTTCAGTGAGACACAACAAACTGTTTGAAGATGCTGCTGTTAGTGACATTCAAAGCTGGATAGCCAAGTGGCTGCAATATGCAACAGATAGAGAGAGAGTTGGGCTGTCGAAAAAAAACAACCTAATGTATCAGAAAATTCTGATTTTAATAAATAAATAACCATGTATTTGTATTGTCTTTCTCTTTTTTTTCTTTTTTCTTTCTTTCTTTTTTTTAGATCTTAATATCAAAAAAGGATTTTTTTTAAGTTTATTATACTTTAGCCAAAAATGTAAAATACTTTATACAATTTATTTCTCATAAATGTTTCTTTTAAGTATATCAACAATTTTAAATTATCTGCATAAACTAAAAAAGAAAAAAGTCAGTTTTTATAAATAGCCTTGATAATAGTTTTTCCTGTTTAATTAAAAATAAATTGTAAGAAAATAGATTGTTTATCAGTGAAGCTAATCTAAAAAATAAAAATGAAAGTTCGAGCAATATTATTGCAGTTTGAAGACAAATTTAAACTTTTAAAGATTGTTAAGTATGTAAACGATGCCATTTTAGAGAAACAAATTTTATTTTTGGCATAAATATTTTCAAATCTTCAATTGTTACTAATTTGTTCTATGCATTTTGTTTTGGAGCAGCTTTTAAGTGTTCTTAAGGTTGAATTGTGGAGCAACAGAGATGTTACTGTAGTGATGACTATAGTACATTTTATGATGAATGTGATCAAGTTAATCATGTGGAACATAAGTATAAATAATTACACAGGCAGGTGTGGGAGAATTATCAGAAAATTTTATCGACAATGATTTACTTCACTAGCCAACAAGATGCAAAATACAGTTGAACATTGTTATGACAAGATGTAAGCAACTGAAAAATAAATAGTTTATTATTTTACAAATAATTTAATATTTCTTTTATAAAATTGAATTGTACACAAGAGGGAAAAGTTTAGTATAGGATATAACTTTAAGTACAATATTTTGGTTTGTAACTTTTATTTTTTTAAACATGTCTTTTTTTTTTTTTTTTTTTTTCAAAGACTGCCTAAAATTTCACTCACCCTGTCAGAAAATCCTCCTGCCTGTTGTGATTAAAATGTATTTCTCCACTCTTATAGGGGCATATGTATAATTTATGTAAAAGCGAAGCAAAATCAAATATGTCATCCTGATCATAGTCCAAACTGTTTTAGTTTATGTAAATACATGAAGATATTTGATACGAAAATAATACATATTAATGAAGGTTATAAAACAGGTGAATTTTTGCATACTAAATATATTTCTGGTAATTACCATCTGATTATTTGGAAAACTACAGCCAAAGAAAAAAAAAATCAAGTTTTGTATGTTTTTGACCTTGCCATTACCATTGTTATTGAAACAATTTTACTCTTTCAAAAAGTACATTAAAAGTTTCCTACTAAATTTTCTTTTTAACAAAGAGAAAGTTGCATTAACTATCTTGCCAGGAATTTGATCAGATTCCCCCCCCCCCCAATGCTATCCCATTTTTATAAACTTTTATATCTATTTATAGCTTGTAAAGAATTTAATAAAAATTTGAATTTTGTTTCTTCAAGATTAATCGATGATTTAAGCTATTTACAATCACTACGTTTGATTACTACTGAGTACTACTTATTACTTGTAAAAAATTTAATAAAAATTCGAATTTTATTTCTTCCAGTTTCATTGATAATTTAAGCTATTTACAATCACTACATTTGTAAAGGATTGAATTTGGTGGTTCTAGATAGAGAAGATGTTTCAATGGAAATTTCTAGGATGGATTTTTCTAGATATAAATTGGGAAAGTTGAGTCTGCATGGGATAAAATAGAAACACGTGGCGTTTAGAAGAAAATTTAATATCATGGAAAATTAAGTGTGTAGTAGTTAACATTCACATTTTGCATAGTGTTCAAATTTGTGCAAGATAAATGTTTAACTATTTTATTGGATTTTAAACCTGTATCATCCCCCCCCCCCACTTTAAAAATATTTGCTCATATATAACTAGAAGGGATGAATGACAATAATCGAAAAACAGCAGATTAGCAACTGTACACTGTTAAAAATTTTCAGCTTTTGCTGCATAGTCACTCCCCTGCTTTTATAGACTGTCTTTATTTTGACCAATGAAAACACTCCGTAATATATAGTAACATAACCATTTTCTCTAAAAGCGGTGGAGTGTGTCTGCAGCAAAAGCTGAAGATTTTTAACAGTGTATGCTATACTAATGGTTATCTTTATAAAAGCTTTATTGCTTGAAAACTACTGAAATACATAATTTTGAACAACATAATTTTTTTAAAATTAAAATTGTCAGAATTTATCAATATTTGTTTAAAATGAAACCCTTTTCAAAATTTAGTTCTAGTTTATTGCACTGGATATGATGAACATGGCCGATCAAAAATATGAAACACATGAAACTAAGTGAAGAGATTTATATAAAATATTAAAAAAAAAGATTGCTTTCTCTAAGTATATCTGTATTAAGCTAAAAAAAATTGAAGTTAAGTATTACACCATAAAATAAGGTAACTGCAAGGTCTTGTGGGGGGGAGGGGGGGTTCAGTCCTAACATTTCAAAATATGACAACATAAGCTTAATTCTGTACTATAAAATTAGTTTAGAGAAAATCGTGCAACTATTTAAGATTCTGAAACTTAAATGTGCATATGAATACTTATATAGATATAAAAGATTTTTTCAATTATATAACTCTTTCAAGGGTGATGACTTATGAAGCCACTTAATTTTAATTACAGAATGGTACCAGAATTTCGATTTGATAAAAAAAAAGTTCATGAAGCATGTGAAATTTAGCTTTTTTTTTCCAAATTTGTAAATTCCGGTATCATTCATTCATTTTAACATTGTAGCAATCGAAGTGCTTTGCTCCTGAAAGTGTTAAAACAGTTTCGATACTACAAAATGTGTAATTAAATAGATTAAAAGTATTCGCCGACATACATATAAAATGTCATTCGATTGGCACAAGATCTATATTGTCATATGTGCATCAAAAATGCAGTTCAAAATGATTACCATTGGATATCAATAATACCACATTTGTGCCATTATTTTAACATTTTTATGCCTGCAATCTCGGAATTCCTACGTATTTGTATCAATTACGTATCACCTATATCGCCGATTTCCGTTGTTGTGCCATATTTCTGGCGCAATGTCGATAACCCATTAAAGTATCGCCAAAGATATCGAATGAGTGGACAGAATCGATACTTTTTGGTTATTTCAATTAAAATGAATTTCAACTGAAATTAAAAGATCAGTAGTCGTTTGTGTTGTTCCTCTTCCCCGATGATGGCTTTAAGTTTAAAGCCGAAACATGTAGGATTTTAGCTCTTTTATGAGTTTAAAACAATTTTTACACTGATTTTAGCAACTAATAAGCACAATTTGTGCAATTTGTGTTTTTTAAAATACTAGTTAACAGTGTAGTGTCCAAATAGATTCAATTGTACTTAATTTTATATTGTCACACAAAACAATCACTGTAAAATCACATCATCACTATCCAATCATTTATATAATTATAGAAATACTTATAAACGGTTACTATTTGATTATCAATTGAAATAAATAACATAATATTAATTTTTGAAACAATTGGTTTAAGAAAAAATAAATAAAATAAAAATAATTTATTTTGATATAGAATTAAACATTTAATTTCATTTTTCAACATCAATTTGACAATTCCTAAAATCAAAATACACATCTTATGCCTGCATAAGGTGTCTACTCAACCTCAAAAACTCTCAAAAACAAGTAATATTCTCGTTGCGCACCAAGAACATACCTGATAATGTTGAAAACTATTGTAATAAGAGATATTTAAATAATTAGAATTTACTCTATTGTTTTTACTTTAGTTTGATTTTGTGATGGTGATTGTGATGTCTGTGGTGGTTTTGATTGTTGTTTGGGTTGCTCATGAAATAGTCTGAAATTATTTGGTGAAAAATATGGTGCGAATTGTTCCATGTCTCCAAATTACGACCATATATACCCTTCTGACAGAAACATAACTGAATTCAAACTTTTCCTATTGAATTTTTAAGAATTATAAGAATTTGTGAATCCAAATTAAGCATTAACCAGAACATTTATTCAATAAAATACAAAAAAATCTCCTACATTTTATTTATTATTTTTGCTAAATTTAAATTTAATATGTTGCATTAACTACCTTAGAATAAAATTTTTATCATAGTAATAATAATAATAACAATTGTATCATCAGCAAAAAGAACAAGAAGAGCAACATCATCAACAAAATTTTATTTACATACCTCATGAATTTTTTGAATGCAACTTACCTACATTTTCCAATTTCTCTTCTAAATATTTTTATTATTTGTCATCAAGGAAAACATGACTTTATCTTCATATCTATCGTCATCACGTATGAATTCTATCATCACATCATAATCATTCTGAGTATTCAATTCTAGTAAATTTATTACTGCTGAGGACTTGGTAAATAATGAACTTATTTTTACCTAAGCTATGGACAAATGAGGTGTAAAAAAAATTCCCTATTGGTGAGCTTAAGATTATTAAAATTCAAATTACCTAATAGCGCAATTCAGCTAGGTTAACATAGTGCTAAATGTCTACATGTTCTAGTAAATTAATTTCTACCTGACCTAGCATTTTATTTAAACATTTTATTAATATTATAACACCATCAAAAATTTTCAAAATTTCTATATTAAATATTTTAGCAAGTTGGTAAATGCATCATAAATCCTACATTAAATGAAAATAAACAATAACATACTAAAATTATTTTTATATATTAACAGTTTAAATAAACCATAAAATACTAACACTCTATTTACATATTTACATCATAAATAATATTTCAGTGGCTTATTAATTTACTACAATTCAAACCACCAGTCACTTATTATTCAACATACAGATATATATTTTTTTTTCTCCTCATAATAGCTGTTTTGTAACTTAGGTTTGGCATGGTGCCAGGAATGTTTCCTTAGGATAAAAGTTGTCTCTTTATAAAATACAGATCAGATCTCAGTAACATATTAAAAATAATAGAATTTTTCTTTTAAGAATATCTGTTCTTAAAACATGAAAATATTACGTATCTTACTAAATAATAAATTAACCTTAACAACACTTAAATATTTGTATACAACTATATTTGCAACAGAAATAATTTTTAAAACAGTAATCTAATCAACACATAATAGCATTTAAACCCTGTAATTTTCAGAGTAGATTAAAACTTAGTTTGCTATTAAATAAACAATGAAGAACAAGAAAATAAAATATTTTAAAAATAACAAGTAGTAAATATCAACATATAAAAATATCAATAAATAAAAATACCAACTTACAGTCATTCTGGACATATTTCACAAGAAGATTTCCTGACAATACCAAGTTGTACACTTTTTTAATCCCTTAGGATCAACTTTACGAAATCTTTTTATCACCGAAACTTTCGTGCATTGGCTTACTGTAAAAAGACGTCTCCGGTCAGAACAAAAGTATGAAAATGTTCCATCACTCGATAATTCCTTCAAAAATTAAACTCGAAATCCATTGAAACACAGATAAAAAAAAAATCCTGTCCGACTAAAATAATTCTGTGGTGATTTTTAAGGCCGAGTTGCTTGAGTAGTAACATTTTTTAATAAATGTTTTTTTGAAAATAAGATGGGCTCTTTTCACATAATCAACCGAAGAGGAAGTTCCAGCACTCCACATTATATGGCGTGTGTACGTAATCATAATTAAGTATCTCATTCAAGAACACAGAAGTTTTTATTCTGAAGCTTCAATTGACATCAGGGAAGAATCTGCTTTCACTCGAGTCCTCTTTTCGTTTCAATCACGGCTCCCACTACAACAGAGCACGATGGCCATAAAATCAGGTGACGAAAATGTTGCTAGCTCTTAGACTATTAAGTGAACCTTACCCAATCAGCATCACGGAATTGAAATAGACAAGCGTGCTGATCACTACGCTATTGGGCTTTATGATGCAGTTACTTTTAAAAAATTAAAGAAAAAAAGCTCATTACTAATACGATTTTGTCAAATTTTATTTAATTTTTCTGCTACTTATATAAAATAATGGAATAAAGGAATAAAGGAATATTGGTCTGCTCGTGCGAAAATTTTTAGTGTGCCAACTGAGCGGTTGGGCATACGGGTCATTCCTTTGTCCTCTATCTGGGAGCTAGAGAGTTTTCGTTTTTAACACACATTAATATAATCAAACTGAAATGGTTCCACGATTTCGAGTTTCTGTATTTAATATTTTTCGAAATATGCGATTCCGAAAAAATTCTTTTTTGTCACTGACTCACAGGGGATCATCAAATAACTAAGGTACTTCTAACAGTCATAGAATCATGAAATTTGATAAGTAAGTAGGTTTTGTCACACAATTAATCCGAAAAGTCTGAAAACATAGAATTTTCTGCCTTTAAACACTTCAAATAGGGGGTGCTTATTTGGCTATATACAGTTCGTAACACATTCAATTGACAAATTAAACTAATTACATTGTTGAAAACATTTGTGTTTTTTGCTGTAAGATAAACATTTAAGTAATAAGAGTTGCATAGACAATCATTTACTCGCTCATAATAGACGCCAGCGTTGGTCGCCAAAGCCGATTACAGAAAATTAGCCCGAGTTTGAAGGTGTTACATAGTTTCAAGCAGAATGAAATTTTTATATGCTTTTCCGAAAATGTTGGTAAGGCAAATCTTTTAGTTTATCTGTCCGTTTTCCTATCTTTTACTTCCTTAAAATAAATTTTATTATAAATGTCGGCATTCTAATCGCAATAGCATACTAGTCAATCTGGCAAAACTTCGGTGCTATTTATGGGTTGTTATTTTTTTAAGTGCATTTTAATGATGTTAACAAACTTTATATATATGTATGAGATTTTATTTGAAGTATATATAAATATATATATACTATATATACATGCATATGCATCACACACATAATACATATGCATTATTATCATGTCAACATAAACAGGGTATTTTTGTTGGAAAATTTGGCGATACTTCGTTAAGTGTCACCAAGCTTGTTGAGAATTTGACGCTAGAGGCTATTTTTCATTGAGAATTTATAGGGCTAGTAACCATCTATTAACATTATGTCGTTAATTAAATGGCATAACGCACCAATATTAATAAAGTTTCAATCATTTCGTCACTACACAAGACCTCTGCTCTTGCTATTATATTGTACTGTTATTTTACTGACTGTTACTATATTGTTAGTCTTTAATCTGTTAGAAGTTCATTATAGAAATAGAATTTTCAGAATTAAAGCATCGAAACTGCCAGTTCTTCTTATGATTATTATAATTTTCTAACATATATCCAGTTTAACGATATGTACGTTATAGAATGAATCTTCTATAATGGGGTTCCTTGCATTTCAGCTTCATGTTTTCGAGTAAAATTAGCTAAAATCTTAAAACCAAGACGCATTGACGTATTATCTAAGATGATTAGATGAAAATAACGATAGATTTTCTAATGGAAGAACAGCTGCGCGTCCGTAGATTTTCTAATCTTCCTTAATCGTGCCAATGTTAGAATGAAAGGAAAATATATTAGCATTAGTATGGTTTACTGTAAATGTGGAATGCTTTAAAAAGGTTTAAAAAGAACTACTTCAATTACACCAAATCGTGTTTGCTAAAATATGCCAGTTAGCAGTGACAATTACAGAAGATTATTTAATAGGATTAAAATTCTCCTCATTAGAGAATGTAATAGTGCAAACGGACATGAAGCATAAATGCCTAAGTAAATTAAGCGGTAACAGTCACTAAAGATGAAATGCATAACAACACAAAATATAAGATATGCTGCCATGGTCGGAAAGAGTTGATTCTTGATTTATCTAACAGAAATGTCCGATTTGGCGAAGTATCCCAGCTAGAAAAAGTTTGCAAAAAAAGTGCAAAAAAAAAGTGCACAAAATCCGAGCGTATTTGGCACCTCTACTTGTGTATAAAAAGTGCAAACTGAATTGTGCAAAAAAAGTGCAAACTGAATTGTGCACAAAAAGTGCATAATCAGAGGTGCCAAATACGCTCAGATTTTGTGCACTTTTTTTTTGCACTTTTTCTGCATACGAAATAATCCCTAAATTTTGAAGTTTTTATGCACAATCAGAAGTGCCAAATACGCTCAGATTTTGTGCACTTTTTTTTTGCACTTTTTCTGCATACGAAATAATCCCTGAATTTTGCAGTTTTTATGCACAATCAGAGGTGCCAAATACGCTCAGATTTTGTGCACTTTTTATTTTACACATTTTTTGCATACCAAATAATTCCTAAATTGTGCATTTTTTATGCATAATCAGAGTCTCTGATTATGCATAAAAAATGCACAATTTAGGATATTTTTGGCGTGCAAAAAATGTGTAAAATATAAAGTGCACAAAATCTGAGCGTATATGGCACCTCAGATTTTGTGCATTTCTTCAAGTAGATTTTTTGCATACCGAACATTTTAAGCATATATTTAAATCAAGATTCAGCTTACTATGAAATTTACAGCTATCAATGTATAATAAACCCAGTTTTAGAAAGATGCATAATTATACATAGGATTATGAACAATAATTTTATCAGACATGGTACAAGTTCATCCAACATGCGGAAAAAGATAATAAGCTTAAATTTAAATATGTAAATTTTATAATTAAATATAACACTGCATACAGTAAAAAACATGTCCAATATTGTTAAAACCCAATAAGAGAAAATTATTACACTTACTTGAAAAGAGCTGCACTAAATTCTAGTTATTAGTTGAAAATGTTTTAACTAATGTATTTGAACTTAGAAAAAGGCATTAAAAAAAAATCAACTTTACTTATTTTTGTTTATTTACACAAGTGCGATCAGCTTTTTCTCATCATTTCACTTCCAATCCAGTCATTGAAAATTTTGATTGTTGCAACTGGATGCAATCATTTTTCTGATTGCAAAGAGCTTTGATAGACGACTGCTAAAATCTAGCTGCTGTTGGGAAAATGTGAAAGAAACCACAGCACACACAAAAAAATGACCATTGCAGTACAGCTGCTGCATTTATTTGAAATCACAACATAAATAATAA
Organism: Maratus michaelseni; assembly: GCA_963931845.1. Classification (NCBI taxonomy): domain Eukaryota; kingdom Metazoa; phylum Arthropoda; class Arachnida; order Araneae; family Salticidae; genus Maratus; species Maratus michaelseni. The sequence goes on from OZ007587.1 coordinate 412,823,796, forward strand.
ACTAATGGTACTCTGTTCCGGTAATGTAATGTATACAGTAAATGTTCCAGACTTAAATTTTCTTGCTTTTAGATTTAAACAAAATAAATTCTGACAGTCTGACAGTCACATTGTGGAGGTGTATCTTTGGATGATTTACTTTTATCACATCAATTTCAAGCTGTATCCTGTTTGTTTCCTGTGTAAAAATAAATAAATAAATAAATAAATCATGCAAAAATATGCAAACTGAACTACTTTACAGACATTACATAAATATAAGAATTCAATATTAGATTTTATTAAGTAGTTTGTTTTTCTACAGGAAAAAATAATAGTTAAAATTCACTTATTTTCATGTGTAATATATGGACAAACTGGAAAATGTTGTTCATATAAACAATTTCTCAAATCTCAAACTTGAAATTTACTATCTATACTATTAAAAATGCATGTGTGTAACTATGTATCTATATTAACCTCAAAGGCTCAGACTGTTGGGTGCAGAGCTGAGAAATTTTTAATAAAGTTGCATAATAGGAAGGACCATAAAAAAAAAATCCAAAATTTTAATTAGATTTTTTTTATGTGATGTGAATTTTGTTTATGTTTTGTGATTTTTGCTCAGCCAATTTATATTCAGAGTCGCTAGAGGAAAGGGGGGAAGGGAAGAAGTAGTTGTCAGAAGAAATATATAAAATTTAGGAAGCTTGAACAGTATTTTTTTTTTAAATGTTTGTGTGTGAATGTGAACGAAAAATTTGATTTTCAATTAATTTTTAAATAAAAGATCATTTTTACATAGTGTTCTCATTTGATGTTTTTCAAAGGGTGCTGCACCCTGCCCTTTTCCTTTAAACCTGCCGATGCACCCTGTCCGTTTTAGATAATGATATTGTAAAAGCGCCCGGCTCGTTTCCCCCAGTAGCTTCTTTTTGTATCTTCTACATATTTTTTAATATTTGGCTTTTTCCTCTCATACCTCCCCCCTCCCCCCATAAAAAAAAACAGATGCAACAACTGCATATTGTATTTCTTTTAAATGCTAAGATGTAAATTAACAACATAATACAAATATAACTTTTATTAGGTTGTTCGACATGTTTTGACTCACTCCGGGTCATTTTCAAAAACATTTTGAACAACATTTTCCAAATCTCAAACTAGAAATTTACTCTAGATTAATTTTAACACAATTATTCAAATTCTTGGCCCGGACATTTTTTGTCCAGTTGGAAAATTACAACTAGTGATGCACAGAATATTTGGTATGTATTTGGCCATACTACAAATATTTAATTAGGCTGAAAATAGGTCGCACTCGGCCTAACCAAATATCAAACTATTCAGTTTTGCTGAATATCTTTATATATGGCCCAACCACCAGGGTTGGCAAAAACCCGGGTTTTTTCAGAAAAAACCCAACCCAGTGGGTTCTTGGGTTTTTTTCAGGGGTTTTTCGGGTTTTCGGGAGTTTTTCAGGGTTTTTTCGGGATTTTTTCAGGGTTTTGAGGATTTTTCTTCTTGCCGTTCTTTGTTTGTTTGTTTTGTAACAACTATATAATTAATGGGATGAAGTTTTAAAAAATAAATGTTAATACTTTAATAATTTTTATTTAATATATTATTTAATTATAATTATTTAGAATTTTTATTTAATATATTATTTAATTATAATTATTTAGAATTTTTATTCAATATTAAAAATAGTTTAAAAATTTGTAATGATTTTAAAGACATTTTATGACTGAATTGAAAGAAATTTTTTAAAGTCAAAATAATTAAATTAATAGTCTAAAATTTTGTTTATTTCTCTTTTATAGATAAAAATTAGATTTAAACAGTGAATCATTTACTTTTGTTTTATTAAAATTTTCTTATGTAGTAGAATTTTATCAAATGTTTGGAATTATTGTCCTACTAGGGGCGGGGGGGATGAATTCACTTTTAAACCATCTAAATTGTAAGCTTAAATTCCTAAATCTTCCAGAGATCTTGATGTATGGGAGGGGGGAAAGGAGGGGGTTGCATCTCAATAGCACAGAATAGCTGCATGTTGTGTCATAGTCTGCGATCGCCCATCCTTCTGCTTTTGGCGAAATTAGATAAGGAGGGGGGGGGAGGTATAAACAATAGAACTATCTCAAGAATAAGAAATCATTATTTTTAAAGAATTATTTAACAAAGAACTTTATATTACATTATATTTTAAATACTATATTTACATAAGAATATTTTATAATTGAATTTGTTTGGATCATCAATACTTTAATTGGAAAATGAAAAAAATACACTCCAGTGTATCTTTCTTTTGTTTTATTGATGGATTTTTATCAGGTCAATTTTCTTTTCCCCCCCAAAAAAAAAAAAAAAAAAAAAAAAAAAAACTACTATCACTAACTTAATCTTGCATCTGATAATGAATGTTCTTAGCTATGCAGAAGAGATTCATTATTATGGTGGGTTGTGCTGCACTATAATACTATTTCACTAAAGAAAGTGAAATGAATCAATGATCTACCCTTTATGTTTTGTTCAACTTAATTTAGTTTTATGCTTAATATATTTTGAATCATACTAAAATACCCGTGCCTCTAATTTTTAAGAATTGATTGAACCCCCCACTGTTTTCGTCATATTGACAAATAATCCTGATTTTTAATTGTTTATATAATTTTACATGTATTTTTTTTTAAGATAATTATTTTCTCTGTGAATTTTCCAAGTTTGTTTCAGATACAGCAATTATGCCCATTTAGAATTTTCTGAAAACTATATCTGTGACACATAAAATGTATATTATGTTTGGTTTAAATTGATATATTTATTATTAGTTAGATAAGTGGAATTTTAAATAAAGATTTTGATAAAACCCACTTGGGTTTTTTTGAAAAAACCCACCCGGGTTTTTTCGGGTTGGGCAAAATCAAGCAAACCCTGAACCAAACAGGCTTTTAAAAATATTTTCAAAAAATTTAGTTAAATTTTATTTTTAACTGTTAATAAATAAAGATATCCCGGAAAATTAAGAAGTAGAATTATATTCAAATAAGAGAGATTACTTGTACATTTATGTATTTCCTGTTTGAAAAGTAACAACTAAGAAAATTAACTGTTAATGATGACATTCATAAGAACTAATAATGCATAAATGTAAGATCGTGAACATTGTTTTCTTTTTCAAAACTGAGTGTTTCTAAACAAACATAATGGAAGATAATGTGCAGCTTTCAGGGTAAAGGTGAAAATAAGCACTCGCCAGTCGCCATTCATCGATTAAACTTTAAAAACTGGCCAAATGCAGGATTTCCTGATTGCCCTTTTTCCCTAAATTTTGTGATTTTTCAGCATCCATTCGACGAAATTCGTAATTTTTATGTACCCGTTCGAAGAAATTCATGGCTTTTATGTGCCCGTTCCAAGAAATTTACGATTTTCTGTGCATAATCAACAAAATTCATGATTTTTTACACAGCAATCGATAAAATTCATGATTTTTACACATTCGATCGATGAAATTCATGATTTTTAGACGTTCGATCGATAAAATACATGATTTTTACATGCTCAGTTGATAAAATTAATTTTTTTTACACGCCTGGTCAACAAATTTCATTATTTTTATGCGTTCGGTCGATAAAATACATGATTTTTACACGCTCGGTTGATAAAATTAATTATTTTTACACGCCCGGTCAATGAATTTCATTATTTTTACATGCTTGGTCAATAAAAATTCCTGATTTTTACATGCTCGGTCGATAAAATTCATAATTTTTACATGCTCGGTTGATAAAATTCAAGATTTTTACACGCTTGGTCGATAAAATTCATGATTTTTTCACACTCGGTCGATAAAATTCATGATTTTTTCACACTCGGTCGATAAAATTCATGATTTTTTCACACTCGGTCGATAAAATTCATGATTTTTTCACGCTCAGTCTATAAAATTAATTATTTTTACACGCCCGGTCAACGAATTTCATTATTTTTACTCGTTCGGTCAATAAAATACATGATTTTTACATGCTCGGTTGATAAAATTAATTATTTTTACACGCCCGGTCAACGAATTTCATTATTTTTACTCGTTCGGTCGATAAAATACATGATTTTTACATGCTCGGTTAATAAAATTAATTATTTTTACATGCCCGGTCAAGGAATTTCATTATTTTTACGCGTTCGATCAATGAAATTCATGATTTTTACAAGTTCATTCTACAAAATTAAGGATTTTTTACGCGTTCGATCTACGAAATTCAGGATTTTTACGCGGTCGATCGACGAAATTCAGGATTTTTTAGAGTTTCAACAATACTCCAGATTGTAAAACATGCAATAGGGAGTTATGAGATGAAAAAAAAAAGCAAAATATTAATTGGTTATTTTTTTAAACCAAAAACATTGGGCAGGAGGTGTCCATTAATGGCATATCTACATAGCTGCAACCTTGGCATAATCGTAATTGTGAGGGCTGTAAGATAACAAGAAGATAACAAAATTTCTAAACAGCGTAATTAAACTGGACGCTGTAATAAAATATAATGTAATAAGATTTATTAAATTATAAAATAATACTTACATGAGATGTATCAACAAGTCTCTGTCAACCACATTTTACTAGCAGCTAAGCTTCCACTCTGGAAGAGAAGAAAATCAATAACAACCCAATACAAAATGGCTTATAAATGAATATAAGAACATTTTATTAATTTATTTTAATTCACAGAAGAAGCTACAAAGTTTAATTAATCAAAGTTTAACTAAATTAATTAAAAAAGTTTTAAGACTATACTCTTTTTAAGTTATAACTCAAAGCTAAAGCACAGTTTGTTTTTTTCTGTAAAGGCTTCTTGTAAAAAGGTCTGGTTCATAAAATGGCAGTATCTGTGTTAAATATTATGTAAAATTGTTTTATAATTTAACTTTTAATACTTTAGTCTGAAATATAAAAATATTAGGCCAGCCGAATATTCGGTATACTTGTGGGCTGAATATTCAGTATTCGGCCAAAATCGCTATTCAGTGCATCCTTAATTTATAGTAATTTAAATTTACTTTATAAGCTTTTAAAATTTTCGTAATTACATTTTAAAAGTTACAGATTACTAACTAATATGCTAAAACATATGTATCAGCAATTATACATCCCAAGAAGGAAATCCATATACTGCGATATTTTTTAATATTCCTTTAGATTCCGGTTTCAGAGGTTTTATCAAATAAATACTTGACAAAGTTGATTACATAGTTAAATATTATGTACTTTATGATTAAAATAAGTTGGCTATTATTTACTTTGTGGAGCAGGAAGAGGGGAAGGGGATCAAAAAGTATGTTTACCTCCTGTGAACAAAAACAGCATTTTGGCCTTGAATGAGGGTTCCTGCAGTGGAGTTCCCCCCCCCCCCCGCAACAAATTTTGACAAACAAAATCAAAGCATATTTTTATATATTTTAATTTTTTAGTTTACTTTCAATTAATAACTCCAAAATAATATTCATCCACATTTACTTATTATAAACACATTATTTAATTTTATTGAATAATTTATTTATATTTAATAATAGAAGTTAAAATGTTTTGATTTAACTTGGTTATTAGGGTGGGTCGAAAAAACCGAAATTTATATAATCGAAACGTAATAGTGCGGAAAAGTTGCCATTGGTAATAAGGAATAAATTCACAAAATATTACACCAAATGGTTAATATCTTTTAAATATCTTTTACCGCTGCAAAGAGGGCAAAATTTAAAAAAAAACACATTTTTTTTTTTTTAAATTAAATTATCCAACTATACCAATACAATTTCTAATAGAATGCAAAAGCTACATCAAGATGTTAGTAATGTTCCAATAAAATGTCATTATGGTGAAATTATTTCTATTACCGCCGCAGGGGCAGCCAAAATTTTTTTAAAAAACGGCAAAAATTTCAATTTTCCGTTTTTTACTTTTTTTCAAATTCATATTATATGTCTACTATTAAAAAAATTTACATTATATCTAGTAATACCTAATAAATGTCTAGTAATTTTGATGATCGGGATTGCCAACCAAGGGCGAGAGGGGCCCGCCCCTCTTAAATTTTGGAAAAAAGGGCTTTTTGAAGAAATTTTTGCGATTTTATGGTAAATTTAAGGATTTTTTTTAGTAGGGGCGACCTCTTACATAAATTTCCCCTCAATTTTCACTTTTTCTCCCCTCTCCCAACAAAAAATCTCTAAAACGTTCCGGAAAATCACTTCAAAAGACCCCTTTCTCCCAAATTTAGGGGGGGGGGCTCTCTCGCCCCTGGTTCGCAATGCTCATGATCAAAATTACTACACATTTATAAGTTATTACAAGCTATAATGTAAATTTATGTAATTCTAGACATATAATAAAAATTAAAAACGAAAAATTGAAATTTTTGCCGTTTTTTTTTTCAAAATTTTGACTGCCCCTGCAGCGGTAATAGAAATGGGTTGATTATTGACGGCCAATTATCTACACTTGGGATATAGGCCCGGGGGGAGTGCCCTTCGTGGGGGTCTTTCTAAGGGAACCTAACCCGTATTTACGCATGGATAAATCCACGGCTCGAAGAAAACCACGAAAACTCCGAGCGATTAGGCCGACGGGCGCGATTGGGATCGAACCCAGCACCTCCCGTCTACCAGCTTCGAGAGCAGAACCTCTCAGCCACCGGTAATAGAAATGATTTCGACCCGATTGATTATGTCAGAAACTAAACAAATGTTTTGATTTATCACTCAAGGTCAGAAATCTCATTTTTTAAATCAAAATATTTTTACTTTCATTATTAAATATAAATAAATTAGTCAATAAAATTAAGGGGGGGGGGGCTTCAAAAAGTATGTTTACCTCCTGTGAACCAAAAAAAAAGAGCTAGTTTTGGAATTGAATGAGGGTTCCTGCAGTAGAGTTCCTCCCCCCCAACAAATTTTGACAAACAAAATCAAAGCATATTTTATATATTTTAAATAATTTTTTAGTTTACTTTCAATTAATAATTCCAAAATAATATTCATCCACATTGACTTATTATAAACACATTATTTAATTTTATTGAATAATTTATTTATATTTAATAATAGAAGTTAAAATGTTTTGATTTAACTTGGTTATTAGGGTGGGTCGAAAAAACCGAAATTTATATAATCGAAACGTAATAGTGCGGAAAAGTTGCCATTGGTAATAAGGAATAAATTCACAAAATATTACACCAAATGGTTAATATCTTTTAAATATCTTTTACCGCTGCAAAGAGGGCAAAGTTAAAAAAAAAACACATTTTTTTTTTTAAATTAAATTATCCAACTATACCAATACAATTTCTAATAGAATGCAAAAGCTACATCCAGATGTTAGTAATGTTCCAATAAAATGTCATTATGGTGAAATTATTTCTATTACCGCCACAGGGGCAGCCAAAATTTTTTTAAAAAACGGCAAAAATTTCAATTTTCCGTTTTTTACTTATTTTCAAATTCCTATTATATGTCTACTATTAAAAAAATTTACATTATATCTAGTAATACCTAATAAATGTCTAGTAATTTTGATGATCGGGATTGCCAACCAAGGGCGAGAGGGGCTCGCCCCTCTTAAATTTTGGAAAACAGGGCTTTTTGAAGAAATTTTTGCGATTTTATGGTAAATTTAAGGATTTTTTTAGTAGGAAGAAATCTTACATAAATTCCCCCTCAATTTTCACTTTTTCTTCACCCTCCCAACAAAAAATCTCTAAAACGTTCCGGAAAATCACTTCAAAAAACCCCTTTCACTTAAATTTAGGGGGGGGGCCTCTCTCGCCCCTGGTTCTCAATGCTCATGATCAAAATTACTACACATTTATAAGTTATTACAAGCTATAATGTAAATTTATTTAATTCTAGACATATAATAAAAATTAAAAACGAAAAATTGAAATTTTTGCCGTTTTTTTTTCAAAATTTTGACTGCCCCCTGCAGCGGTAATAGAAATGATTTCGACCCGATTGATTATGTCAGAAACTAAACAAATGTTTTGATTTATCACTCAAGGTCAGAAATCTCATTTTTTAAATCAAAATATTTTTACTTTCATTATTAAATATAAATAAATTAGTCAATAAAATTAAGGGGGGGGGCTTCAAAAAGTATGTTTACCTCCTGTGAACCAAAAAAAAGAGCTAGTTTTGGAATTGAATGAGGGTTCCTGCAGTAGAGTTCCTCCCCCCCCCCCCCAACAAATTTTGACAAACAAAATCCAAGCATATTTTATATATTTTAAATAATTTTTTAGTTTACTTTCAATTAATAATTCCAAAATAATATTCATCCACATTTACTTATTATAAACACATTATTTAATTTTATTGAATCATTTATTTATATTTAATAATAGAAGTTAAAATGTTTTGATTTAACTTGGTTATTAGGGTGGGTCGAAAAAACCGAAATTTATATAATCGAAACGTAATAGTGCGGAAAAGTTGCCATTGGTAATAAGGAATAAATTCACAAAATATTACACCAAATGGTTAATATCTTTTAAATATCTTTTACCGCCGCAAAGAGGGCAAAGTTTTAAAAAAATCGTTTTTTTTTTTTTAAATTAAATTATCCAACCATACCAATACAATTTCTAATAGAATGCAAAAGCTACATCAAGATGTTAGTAATGTTCCAATAAAATGTCATTATGGTGAAATTATTTCTATTACCGCCACAGAGGCAGCCAAAATTTTGAAAAAAAAGGGCAAAAATTTAAATTTTCTGTTTTTTACTTTTTTTCAAATTCATATTATATGTCTACTATTAAAAAAATTTACATTATGTCTAGTAATAACTAATAAATGTCTAGTAATTTTGATGATGGGGATTGCCAACCAAGGGCAAGAGGGGCCCGCCCCTCTTAAATTTTGGAAAAAAGGGGTTTTTGAAGAAATTTTTGCGATTTTATGGTAAATTTAAGGATTTTTTTAGTAGGAAGAAATCTTACATAAATTCCCCCTCAATTTTCACTTTTTCTCCCCCCTCCCAACAAAAAATCTCTAAAACGTTCCGGAAAATCACTTCAAAAAACCACTTTCTCTCAAATTTAGGGGGGGGGGGTGTGGGGACGGCCCTCTCTCGCCTCTGGTTCGCAATGCTCATGATCAAAATTACTACACATTTATAAGTTATTACAAGCTATAATGTAAATTTATTTAATTCTAGACATATAATAAAAGTTAAAAACTCTAGAAAAAACGAAAAATTGAAATTTTTGCCGTTTTTTTCAAAATTTTGACTGCCTCTGCAGCGGTAATAGAAATGATTTCGACCCACCCTATTGATTATGTCAGAAACTAAACAAATGTTTTGATTTATCGCTCAAGGTCAGAAATCTCATTTTTTAAATCAAAACATTTTAACTTATATTATTAAATATAAATAAATTAGCCAATAAAATTAAATAATGTGTTTATAATAAGTAAATATGGATGAAAGGAAATGAGAAACAAAACAAATATGTCTTGATTTAAAAAACAAGATGGCACACAGCAGGTTAATCACAAAGCTGTTCCTTTATTACTTTATGCAGTTTAACCCTTAATTGCTGTCACAAAAACTGTTGCATACATACTGTGAGTGGTTTTGGTTTCCAAGACCGCTTGATTGAAAGATTAATAAAAAGCTCGAATAACTAATAAGATACTGCTTCTGTTCTAAACTTTATGTAGGGGAGACCTGTACACAGTGGACCACTTTTCCAGTTAACATTTTTTTTCTCTTTAACAGACTGACCGATCTGTATGAAAATATTTTTGAATATTCCTTAAACCTTCTTACATCCATCATAATTTTCTCACAACATAGTTTTCAATACATTTTTCAAAAAAAAAAAAAAAAAATTATATACACTTATGAAGTGGACCAGTGTACCCCAGAAGCGGGGTACAGTGATCCACCCACCGTGGTACAGTGGACCACTATTAGGTATTATCTAAAATACAATATAAATCTATTTTTCATTAATCTAATTATTTTTTGTTGCCCCTTCACCCACAAAATAACATAGTAATATAAATTTTGAAGCAAAAACAAAAAAATTATATTTTGAAAATAACAACAGATTAATACAGGAACAATTGCAATTTAGTTGAAGTTATTACTTAAGTACAAAAAAATCCGCTCACATTAAAATTTGCAAATTAAATTCTTAAGTACTTATGAGTAAGATTGAGCCTGGAATTTTCAAGAAATAATTTTGGGTCTGAGAGCAACATTATGAAATCATTTACATCAACAGCAGATTCATCTACAGTTTCAGAAGAAATAAACTGATTTCCATTCAATTTGCGTCTCATAAATCTTACTTGAATAAAATCATCAACAATTAGACTACAGTTATATTTATCAAAGGCAGTAAATACAAAACAAAATATTTCTTACTATGTTAAATAAATTGTTATTTTTATTTGTTTACTTTATTTTACAGTTAAATCTACTTTAAAACAATCTTTCTTTATAGAAAATAAGCAATTATTAAATATTTTGAACATTCTGCATTACAGGAGCAGAGTGGATTGTGGACCACTGTGCCCCAGGAGTGGGTGGTCCACTGTACCCAATGTTGAAGTTCAATAAATAATCATATTAATATTGTTCATAGCTTTCTTTTAAACATATTAACTTTAAAGTAAAATAAAAACAAGTATCTTAGCCTTAGTCATATATTACAGACACAGAGGACAGTCAATTCTCAAATACTCATCATACATCACATGCAGATAGATTTTAAAAACCAAATTTTGAAGGGAAAACTTACGTGTATGTACAAACAAAACTAAAACACAATTTGATTATTTTTTTTTTCTTAGAAGGACAGTAATTACTTGAACTTCATTTTTATAAACATGGGAAGACTTATTTTACTTTCTTTAATCATTGTTGAACGCTAAATTATACTTTGTGATAATTTAAGAAGTATTTTGTTTTGTTTATTTAAGGAGTTTAAGTATCTCCTTGGAAACTTTTTAATTTCTATGGAGTTTCTAAGTAGTGTAAGGCGTCTGTATGACCCCTGCTATAGTTAAACTGAAAATCACAAGTTACTGTGAAAATTGATAAAAGCACTACCGCTGAAAGCAGCTAAAAGATTTTTTTTCCCCAAAAGCCGTAGCATTTAAGCCTAACATTTATAACTAGGATTAGGGTGGTTTTATTCCAAACAAACGTTCATTTACAATGTTTTTAAGAGAACATTACAACATAAAATTGAATAATTTACCTTTTTTTCTGTAAAATAGACAACATCAGGCGAGAAAAATTGGTTAGAATCTTGTATATACAATTCTTGTTTACGCTTGCCTCATGTATCTCGACAACAGAAGGAAAGGCACCGCGCACGCGCAGATGGAAACTAATATATCCTCCACTCCTGTCGGCCTGTCACACTGTTCAAAAAATTAGCAGTTGGAATTTTATTTAATTAGTTTTAGAATATATGCTTTATGTAATTTAGATCATTTTCACTGTCTCTGGGAGATGTAGAATACCCCAACTGTTCATTTGAGAGGGGTAAAATTATAAAATTTCAAATCTTAAAAATTTAAATAAAAAAAAAAAAATTAAAATTTTTGAAAATTTACCGAGAAGAAAATTTTGAGATATTCCTCATTTAAGTTTGTAATTTTTAAAAACTTAAAATTTTAACAAAAGTTTTTTTTTTTTTTTTTTTTTTTTTTTTTTTTTGAAAAAAAATTATTAAAAAAAAATAATGTACAGTAAAATATGTGTTTTAAAGCTGTATTTTTCTTTATAATATCTATATAATATATACATATGTACATACGTCCAATTCAATGAGGGGGTTACCCCCCCCCCCCCCATTGAATTATTATTAAAAAATGTTGAAAAAGAATTTAATCTTATATTATTAGTCAAATTGCAGGTCATAGAAGAACAGAAAGTGTGAAATATGTTTTATCCCCCCCCCAGCCCCACCTTCACATCCCTCGAGGGGGTGAGGGAGGAAAATATTGCTGGAAGGGGGGGCACGAATCTGTGACGTTGAAGTGTTTCTTTTTAGGTAATATTGTATTCTCATAGGAAATACATGCACTTTTGAAAAAATTTACAGATTTGAATTGGCACCATTATGCATAGAAATAATCAAAACTTGGAATATAGAAATTTTTACATCTATAAAAAGTAAAGACTTTTGTGCATAAAAAATGCACACTTTTTGCGAACACGGAACAGGCAGTTATTTTATGCAAAAAATTTGCACAGTTTTTGAAAACAAAAAATATGCACTTTTTTGTATGCATAAAAAATGCATATAATGTGCACACAAAGTGTACACTTTTTGAAATATTCAAAAATATTCACTTTTTTTGCACAAATTGTACACAATTGAAACTTTTTTGCAAAAAAAGTGCAAACATTTTCTAGCTGGGATTGAGCAAGTAAATTATGAAAAAAAGTAATATGATGAAGTGCTTAGCATACATTTTAGGAAGACTAAACTGGCGGCTAGTATTTTGGTGTAAACTAGAAATAAAATATAGATTTGTAAAGCATAATAAAGAATTTTAAAAATCTTTTATATTTATTATATTTATATCCATCTTTAGAAAAATACATTTAAAAAAACCTACAAAAAGTAGTCATATCCCACCAAAAAATTTCTATTAAAAAAAGCGCCAAGTTCCTCTTAATGTTTCAGTCACAAAAAGTACTCATATCTGATGCTCGCCCAAGTTAAAAGTCAAACATCTGAAATCTTTCATTGAAAATGGTTTCCTGCGACTTGGCTGTTAATGCAGTTCTAGAAGGTTTTCCATATTCTGAAGAATTTATAATGATCTACATATCTACTACATTTTTTTTTAACATTTAACCCTTTAACCTTTTCCGGCACAGACAAAGTCTGTTCGTAAAATGAGAAATTACTGACTGACACCGGAATTTACAAACGATTTTTTAGAAAATAAGAACTCCCTATTTTAAGCTTTCGTTGTAGAAACAAAGTTTTATTAAATATTCTTGGTGTCGAATGCAAGTTTGGAATTAAAATTAGGTGTGCCCGGAGTGGGACCACTGTGCCGGAAAGGGTTAACGGACATTGGTTTCCCTATGAAACCACAAAATTTTAATTACGAAATTCAACAATGACAGAAGAATTTTAATAGAAATGTTTTCCATTTATTATGTGTGTGAAATATCGCTTTTTTCTTATATACAAATAAATTTGTTCATAATTTTCGGTGCCAATCATTTATTTCAAAATTTTGGCAATTGAACTGCTTTATCCGTTAAAGGGTTAACGCATTTTGTTGCACTAAATACTGAACTATAATACACATTTTAAAAAGCATAATTTCGAAATCACAGCTATCGAGGATGGTCCACTCATCTCAACGCCTCATATAATGGAACACAATGTGACATTTGATGAAAAAAATATACATTGGCATTCGTGTTAAGGACAATAGACCGTACAATATAGCCATTAACCCATGGTAAAACTAAATGATGGTTAATCAAAACTAACGTTTGTTGAAACTCAATAGTATTTATCACATAGATTTTAGTTACAATGTCTTCATACGAATTTGTCTATTTGGATTCTGATATATTACTTTTAATATTCTAATAATTTATAAATGTATATTTTTCAATCATTAATTTTGAAATGTTTTATCGACGTAATTGTTTATTGCAAATGAAAGTTATATGTTTAATATCAATCAGGGTGTAGTATATATTCTAACTAATTTTTCTCAGTATTACATTCTTCTAATATTCTTTAGAATTCTTTTAAATTTGTATAAGAATTCCAGATAAATAAATAAAACCTAGAATGCATTAATGGCCAAGTCGCAGAAAGCCACTTTCACTGAAAGATTTCAGATGTTTGACTTTTAACTTGGGCGAGCATCAGATATGAGTACTTTTTGTAACTGAAACATTAAGAGGAACTTGGTGCTTTTTTTTAATAGAAATTTTTTGATGGGATTTTTAATGTCTGAAGACATGATTAGAAATTGTTTTTAGGTTATTAATTATTTCTGTATCTGGCTGGGAGACTTGCCAGTGGGAAATGATGCGGCGGCAACGAGATCGAATCTAGTAATTAGATTGTATGTAGAACAAAAAAAATTCCGTTTAATAAAACACTGTTAAACATTTGCAGCAAACTGTCCAGTCATCCGAACCTTTTTATAGAAAACTGCTACATAGCCGTAATTTAACTTTAATATGACCATAATAAGGTCAATATTACGATGAATAATATGGTCAATATCCTTTAAAAACGGTCAAATTACTGGACAGTTTGCTGCAGAGATTTAACAGTGCACATATTTTAAAATAAGCGGCAGAATAAACTGCTGTTGGTTTTACATTCTACTAATACAGGTGCAAAAATGTACCACTATCCCGAACTACAATCCACATAATAGTTCGAAAATTACTATAGGAAACAAACTTACCACTAGTTTCTTATAGTAATCGTCTTTTTATTTATTAATAAAATTCTGTTATTAAATTAGCAAAATATTTCTTTTGTAAAATTAGTAGTAAAAACCCTAAGAGATATGTTCTTAGGAAATCCTGGAAAAAGGTTAAATGGGTTACTAAAATTCAAAGATGTATTTTAAATTATAAATTTTTGAATGTTAACTACAAAACGGTATTCTCTGTTAACTTTTTAATCTGATCAATACTCCTGTTCAGAAAATGAAATCGATATTTTATTACAATATATTTTTATATAAATCTTAGTTTATTAATTTGGAATGAATAATTAACCTTATACATTTTATGCCAGCACGTTAAATATTAATATTTCTTAAAATTCTAAAAATATATTTATTAATAATTTTATTGTGCATAGACATATTTGTAAATTATTTAGAATAATAACTACTTTCTTAGGTATATTTAAATGTAGCTATCTGCAATCTTAATTAACTTTTTCTCAAACATTTGTGTAGTGTTCTTTTAAACCTAGGAGATAGAATGAATGAAAATTCTTAAACAGTTTCACACTTCAGTAAATGAAAAATTCGTGAAAAGATTAATTGTTTCAAGCATGATTATATCGTAAAACAATAGAGTTAAGAATAAGAAAAAAACATTGAGTTACTTACACTTTTGCCTTCGACACATCAATCTTAATTGACTGTTTAAAAATAAGTTTCCGCGGTATGTTGTTTATTTACAAAGCTTATACATATAAAATTATATTTCTAGTATCAACAATAAGATTTTATTAAATAAATGTTAAATGTTAATTTCCTGATGTGTTTCTAATCTTAAGAAATAATTAGTTAAATAGAAATGGTGTAAATATTATAAAATATATTAATACAATTCTTAAATAAAATCTAACAATTCATCATGCGTGACATTAGTGCCACAAGATACAATTCATCATTTCAAAGTATAGTTTGACAAATATAACAAAAATATATCATTAAAATAAGTAAATATCATATTTATCAAAATACCTGTTTTAAGTTTCTACTTTTTAAATCGCTGGCATACAGTTTTTTTTCCTTTAAAAGAATTTTGTTTCTGATGTGTTTGTCCATGCTAATTTCTAAATAACGTATTCCAAAAATTATATCACACACAGCTTGTAATGTCCTGAATGCACTAGAATTTCTAATATGATAGTTATAGATTTAGTCATAAAGACATTGACTACCAATTAAACTTCATATAAGATTATGTAGCTTACGTGTCTAGCTACTCTTTTATGAAGCTAGTGGTTTTTTGAGTTTTTGCGTGCGGTTGTATTGTACTGAATTCTAACATTTGTGCATGAATGAGCTACTTATTCTGTCATTTCTTCAAATTTCAAAAGGTATGTCTCCGTCACCGGGAATCTCACTGTTGCGGTTATTTGTTGCAATGGTATGTTAATTAAGTATCTATGGTTGTGTAGAGGTATATAATATAGTTCTAGATGTAGATCATATAGATGTAGATCATATTTATAAAAATTCGTATTTTAAGCTTATACTTTTTAATTTGCTGGCCTACAATATACATTTTTTTAAAATAATTTTTTTCTTGATGTGTTTGTCGATGCTAATTTCTGAAAAACGTATTCCAAAAATTATATCACCCACAGTTTTAAATGTTCTGAATGCACTCGAATTTATAATAAGATAGTTATAAATTTAGTTATAAAGAGACTGACTACCAATTAACATTCATAAAATATTATGTAGCATAAGTGTTTAGCTACTCTTTTATCAAGGTAGTCTATTAGTGGGTTTTTGAGTTTTTGCGTGCGATTGTGTTGTGCTGAATTCTAACATTTGTGCATGAATGAGCTTCCTATTCTGTCATCTCTTTAAATTTTAAAATGTACCCGGAAATCTCGTTGTTGCGAGTCTTTTTGCAATGGCATGTTAATTAAGTACCTAAGGTTGTGTAGATGTTATAAAAAGTGTGGTAGGATATTTAGTCTAAACTCGATCTCGTGACAAATCAAACTGGTTTTTCTGTGTTTCCTACTTTAAATGTTAAGTTTTTTCCACTAACCAGTGAAATTTCCATTTTGGCCGTTTTGAAGGCAGAATCATAAGACAAGAGTTTTCCAGCGTGGTAAGGATATTAAATTTTGTATTCCAAATAAAAGAATATTGGAATCCTCGACTTCCCTTGAGAGTGTTATTGAGGTATTTTAAAGTGACAATTTATAGTGTTCCTATTGACATTTTACAGTAAACGGAAGTGACTTTTTTCTTAGTTTCCTGGAAACGCATAAAGATGCAACAAAAAAGCTCAGTATTTTTGTACTTAATGAATTAAATAATATTAATGTTACCAAACAGAATGACAAAATAATATAAAAAGTATTTGTTTGTAGGTCTCTGTTATTAGAATAGAAAAGAAAACATGCCTTCAACGCTTGATTTTAGTGATGATATTATTCTGAAACAAAATGCAATAATTAGCATAACAATGATTGCCGCAGACGTAATTCTTGTCAATTAATTGTGCCTAATTAGCCCTGAATGAAAACAAGACTCGTCTTTTTGTAAATCTATAGCACATTTACTGGTATAACACAAATATGATACATCATACATGAAAAGTTTATTTAACATCACGCACGTGGAAAGTGTAAAAAATTGTGGAAGAAGCATTAACATAAATGCAGTTGTTTTTATCTAAATTGATGTTTGTTGTTAAATGTAAAGGAAATTCGTACGAATATGATCAAAGCTAAACACAATTTCTGCTTCAAAATATGTGCTATTCATAAAGAAATCTAAAATTAAAATATACGAAGTACTTAACCTGTAGCTTGCGGGAAACGAATACCTTAAATATTCTCTGCGTACGGGAAAACTTGACCGTTCCACCCCCTTTTCTTAACGAGATGTTCGCAACAAGTGGTGATAGGACATCTGGAATCATTAGGCACATCCGCTAATGACTTTCAATCGTGAGAAATCTCGGGATTTTATTTTCCCCAAAGTAAAGCTGTTTACCTGTCAAACATAATTGCTTATCTTTGTAAATAAGGTTTAAATGGTATACGGACATGAAAATTGAACTTTTTCTGTTAAGTAAATGCCATTAAATTCAGGTGATTAGGTTTTGAAATAATTGAGCGATGTATTTTTTAAATAATCAGAAAAAATACTTTCATTGAATGTTTAAATAATGGTTTCAAAAGTTTTAAACTTTCAGATACGTTAAAAAATTAAATAAGTAATACAAGAATACTTTCCCTAAATATATATATACATATACACCTTTTTTTTTTTTTTTTTTTTTAACTAAAAAGAAATTTCCTAAGAAGAAAAAATATTGAAATAAATGGGAATCGGTATCAATAGTGACGAAGAATAAAGTTATATCTAAAGGATTTCACATTCCCAGTTCGGTATTTACTTTTTAAATTCCGAACTAAACCACTATTTCCAAATTGCATTATAATTTATGTTGTACTTAAATTAGGCGAATATTACCACTCAGTAGAAATCTAAATAAACATGTTAAGCAAATGTAAAAAAAAATAAGCAAACGAGTAAAAAATTAAGCAAAGCCAAAAAATAATAAAATTGTATGCTAATGCAAAAATACTTTATTTAAAAATAGTTTTAAACTTTCAAATGCATTTGACAATTAAATAAAACAATTTCCTTAAATATATATATATATATATATATATGTATTTTTTTTTCGCTTTTTAAGGTGCAAAATATGAAAGAAGATATTTAAAAAAAACCTAGATGTTCTAAACTAAATATTAATAAAAATAATATATATAATTTTTCAGGAAAAATTCAAAAATAAATAAAATTGAACATGTTGTTATTTTCTAACAACTCAATATTTTTTTTTCCTGTACGACGTGCAATTTAAAACCGCTGCGTTGAAATTTAATTATTCCTTGTTAATTTTCAAAATGTGTCTTTCTGATTTTGTGTTTCGCTAATTTTACACCCCCCCCCCCACGGCTCCCCCATGCCGGCTCCGCTTACAGGCATTGGTAGATTTTGAAATGGACGGTCCCAACTGCCGCATCATGGCAAAAAGGTCATTTTTTCTCCAATTCCCAATAAAAAGGCACCCCACGGTCTGCGTCTTCAAAACTATACCTATTTCTGTAGGCCGAGCTGTCAGGGATTTTTTTTTCAATAATCATATGTTTAAAAAATATATAAGTTACAATTGATGTAACTTGCATAAAAACTACTACTTTTTTACGAATCCGATGACTGCAAAGTAAATTACTTGTAAATATCGCTAGAATTGGATTAATTGTTAATATTCTGAAACAGTTAAAATTAAATTGTAATCGCAGATGATAAAGCATGGTTATTAAGTTTTCTGTGAGTATAAAATTAACCGTTTCATAATCAGTCTTTTATATTGTGCAAAAGTAATTAATTTTTGTTTGATTAAATTTATACTTATAAATCTTACAATATTAACTGTATTTTTATTAGAGATTAATATAAGTAATCATTTGATTTTTTTGTTGAATTAAATAAATAAAGTTACGTATATCATTTTAAGATATCTAGCGTTTTAAGATATCTAGCGACCTATTGTAGATGAAAAAAAAAAAAACCTGCAATACTCAAAATCAGCGATACTAAATTACTAAAGCAATTTATTGAAAATAATCTATTCTCTATCATGTCACAAGAAAGAACAATCTTCCACTAATTTGGAGAAAGTGGGGGTAGAAACAGCTTCAAATTGAGTGCGTAAACAAAATATACTTTCTTTACTGCATACGTTTTATCTGTATTTCCCTATGGTAACTAATATCTTCCCTACAGAATTTCCCTTCTCTGATACGCAATGCGACCCCTGTTGAGACAAACGCTATTAAGGATTTCCTGCACTCCGTCTTTGAGGGGTGAAAATTTTCGGGATGAAGGTAGTCCCAACCCCGTATTTTTCAGCATTATTTTTCTTGGGATTACGGTAATCCCCCCGTAAGCAAAAGGTTAACTTTCAAAAAAATATATCCTAACATATTCGTCCGGCTCGAATATGTCATGAAACATTAGGCTCGGTTTTGGCCCTATTCTAATGGTGCCGACTCATTTTTACTTTTCGTAGGCTTCGCGAAATGCAAAAAAAACTTTATACGACTAAACAATTAAAGAATTCTTTGCAAAAATGTAAAATGTAATAATTTGAAAATTTCTACTATGTTTTGATATTATAATGAAATCACTTATCATTATTTACAAAATAACTCTCTAGTAATAAAAACGGGCTTTTGGCAATAAAATAATACCACAGAAACTCAACACATAAAACATCCTGATTGGAAATTCATTGCAGCCAACAGAAATATCTCACTTTCCCATTGCCTTAAAAATATACTTAAATTGGAATTATTAATATTTTTGGATTTTTTGTAAGGTAAATTAATTTTCAATACAGAGGAATAAAATATAATATTGTATGACTGTGGTATGAAACAGAAATTGTTTTACAAAAAACAAAGTCAAAGTTTTTGGCGGAAGTAGGACATAAAAAATAGGGTGGGTCGAAAAAACCGAAATTTATATAATCGAAACATAATATTGCGGGAAAGTTGCCATTGATAATAATGAATAAATTTGCAAAATATGACACCAAATGGTTAATATCTTTTACCGCCGCAAGGGGACCAAAAATTCAAAAAATCACCAAAAAATGTTTTTGTCCCCCCAAAAAATAATTATCTAACCATACCAATACCATTTCAAATAGAATGCAAAAGCTACATCAAGATGTTAGTAATGTTCCAATAAAATTTCATTATGGTGAAATCATTTCTATTACCGCCGCAGAAACGGCCAAAATTTTGAAAAAAACGGTAAAAATTTCAATTTTCCGTTTTTTACAATTTTTCCAATTTTTATTATATGTCTAATATTAAAAAAATTTACATTATATCTAGTAATAACTAATAAATGTCTAGTAATTTTGATTATAGGGATTGCCAACCAAGGGCGAGAGTGGCCCGCCCCTCCTAAATTTGGGAAAAAAGGGGCTTTTTGAAGAAATATTTGCGATTTTACGGTAAATTTTGTTGATTTTTTGGAAGGGGGGGGGCTTTTACATAAATTCCCCCTCATTTTTCACTTTTGCCCCCCCCCTCTCAACAAAAAATCCCTAAAAAGTTCCGGAAAATCCCCAAAATCCCTTCAAAAAGTCCCTTTCTCTCAAATTTAGGGGAGGCAGGCCCCTCTCGCCCCTGGTTGGCAATGCCCATGATCAAAATTACGAGACATTTATAAGTTATTAATAGCTATAATGTAAATTTATTTAATTGTGGACATATAATAAAAATTAAAAAAAATTAGAAAATACGAAAAAATGAAATTTTTGCTGTTTTTTTTTTTTTCAAAATTTTGGCCGTTTCTGCGGCGGTAATAGAAATGATTTCACCATAATGAAATTTTACTGGAACATTACTAACATCTTGATGTAGCTTTTGAATTCTATTAGAAATTGTATTGGTATGGTTGGATAATTTAATTTTTTTTTTGAAAAAAAAAAATTAGCGATTTTTTTAAACTTTGCCTCTTTTGCGCCGGTAAAATATATTAACCATTTGGTGTAATATTTTGTGAATTTATTCCTTATTACCAATGGCAACTTTCCCGCACTATTAAGTTTCGATTATATAAATTTAGTTTTTTTCGACACACCCTAATAAAAAATCCTTTAAAATAAAAACATGCCAGTTTAATTTCCGGTAAGTTTTGTTGAAAAGAGAACAATATTTACTATACTAGACTAAAAGACCTTATAGGATTGCTTTTATATAAAAGTTTGGAAAGTCATAGAAAACAAGAATTTTTCTGTTCAATGTAAAATAACAAAAAGTGAGATTCAAAAATAAAAAATCTGATAACTATAGGCATTTGGATTTGTCTTCGTCTAGCAGGCCTCTTCCCGCAAAAGATTTTAATAGGCAACGCGCACACGCACAAACTTAGACACACAAATATATTTATTTTATTAGTATACGTATACGCATGCATATATACATATATATATATATATATATATATATATATATATATATATATATATATATATATATATATATATATATAGCGTTATTGTGAAAAAGAAAATCAATAATTACGATAGCAGTTCCATTCAAAAATCGTAACAGGCGTTATTTTATACGTGGAATTACGCTTGACTTAAAGTAAGACACGTTTCTAACAAATATATAGCACATGTGTATAAAAATTAGCATTATTAATTTTTAACGAAAAATGGATATTTATTTTTAGGATGTTTCAATTTTCTCGATGTACCAAACTTTTAATTAATGTAAAGCAATTTAAAATTTAAAATATGTAAAATACGATTATTTAAATTTTTAATAAATTTTACATGTCTTTAAAAATACTACTACCTGTTATTAAAAAATTATTTAGTTATTTTATTTGCAGTTTTCTATTTCACATAGGCTTTCACATTTGTCTACTTTCCCGTCAGAAAAAAACTTAAAATCTTTACAAAATATACATAATGAAATACATTTATTAAACTATTTATGATGGCAAAAAATCTTCCCTTTCCAATAATGTTTCATTTGCCATTGAAGAAAATGTTATAACGGAATTGTGATGTATGATTAACTGTCGCGAGTTATTATCCGTATCAATGAGATGTGAATAGGTTATTGATGGAAGATCAGCGGTTTATAAATTATGACAGATCTTACGTGATTGTCTATTACTGATAGTTCCCATTCATAACTGACGTTTCCATTAATATTTGCCTTTCTGTTCGTCTGAATTTTTTTTTCTCTGTCACATTGAATAATTCAAGATAATTTATTTGCATATAAATTTTCGTTATTGTAATGTTCTTTCAAAGACAGATGAAATCACGTTCCTTTCTTAAAACAATGCTTTCAAACGTACTTTTAAACCTAACAGAAGAATAAAAAGATAATTTGTTAACTAGAATTTCTTGTGTGTTATTATTGCACACTTTGTTTTACGAAAATCTCCTACTTACTTCAATAAAACTAAAAACATATTTTAAATATGATTCAAAATACATGTTAACTTCCAGTTTTAGTATTGCCGGTGATTAGGATGTATATATATATATATATATATATATATATATACAGCTGTGCCAGGTTATTAATTAAATGAACATCACTTTTATTTCTGAATCAGTTTATTTAACACTAGAAAGACATCACTATGCTGAGGAGACTGATCTACGCTAACTAACTAGAAACTTTCGTTAAACTAACCAAAATCATTTTTCGAAAGTTTTCACGACACCCGAATGTGTCTGGTCGCAATGGCAGTCAGCAGAAAAGTGACTACATATGACACCAGAAGTGGTTATGAGAGTACTAAGACAATACAGAACAGCTTACGTGACGTTATTATGTGGTTTACGTGTTAGGCAGATATGCCTTGAGAATAAATCTCCGGTAATTGGATACTAATTCATCACATGGTGAGATGGCTAAGAGTTTATACACTTCATCTGTCATACATTCTGGGTAATTCGTCAAGAGATTCAAGCTATTTGAGATTTTAATAGGGACTTGAAATAGAGTAGAATTTAAAAGTAACGAAAATGATACTTTTGTCGGCATTTCAGTTATGAGACTTATAATAATTACAACGTTTAAGGAAGGACTGGAACAACGCTTTAAAATAGGACAGAAATTCGAACACACAATTAGGACAAAATGTATTACGGTATTTTAGCCATTTTATAATGCCATTTATTTAGCAACTTCAAATGTAAATACTCGTGATGGATATCTATCTGTATATATATTTTTCTATAGATAGCTGAATACATCGATATATATGGTACGATCCTCACCGCGCTAGAAAAAAGACAGGTGTTCCATAATCTAAGAATCTCAGCGTTATTTATCTTTATAAACCTCATAAAGCAATATATTGTCGAGATCGAAAGAAGAATTTATAAAGACAAAGTTTCTAAATTGCATGTTTACCAGACAAAGAAATAATAGGGTCATGCTATTTGGAGTGTTAAAATGTTTTTTTTTTTTTTTTTTTTTTTTTTTTTTATGGAATTGTAAAATTTAGACCAAACTACTGCAATCTACACAGAGCTGTACTTTGGTTCAGCTCTCCATTGCAGTGCCCCATTTCATGTTCCATACACCGAGATGATTGATTCTGTGACCTATACACAGGAACCTTACTCTTCTACCACTAGTTTCTCTCCATCACCTTTTTCTGTCTTTATCGGTCTTGTTTTGTGTGACTTAGACATCTTTTTGTTAATTTACTTCCAATTTCATCATAACCATAGCTTTTTACACTTAAAATAATGCTATAAATTGATTTCTGGGTAACTAATGAACTCTTTATGATATGTACTTAATTTTATTATGCTTTATAAGCTCAAAAATTGTAGGATGGTAAAGAACTTTAGTAACTTGCTAGCAATAAAAAAATTGTGATAAAAGTCCGCATATTAGTACCAAATTATGACATATGTTTTCTTTAAATCCTACCCTCGCTTTGATTGACACATTACCAAATAAAATGGAATCTGTCCGTCACTCCAAACATTCATATGCAATGGCTACATTCAAGAAAAGTAAAAATAATTACCATCAACATAACCATGATTTACTGCCTTTTTCTGATTACTTCGCTTTAACGTTTAATAAAATAATTATAATGCAACAAACTGCATCGCATAATATTCTTGATTAAATTTTCTTTCCAATGGTAATACAGCGTTTATCGTATTACTGGGAAATATTTGTTGTTATGATCCATCAAATTTCAAAAAATCATTTTTCCTGAAAGGTGTCCACAATTTTGGCTACCACTGTAAAAATATAGAAGGGATTTTTAAAAATAACTCAACAAAAACTGTAAATATTATAAGCATTAAGATATTTAAATGCAAGTTTTTAAGGCAATCTAAATACGCAGTACTTTAGAACTACTATTTAAATATTTCATTTATTTTCAGAATTACTTCTGATACACCATACAATAGTCCATCATATTATTTGCCTTATGATCATCACAATCAACTTGAAAATTCTTTTGGCCTTACATATGAGCAGAGTTATCAAACTGAAAATTCTTTTGGCACTACATATGAGCAGAGTCATCAACCTGAAAATTCTTTTGGCACTACCTATGAGCAAAGTTCTCAACCTGAAAATTATTTTGGATATTTTGAAGATGGGTGAGTATATTTAAACAATTACTTTGTCTTCTCATATTCAGAGTAATAATATTAAACATGTGTATCCAACTGAAATACAGTAGTAGTAAAGCAGTTTAAAATATTTTATATACAGGGTGGTTATTAATTAACGTGAGGTGTTCAGATACCTCTAGCGAGTAAAGTATTGGGCGAAACATAACCAAATTTGATAAGCATGCATAGTAAACCATGGGATTTCAAATTCTAAAAAAAAAAAAAAAAAGCGCCACTAGGGGCAATTTTGGCGCTGTTTACCGACTAAAATGCATTAATTTGCATAAAATCCGTTCTGTGTAGCGATCATGAGTATAAAAGGAAAGGCTAGGCGACTTCCCATCATTCTGAGACCAACTGCTTGGCAATAGCTCTTACCTTACGGGACCGTGCTTTGCTAGTCAAGCTGTATTATCAACGGAACGAGAATTGAAATGCTGCTCTTCGTGAATTTCGCATATTAAAGAAGTTGCTAAAAGGACCGATGAGCATAACAAATTTACGAAAAATGATTCAACGATTTGAAACTACAGGGACTCTAGCATGGCAACCAGGCCAAGGACGCAAAATGATTAGTCAGCAACAAGTTGACGAAGTTGCAACTGCTATTGTCGAATAGGATACGGAAAATGTGCAAGGTACCAGCAGCGCTCGGGCAGTATCTCGGCGCACGCAGATCCCATACTCAACGGTGAGGAAGATCCTGCATCATATGTTACAGTTTTATCCGTACAAAATTTCTTCTGTTCAAGAATTGCTCCCAGGCGATGCGGCCACCCGATTGGATTTTCCATTGATATTTTTAGCACGCATGCAAGTTGATGCTACATGGCCGTGGCAGGTTTTATGGAGTGATGCAGCGCACTTTTATTTGAACGGTGGCATTAACACCCGCAACTGCCGCATTTGGGCTGCGAATATACCGCACGCTTGTGTGCAAGAGCCTCTCCAATCGCCAAAAGTCACAGTGTGGTGTGGCTTTACAGCATCCTTTATCATCGGTCCTTACTTTTATGAGGAAAATAGAGCAAGTGGACCAGTGACCTGTACCGTTACTGCTGCCAGGTATGCAGATATGCTACAGAACTTCCCGATTCCACAACTACAGCAGCGAGGATGTCTCGATTCGACCATATTCATGCAGAATGGTGCACCACCCCACATTGGACTTAGGGTACAGCGTGTGTTGCGGCAACATTTTTCTGACAGTAGAATCATTAGTCGTGCATTTCCTATGGCATGGCCACCGAGATCGCCCGATCTCAATGGGGATTTCTTAAAGGTGTTGTTTATCAAGGACATGGCTCCGATATCGCAACGTTGAAAGATCGAATAACGTTACAAGTGAGGCAAATCAACTCTGATTTGCTGCGAGCGGCAGTAGAAAACGTCGTGCATCGTATGCAGTTCTTGGAATATAACAATGGTGCTCATATTGAACCTAATTTGTAAGTAAAAAACACTTGTTGTAAATAAAATTGATGTGTACTGTATTGCTTGGCATTTAATCATTCAATATTTACACTAATACACTTTTGAAGCGCCAAAATTGTCCCTAGGGGCGAATTTTGGAACTATTTTTTTAGAATTCGAAATCCCATGGTCTACTATGCATGCTCATCAAATTTGGTTATGTTTCGTCCAATACTTTACTCGCTAGAGGGCTCTAAACACCTCACGTTAATTAATAACCACCCTGTATATATATTTTAATACAATAATTTTTAATTTCAAATGTTCACAATTAAATAATTTGAATGGAAATGCATCTAATAGTAATGCATATCCATGTGTTACATATAATAAGCAGGTGACAGTAATAACTCATATAATACCATTTTCTGAAATAAATATTCACAAAGGCTCCTTTCTTTAAAGATTGGAACTTCTTATCATTTTTGAAAAAAATTCAGATGAATTTTGTAAAACAGTCTAATTTAATATGAACCATATCGTGTTTCGATTATTTAAAAAAAAATGTCTAAAAATAGTTTTCTGTAAATTATTAAATATATTACAATGTTTCTTATTATATATAAGCAACGTTATTTATTACTTATACACTGATTACATCATTTATATAGAAGGAATTTGTTTTTAAAATACGATATTTAAAGTTTAGATTATATTCCTTTTATTAGATTTTCTTTCATAACATATTACAAAGAGTAAAGTAAAAGTGATCGTATTTACAAATTTACAATTGTGGTTTTCTTAGTTTAAAAATATGTTGATGAATGAAGAAAAAATGCAATGAAATAAAATCATAATGTTTTAGACTTGAAGAATAAATGGAACATTTTATAATTTAGAGGTTTAGAGGTTTCGGAATTTTTACTTATACTCATTAATGTTATTAGTTTTTGCTTTATTTTTCGTTGCTATGCATTGCATATAACGCTTTACGTACTGTGGTTTTTATCTCGCATTGTTGAATTTACATTGTTTCACTACAAATGTTTTTTTGTGCAATCTAGCAGTCCTTTATTTTTATACCACAATCTTTCTTGTTGCTTACCTGGTGTGTCAGTATTCTAGTATTTTATTGTATTCTCAGAAATGTTTCATTGCATTTTGTGCTTTTTACCGGTTTTAGGTATTAATTGTCTAATATGTCATTGGAAAATCTGACAATATGCTTTAATTATATTACGGCTTCTTTCATAACTGTGTTTTAAAAACATTCTGCACATACTTTTAAAAATATTATACAGTCTATAAAAAGAACAATCAATTTCAAATGCATCATTTTATCAAACCACCTTATTCCTCAGAAAGCGAGGTCATGTGTCATCCAGAATAGTCAGATGTATTCCCTAGGAAAAGTTGCGTTACAAAAGCGAATCAATTAATTAAAAAATAAATGGGATATAGGGTTCTTATAAACTTGCAATCTCCAATTTTAGAAATTTATTATCGTGGAGATCAGCTGAATAGCGAGGTGTTAATTTGGAAAGCATAGGTTAATTAGGTTTTGATATCTGCTACCCCTTTAAGAAAAATCAGTTCCGCATTCTTGACCGCAGCTGGAATGTAAATTATCAAGCTGCGGAAATTGTGTTTTTTGTTGTTGTTGTTGGGAGTCCTCACTGGTGAAGTTTTGAAATTAAAAGCGACTTAAAATTAAAAAAAAAATAATTGATATTTTCGGTTTCCGTGATGCGAATTTTTCGAAATTTGGTTTTTGCAAATTGCGATATTTTTCTACCATCATATACCGAATTTCGCATGCATCGTGCAATTTTTTCGTTCTTTTTGAAGGGCGATGATTGCGGTTTGTGACTTCGGGGATTTTTTCGTTACTGCCTGGATCTGTCGGGTAAACTAACCATGCTAGCTTCGCAACGAGGTTCGATTCTAAGCAGGAATTAAATTATTTCTTTGTTTCAGTATAAAATCACTTTTTGTGCTTTTCGAGACTTTCTTAATAACTTTCTTAATTAAGAGTCGACTTCTTCGAAACTGTAATTCCAGAAGGCCCGGACTTCCGATTTTTTTTAACACCATAGTCGTTTTTCTCGCAGCGTTTATCCGTGTATAAACACACACACGTTTCCGAACATTAATAACACTGATTTGTGGTTCTCACTGAAATTCTAACATAACATATGCGATAGCTTAACAATATCGTTTAACGAAAACTCGATAAAAATAATTTACAAATGGAAAAATATACATTTTGTATACAATGTTCTTAATATTTTTTATTACAGCTAACTGATCAAACTCACAATATACACCAACGCAATTTATGAAAAGTCATATATTCAGAAATTAATTGTATTTACATATTGTTTTCAATCATTCCAATATAGCCATTCACATCCACATCAATAAAGTTAAAAGTGGAAATCTTTTAAACTGAGATTAACTCAGAAAAGGAAATAAATAATATATAAAATAAAGATACCAAATTTCATATATGGTCAAAAGTTAAAGAAAAGAAAAAAAAATAAATTATTAATTAGGTTACGTATTTATAAAATATTAGGATTTTTAAAGTGTCGGTGGTAATAAGTAATATATAATTTTATTTCAATGCAAATTATGTGAATTTTTTTCTGTGGTTTAGATATGAATCAATTGAAACGGAAAATCAAGGTATCTTGTATCCAGTTATGAATCAAGTTTGTTTTCCTGAAAGTCAGATATACAACGTAGTGCATGCACTTGAGGACAATGGCACTACATATTTCTATCAGGATCTTGTTGATGTTCCAGTTAGAACTAAGCCAATTATTTTAATGTGTGCGTTGAAACTAGCACTTCAGATTTTTTTTCAATAACCAAAAAGCTATTTTGCTTTGTTATATGTTCTGGATGTTAACGATATGTGCATTTTCGAATTAAACAGCAAGCACGATTTACATTTTTTTACGAGTAATAAAATTAGAAGTAATAATATAATTTTATTAATGGTAAAATAATGTTTTATCTTATTTAAGTAAAAAGCCTATAAAAATATATTAGAGAATAATCCAAAATTAATACGTTTGAAAATATAATAAATTATATCACCTTGTAATAATATATTTCTTTTAAATGATGAAAGGTGTAAACTAAAAATATAATATAAAAAAAATAACTTATTAGTAGATTGTTGACAAGTTTCGGCTCACTCCGAGCCATTATCAAAAACAAATGAGAATATTCTACAATTGCATGGTCTATGAAGTTATTATATATGCAGTTATAATAACTTCAAAGACCGTGCAGTTATAGAATATTCTTATTTGTTTTTTATACTGGTTCGGAGGGAGTCGAAGCATGTCAACAATCTAATGAATGTTATTTTACTGTATATTGTGTTTTTAGTTTACACATTTTACTATTTGAAAGAAATATGAATACATTCGTTCAAAAAGAATCTTAGAAATTAGCATGTTTTTGCCTTATATGCTGTATTTTATGATGCAATTAGTAATAATCATTTAGTATTAAGTAACGAATTTATAACGTTATCTATTCTTTTTTTAGGTCAATAATTTCAATTTTGTGATAATATAACTTTAATAATATATCTGAAATATTAAATCGTAATGAACAGATTAAAAAAAAAATAGATTTATAATGAAATGTGGTAATTAGATTATCATATTATTTTGTAATCTTGTTGAATATTATCATATTTTCAAATAAAATTCAACATGCTAATAAAAACTACGCCATGTAATCAAACATTAAATTTATTTTTTAGTATGTACAATGCCATCATCGACACTCCAGAGTATGCTGTGGAAGAAAATTCTTCATATAGTTACGAGCCAGCAGAAAACGTTCACAGTGAAAATTTGGAGCCGTATATTGAGAATACTTCAGAGTATGATGATCAGTCAAGGTAATAAAATCTTTAAATATTTTTATGTTCATGTTTCTAAACCTCATAATAAGTTGTTTTCATTGGAATGTTCATAATAAGATCTATCGTAGCTATCGACATCCCTTATGTTACAAAAAAAAACAAGTTCTATTTGCACAAACATAAGAAAATCGCAACACACCTTGCGGAAGATATCGCAGAATGCTCTTTAATATTAAAATTGCTCACGGTTTCCAAAAATAATTTAATAATTAATTAAATAATAAATAATGTTAATTAATTAATTAATTAATTGAATTAATTAAATAATTTAATGATAAATACACTGCTCAAAACAATTAAAGGATATTGCAGTTTTAGGTGGATTTTGTATCTGGGAAACTTTTTAGCTGATTGATACATGGTCGACAGACATAGTAGGTTATATGAGAATAAATTACACATGTTTGGCAGAAAAAAATGCATTTTATTGCGCATTTGTGTACAAAAGGAAAAAAACACAATTTGTGCATATGAGAAAAAAAGAATAAGAAAAGGTGTTTTCTTCAAAGAAAATCATTTTCAGTAGGGGATATGGTTTCCACGGGCGGCCAGCAACGTTGAACACCTTTTAGGCATGGACTCAATGAGGCTATCAATGACGAGTTGGGGTATTCTGCCCCACTCTTCCAGAAGAGCTCTTTCCAGTTCTTGGAGAGTTTGTGGGGGTTGTTGGCGGCCAGAAACTTGTCTTCCTAGAGCGTCCCAAACGTGCTCGATTGGATTCATGTCTGGAGAACACGCTGGCCATTCCATTCGAACGATTCCTTCCTCGAAAAGGAAATCTTCCACCAGGTTTGCACGATGTGGCCTGCAGTTATCGTCCATTAAAATGAAGTTATCTCCGATTGCTGCAGCGTAAGGGACTACAATAGGTCTGAGGATCTCATCCCTATATTGGCGACCAGTCAGAGCTCCATCTCGAATGATGTAGAGGTCAGTGCGCCCGTCAATGGAGATGCCACCATACACCAACACTCCTCCACCGCCAAATCTGACACTTTCGTGCACGAACGCAGGATTATTCCTACTGCCACGGTCCCTCCAGATGAAAATACGCCTATTATCCGGATGCACAGAAAAACGGGACTCGTCAGAAAACAGAATATTGCTCCATTCATTTCTCCTCCAGTTGACATGCTCGGTTGCCCAATCCCTGCGGTCGCGACGATGCCTTGATGTTAATCTAACACATACCATCGGTCGGCGAGCATACAGACCTACAGCATGGAGCCGGTTTCGGACAGTCTGAGGTGAAATCGTGGTGCCTGTAGCCGAGCGAAGGTGTTGTTGGAGAAGAGTAGCGTTCATGTTTCGGTGTCTCCGAGCTGTTAACGCTAAATACCGATCTTCATTAGGCGTTGTTGCCCGTCTACGACCTTGCCCTGGTCTTCGGCCTGCACATCCACTCTCCAAAAAACGGTTCCAGATCCTGGAAATGACACTTTGTGACACTCCAATGGCTTGCGCTACTTCGGCTTGAGTTTGGCCCCCTTCTAACCTACCAACAATTCTCCAAGCTTCTGAATCTGTCAAATGACTTCGCTGAGACATCGTACTCATCGAAACAAAGCAATCACTGAATGCCGATCATCCTTGTCTTCATTCTCTTTTATCCAGTTGAAAGTCAAATTTCATTCGCTGCCGCTGAAGCGACGTTTTTGACGTCGAACTCAAAATGTGCATACTCCACAGTTTGAAAACCAGAAAAATTTGCATTTGTGATTCTCTTCTTCTATTTTCGGCAAAAAAACATTTCATTTATATCTTTATTTTATATAAAACTTCAAATATCCTTTAATTGTTTTGAGCAGTGTATATAAAATTGAATGCACAGAAACTAAAGACATAACTACTAGGTTTTAAATTGTTGTTATTTTTTTATGATCAAGGGGCCATCGTGCTCATATTCAAAAGAAACATAACTTCGGCGTACCATAAGAAAACTTATATATTAATATTAAATTCGTATCATGGTAAATATCTTGATACTTTTCTTAGTTTAGGTGTAGAGTAACAATTAATTTCAACATTTGAAATATTTTTTAAATCCTGATTATGGAACATCCGACAATTCCATACACATTTTAGTAGGTGTTTATTGTATCGGAATTACTAAAAATTGGCACTGCGTCAATTCATCACAGCGTCAGTTCGTTGCAGTGTCGATTCATCGTGGTGTCAAATTGTCGCGGCGTCTGTTCATCGTGGTGAAATTTTTTTAATTGTGATGATAATATTTTTGGTGATAAAAGTAAACATAATTTAGTAAAATTATTTAATGATAATTTTTTTTATGTTTTAGCGTTTTATGATAACTAGAATTTTACAGACAATATTCGATACAGGTATATTTCTAATTATTTTTATGTATTACTTCGCTTTCTACTGCTTTAGTTTAAAAATAGCAATCATTAAAATGGGGTTGAAATCTATTTATGTGATATTTGTGAAGTTCCCAATTGAGACCATGAATGTTTAACGGACTTAGAACAACTTATGTCTTATGTAAATTAGAGATAAAAGAGATATTGCATTTCATCACCGGGAAAAGGGCGTGAGATTTATGATAAAAGTACTCCGATCAGAGAAAAGGGCAAAGAATAATACAAGAAAAATTAC
Organism: Maratus michaelseni; assembly: GCA_963931845.1. Classification (NCBI taxonomy): domain Eukaryota; kingdom Metazoa; phylum Arthropoda; class Arachnida; order Araneae; family Salticidae; genus Maratus; species Maratus michaelseni. The sequence continues at coordinate 412,856,474 of OZ007587.1, forward strand.
AAAAGAAAAAATTAATTGGTATACACGTACTAAAAGTAGGAGGGGGGCAAATGAGCTCTCCCTAACTTATTAAAAATAAAGAATAAAAGAATACGGACAGAATGTAAACCCAAAATGCTGGATGTGATTTTGATTCAACAGTTTATTGCATGCCTAAATGTCATTGTATGGTAGTTTTGTTTTAATTTTTTTTACATTTATTTCACTACAAAAGTATCCCTAAATTGTATTATAACTTTAACATTTTCTTTCACTAATTCTGCTTAACGTAATTAGTGACTGTTTTCAATTTTCTACGTCATGTTATTATTTAATGTCGTTACCTTAGAAATCTGAATGAGTTAAAAAATTCAAGCGTGTAGCGAGGATTTTTTTTCGGGGTGTGTGGGGGGGGGGGGGGGTATATTTTCAACTACAATCTATTTCTTTTAGATAAAAGTATATTAATAAATACATTCCGAATAATTTTAGGGAGTGTTTGCCTCAACCCTTTTCTTTCCAGCCTTGTTTCGTCACGGAACTAATAAAAGCGGGTGATACTTTTGAAAATATTACTGATTTTTTTTTCTCCCCCAAATTAACTGTTTTCGGTGTTGATAGGTACTTTTTAAACCTCCCCCTGACCCCTAACGAAATCCCGCACACTTTTATGTAATTGGGAATACTAAAAGTCAATAGTGTCTACAGATTCAAAAGACTCACTAACGGGAAAAATATATCTTTTAAAATATAATTTAAATGTATAATTGCCATTCTAGCGCGTAAATAAAATCATTCAATAAGGCAGTTTTCTTATTTTATTCCGTCTATTTATAATATTTAAATTTTATGTTCATCTAATTATATGCATTAGTATAAATACGTCAAACGATATTTTGAAATATTGGATCACTTTTAAATTAAATATAAATATTGAGCACCACAAGAAATGCTAAAGAAAAAAAACTGTGTAGAATTTCGTGTTTTGAGATGTCATGAATATGATTTGACTTTTTTAACTAATGCTTCTTTGCCTGATTTGAATTCTATTTAAAGGAATTATGTATATTTATTTATATATTATGAAATTAATATTTAAAAGAAATATGTATTTTAACAGGCTTATTGTCATCACTATTTCCGATTAGTGATCATCGGTTTATTTAATCTCAGAAATTCTGAAACAAATGAGTGGGAGATTACTATTTTGAAATAGTAGTGGTCATCCATGGCGTAGTACGACGATATAATACACAATATTTTAAAAAGTTTCAAAATGAATTTTGAATTTTAACGTATTTTGAAAATGCATGTATTATTTATACATTATATTTTTTAAAGGTATTTTATAGTTTAGGTTTTTTTTTTATTTTGCACCGTAAGTCGTTTAATTTGTTAATGGTTGATAATGGTTTTAATTTTCATTTGTTGTATTTTGTCCAACTCTAATACCATGAATATTACAACAAAAGAGTAAACTACCTTACAGGTTGATCATATTTAAGGCTAAATTAAGGCTGAGATTATTATCAATAGCCAATACATATAAGCTCACAGTTACAAATATTTATGATAAATTGAAAAACGATCTAATTCTTAAGGATATAGTTTTACGTATTAAACATGATTCACACAATTAGAAGAACATAAAATATAAAAATTACAAAAAAGACTATTACAAAAAAATGCCTTATTAGCAAAAATGTTTATATAACTGAGAAACTTAGATTGATAAATACTTTTTATTGTTAATTTATAAAATATGTTTGCTATTTGTTGAGTCCAATTGAATTGGGCATTTGAGTTTGAATTTCCAATTTCATGAATGTATACAGGATTTTCGATAGAGAGGAGGGGGAGGGAGTGGGGAAAGTACCTACTTTAAATCACGAAAAAAATCCAGTAATTGTTTCAAAAGTATCACCTAACTTTATCAAGTTCATTGCACAACAAGGCTGAAGGAGGTGGGGGGAGACTCTTCCTACAAAAAGGTGTGGAAAGATATATTAATATACATTTAAAAGAAATGCATTGTAGTTCAAAACCTAAAACTCTTCCCCGCCCTCCGTGAAAAACAATCCTGGATACGCGCTTGTTTTTTGCTATTGTTAATGTCATTAGTTTAAAAAACTGAAAATATTCACGGATTATAGTTAGCAGCAGTAGTGGATAAAAAGGATTAATCTATAATAAATTAATGGTTCACCTTTGTAATGAAATAAATGAAAAAAAAATCAACAATATGATACAATAAAATTTAATCGTGCAGATCAATCACAATCAGTTTGTGATCAGTTTGTGATCCGTTCAATCACAATCACAAAAGTTCACACTTCCATCCCTGTGTAGACACATGCCAATTTTGTAATTTTTCTAGAATTTTTATTTTTTTTCTCCGAGGATTGAAAGCAATATCTATTGTATCTATCCTTTCTATATTAAAAAAAAGTAATCTGGAACTGAGTCAAAAACGATTTAGAAATGGACCAATCAAATTCTGCGTAGATATTCCGGGTTATTCTCATCGCTTTTTTACTAGGGACTTTTTTGAGGAGCTATTACTTTTTTTCAAGCCATCCTACGGATTCAAAAACCATACCACCAGACGCGAAATATAACAAGCTTTTAGAAATTAAAAAAATTATCACGGTCGGGCAATAAAAACTCAAAAAATCTTTAAAAATCGAGTAAAAAAACTTTTATTGAAAAAGTCATTTCTTTATATTGTTGCCAATTTCTAAATAAGCACAAAGGACTATGTTTTATCTCAAATAAAAAATGTATTTGCGCGAGACTATTAAAAACAATAATGAAAGTTTAAAATAATAATTAAATGATCACGTGTTGAAAGCAGGAAATAAAGAAAATTACGTCATAAAAATTGTATTTACACATGGATATTAAAAATAAAAAAGATGAATTAAATGAAAAAGAATTATAACCAGTTAAATGAAAAAGCATTATAACCTGATTACAGAAAATAGTCGCCGTTCGTGATATCAACATCATCATCATCTTTTTAAAACAGGATATATTACCAGGTTTTAAGAGGCTGTGAAATCAGAACGGGGGTTGGTGAGCGTAGCGAGCAGGGAGCAAAGCCCCCTAGTAAATTAAAAAAGCAATAAGTTTCTGTAATTCATTACACTTTCATGTTCTAAATTCGGAACTTTACAACAATTACATATAAAAAAAAATGTTCTCTTCATTTCATATTTCTGCACTAAAGCAATAAAAAGAGAAATATATATAAATATAAATATTTAAAAATATACCTGCATCTAAAAGCGGACTGTAAGATGGTAGTTGTTATAATTTGCTATAGCTAAAAAAAAATCATCATCACTTTCTAAAACATTTTCTCAGTAAAAAAAAAAAAAAAAAAAAAAAAAAAAAAAAAAAAAAAAATTGAAACGTTTACGTAAGTATCGGAGACATCTGATGCACGATACTAAAGTAAAGGTTTCTGATTACAGCAAAAAAAAGGTTTCAGCTAAAACACGGAACCTTTCCGATTCGTAATGAAATTTTAATATTCGTAATGAATTCATTACGAATCGGAAAGGTTTCGTGTTTTAGATGAAACATTTTTCTGCTTGAATTAGAAATTTTTCCTTTAGCAGCAGATGTATAAGATACTTTCAGAGACGTTTCTGAAATTTTTTTACAGTGTAGGATAAACTCTCGCCGCGACGAATTAATGCAGCGACCAATTGACGCTGCGACGAATTGGTGCACGATGAATTGACACCACGACGAATCGTGTGCGATGAATTGACGCCAAAACGAATCGTGTGCGATGAATTCTTCCGCAATGTGCACAACGAACTGAGGCGACATCCTAAAAATTCTGCTGTATTGACAGAGGGGCCATTATTACTTTTAATTGTTGAAAAGGCGTTGTTTTATCTGTTATTTTATATTGTAATTTTTACACTCATTTTTACACTCATGATTTCCCTTACATCTTTATATTAATATTTCAATAGATGAATACAAAATCTCAGCTGTTCGATAATATATCAATGATCCAAGTCGTAAAAGTAATGTTGCTTCGCAAAGTTAAAAATGCATACAATTTCTTAAAAGTTATTTATCGTTTTCTTAAATTAATGTTTAAACAAATTTACTTTTGTATTGCAACACACATAAAAAATAGTTTTAAAAACAAATTGATACTACGCTATTTTTTAATACTTTCCAACACAGTTGAAAAGTAATTATTAATTGGGTTTGTTGGTCCGTCCATGCTCTAACTCGCGTACTTATATTCGGATTACCATATAATAGATATAGTAATTGATTTCTTATTGTAGTTTACTATGTCATGTTTGGAATTAAGAATGAAGTATGCATCATTTATAATTTGTTTACATGAACAATCAAACTGATTTTATTACATTATGGTCTAGTGGAAAAAATCATTTACGGTACATTTTACTGGTATTATACTATTTGAAACATATTAAAATATATATTCATCCCTTACGTGCACTACATGATGCTTGCTATAGAATAGGGTGTGCATAGCATTTATCTTTTATTTACAAGGACGCACAAAAGAATTCTGTTACAATACTCTCTATGAACAACAATTGCATGAAGTGAAATTCCAACTGTGGTTAGTGTTTTTAAATTTAACTAATTGTTTTAATATTACTTTTTGTTCATAAATTATATTGCTCATGTTTATGGCTGCACAAAAGAATTCCGGGACAATATTACCTACTGGGAAAATCGGTTAAAGTTTATATTAATGATGCTATACTATTTCAAATATATTGATATTGATATTCATCTTTAAAGTGCACTAAAAGATGCTTACTGTAGAATATGGTGAACATAACATTTATTGAAGCTTCTTATTTAGATATTTCGTTTCATTCTAATAAAAAATGAAATTTCTTAATAATTATCTGTTAGTGTTTGAAAGTGTTTCATAATCCATTCCTAATGCTTGGTTTTTCTTTGTTATTAATAAAACTTCCTGTTTATGTATTCATGTTTTTCACAGTTTTGAAAACACCTCATTCGTTTCGTTTTAGTAATAAAGGAAGAATTTAGCAAGTCAAGAAATATTTGATTCGAAAATAGTAATAAGTTTATTTACAATTTTATGAACAAAATTATCATTTGATAACAAACATGGAAAAGTTTTGTTTCCTGAAACATGTTTCCTGAAAAGTTTGTAATTTTCCTGTATTTATTTTGACCATTGATGTCTGTTTTGTTTGACAACTGTATTTTAATTGTTCTTTTCATATTACAGAGCTGTAGAATCTTTTTCAACAGAAACCAGTGAGTCTCCTTCAATGCACATGAATAACATGTATTCTCCTGAATTTAATTTGAGTACTTTGGGCTATAACAATTATGGGGATAGTAGCTATGTCCAGTCACAGCCTGATATTGCAGAAAACTGCCAGCTAAATGCAAATATTGAAACTAGACAAGAAAGTGTAATGAATTACAATGAAGTTTCCGAAAATATTGATTCAGAAGGAATCGTTACTCGAAGCGAAATGAACGCTTATTACAAGCAAGTAAATTACGAATTGAAACTAGTACGAGATGGCAGGTGTTTAGGAAAAGTCTCTAGTCAAGAATCTGTGAAGGTATATTAATATTATACCATTTATAATTTTGTTTATAGTATAGTCCGTCCAGTAAGTGAACAGCCACTAATGAATGAACAATTAGAAAATATTTTAATCGAATAAGGTTTGAAAAACTCCCTACTAGTTATATGAGATACCAATTAGAATAATTGTTGTAAAATTAATCTAGTCTCCACTAGTTAATTATGATAATAGTTAATAAAGCCCGTAATTCAGTAAAAACGTGTTATAAGTTAATTGTACAAGTGATAAAATAAAGAAATAAAAACATAGTATGAAACTGAAATGTTTTTAAATTTCTGACTGTTCATTCACTGGAAAATTTTGCGTTTATTCACTGATAATAATTGTTTATTTACTTGTTTGTTGTATAGGTCTTTATTAAGTGGGGGTGATGAGCAGCTTGAAAATTACAATAATTAAACTAGTGCAAAATCTCTATAGCTTTAAAACCAATGAATGAAATACAACAATTTATTTTTCTATAATTTCACACATTCTTGTAGTTTGAAAAAAACATTGAAATAGTATATATGTCAAAATACTAATTCATTAAATGATAACAACAAAAATGTCTTTTGGAAAACAGAAATACTAAAAGATGCATTTTGCGCGCAATATTAAAAAAATTCTACTGCAGACCCACACTTAATATTTCATTTATTTTTACTTATACTACTATATTTTTCACTGAACCTAAATTTAAATGTATATTGAAATTAATTAGCAAAATTAATGGCTTTTATAATAATTTTCCAAAAATTTACCAAAAATGTTAGATTTATTTTTTCAATACAAAATTTTCTATGTCAAAAATCAGACTAAATTTAGGTTCAGCATAAGAGCACACATGGAAAGTAATTGTACGCAAAATTTTAAGTTTCTGTGATAATTGCTTTTTAGGGTTTCGTTCATCTCACGAAACCCTATTACTCCCACTCCGTTGTCTGTCCGTCACAGAGCCATTCTCAGAAACTATCTAACTTACAGAGTTGAAACTTTGTGTGTATCTAGCTGAATACAGCTATGAAACTCAAAATATTAATGTCTGAAAAAACCGTATTATTTTAATAAATAGAGATAAAAAAACAAAATTCTAACAGCTTTTTCCTATTAAATTTAAGATTTTTCGTTAAAGCAGTTGCAAAAATTAAAAATCCACAATGGAATTCTTTCTACAGTAATTAATTTTCTAATGAACGATTTCCACGTGAAAATTGAAAATGAAATAAAAAGTTTCAACATTTGAAAAAAATATTAGTATGAAATATGATTGACGTCATAGTGGTAGTAAAACGGAAATTTTCAAAGATTTCTAAATAATACAAGGACTATGAGTATGTGTATGTACACAAAGCAGATTAATATCACGTCATTAACGAATTAAAAAGAAAATTAATTTGACGGGATATCGGCAGTTTAACGAATTTCTCAAATGTTTGAGACTTATACAAAGCGTGTTTCAATATGAGTAATAGAGAATAGTAAATATGAGTTTGAGGAACGTATTGAATCATGATAAAAACCCGATTATGGAAATATTTGCATATTTTAACATTTTGAAGGTGTACAACATGTTTAATTCTCAAATTATTATTATTTTTAAATATCGCATTTAGTCCACATGACAGATATTATTATGACAGAGTATAATAGCGGTATTTGCCCGCTATCGTCTGGCTTAAATATTCGAAAAAACGAAAAAATAGACAGGTAAATTTTTATTTTATAAAAAACTGACCTTTTTTTTCTTTTTTTTTGTTGTTGCTAAATGAAATTTATTTGGATTTTTTGAAGAAAGGATAAAGTGTTTTGAAAGGAATATTAAACGAAACCCTTTATGCGATCTTAGATCACATTCCTTTTATTATTTTTTAATCATTTGTATACCAACACATAAATTTACACTGCCAGAAACCAAAAGGTACTGTTTATTAAATTTTTATCAACCTTTTTTTTTTCTTTTTAAAAGTGCTTAAGTGTTCATTTACGGATTACCATATATAAATTCGTCTTTACTTAATGAATGCTTAGAGGTTTCGGAAGAAAGTCTGAAATATTATTAGTCGGTACATTCCATGATGGAAAAGGGTCACTAATTAAACATATTTTATTTTTAAAGATAATCTCTTTTACTTTGTTTCTGTGTGTTGTTCATCTGAAAGAAAACCATACACTGCAAGCATTTGCATGAGTATATTTATAAAGTTTCATTTGTATGAGGATTTTGGAAGATTATCTTTGATCTCTGTCACTTTCATTTTCTAAAAAAGCTGTGGAAAAGTATGGTCTCAAAATGGAAAGTTATTTTACGAATTTTAGAAGATGTTGTGTAAATATGTAAGATATATGCATGCAAGTATAGAAGTGCGAAAAAGATCTATCTAAAAAGTTATATATTTTTTTTAAGTACGGCGTACGAAACTGGAAAATAATAATTAAAAAAAAGTATGTTAATTATAAACGTTTTGGATCAAAAATAAATTTGTTTATAAAGCATTTTTTTTCTTTAACTGTATGTTTATTCAAATTTTTGAATCGTCTCAGACACGAAGACTTTTTCATGAAACCGATCATCCATAATTAATGTTTGTGGAGTAATAATGTTGTGTGAGTTAATATTTCATAGACAAGTGAAAGTTTCCCTTTCATTCAAGATAAAGAAAACTTGTTTTCTCTCTCTCTAATTGTGTATGTTTTTCTGAAATTTTATGTTCTTTCAGGCTCTCGAAATTTCACAGGAGACCTTTGATACAAATGGCATATCAGCAAATGTAAAGTATATGAAGGATAACTTGTACTTAACCGCTTTATCGGGGTAAGTTTCTGCTTTTTTAAAATAAGAATAGCATTAATATTTTTATTCGAATGTCTAATTTTTGACGTAGACTGATATAATTTTTAACCCATTAGGCGCCGCTATATATATTAAGCAATTTTTTAACGAAACAGTTGTTTTTTATTTATGAATAGAAAGTCTTTAAGGTATTTCTGAAGAAAAAATTTTAAAAAATTCGAATATTTAGAAAAAATAGCATGTTCCCAAAATGGGAGCAATGGCGCCTAATTTGGGTAAATTTTTTCACAAATTTTACCCTCCTCCACAAATTTAAGCCTCCGTGCATTTATGTTTGTTATTTCTCAGTTTTTTCGCTATAAAAGGGATAATATCATTCTGAAACTGATAATTTACGATTAATTCATATAAATTAGTCCAACATCTACATTTATAATAAAAATAAAAAATAAAATTTCCGATTCCATAAGCATTTTCACTATACACCTCTTTATTTTTCTTCAATACATAATTTTTGTCCTACTATTTTACATGAAAATGATTGAACATTTTTATGCAGCATTATATTACATTTTTTTCGTTTTCTGAAATTGCTTTTTTAACAATATTTTTTTTTTGTTTTTGCATTTTGTTTAGTTTTTTCCATATTCCAATTTGAAGTTCGCCTGAACTTTCATCTAAGATATCAAGCCTGTGTTTAATACTTTGTCTTTTTTAAACACTAAATTAGATATTTCTTGATTGTCTCTTGATTTAGAATTTACAGAAAGTTGTACTCCACCAAATATAACATGGGATAAATCATCACATAAATTATTTTCTATTACATATGTAATAGAAAATAATTTATGCCACATACATATGAGGAAGATATCTTCCTCATATGTTACAATACTGCAATCGGGTGCCAAACAAACGATTTCCGGAACATCCGAAAAATCATCCAAATCTAAAAAATTGTTCAATCATCTTCCATGTAAAACAATCAGAAAAAATTATGAAATGATGAAAAATAGAGAGATGGATAGTGAAAATGCTTATGGAACTGGTAATTTCATTTTGTTTTTCATTATAAATGTAAAAGTTGGACTAATTTATATGAAATCTCCTAAAAATATTAGTTTCAGAATGATATTATACTTTCTATAGCTAATAAGTTGAAAAATAAATACCACAAATGCACGGAGGCATATGTACAAGTTTTCAAAAACCTTACCCCCATTAGGCGCCATTGCTCTCATTTTGGGAACATCTTATTCTTTCGGTAATTGTGATTGATGTATTATACATATTAATTCCGGATTGACGTTGTTTAACATAATACACTGTTATGAACATATTTTAACTAAAAAATATAATTTTTATTATAAAGTTGTTTTTTAATTTTTTTTCGAATACTGCCAAAAAGCTATGTTTTGCCTTTTTTAACACGTTTTAAAAAAATAGAAAATTCTAATGAAACTTAACAAAAAAATTTCAGATGTCATCTAATGTATTCAAAATACAAATAACATGACCCTTTTAACAATTTATAAAATACGCACTTCAGAAAAAAATCTTAAAGCAATGTTCCCAAAATGGGAGCAATGGCGCCTAATGGGTTAATGATATAATATTTTGATCGGCTATAATTTTAATGGAAAGATTTATTGCTTTCTAAAAATCTTTGTACTACACTTTTCAGACAAGCATATGAAATTTAAGTTCATGTTACACAGGATAATAAGAGTGAGAAAATAAATTACGTAACAATAAAATGAATTCATTTCAGAGCATTTTTTTCTGAGCTACACTAAGTTATGCGCACTTTATAAATAGAACAAGTGCAAATAGAAATTTAAAATTCTGGAATTCTGCTTAAAGCAACTTTAAATATCCTGCTGCTATTTATGAAACTTGCAAAGTTTTAGGCATAATATGCTGACAAAAAATATGTCTATATCTGAATTCATAATGACCAAAGTTTGTGTTTTGATGAATGAAACAGTTTTTTAGAATTGAATATGCCGCCGTGAAGTCCTACATGATCTATGATCGTTTCAGTGTGAACAAATTAAGGCTAACCGATGATCTAATTTTTAGATGATAGCGACTATTTTTAATGCATTGTAAACAGTTTTGAAAATGTGCAATTAGGATACACTTATTAAATTATATTATTCTGCCCGAATAAGGTAATTGTATACTCATATTACGTCTTATATATATCCTTTAAAATTAAACAAAATTTTCTAAAATGTCGAGAATATCGGGTCACTTTAGAGAAAGAGAGTCTACATACTATATACACTGTAGAAATTACTCAAAGGCAAACCGCTAAAATACTAAATTTCTTAAGTTAGACATAAGGTACCGCAAGAAATATTTTTATAAAAAGTACTGCCAATTTTTAAATTTGAAAAATAATTTTTTATTCTAATAAAATTTTGTCTACGTAAAAGGTTTATATGAAATATGTTTATATAAATCCAGTTAGTGCAAAAGTTCAAAATTTTGAAGATATTCTTTGAATAAACCAGATGCATTGAAATATTCTTTGAATGCTATCGTATAAAATGCTTCCATATATTAATAATATTGACATTTTTTAACCTCTCCCTAAATGGGAAGAAAGTAAAAAGTTTTTTCTATCATCAAATAGTTCATGTAGAATGTACTGTATATTTAGAGATTAAAGTGTAAATATTTGTAAAGGTATATTTCACATTAAAATTAAGCTCACAAAATTTACATTAAAATTAAAGCTCTCGCTATATAAGATTCTTCAAGGTGAAACATGCCAATTGATGTTGTATTGGAACTAAATTGAAACATGAACACACCATTTGAAACTTCTGTTTTAAAATCAAATGTAACATTTGTGTAATTATAATGTGATATTCAGATAATCTGACATTTGGAAATGAATGATACATTTTTGATAAAGTACATTTATCGATATATGAAATGAGTAAATGAAAATTATCTTCTTCTTAAAAGGAAAATAAGTTATTTTTCTGAAAATAATATCCATTAATAAAAGGAATAATTTATGTTTAAAATTCACAGATGAAACATTTCAAGTTTAAACTGGATTTCAAACAAATTGATATATTCCAGTTACCTTATTTTTCCCCCCCAATACCCAATACCTTATTTTTTTCAAACGCATTGCGTTAAAAGAGTAGTTAATATATATATAGTTGAATATTTTGTAACTAATTATAAAATTTTCATATACCCATATCACGTTTATCAGAAAGTATCAGAAAAAGAGGTAATGAAATTTATCCACTCTTTAAATTGTATATATATATATATATATATATATATATATATATATATATATATATATATATATATATATATAATTCTGAAAATAAAATCTTATAATAAACATACAAATATACTTTTAAACTCCTTGAATGTATCATATCGAAGTAGATGATACGTATTCAACGTTAATCTACTTAGTTGAAACTGGAATAAAAGCAATTACATAATAAAACGTTAATTAATTTATTTCGCCATGTATTTGAAAAGAAAAATCTAGTTTCTTTGCTTTGTTCAATTACCAAGCAGTTCTGTTTTTTCTTTAAATAAAAACACGTTTTGGCTAAATTTATGAGGAATAGTGTAAATAATATAAATGTTTCCGAAAAATTTGAACACGTAATGCTATTTTCAATACATTACTTGTATCTGAAAGTGATAAGTCATTCTATTATTTATTTAAAAATAATTTCTACTGCGCATAATTTAAATTTGTTAAGATTCAAGAGCGAATTTAAAAAATAGAAATTATTCCTCCATATTTAGTTATTTTTAAAGTGAAAAATCTCTCAAGTTAAAACAAGCTCTTTATCTTAGTATTTATTTAAATCCTATCAAATAATAAGGGGTGAATTTATTAGTATTAATTGTAATGCACATAAAAGAAATGCACAACTTTCATTAAAATATAAAACAGGTATTTTTTATATTTGTTATGCAAAAAAAAGTACCCTATGTTTCACTGATTGATATATAATTTAAAAAAGAGTTTAAATTTATTTATTATTTATTATAAATTTATTTATTATGAATTTTAAAGATAGAAATTATTCCGCCATAATCAGTTATTTTAAAACTGAAAAGTCTTTCATGTTAAAAGAAGCTCTTAGTATTTATTTAAATCCTATCAAATAATAAGGGGTAAATTTACTAGTAAAAATTGTAAAAGACATAAAATAAATGCACAACTTTCATTAAAATATGAAACAGACATTTTTTTTATATTTGTTATGCAAAAAAGGTGCATTATGTTTCACTGATTGATATATAATTCAAAAAACTTTAAAATAAGGATGTTATTTCCCTTTAATAAATATCTTTTAAATCACGTAATAAGAAGTTTTGTAATATTTGACGCGTTTCTTCTGCTTTTTCAACATCCAAAAAGGGATGAGCGTACTATTCAGAAAAGGTTATATTCACTTCTAAGAATATAAATGTTCATAACGTATGTCAACATAAAGGAATTATTAGCACTTGGAATATATTTATCTTCATTAATTAGAAATATAAAAAATAATTTTAATTAAATTTGCAATTTTATGATTCTTTTATATTTGCTAAACGATACCGGCTTTTAAATGATCATATATATTAACAACTTGTTTATTATTTAAAAAATATTATAAACTATCAGCGTAAAACATAAGCTTTATTTGAAAATTGTATTTATTAAATTAAGTTTGAATGTTTGAAATAATAATTTTTTATTTGTTCTAGGAAATTACGACAAAAAGAAACCATTCCAGTCGTTGATAAAATGCCTGTAATTGAAGAAGTTGAAGAGGAGTCTCCTGTAATAGAGTACTCTAATGAAAACAAAACAGGTGTGTCTGGAAATATATTTTCTAAACAGGAAAATAAATTATGTAGACGAGAAACCGTTCACGTAGTTGAAAACCTTAATGATAAAGATCACGTGGTGGAATCGAATAGTGGAACCGTAACAAAGGTAAAGGACTTTGAGAAACTGTATAGAAAAGAGAATTTTGAAGAAAGGCAAGCAGTTAAAGAAGATGATATAACCTTTGAAATTCCGGCAAAAAATGAAAATATTGATAATGGCAATTTAAGATCTGACCAAATTGAAGAATCAAAGACCGATTCATATAAAAATTGCAATGTCTTTCATGAAAATAACGGAAATATTGATAAAAGGTATCTTTCCAAAGAATATGTATTTCTAAAAAAAAATATTAACACTGCAAAAACAAACAATGCAAATTTGCGTAATCAAACTGGATCTATATATGTTGGAAAAACTGTGTTGGATGAAGAAAAAATTTCACCAGAAAAATGTGGAGAAATAAAAATGAAAGGTAATACCTTAAAGACAGGGGAAATTAAATCGCCTTTAGAGATTAATAATATAGAAGATACTACGGTAGTTTCTTTGAGAGAAGAATTAGATCCACTTCAGTATCCGGAAAATGCAATCCCCTTTGATAATGAAAATGAATCTTCTAAAGTACCTAGCCTGGTAACAATAATTTTCACAACTTTTTAAAATTTTACATATACCTATTCTAAATTTTTTCTTGATTATTTTAGTACTGTAAAACAATATACAATTAAGAAATGTATTTTTCCATTTATTTTTATTATTTCTAATTCAAAGGCTTTTTGAAGGTTCTCAATTAACAGACACTTTCATGTCAATGAAATATAATAATTTTCCAACTTTAAACTAAATTTTGGAAAATATATGCTAAATTTTAGAAAATATAATTTTCAAATTTCTCTAAAACCGAATAAATATATTTATACTAATAAAAATAATAAAACTGTAAAGGCCCGAGTATCAAAATCAAAGAAATGAAGTTTTCGACCATTTTTTGGAATTTCAATTCTATGTGTAATTTCTCCTTAGGAGCCTACATTATTCATGCGAAGAGACGAGTATGCTATTATTAAACCTACGTGAACCTTCATTCCGAATTTCTCTATTGCATTTTAGTATTTTGACATAATTTTTTGCATAGGATACGTGATACAATGCTAACATGATACGCTTGTTATTTTTCAATTTTAGCTGTTTTTTTATATGAGGACATTTTAAATTTTGGACCTGTTTTCGAATATGAAAGTATCCTCATATAAAGAATCTGCAGCAAAAATCGAAAATGCAACATAATTGAAATGATTGAGATTGATCTCATCTAACCTAGGCAAAATAAAATTCATTTAAAATATTGTAACGGAATCGTGACATTTAACAAGTAATATAAATACTTTTTTTTAAAGTCAATTCCTACTTAGGTAAAAAAAAAAAAAAAAATTCCAGCGATCTACACGCTTCGCCACTGACGGTATTTATTCCTAAATTTATATCCTGCTAAATATCTTACATAAGAGAAATTTTTGAAATGTATTAAAAATTAAATAAAAAATAAATAGCTAAAATACCAAAAATTAATAGCTCAAAAAGTATTTCTCACAAAATTGTTAGACAAACTGCGTTAGAAAGTTAAAAAAATTGTATTTTTCTTGATATAAATTTAAATATTAATGATACTTATCTTGAATTTTTTTTTTTTTTTTTTTTTTTTTTGGCTTAAATCCTTTTCATGCTTGGATGAAGTCTTTATTTTTATGCCGCCTAAATAGATTTGTGTAGACATGCTTAAAACTTTTATAACATATGTAAGTAAATACCTATAAAAGTCCATAAAATAGGTGTTCAAGTTATAGATATTAAAATATTTTTTTGTAAAGTATAGGTGAGACAAGCGTGTTCATGACAGACTTTTATCTCATTTTGTTTGGCCAAAATCAACAGGCAATGACACCAAACACTTTGCGCGTAGATGCTTTCGCGTTTAATAACAGCAATGACTCATACATCTTCTAACCTTAGGTAACCACATACAGATTTTAACTAAATTGATTGTCAGATATCTAAGAATAATACATGTTAAGACAAGAACATTTTGTTCTGGGAACCAGGGTTGTACCCATTTGTTAAACCAGTAATACAAGGTGCCTTATACCAAGCCGAATCCACATTTTCGTTCATAACTTTAACAATAACGAAAATATTTTAGCGATATCTTCAACATAACTAATTCACTTGCTATGAAATATGATAAAAACACGTGAAGTAATAGAAATGACAATTCTCCATGCCCAAGTAACAGTGATGTAGACGCTTCATAGCTCGGAAGGTAACTGACAATGCATACGATGTCAGTGATCGAATTAGAGTGCGACAATTTGCTTGATGTCACGTCGTTTTGTAGAAGACAAAGTTTTTGTGTTGAAAAGTTCCCTAAAATATGTTCATTATTGTTACAGTTATGAATAAAAATGTTGATTGGCTTTGACTGAGACACCGTGTATTTTTGATTTAATAAGTAGATTGCGATCTGGTTTCCAACACAAAATTTTCTTGTCTTGACATGTATCCCTAGTTACACCCTGTTTATACCATCAATTTACTTACAACCTGTTTATATATATATATATATATATATATATATATATATATATATATATATATATATATATATATATATATATATATATATATATATATATATATATATATATATATATATATATATATATATATATATATATATATATATATATATATATATATATATATATATACTATATATATATATATATATATATTATTATTATTATTATTATTATTATTTTAATTTGAAAGCTTTCAGAACCTAAAAATGTTAATCTTTTAAGATTTACATTTTTCTAAACTTTAAAACTCAACTTTTCACAAAAAAGTTTTTTTAATGAAAAAGTTCATTTTGACCTTCTTATTCTGAATTCTGAATTCAAAATTTTAAAGCAATTGTTCATTTTGGTCTAAACATTTAAGTACTTTCAATCTTTAATATTTTTTCCAACTAAACACCGATTGAAAGTTATAGACAAAATACAATTATTTTTAATTTGTATATCGATCTTGTTTCCATACTTTTTACTAAAATTAATAAATATACCTTTTTCATACCTAATTTGCTTTTATCTTTTTCTTGCAGAAGCTCAAGAAAAAAAGATTTAAGAATTTGAGAAAGTTTCTTGGAGGTCTTCTGTGTTGCAGTATGAAGGGTCCTACTTGAGGATATTGGGATTTAATCAATAGGCATACTACGCATCCACCACTGTAATAAGCAAAAAACTGGACATCTTCTACTTCATATTTAATCCCACCAAACTGATAAACACACATCATGTACTTACCACTTTTTTTGTACAAATTAATCTAAACCATTTTTATCAATAGGACAATAGTAAAAACAATAGAAGCAAAATAAATAAAACAATAGCATCAAACTTCTTTGCCTCTTATTGCTTTGTTTTTATACATTTTAATTATTACACTTTTCTGTATAACAGTTCTTCATCAATCTAATTTTATTTTAGATAAGTATACAAGCATTAATTTGTTATTATATACAATATATATATATATATATATATATTTAAAGCAAGTACACGGAAACACTACTGAATTGCTTTTTTAAACATTAATGAGGTCTGCAGCAAACAAAATATCCAAAATATTATGTTTTTGATTTTTTCATCTGAAATTAATTCTACAGGTTTTAGAATAAAATGACGCAAACTATGTATAAATGCAATGCTCAAGATATATAACCATTTACATATTCTACCGTCTGGTTTTCTAAAGGGTTCTTAATGCATTACATCTCTGTATTTCAATTTGTTTTAATTCAGTAATATTTATATATACATATCTGAATTTTTACGAAATACATAGTTAAGTGATTTCGTATAATTACTGTTAGGTATATTATATGGATTAACTTGTTTTCATAATTTTTTTCAGGAATTGTTTTAAATATAATTTTCGTAATAAAAGTATTCATATTTTTTTTTTCTTTGAAAAATACTTTTTTTTCTTTAAAAAATATTTTCCAATACATTTTTTAAAAGTTTATCGTAAAAAATATTTTTTTTTCAGGAATTTAAAATTAATTAAAAAATATATATTTTGTATATCCTGAAATATTTTCTTTAAAAAGCCTTAAAAAAACCATTATTCTCCCAAAAGATATATCAATTTATAGTTAAGGATAAAAGTGAAAATGTTAATTTTGAAGAACTAAATAGAAAATGTATTTAAAGAGTTTATATTTGAGATGGAATATGGATAAATATACATTGAAAAAACTTTTAAATATTATTTAGAACTTGAAAAAAATGGTGTCCCGGATAAATTTAGTACTTTGGAAACATAACATGGGAAAATTCCAAATGGAATTTGGAATTTGGAAATATAAGTCTCATAATCAATGATGTTGGCTGTTATTTAAAAATTTTATGTTGTGATTTTCCCCAACGTTTTACAACACAAAAAATCATAGGAACAAAATATTTTCATTATTACAGCATTTAATTTTTATTAAATCATTGCATTACATTTATATTGTCATTTAATCCATTTAATCCATGTCATTTGTCCACGTGCATGTAAAAAATTAATTATTTCTGAATTTAGTTTTAAATGAATTTGTTATTCATTGATATACATTGAAAATATTATTTTGTTTAGAAAATAGTGTTGGGAGATCTCAGACATTTTGGCATTGGACAAACAGGCAGCTGAATTTAAGACTGTTCTCAAATCAAATTTCGCTATTTTTTGACACATTTACAAAGTCATTTTTATTTCCATATATATATATATATATATATATATATATATATATATATATATATATATGGAAGGAAAACCTAATTAATACATTAAGGACATTTTTGGATATAAAAGTTAAGGATTTTTCAGTAAATAATATCAAGTTTGAAGTTTTAAGTCAATTTCAAAGGCAAGGCAATCCAAAAATGAGCAACATCTGGGAGCAACGGAGTATAACTCATGATATAACACATTTAACGAAAAATGAAAATCATAATTCTATTCTAAATTACGAAAATGGTTATCCTATCAGTTTTCATGGTTTACACAAAAATATCTCCGTGTTTGTATCAAAGAGTTTCGCGTTGTTGAGAGGGGCAAATATTTTTTTTGAGAACAGCCTTAACTGTATGATATGCAATAAAGTTAAAGCCAGGACCAGCCTTACCTATTGAGCAAGGTTATATTCATCTTCCGCAAAATCACAGACATTTATACATAATTGATATTACTAGTAATTACTATATCCGATACACAAAAATATAAAATGCTAAGTTAACTTAAAGAAATTGTGCAGTGAATATTACAGTATTAGGCTTAAAGCATATGGATTGATATTAGTTGATATATTGGTTTCATTTACTTTAATTTATTCGTTGGAATCTTTCAAAAATAAAGTTGAGCGGCTCTATAAAAATTATGTAGAAATAATAATATGAAAAATTAAATGTGTATAGAAGAAAAATACCACAAAAAATTTTTTCGTTACTAATTGGTATCAAATATATTTAAAACTTGTGTACAATAGTCAATAGAAACTATATTATATAAATTGTTGCTATTTTATTATTTTAAATATTGCAATTAACCAGCATTTCTCATTCTTCAAAATTGAGAATTTGCAATTGTGCGCATATTTTGTAACATTCTTCAGTTATTAATTTAGAGATTCGAAAATAAGCAATTGTCAAAGCCCTTTCTCATTATTACGGATCAAAGCATTTTGAAACAACACCGCAGTTTGATAAGGTATGCAAAGCAATAAATTTCTTAAAAATTGGATGCATCCTTTTAATTTATCCGAAAATAGAAAACTCAGATATTCCTAATCAGGATTTCAAAACACTTCTCCCATGTGTTGCACCTTTTAAATTTATCAGGTGGATAACTTCACGAGTTCTTAATCTTTTAAGAGTGGAATCATATAGAAATAAGATTTCTGTTAAACTTTTAAGAAGTGATGATTTTATTATCTTCGGAGAAAAAAATATATAAATTCTAAATAAGGTTTTCATAGTTTCTTATATTTCATCTTCAATTGACTATTTTATTTTTGTATTATCTTTTCCATTGATTTTTGCACTTGTGATTTGATATTAATTATATACATATATAAATAATAATATTCAATAACATTTATTTTTTAAACTCTGTTTATTTTTTAAAAATTTGTTTTTCTTTGGAGCAAATGGAGCAAATATATTATTCGAATTCCTCTTCATAAGTATTAAAACAATTTCAAAGAAATTCTGTTTCAGATATTTAAAAAAAATCCCTTGTCTAATTACTAGTCATAATTAAGAGACGAAAATGATTTATTAAGAGATTTAATCTTCAATGGAATACAATCGTATCATAAATAAAAGCAAAGTCTTTAGTTTTTGGTTAAAAAAATCATCATCGTTCCTAATATTAACTCGTCTGTTCTCTAAATCGCAATTCTTACTTAAAAATAAGTTATAATATAAATAAAACACATTTTTAGCAATATCTTTTATGAATTTTGTTCCGAGTACCTCCGAAATAATTATGAAAGAAAACACACAGGAATAAAATATTTATCAGCGTAAGTAATAGCGCTGTTAGACTATAATATTGAGTAATAACAGTTTCGTAATAACAGAGGTAGAACATATGCGTAGTGATCACACGTTTGCTATAATTGAGTACTACTAACACCTGATTCTCATTTTCGTCTAATATGATCTAAAAATTCTGTGATTTAGTAGAGCCCTGAAAACTATTCGGAAATAGTGGAACTCAAATTTAGGAACCGTATGAACCTTGCACATAGTTTCTAACTCTGTAATTTATCTACTAATTATTTTCTAATATAAATAATAGAACTTTAACGCTCGAACTATACGCACTCCATCATATTATCTCTCATTTTCTTTTTTTTCTTTCAAAAGAACTGACAAGCTGAGTAAATTAGACTTTACCAGTAGAGAAGAATGTTTACAGAGTTTATTGCCGACAAGGCATCTGAGCTCAGCCGTAATGTTAAATTAACTGAGTAATTTTGTAAATAGTAACATGTAATTACATTGTAAATATTAAATTTATTAGTCAATGAAGAAGTTATCAAGTTTTAATCTGTAACTAAAATAGTTTCCACCCCCGGATTCTAAATAATATGTCAAAGGAGTGGCTACCCAACGTCGGGCCCGAATAGAAGCAAGATATGAAGATAAGTATTATTTTTAAATTGTGTTAAACTGTTTTAATAAGAAAATTTAGATACTAAAGTACAAAAAGTATTTCTTTTGATTCATCCGGAATCTGAGGATTTTTGAAAATTGTATTTGATTCGTCCAGAATCGAAATATTTTGTAATTATTCTATTCAACCTGAATGATATTTTCCTTGGAATTGAAATAAGAAAAATCGTCTGCAGCTTCAAGTATTTTATTATGTGAATTAAATGAAGATATTCATAAGAGAAATATATCTAATATTATTATTGAAGTTATTATTATAAATGAGTGCTTGGCATTATTTTATTTATTATATGAAGAATTGATTTAAATTATTTGCAAATAATGTTTAATATTATTGTGTAGGAAAAAAAGGCAAATAATTGGTGTCATTATATTGAGTTTTGAAAGATATTGTATGTTATTTATGTTCCATATATGTTATGAAAAATTACATAAAAGTAAATTATTTTGCTAAGAGTTATTCGTAACACAAATTAAGTTTGAAGTTAGCTAAAACATAATTAATTCAAATGATGGCGTTTCTTTCTAAGGGTAAGAAAATTCATTTAATCACTTTGGCTTCAGAGTTAAAAGTACAAATAAGTAGCCATGATAAAGTCCTCGAAATACGTGATAAAATTGTAAATAGTGAGCCATTTAAAGATAACATAGATTTTGTACAGGGAATTTTAGAAAATATCGTAGAAGAAAGAAAGGACTCTTGAGGAAGAGAAGCGTTTAGCCGAAGAATTTGAGCTACAGAAGCTCAGGTTATAAGCAGGAACAAGAGATGTTTTTTCAAATACAAGCAACCCTCTAGAAACTTCTTCAATCTGCGTTGACTTGAAAAAGGTTTTACCCGATTTCAATCCTAAAAAGGATGATATCAATTTATTTTTAATAATTTTGAGAGGCAAATGAAACTTTTAAAGGTTTCTAAAGAACTGTGGATTACGTATTTAATTGGAGTCCTTCCAAATGAAATCGGTAAATTAATAGCTCGTGAACCGGAAGAAAAATTTGAGGATTATTCTTATATTAAAGATATATTGTTGCAGAGGTTCAAGTTAACTGCTGATAGGTTTAGAGTTTTATTTAATCGACATCCAAAGCGAACTGATATTAGCTGGAAAGAATATTACTTTGAAATTAGAAGCTATTTTGAGGGATGGCTATCCGAATTAAATATAAATTCCTTTGAAAAACTATCGGAATTAATTATTGCTGATCAATTAAAAAAAAGGTGCAAAGAACATTATTTTGACCAATGGAAGAATTTAACATATCCTGTTGAATTAGCTGAAAAGTAAGATTTATATGATAATTTGAGGTCACGCAAAGTAGAAATAAAGAGATCAAATAAAATCAGTGAGGTCGGGAATTCTAATCGCTTTGAAAAAATGCCTTTAGATTTTAAAAGAAAAGAGTTTGGTAAATTTGGCAATCAAAATGAGTCCAAGAGAAATAAAATTAATTATCCTTCAAATTTAAATCGGCCAATGTTAAGTTGCTATGGATGTGGAAACCTTGGAGTTATTAAATCCAAGTGTCCAACTTGTTCTCCGAAAAATGTATCGGCGCACTTTCAATCACTAGAATTTCGTACATGCAATATGCAAACATCACCAACATTATTGGTAAAATAAGTATAAATGGTCTCTCTGGCACAGCTTGTGCTGACACTGGCGCAACACATTGCGTCGCGGGTGAAGTTTTGTATTCTTTATTAAAAGACCAAGGTGTGAAGTTTGAAAAAACTCAACTGGTCGTCGTCTTAGCGGATGGGCTACAAAACACTACCGAAGTTTATAAAACAGAAGTTAATGTTAAAATTGAAGGACGCGATGTTAAAACAACACTTTATGCTCTTCCGAATGCCAAAAGTAATCGTACAATTTTGGAAATCGATTTTTTACGCAAAGCAAAAATTGTTTTGGATGTAGTAAATCAAGAATGGTTCTTTGCTGATAGATGCAGGTGGAAGTATAGATTCGCCGAAGATACATATAGACCTCCCAGTGAATTAGCAATAAAAACCGTTGAATTAGACACTGTTTTCTTAGAGAAGATGAAGGTAGACATCTCACTTCAGAGCAACAAGTTAGGTTGAATGAACTGCTTGCAAAATTTACAAGTAGCTTCCAACTAGGGGGAGATGATACACCTAAAGTTAAACATTATATTGATACTGGATCACATCCTCCTGTAGCAGTACCCCCTTACCGCATGTCACCTGCAAAAAAGGAAATTTTGCGTAAATAATTAGATGAATTACTCTCTAAAGGTATAATAGAAGAGTGCCAATCTCCTTATGCCTCGCCTGTAGTATTGGTCCCAAAACCAAATGAAAAAATTTCCCTTTGCGTCGATTATCGAAAATTAAATGCCATCTCAAAGACGGATAATTATCCATTACCGCGGTTGATGATTTGCTCCATGAAGCTAAACATACACCTTATATGACCACTATTTACCTGAAGTCTGGATACCACCAAATTGAAGTAAATGCTATTGATAGAGACAAAACTGCATTTATTTGTCCAATCGGAACCGCTAATTCATCTAAATCCTCTTCCGAAGAAGATAAAAAACTTTTTATTGGTGGAATAAGCAGAGATTCTAATCAGAAGGATCTTAAGGAATATTTTTCCAAATTTGTTGAGGTGACAGAAGTTAATATCAAAACAGATCCAACTGGTGGACGATCTCGAGGTTTTGCTTTTGTTGCTTTTGGAGTTTGAGATTCAGTGGATTCTGTTTTACGTAGTGGTCCTCATACAATTAAAGGAAAACAAATTGAGGCTAAAAGAGCCAAAGTTAGACGTGGCATAAAAAAAAATCTTTGTTGGTGGTATTGAATCTGATATGACTGAAGCTGACATTCGTAATTATTTTGAACATTACGGAAAGGTTGAAAGTGTTGAACTTCCATTTGGCAAGGTGAAAAACCAAAGGAGGCAGTTTTGTTTTGTTACACTTGAAGATGAAATGACACTAGACCAAGTATGTAAGCAACCTAAACTAAAGATAGGCAATAAAGAATGTGATGTGAAAAAAAGCAACTACAAAATCTGATTCTAGGTTAGCTCGTGGTGGTGCTATGGGTGCTCGAGGAAGAGGCAGACGAATTTACTAAATATTTACGAAAGGTTCAAAATACACGAGAACAATAGAGGTATTTAGTCACCAGAAAGCATCCCGAAGGAATCCACCCAGGAAATACACACTGCATCTGAGGGACCAGTAATGAAGTGTGAGGGGAAGAGTGTAACGCTCGAACTATACGCACTCCATCATATTTTCTCCCCTTTTCTTTTTTTTCTTTCAAAAGAACTGACAGGCTGAGTAAATTAGACTTTACCAGTAGACAAGAATGTTTACAGAGTTTGTTGCCGACAAGGCATTTCAGCTAAGCAATAATGTTAAATTAACTGAGTTATTTTGTAAATAGTAACATGTAATTACGTTGTAAATATTAAATTTATTAGTCAATGAAGAAGTTATCAAGTTTTAATTTGTAACTAAAATAGTTTCCACCCCGGATCCTAAATAATATGTCACAGAACAATTGATATTTTTTTCATATGATCAAACACGTTTAACTCTAATATCCACAAAGTTCAATAAATTGTCGGAAATAAAAAGTTTTACTTTGTTAATTTTGTTTTTTTATATGCATTCCAAGCATTTACTAGTTTCGTGGAATGTATCGGGTGTTTCACTGAGTAATTATTACACAAGGTTCGCCCGTTTTTTGAATTTTAGTATAATGTGATTTATTATACTGTGGAATTTCAAACCTAAAATATGTGATAGAACTAAAAACGAAATAAGTTAAAATACCGTTTAAATAAACTGATATTACTTCGATATATCATGTAAAAGATCGGAATGAACTACCCAAATAATACAAAAGTTATATTTAAAAGGATTATTTTTATTTTTTCCAGAAGTGCGGTTTTTCGTTGAATCGATACCATAGGTGTGAGATTCCTTTGTTCAAATTATGAACAACCTGCAATTTTGTTACCTGAAGCCCCTCTACATGCTAACCATGTTGAAAAAACACATTTAAAACCTTACAACCATCACAAATCTCTAGTAAAACGTGCATGTAAATTTTCACTATTTTGGCAGCAAAGTGTGAAAACATATGCCGTGTGCGCCACAAATTCGTTAAAAATTTAAAAAATATATTAAAAAAGAACAATTAATGCTTAAAGATTGTGGTTTGAGATAGATCGTATTTTTAATAACATAAAAAAATGTGGTTAATCCATCAGCACACGCGATGGGATAAAATCTACCCCAGCTCACAACTATTACTTAACTAGTCGTTGGGGGCCACCGTAATACTTACCCATCATTGATATGCATAATGTAAAATATTAAAATAAAAATGTGTTAACTACTTATAAAATGCATTGCAATTCAAATAAAATCGCGGCTTGATGACGTCTTAAACTTTAAATTCTCAATTACTGAATTTCTTGAATGAAACCTCCTTATAACTCCAAAAATAATAATCCTATTAGCTAGCGGTTTATTGCATCTGATTAAGCGTCAAATTTCCAATTAAAGTATATCTTTGAAGTGAAATTTGGATGAAATACAGGGTCATGAAAAATCGAAGAGTGTGGATAATAGGATTCCAAATATCTCGGTAACTCATTATCCGATCGACTTCATGCTTTATGCAAAATTTATGTTTTTTTATTGTCTTTTATATTCATTTCTTAAAATAAACAATTTTGAAAATTTTTATATACCTTTTATCAGAACGAATATTTCGAGAGTCCGAAAAAAATAGTTCCGGTTAATCGAGGTTATTGTAATTAAATTGGCTTCTTCCCATTATTACATACTTAGTACATACCAAATTGCAAGTCTCTATCTCAATTGTTTCGGGAGATAGAGCGTTTACAGACACACAGACGGACGGCAAAAATTTTTTTCTAAAAATATGTTTTTCGGAATCTCTGAAACGTGTAAATGTGTCTGAAACGTGTAAATCCGTCAAAATTTTTTTTTCGATTTTCAAAACGATTACAAGACTTACCCTATACTACGTATGATGGGTAAGTAAAAATGTGCGAAAATCGTTCGTGATCATTCTGAGCTTTATAGTACCTTTCAAGCTGAAAGATATCAAGATGTGGCCAAAAAGAATTTACCTCCGGTTGTGAGATTTTTCATTATTTTGTTATAGAAATGTCACGTGTTAGGAAATTTACCCCACGTGTGTTATAACGTAACCCATAATGATAGGAAAGCGTTAATGTAAATGTTTATGTAAAAAATATAGTGTGCGAATAATAATATAATTTCTCCTCTAAACGTTAACAACTTTTGTACATACAGTTTCTATATATCAGTTTTATATTTATTTGTATTTTTATGGCAGAATTTGGATTGTAAAAGCTTTGTATATAAAGGTATGCAGAATAAAATCTTAGTGCTAGATTTTATTGCCTTTCTTTTCTTTTTTTTCTTTTCTTTAAATGTAAAAGAACCTCTTATTTTAAGTTAAATTATGTTCTTTATTGATTTACAGTTTATTTCAAAATATAAATTCTTGTTTATAATCAATCCGGGGGGAAATTGACACAAGAAAACCCATTGGGGTAAAATTTATCCCGCGCGTGTAGTAACGTAATGGAAAGGGTCGCGTGTGCTGACGGGTTAATAAAACTACCAATGGAGGGCGCTGGCTTCAATAATATGAAACAGATTTATAGAAATCAGGCAGTCGAAATAACACATCGATGCTCATAGATACTTTATTGTATGCCAGCAGTATTCTATCGTTACCAGATCAAGCGTTGTTGGTAAAGAACATTTACAAGAACAGGAATCAGCAATCGTCACATTCCGAAAATTACGCACGGCATAGGGACTTAAGACGAGAAAAAGTACCCTTTTCATATACGTGGGATACTGAAGCTTGTCACAAGAAACAAGTCTTTTGCCATAAACATAATTTGCTAGACAACAGCTTAATATTATGCAGACCAGTGCCATCTATTAGTAATTTTTTGAACCAGGATACTTGTGTTATTAAAAAAATCGATCTCCCACTAATCCATTGCAAAATGTATATGCAATTTTTTAGCATTGTTTGTTCATTTTAAAGAATTTTTAAAGTTTTTACGAATTTATGGCGCGCCCTGCATATAGAGTGAAACCTCTAGTTATTGACATCTATCCAGTAACTGACACTTCATCATAAATCTAACTCAAATAACAATTTTCTTGTAAAATTCTGCAAAGTAATGTCATCTAGTGATAACGTATTTGTCTTAATTGTTATAACTTATTTTTCAGCTATTTGTTTTTCAAAAAAGGGTTTTTGTCAATTACTTGAGATATTGACCATATTTATGACAAAAATTAATTTTTAGTTATAAAAAGTATGATTTTTCTAAAGTTTGTCAGAAATAATTTTTTAATGTATCTTTAATATACTTTAAAAAACAAAGATAAGTATAAAATAGATTTAAAACTTTGTAATAGTGACTTGAAGTGGAAAATATCCTTAAAGTGACAGTTACTGGGGGTTTCACCCTATGTCCGTAATCTCTGCGTCACAGAAAAAAGTCCTTCGGGCCTGTAGCGGGAGGAAAAGGTAGCTTTCCTATATTTTCGTTTTAAAATTTTAGCTAATCTTACACGAAAACAGCAAGCTAAAATGCAAAGAAACGTTTACAAAAGATTCGTTAATACTGAATTTGAATAAGAAATTCGCCAAATTATTGAACAATAGCCAAATTGGCTTCCTTTATGAAGACTTATTTTGGTCGCCAAATTTGGCGATATTTCGCCAAATGTCGCCAATTTTGGCGAGAATTTGGCGCTAACGGATATGAATATATACTTTTATGCGTATGATTGGGAAAATTATTACAACAATGAAAGAAAATAATTTGCGAGTAATCGCGTTAACGTGCTGTTTTGTTTCAAAATGTCAGCCACCCTAGAATTTCAAACTGCTCTATCTCAGCCATTTTTTAAGATAGAGGTAAACCAAAAAATGCTCTGGAATCCTTGTATCAAGGCCTAACACGTAATTAAAAAATAAATTTGAATTTTTATTTTTTTGTATATTTATTTTAGTTTTAAATTTTTAAATGACCGCCATCTTGAAACAAAATGGCGGACCAAGCTGGCCAACGAACTCGGTCGAGACATTAGTGACCTTAATACACACAATTAGTTTCATCAAAATCGATTCATAAATACGGACGTTATCGTATGACATAGGTCATATATATATATATATATATATATATATATATATATATATATATATATATATATATGGATATATCTATATATATAAATCAACATTTGAACGGAGGGTGGTTTTGCGGTCTGGGGGTCATGTTCGGTGAAAATATATCGAAATTTTCCGGAACTGCTTTCCTCCGAACGGCTGCAATAGGTAGCTTGATACTTTTTTGTATTGAAAGCTACCTAAAAAAACCCGCATATATACACGGTTATACTACTAATGTAAAATGTAAATTCCAGCCTAATTCAATCTTATTGACTTAAACTGCTATAAATTGACTTAAACTGCAATACCTCTCATGCATTTATTAAAATAGGATTTTATACGCTATATAATAATTTAAATATATGTTTTCAGAAAAAGTGTGCATGGACTCCTATTAAAGTAATTATATAATTATTCTAAATCTTATTTATAAACTCTATACAGATTATGTTTTCAAACAAATAAATAATAGTTTTAAAAAAGCCAGGAATTAGCCAATAAGTATGAAAAAAGATTAATGATTACGGATATTTTTTTTTCTTCGGATGTTAAAAAAAATGAACGAGGAAATAGTTTTAAGTGTATAATTACAAAACTTTTCTCATTTCCTGAAACTAAGTGTTTGTTTAAAGAAATATCAAAAGGAAATAAAAAATAAAATAAACGTGTAGAAAAAACTAGAATCAATACTTCTTTTAAAGAAATTTTCGCACTTTTTTGCATCTATATGAAATGTTTTTTTTTTTTTTTTTTTAATATTTGTTTTTTCTGGGGTTTTTTTACCTGTAAAATGTATATATATTTTTAAAATATGTATTAAATTTTCATTAAATATTTTTATATGTAGCTTTTATTGAAGAGCTATCAAATATGTTGTGAACAGCAGTGATTTGATTAATAAATTTTAATAATAAACAAGTAATTTCTGAAAAAAAATTACTTAATCTAATGTATTGTTTTATTATTATTATTATTATTTATTACACAGATTTTACCAGTTTCTCTCGAAGTCATACTGTATAGCTTGCCAACATATTGTAATTTAACGGCAGTTGTGCAACTTTTATGAAAGTTTCTGTGTAGACGGGTGAAAAATATGAAAAACACAGACAAGCAAGCACCCATACTATATTTGGATAGCAATGAAATTGTTAATGGGACAACCACTAAAACGAGGTGTTTCCAACACACACTCAATAAGGGAAAAAGTGTGTTTAAATGTTATGATTGGGCATTCATCAAATTCATACTAAAGAATTGTATAAACTCCTTTGTTGAAAGTCGTTTAAAAAAAACAAAAATCCACCGTAAGGCATAAAACTGAGCTGCGGCATCAGGAGCCTGTCAGGCACGTTAACCGCCGTACTCAAGTTCTGAAGAACATTTAGTGAGCACGATCAGGATTGCCGCCATCTGCTGACCACTCCCATTCTCCCAAGTACTAAGTAGTACTACAAGTAGTAGTTGACTACAAATGTCGTTGCGGTTAGCGGAAGGTGCCTCTCCTCTAACGTCACCACAACTCTACACTAGGAGAGTACGCCGGAGTCCCTAAACAGCTTTGGAGCCGGAAAACAAAAGAGGAAACATGACTTTAGGCCGTATGCCGATCTTCCCCATCGACTCTTGCTTTACCGAAACTTTCGATCATCGAGCACCTATGAAGGTTACGACTCCACCGTAAGAAAAATCTTATTAGTTTATTAATTTTCAAGTGTTACGAGAATATAAATTCAATATCATTTGCTACTGTCTTTTAAAAACTTGCTCAAGATAAACTTTAAAAATAACAACTTCACATACTCTAATTTGGGAGTCAGTGAAGCATTTGTTTTAAACTGCTATATGTAATCGTGTGTCGTAATACATACATTGTTTTAAAAAATTCTGAGCTTTTGGTCTAATGAATGTAAATGTTTAAATCAACCTGGTGATTTTATTTAAAAGAATTAATTGAGACATTGTTAGCTCAAACAAAAATTTTAGAATTTTGCGCAATCTGTCCTTACAGGGTTGGTGTGATTGCGCACAGGGGTAGGAGAGATTCTTACTAATAATAACTACAATTAAATTGTTAACAAAAATAATTACACTTAAATGACATTGCTGTAAGGTTTTTGTGAATAAATATTATTGTATTAGGGGTGAATATTTCAACCTAATGATTAAATAATCAGAAAAAGGAAATAATTTTCAAAACGAGTAAAAAAATTTAATTAAAGAGAAAAAAAATAAAGAATCAGAAAAAGCAAGTCCAGATAAGATTACAAAATAAAATTATGTTACTTAAAAAACACGTTTAACTTAAAATTAGTCCATTTTCCTTTTTCATTTTTATATGCAAATTTACTAATAAGCTGCGTAATCTCTCCTAGCATGTAAACTAATGGGAACACTGCGCCATCTCTCCTAAGTAGCAGATGCACAATCTCTCCAATTTTGGTAGGGGGGATTGCGCGGCCTTTTATTTAAACATGACTTCTTCTAAAACGAACCGTTGATGTTTACATTGTTAGTCTAGATTAGTAGCTTATGAGAAATCGTTTAAGTAAAAAATATTTTGTACTATTGACATTGTATAGAAATTCTGATGAATAGCTATGAAAATTCAAGCACTTACTTTGGGAAAACAAAACAAAATAGCAATACTTTATCTTAGACGCTCAAAGCAATCAACGTGCACTTTCAAGTAGACACTCCACTACTGTTGTTGTACAACTACCTGTAGTCGCTGCGCTCTCACTCTACTCCTTCCCCCCGAACCTCTATGTGCGCAATCTGTCCGACCGCGCCATCTCACCTGGCATTACCTTAAAGACAATAAAACAACAAATAAACAATATATACAGAAAATAAGTGGATTACATATTAATTTGTCTCCATTCGTACGAAATGTATAAAAGGAAAGTACAAGACTCTTTAATACTGAAATATATAAAGAAAGCTAATTATTTGAGTAAAATATTTATGTAATATAAGAACCTCCTTCAATGTAGGTTACAAGTCATATTTAAATCTCAGGATGTCTTACCGTAGTTCACTTTTACTAATTTCTAACTTTTAAACATTTAAAATATGATAAAAATGAACTGATATCCCACCACCCTTCAAGAGGTTAAGCTAATTTTTCCATTTAATTTTTTTACAGTAGAAATCTACAGCATTTTTTCAGTCTTTCAATGCCCCTTATGATGCAGCTAAAAACTTAACTAAATCTGCGTCTCTATAATCCATTAAGGATCCTGGCCTATTGTGACCCGCCCTGTTTTCTTGACCATGGATCCTGAGGTGCTGTGCAGCATATGTCCCGGCCAGGTGCCTAACACGGAATTCTAATTGTTTACTACCAAGCAAGTTTGACACTCATTTTATCAACTTGGAAAGGATGAAAAGTTCAGTGAACCTTACCCAATCAGCATCACGGAATCGAAATAGACAAACGTGCTGATCAATACGCTATTGGGCTTTATGATGCAGTTACTTTTAGAAAATAAAAGAGAAAAAGATAATTTACAAATCCGATTTTATCAAATTTTATTTCATTTTCCTGCTACTTATATAAAATAATGGAATAAAGGAATAAAGGAACATTAGCCTGCTGGAGTGAAAATTTTTAGTGTGCCCACTGAGCGGTTAGGCATACGGGTCATTCCTTTGTCCTCTATTTTTAATGTCTGAAGACATGTTTAGAAATTGTTTTTAAGTTATTAGTTATTTCTGTATCTGGCTCGGAGACTTGCCAGTGGGAAATAATGCGGGGACAACGAGATCGAATCTAGTAATTAGATTCTATGTAGAAAATTTAGTTTAATAAAACACTGTTAAACATTTGCAGCAAACTGTACAGTCATCCAAACCTTTTTATAGAAAACTGCTACATAGCGGTAATTTAACTTTAATCTGACCATAATATGGTCAGTATTACGATTAATAATATGGTCAATATCCTTTAAAAACGGTCGAATTACGGGACAGTTTGCTGCAGAATTTTAACAGTGTACATATTTTAAAATAAGCGGCAGAATAAACTGCTGTTGGTTTTACATTCTACTAATACAGGTGCAAAAAGTACCATTATCCTGAACTACAATCCAGATAGTAGTTCGGGAATTACTATAAGAAACTAACTTACCACTAGTTTTTTATAGTAATCGTCTTCTTATTTAATAATAAATTTCTGTTATTAAATTAGCAAAATATTTTTCTTGTAAAATTTGTAGTAAAAACCCTAAGAGATATGTTCTTAGGAAATTCTGAAAATGGTTAAGTGGGTTACTAAAATTCAAAGACATATTTTGAATTATAAAATTTTGAATGTTAACTACGAAATGCTATTCTCTGTTAACTTTTTAATCGGATCAATACTCCTAATCGCAAGATGAAATGGATATTTTATTACAATATATTTTTACATAAATGTTCGTTTATTATTTTTTAATGAATAATTAATCTTATACATTTTATGCCAGCACATTAACTATTAATATTTCTTAAAATTCTAAAAAAAAATATATGTATTAATAATTTTATTATGCATAGACACCAACGAATTTGTGACACCGTGCAAATAAATACTTTTATAGGAAATTTGAAATATAATTTGAATGTTTTAGATAATTATTGAATCAAATAAATTGACTGGTAAATTATTTTGTCAAGTTTTACAATTTGTAAAATTTTTAGATGAATAACTACTTTCTTAGGTCTTTTTAAATGTAACAAATTGCAATCTGAATTAACTTTTTCTCAAACTTATATCTAGTGTTCCTTTAAACCTGGGAGATAGAATGAATGAAAATTCCTAAGGAGTTTCACACTTCAGTAAATGAAAATTTCCTGAAAAGATTAATTGTTTCAAGCATGATTTTACAGTAGAACAATAGAGTTAGGAATAAGAAAAAAAATACTGATTTACTTACACATTGGTTTCGGCACATCAATCTTGATTGACTGTTTAAATATAAGTTTCCATGGTATGCTGTTTATTTACAAAGCTTATACAGATAAAATTATATTTCTAGTATCAATAATAAGATTTTATTAAATAAATGTTAAATATTAACTTCATGATGTGTTTCTAATCTTAAGAAATAATTAGTTAAATTGTGTAAATAATATAACCAGAAATATTAATACAATTCTTAAATTAAATTTTGCAATTTAT
Source organism: Maratus michaelseni (assembly GCA_963931845.1). Lineage (NCBI taxonomy): Eukaryota > Metazoa > Arthropoda > Arachnida > Araneae > Salticidae > Maratus > Maratus michaelseni. Next base: position 412,889,449 of record OZ007587.1, read on the forward strand.
CATGCGTGACATTAGTGCCACAGGATACAGTTCATCAATTCAAAGTATAGTTTGATAAATAAAAGAAGAATACATCATTCAAATAAGTACATGTCATACTTATCAAAATGTCTCTTTTAAGTTTCTACTTTTTAAATCGCTGGCATACAGTTTTTTTCCTTTAAAAGAATTTTGTTTCTGATGTGTTTGTCCATGCTAATTTCTAAAAAACGTATTACAAAAATTATCTCAAGCACAGTTTGTAATGTCCTGAATGCACTAGAATTTCTAATATGATAGTTATAGATTTAGTCATAAAGACACTGACTACCAATTAAACTTCATATAAGATTATGTAGCTTACGTGTCTAGCTACTCTTTTATGAAGCTAGTCTGTTAGTGTTTTTTTGAGTTTTTGCGTGCGGTTGTTTGGTACTGAATTCTAACATTTGTGCATGAATGAGCTACTTATTCTGTCATCTGCGGTTATTTCTTGAAATGGCATGTTAATTAAGTATCTATGGTTGTGTAGATGTTATAAAAACTGCGGTAGGATATTTAGTCCAAATTCGATCTCATGACAAATCACACTGGTTTTTCTGCATTTTCTGTTTTAATTGTACAGTTGTCACGTGCAGACTAACCAATAAAGTTTCCATTTTGGCCATTTTGAAGGAAAATCATAAGATAAGAGTTTTCCAGCGTGGTAAGGATATTAAGTTTTGTATTCCAAATAAAAGAATATCGGAATCCTCGACTTCCTATACAGTGTTATTGAGGTATTTTATAGTGACATTTTATAGTGTTCCTATTGACATTTTACAGTAAACGGAAGTGACTTTTTTCTTAGGATTCTGGAAACGCAAAAAGATGAAATTTTATTTACAGCCAAGTGTTTTTTGAATTCAGAAATTTTTAGAGAAAGCATTCCCTTCTCAATCTTTTAGTTTTTTGAGATACTGTTGATCATTTTAGTTATAACTGCCCGCTTCACTGTCATCCACCCTTATTATTGCTTTTAAAACATATTTATGTTCTTATAAAAATTTCTGTCATGTCTTCTTTTCAAATGCATCCTCTGTAAGATTACGTGACAACTACTAATGAACGTTATTGAGCTATACACAAGACTGAATGAAATGGGAGTGTATGTTTTTTCGAAACAAAAAAAAAGATTGTAATGTTCTTTTCAATTTATGACAACTATAACAAACATAAAGAATTAGTAAAATGTAAGATGCTGCTTATTTGTAAGGGGTTTTCAATAAACATTTCTGACTCTGCTTGATCTTGTGAATAATATTTGTAGATTTTCATTTTCTAATTATGGGTAAACGTTATGTGAAAGAACAAAAAAGCTCATTATTTTTGTACTTAATGAAATAAATAATATTAGAATTACCAAACAGAATTACAAAATAATAAAAATTATTTGTTTGTAGGTATGTGTTGTTAGAATAGGAAAAAAAAAAACATGCCTTCAACGCTTGATTTTTAGTGATGATATTATTCTGAAACAAAATGTAATAATTAGCATAACAATGATTGTCGCAGACGTAATTGTTGTCAATTAATTGTTCCTAATTAGCCCTGAATGGAAACAAGACTCGTCATTTTGTAAATCTATAGCACATTTACTGGTATAACACAAATATGATACATCATACATGAAACGTTTATTTAGCATCACGCACATGGAAAGTGTAAAAAATTGTGAAGAAGCATAACATAAATGCAGTTGTTTTTATTTAAATTGACGTTTGTTGTTAAAATTAAAGGAAATTAGTACGAATATGATCAAAGCTAAACACAATTTATGTTTCAAAATATGTGTTATTCATAAAGAAACCTAAAATTGAAGTACACGAGGTACTTAATTTTCAAATAATTATATACTAACAGAATCGCCCGGCTCGAATATGTCAAGAATCATTAGACCCAGTTTTGGCCCTAGTCTAATGATGCCGACTCATTTTTCCTTTTCGTTGGCTTCTCGAAATTGAAAATTAACTGTATACGACTAAGCAATTAAAAAATTCTTCGCAAAAATGTAAAATATAACAATCTGAAAATTTCGACTATGTTTTGATATTATAATGAAATCACTTATCTTTATTTACGAAATAACACTCTAGTAATAACAACGGGCTTTTGGCAATAAATTAATACCACAGAAACCCAACAAATAAAAAATCCTGCTTTGAAATTCATTGCAGCCAACTGAAATATCGCATTTTCTCATTGCTTTAAAAATATACTTAAATTGAAATTATTAATACTTTTGGATTTTTTAAACGATAAGGGAAATTACTTTTAAAAACAGGGGAATAAAATATAATATTGTATGGCTCAGGTATGACACAGAAATTGTTTAAAAAAAAACAAAGTCTCCATTTTCGGCGGAATTAGGACGTAAATATCCTTTAAGGGTGTATTCAAATCCAAACTGCTTTGTTTGAGACACATTTTTAAATTCATTTTTGCTCTAAAATGCATCCATTTGGCAGGTTCTCTTATTCAGAAACTTTATAATGTCCGTATTGTCTCGATTTTTTGGATAAAGGCAGAATATATTTCAAAAAAAGCTGTCAAAAGTGGACATTTTGAACCAAATTTCAGGAAGCGATAGCGCTGGAAACCAAAAAAAATTACCGTACTAATTAAAAGATGAAAATAATTGTTTTTAAATCAATTTCTAATCAATTGAACGAAAAATAAAAACAAGGGTCCCTTATAAATCTCTTTATAAATCACGCTGCCAAGTTTCATGTTTTTATTTTTAAAAATGAGTCTGAAAATGTGTCACAAAATTTCGAGTTGTTGAACGTTTAAAAATATTTTTTTGAATACCTCCTTAAACTAAAAACATGCCGGTGTAATTCCCGGCAAGTTTTGTTGAAAAGAGAACAATATTTACTATACTGAAAAAAAAAACGTTATAGGATTGCTTTTACATAAAAGTTTGTAAAATCAAAGAAAACAAGAATTTTTCTGTTCAATGTAAAATAACAAAAAGTATGATTCAAAAATAGAAAATCTGATAAGTAATAGGCATTCGGATTTGTCTTCGTCTATCAGGAACCAAATATGCAAGCCTCTTCCCGCAATATATTTTAAGAGGCAACGCGCACGCGCACAAACTCAGATACACAAACATATTTATTTTATTAGTATACGTACACATATATACATACATATATATATATATATATATTATAGAGAGAGAGAGAGAGAGAGAAGTTTGGAAAATAAAAAAAACACGAATTTTTCTGTTCAATGTAAAATAAGAAAAAGTATGATTCAAAAATAGAAAATCTGATAACTACACTGTTAGAAATTTGCAGCAAGCTGTCCAGTCATTTGACCGTTTTTATAGAAAACGGTTACATAAGAGTAATTTAACTCTATTATGATATTATTATTGTCCATATTATGGTCAGAATAAAGTAAAAGTACGGTTATATAACTATGCTCTATAAAAACGGTCAAATGACTGGACAGTTTATTGCAAATTTATATATATATATATATATATATATATATATATATATATATATATATATATATTATATATAGCGTTATTGTGTGTGAAAATCAAAATCAATACTTACGGTAGCAGTTCTATTCAAAAATCGTAACAGGCGTTATTCTTTACGTGGAGTTACGCTTGAGTTAAAGCAAGACTCGTTTCTAAGAAATATATAGCACATGCGTAAAAAAATGAGCATTATTAATTTTTAACGAAAATAGATATTTATTTTTAGGTTGTTTCAATGTTCTCGATGTACCAAACCTTTAAATTAATGTAACGCAATTTTAAATTTAAAATATGTAAAATAAGATTATTTACAGGTAGAATAAATTTTACATTTCTTTAAAAATTCTACTACCTATTATTAAGAAATTATTTGGTTATTTTATTTGCAGTTTTCCATTTCATATAGGCTTTCACATTTGTCTGCTTTCCCGTCAGAAAAAAAGCTTAAAATCTTTACAAAATATACATAATGAAATACATTTATTAAACTATTTATAATGGCAAAAAATCTTTCCTTTCCAACAATGTTTCATTTGCCATTGAAGAAAATGTTATAACGGAATTGTGATGTATGATTAACTGTCGCAAGTTATTAGCCTTATCAATGAGATGTGAATAGGTTATTGATGGAAGATCAGCGGTTTATAAATTATGACAGATCTTACGTGATTGTCTATTACTGATATTTCCCATTCATAACTGACGTTTCAATTAATATTTGCCTTTCTGTTCGTCTCAAATATTTTTTTTATTGTCTCTGTCACACTGAATAATTCAAGATAATATATATTGCATATAAATTTTCGTTTTTGTAATGTTCTTTCAAAGACAGATGAAATCACGTTCCTTTCTTAAAACAACGCTTTCAACAGTACTTTATAAACCTAACAGAATAATAAAAAGATAATTTGTTAAATAGAATTTTTTGTGTGTCATTATTGCACACTTTGTTTAAAAAATATCTTCTATTTACTTCAATAAAACTAAAAATATATATGAAATATGATTCAAAATGCATGTTAACTTGCAGTTTTAGTATTGCAGGTGGTTAGGATATATATATATATATATATATATATATATATATATATATTGCGTCTGATTATGTTTTTATATGATACGTATATCGCATTTAGTCACAGCTGTGCCGTTTATTAATTAAATGAACATCACTTTTATTTCTGAATCAGTTTATTTAACACTAGAAAGACATCACTATGCTGAGGAGACTGATTTACGCTTACTAGAAGCTTTCGTTAAACTAACCAAAATCCTTTTTCGAAAGTTTTCACGACACCCGAATGTGTGTGGTCTCAATGACAGCTAGCAGAAAAGTGACTACAAAGGACACCAGAAGTGGTTATGAGAGTACTAAGACATTACAGAACAGCTTACGTGACGTTATTATGTTGTTTACGTGTTAGGCAGATATGCCTTAAGAATAAATCTTGGGTAATTGGATACTAATTCATCACATGGTGAAATGGCTATGAGTTTATTAACTTAATACACTTAGAGTTTATACACTTAATCTGTCAAACATTCTGGGTACTTCGTCAAGAGATATTCAAGCTACGTGGGATTTTAATTGGGACTTGAAATAGAGTAGAATTCATAGTAAGTAACGTAAATGATACTTTTGTCGGCATTTCAGTTATAAAACTTATAATAATTACAAAGTTTAAGGAAGGACAGGACCAAGTTTTAAATAGGACAGAAATTCGAACATACAATTTGGAGAAAATTTATTACGGCAAATGCCATTTATTTAGCAACTTCAAATGTAAATACTCATGATGCATATCTATATATATATATATATTTATCTATAGATAGCTGAATACATCGATATATATAGTGTGATCTTCACCGCACTAGAAAAAAGACAGGTGTTTCATAATCTAAGAATCTCAGCTTTATTTATCTTTATAAACCTCACAAAGCAATATATTGTCGAGATCGAAAGAAGCATTGATAAAGACAAAGTTTCTAAATTGCCACTTCTTTTCAGAAACTCATATGAGAATTTTTTATACTGTATGAATTAGTTTTTTAAATCCAGAATATAAGTTTTTCGATACTGTCAACTCTGAAATAAGCATTTTTATGTTCAACAAACGTGTTTTACTGACAAACATGGTAAAATCAAAGCGTTAATATTAATGTTAACGTTAATTTTGTTACCGCTGCATGTATAAATTCAATTACTAGATGAAAATATTTACCTGAAAATTTATAGCATCCGAAAAAACGATATTCCGATTTGTGAAAACTGATTAATACACTATCCAAAAATTCAGAAACATTTCCGAAAATCAAGGACACCAAAAGAACATCTGTTTGTATAATTTGTTCTTTATATCTCGCACATATTTTTTTATGTAGATTCTAATGATAAAGAACACTTTTAGTAATCTTGGGTAACACGGAAAAGGTTATTGTACATTTACGTTCGTGGTTATACTACATTTTCATAAATTACGAAATAATTGTTTTTCTTTACACGGTGTCTTCATTTTCTAATGTTGCATCATCTGAACATTTTATATATTACAATAATGTAGAAATTGTTTAACCAGTAGTATCTCCAATATTATCTTTATGACTGATTAACGCATTATCATATTACGATATGCGGGATTCCGTTATTAGAAATTCATTCCAAATTTTAACTGGAAGTAATCTTATAAAGCTTTTAATTTATTCTGAAGTTTGAGTTTTACAGTTTTCTTCTTCTTCTACCAGATTTGACAATCCATCCATACAAAAACGTTTCACAGCTGTTGAAGGTCGTAAACTTTAACAGATTGCATTTATCCAGCAAATCGCATCATATACAGTCTGTGATTTTGTAAAATCGGATACATCTTTATATTCTTCGGCCTTTATTAAAAAATAGTTCAAAATTAATTTACGATAATTTTGTTTCACTGAATAAATTAAACCTTCATAAAATGTTTCCAATATTCATGTTATATTTGTTGGCAAAAATTACATTTCCACATCACACTGAAATAGTCTGGACATTTTATCAAATTATAAAAGAATATGCTTCTTCTCGGATTTCATTTTGGCATTTACATATTTTATTCATTCTTCAAAATCCTTTGAATTTATCCATGACTTTTAATTTTTTTCTTCTAACATTGTTACTCCGATTATTTTATTGGATGCTTCTCGAAAGTTCAGGGATTAGCAGAAATTCGTTTAACAAAATGTCTAGTGTCTAAGAAGCAAATGATAAAAAGTTCAAATTTTCTTTAAATTATTTTTGCCACGAATCATTATGCTTTGTTTAAAACGTCCTGTGGTACAAACAGCATTCCTATGGGACAATCTATTATGCTTATATGAGTTTTTGAAATGTGAACGAAGTTGTGGGATTCTTTGAAATTCTTTTTTTCTGTGCTACGAAAAATCCAAGTATTTCACAAATATAAGAACGCTTTTGAATTTATTGCATCGATTTTTAATCGATTGCATCCGATATGCGAAATGCATTCATATACAATACACTATGACGACAAAATCGTCATCGAATTGGCAGTTGGAAACACTTGCAGTATATATGACTGAATTTGCCTGCACCGATGTCGGATAACGACAATCGTGAATAGATTTATCAGTGCCTTGTATGTAAATGAAATAGTGCTATTATGGTGCAAACCACATTCTGTACGACAATTTGTTAGATTTTACGATTTTGTTTTGTATGAAAATTTTTACGTGTATCTTTAAACTAATCATGCATTTGCCATATAAGGTCGACACATTAATCTTTTGAATACTGAAGTTTAAAAACACAATAGAATTCAAAATATGTAAAACGCCCGAACGCTGAAATATTGCTGCGACATTTGTTCTTCCCCTTTCTTATGCCTGTCAGCATGATAATAAGAAGACAGCTCTCTTCGAAAGTGGACAAAGATCACTAGTACAAAAGTGTCCACACACGTTGATTGCAATAATCCTTTACTCCGCGACAATAGTTGGATACTAATTAAAACAACATACATGTCCAAAAAAACTTATACGTACCATTTTATAAATTACTTTACTGAAGGTGTTTTCATCATCATTTCATGAAATTGTACGTATTTGTTTCTTTGGAAATGTATGTTGTTTTAATTAGTATTTATAGTAAAAGGTGAATATAGATTTAAAGTGTTTTATCATAAATCAAGTTTTAATTAATAGTTGGATAATTCTGAGGGAAGAAAATAGAACACTTTTCTCAAGCGCTCGGGCGGCTTGGCAATACTTTGCTTGGCTGGGCTTCTTGGGCGCGCTTTCGTAGCAAAATGGTTAAGATGCACTATAGAGGAAATTGCACTCCGATTGGAATAATTTATGAATTTTGTATGTATTTTTGAAATGTAAACGTACTTATGGGACTCTTTGTAAATAGTATCATCCTTTTTCAGCTGAATTGAGAAACTTTTCACTCTATTGCAATGGTTATTACTCATATCTCGATTCCTCTGAGAAGTGGGCTAATGTAAATGAGATAAAAATTTATTTCTTGAAGACATTCTAAACATATTCTAAAAATCTTTTAAACTAAAAAATATTATTATCGTTAATGGGTTAATTAATATTTATATCGATAATTAAATTTTGAATTTTACATTCAATGTTCATTTTTAGTCTATAAATAAAAATATAGGTTGTTCTTCAGTGTGATATATTTCATTAAGGTGTATTTGAAAAATTGATATTCTGCATATAAAATTGTATTTTATAAAAATCCCCCTTTTTCTAATATTTTTTATTTATCTCATGTTAAAGGCACGTTACATTCTTTACGAAAATAAAACTAAACTTTATTATGGTGGAAAAAATCATTTGTTTTAAAAACATTCTTACGTAAGTAAATGCTAAATTAAATTTACAGACTAGGTTTTCTTGAAATACATCTGAATAAAAAAATATAACTCAAAAGATTTTTTAGAATTTAAATTATGCTTAAGCTATATAAAAGACTGCAGCTTTACATAATGCCTGTTTTCGTGTCTGCTTTCTCTCAACTTCCTTAACGATGCAAATATAGAATCCTTTTAAACGATTTTTTTTCTGAAAATATTGTTTTAAATTCCTTTCATAAAATATTTATCAAAATCTTTGAAAATTTGAAATGTAATTCTTCAGCAGATTGCCACGTTTCACTTAACTTTTAAACGTTCTTTGTGATGATTTTCAAGTAAAGTAATGTTAGAAAAAATTACAGCCGCGTTAGCTTTGAAAATATAATTTCTGTTAACAAATTAAAAAAGTATAAATAACGATTAAAGTATTTAAAATGTAAATTTACATGTTTTCATTTTTATAATAAGAAAATATAAATAAGTGAAACATAGTGTTATTTTTATTAATTTATTATGAAGTGAATATATATCATAAAGCATTATAAGTATGTCTGTGAGTAGCGTAGACGTTATATTAAGAGTGGCAAAGACCTAACCAAAGAATTTCTCTTTTACTGTAATTTTTAACCTCTAAACATCTTATAATTTAAATTTTACATTGTCGAATAAAGAAGAAAAATGTATTTTTAAATGTATTAAAACTGTATCTCAACTCACTATTTTTTATGTTTTTTATAAAAGTTTTTAAGAACGATTTTTTTTATTGTATCTGTAAAGTTTAAAAAATAAGTTTGAGTTTGATGCCTAATAGTATGTGCTAATTATCTTATTACATTCTAATTACATTCATACCTATATAAAATTATAAACGGATGAAAGTACTATGTAAATGTTAGTGAAAATTAATTCAGTTTTTTTTTTCATATCGGCAGCTTTATTTATTTTTTCATTAACTATCTAGGAAATCCAACAAAGTCTTCCCGTGTTACAGAATATAGGAGAAAAGCATGTTTTATTGAAAAATTGAATAGGTTTCATTTAATATACACTGCTCAAAACAATTAAAGGATATTTGAAGTTTTATATAAAATAAAGATATAAACGAAATTTTTTTTGCCGAAAATAGAAGAAATGCAAATTTTTCTGGTTTTCAAACTGTGGAGTATGCAAATTTTGAGTTCGACGTCAAAAACGTCGCTTCAGCGGCAGCGAATGAAATTTGACTTTCAACTGGATAAAAGAGAATGAAGACAAGGATGATCGGCATTCAGTGATTGCTTTGTTTCGATGAGTACGATGTCTCAGCGAAGTCATTTGACAGATTCAGAAGCTTAGAGAATTGTTGGTAGGTTAGAAGGGGGCCAAACTCAAGCCGAAGTAGCGCAAGCCATTGGAGTGTCACAAAGTGTCATTTCCACGATCTGGAACCGTTTTTTGGAGAGTGGATGTGCAGGCCGAAGACCAGGGCAAGGTCGTAGACGGGCAACAACGCCGAATGAAGATCGGTATTTAGCGTTAACAGCTCGGAGACACCGAAACATGAACGCTACTCTTCTCCAACAACACCTTCGCTCGGCTACAGGCACCACGATTTCAACTCAGACTGTCCGAAACCGGCTCCATGCTATAGGTCTGTATGCTCGCCGACCGATGGTATGTGTTAGATTAACATCAAGGCATCGTCGCGACCGCAGGGAGTGGGCAACCGAGCATGTCAACTGAAGGAGAAATGAATGGAGCAATATTCTGTTTTCTGACGAGTCCCGTTTTTCTGTGCATCCGGATAAAAGGCGTATTTTCATCTGGAGGGACCGTAGCAGTAGGAATAATCCTGCGTTCGTGCACGAAAGTGTCAGATTTGGCGGTGGAGGAGTGTTGGTGTATGGTGGCATCTCCATTGACGGGCGCACTGACCTCTACATCATTCGAGATGGAGCTCTGACTGGTCGCCGATATAGGGATGAGATCCTGAGACCTATTGTAGTCCCTTACGATGCAGCAATCGGAGATAACTTCATTTTAATGGACGATAACTGCAAGCCACATCGTGCAAACCTGGTGGAGGATTTCCTTTTCGAGGAAGGAATCGTTCGAAGGGAATGGCCAGCGTGTTCTCCAGACATGAATCCAATCGAGCACGTTTGGGACGCTCTAGGAAGACGAGTTTCTGGCCGCCAACAACCCCCACAAACTCTCCAAGACCTGGAAAGAGCTCTTCTGGAAGAGTGGGGCAGAATACCCCAACTCGTCATTAATAGCCTCATTGAGTTCATGCCTCAAAGGTGTTCAACGTTGCTGGCCGCCCGTGGAAACCATACCCCCTACTGAAAATGATTTTCTTTGAAGAAAACACCTTTTCTTATTCTTTTTTTCTCATATACACAAATTGTGTTTTTTTCCTTTTGTACACAAATGCGCAATAAAATGCATTTTTTTCTGCCAAACATGTGTAATTTATTCTCATATAACCTACTATGGCTGTCGACCATGTATCAATCAGATAAAAAGTTTCCCAGATACAAAATCCACCTAAAACTGCAATATCCTTTAATTGTTTTGAGCAGTGTATTAAAAATATTGCTTACTAACACCAAAAAGTATTTTTATATGAAAAATGTCAATAATGTAGTCAAATAAAATTTTGAAATGTATTAAAATCCATATTTTTCTATTAAACACATGCTAGAAATTAATAGCCGAAGAAATTGTTACAGATTTCTCTACTTACCGCAGCCTTTTTTATTATACTAATTTCTGTGGTTTAAGCGCATAGTTTGATTACATGTCTGTTAAATTTGGACTTTATTTACATTTATTTATTTATTTATTTATTCATTGATGAAGTTTTAATTTTGTTATGGAAACTTAGCCGGAATCAAATGCTGAGCTACACTGTTAAAAATTTGAAGCAAACTGTCCAGTGATTTGACCGTTTTTATAGAAAACGGTTACATAACCGTAATTTAACTGTACTCTAACCATAATATGGGCAATAATATGGTCAAAATAGAGTTAAATTACGGTTATGTAACGTTTTCCATAAAAACGGTCAAATGACTGGACAGTTTGCTGCAAATTTTTAACAGTGTATTTATATTATTTAAAGTGGAAAGGGGTTAATCTCTTGTAATCAGGCTGCATGCGATGCAATGAAATACGGAATTCGTAATATTTAATAACGGTTAGAATGCTGTTGAATTTCTGCATTACTACGAGTTACATTATGCTACACATTTCTTCTACCTCATGCATGTTAATTATATTTAGACAAGAGACAACTTGCAAAGCCACAATTAATAATTTCCACGTCCTTTATTGTGTTTTACTCAGAGTCTCCCAATAATACAGCTACAACGTAGCGTTGGTGAGTGCTAATTTTCAGGTTAATTCGCTTCACACACGCTTATTATGTAATACTAAAAGTGATTTCTGAAGAGCGTTATTCTAAAATAACCGCTACGGTATACACAATTTATTGACATACAAAAATTCGGCAACCGTTGAATAATCTCAGGTAAAATAATACTAGTAAATAATTGCCGAAATGTCAGTGAAGGCTCACTGTGGAGACTCGAAAAGTTTTTGGTTTCCGTCTATTTGTCTGTCTGTTTATCTGTCTGTCTGTCTCTTTGTTCCGCGATAACTGCCGCAAAAATGATCCGATTAGGTTGATTTTTTGTACGTATGTTATGGAGGTACCCGGAATTAGCTGTATAGTTTTTAGTTACATTTGATTCATTCGTTCGAAAAATATAGAACATTTCTTTTTAGGTCATAATGCTTTCCTTTGGGATTGCAGACGATTTTCAAATTTCATTTTTAACTGAAATAGAAATCGCATATTTGAATAATGGATTTTAAAGTAAAATTATGGAAGTTAATTTTTGATATGGAGGTTTTAAATATATCCAATAACTTTGAAAAATTGCCGATACATTTATTAGAATTTAGATATTAATCGTTTAAATTATTGGAATTTTTTTTGCATCTGTTCCGGAAATATAAAACTTTTATTTTCATATTTAAAAAAAATTTTTAATTCATTTCTATTTACTTTACTCTTTAATTTATCAGTTGCTTAGCAACGATATTTTAAAGAAGATCAAAATAATAAAATTGAAGTAACTCGCAATATTTTGCTCCAATAATTTATTAGCAAAATAAATTATTTTTGTATTCTATTGACACAAATGAAGAATTTATTTTAATACAAGTTTTCGTTTAATCTAAAAAGTTACATGAATAAGAAGTTCATAAGAATTTCAGAATATCATTGCTTAAACCGTGTTTAATTTAATGTTTCTAATTTCTGAAAACTCCGAAGAATTTTATATGCCTATTAATATGTATGCAATATAGAAAAAATAAATTGCGGATTGTAAGATGCTAAATAATATGAAAAGTGAGATTAAAAACAATGACTTTTAGAGCTGACGTTGAGGCTCCTGATCTGCAAATTTATTAGTTAGTAACTGATAATACTAGTATACACTGTGCATGTGTGAGTGTAAACTGTAATGAACAGCAAATGTTTCTGAATCTACGAAAAAATAATCTAACCCACATACGAAAATATACAATTGTCACTTTTGAGTTATACGATTCCATAGAGAGTTATTTATCTTTAAATATCTCTGAAACCAAAATATTTTACTGATTTAAAGAAGTATTTATAAACACAAAGTTTCTGTTGCTGCCACCGATTTTCGGAAACGATGCCGAGTATTTTTTTAGTGTGTTAATCCTTTTTCTCAAACCCAAATCTAAGTTTTTAATGATGCTACCAAGTCTCAATTAAACATTTTAAATTGCGTAGTTCAACTCATGCAAGTGAAACGAAATTATATTAATTTTAATGATAAAACTGTTGATTTATCGTGTTTGTATATAAAACATGTTTCTTGAAGATGAAAATATAGCATCCGAAAAATCTATATTTTACGTTGCGAAAACTGATTATTACATTATAAAACTACTCAAAAATGTTTTCGTAAATCAGTGGCCACAAAATTAACACTGTTTTCATAAATGCTTCTTTAAATTTGAAAAATATAATAGTTTCTGAGGTTTCTAAACATAAAGAATGCTTTAGCTCATAGTGGATAACTCAGAAATGGTTCTTGTCCATTTTCGTATGTGCTTATATTACATTATCCTAGATTAAGATAGATTTGTCTTTTGTTTAAAGTATGTGTGGTACATATATGTATATTTACGTGTACATGTGTTCGTATGAACGCTTTTTTAATTTTTGAAATACGGTTAGCCCATAATATTTTATTTTTGTTACTTTCAACGACTCGAAATTTTTATAAAAATATTAATTATAAATATTGACAAGAGATAAACGAAAGAAATATAAAGTATGATAAATTAAATAACGAATATTTCCCTAAGATATTAGTTTTCCTTGCATAAAAAATGATGTTTCATGTTTGATTTTTAAATTCGTAAATGAATATCATGTTTGTAAAAGACACATCATAAAGATGTAGATTACTTTAAGAACATTTTGATAATACTCAGAACACTGTCGACCATTAAAAAGCAATATCCGCTGTTCCGTTGAAACAAAACGCGCCTCACTCCATCAAAGAGGACCCTCCTTGTTGTCGACTAAAGAACTCGCGAGGTTCTCTTCATAGATCATGCCATTTGTATGCTCAGCTATCAGGGACATCCAAATTGAATTTTACTCGTCACTGAAGAAAATATTTAACCTTTCATTTGTGCAATGCATGTGTTTTTTAGCTCATAGAATATAATACCTTTCTAGGGGGCAATTTCAGCATAGGTGTCTAACACATTCTGCGATATTTATGACATTTGCTTGCCGGTATACGACAGAGAACCATAGATTTCGAAATATGAAACGATAAAAACCTCACACTTTCAAGACCAGACTTCTTTTGGGTTGAAACTGCTCGCAAAATCTCTCTATCTTGTTGGTGCGGTGTTTTTCTCTGTCCACCTAAAACGTTTTTTACAATCGCATTGTCACCTTACAATAAATTTCATTAACAGCAGTTCTGTTACACTGTTAAAAATTTGCAGCAAACTGCCCAGTCATTTGACCGTTTTTATTGAAAACGGTTACGTAGACATAATTAAACTCTCTTCTGACCATAATATGGGCAATAATACGGTCAGCATAGAATTGCTTCTTCATGTTGTTTAGCAGTGTCAGAAACTTTAATATTTTGAGCCTTTAAACGGCAGATTTTAGCTGTATCAGCTGCAGAGAATTGAACGTTGCAAGACATAATCCAACTGTTCGATAATTGAAGAAAGAGAAATAACTTTATATTTCGAGGTGGTTACGCCACATGTAACAGAACGCAGATTATGCAATATTTTGTGATACGGTGGTAATAAAAGCGATTGTTTTCATTGTATTTTGAGACAGCTTATTTTGAATTTTATTTTTTTTACAAACGATTTGTGATATAAGCATGTGTTGTAATAAACTTATGTTACGATTCCATATCCTAATTGTTTTCTTCTTGATTATTGCTTATTTTTTTTAACTGTTATTTCAAAAAATCGCAAGTCCATATATTTTTGTGACGAACTATGCATGAATATTGAATTATAGTACTTTTATAATAAATGGAGATTAATGATAAATATGATCAAAACTGAGCATTTAACAGCACGTTTAATCGCGGATCAAATATCTGATGACATAAATATGTCTACTGTTGAGGAATTCAAATACCTTGGAACCTACATTAAAATAAATAATTAAATATTTGTCTCGTGATCTGGAATCTTTTTTCTACAAGATGTCTTCCGATTTTACCAAAATAAAATATAAATGTATCTTTAATATTCACATTACATTTTATTTGTGATTAACAAAACATATGGATCTTACTATCGCTTTACATTAAAAACATTCTGATACTTACATTTATTGGCCATTTTAGGGACAGGATTAAAATTTGCACTGAATTTTAAACTAACAATAATAAAATGAGTATTTAAGGAATATATTTTTCATAAATGAATTAACTTGTATATATCATCTATTAGGAGGGTTCATTTTAAAGAGGTGTAAAGAAAAGAATTGGTGGAATCAGTAAAACAATTACTATGCTAAATTCTGTTCTGTCGCAATAGTAATATTCTTCTCATAATTATACGACTAATTTACGATGCAATCGTGCAATGCATTATGACGTATAGTTCTGAGACATGCACTTTAGATATCTCACAAGAAAAATAACCTTCTCCTGTCTCATACGTCTTATTTTTTAATTTCATTTATGCAATTAATGATATTTAAATGTGTTTTAAGTATATTCAAATTTGTACATTATTAGATTAAAGTATACTGCCATTCACACCTACCTCATGCATTTTAATGTATTTACACAAGAGACAACTCACAATGCTGAAATCTGTAATCGCGCACTCATTATTGTATTTTATGAAGTTATTCTCAATGCTTACACCAACAACGCAGAGACGATAAATGGTAATTTCCCGTTAATTCGCTTAACATTCTCCCCCAAATTAATACAAGTGATTTAGCGAGAAAGCATTACACTAAGTTAACGGAGTAAAGTTTATATGTAGACGTAATGACCTTTCTAGCATTGAGTAATATGGTGTAAAATAATGAAAGTAAATAGATTTTGCTACATTTTGTAAATCAAAAATGTGTGATTTCAACAATTTACTATGTATTTATCCCATAATTATAATTTAGAGGATGCAGGTTATATAGTTCGGCTAAAATGCAATTGAATTGTTTCCCCACATATAATGAAACATATTTAAAAAAATTAGTGATATAAAATTTTGTATATATATATATATATATATATATAATTTTTTCTTACAAAAGTCCCTATACTTATTCTTCTGGAACTATTTCTAAACACATCTTTGTTGCTCATTTTTTTTTTAAATTGTAGTGATGTAGTTTGTAGTTTTAAAAAAAAGTGAGTAACATACATAAAAATGTGTATTGTGGTACAATTTAACTTTCAAATATTGTTGCTTACCTCGATTTGTAATAAAAATACTTCACAAATTTTAAAATAATTTGATAAAATCACTTTCACAACGTTATAAAGATATTGAATTTTTCTTAAATAAAATAGTTCACTTTTAAACTATTTCATTTATGCAAGAAAAAAAATATTCACACCTCCTGATTTATTCATCTCTTTTTTAAACCACACTTATAACATTAACAGGAATTAAATGTGTTTTGAATGCGCTCAAATTGTTGCATTACTAGACCACAAATGAAGCTTCGAATCACTGCTACCTCTTGTATGTAATTATAATAGGTTGAATAAAATATAAACGAGACCTTTTAATAGATTTTCCCAAAGAAATTATTTACAAATATATATCAATGTTATTTTTATTATATTATTCTTCTTTTATGTTTATATTATCTTCCTTTAAGCTTATATAATTATCTTAACGATTTTTCCAACATAACTCGAAATAAAAAGCGTCAATAAGGTCCTTGTCAGATGAAGAGTTTTGTACGTTCACATAAAATGTGTTTTCTTATCTTTACATGTGTCCAGGTGTACAGAGCCATCTATTGGTGTTTTATATAAAAAAAAAATCGCATAATCAGTTTCCCCATGTCTTGTATACCACGTGTTCAAAATTTGGACAAAATGCCGCAGAGAGATTGCGTGTTTACCGCAGAAACCATGGATTACGGCGAGGCCCGTGCACTGTCAAAGCTGTACGGGACTTGATTCATAAATTTGAAGAAACTGGTTGCACATGCGATCGACCTCGGTCTGGATGACTGTGTCCAGATGTTGGAAGCGGAAGACTATCAATTACGGCTGGATTTTGCAAATAAATTCCTTATCCGGTACGATGAAGATAGCAGCTGGCCTTTACGCATTCTGTGGACAGATGAGGCGCATTTCTCGTTAACTGGTAACGTGAATTCGAAAAATTGTGTGCTTTGGACAAAGAATAATCCACATGATGTGCACGCACGTCCATTACACGAGGAAACAGTGACTGTGTGGTGTGGTATAACGAGTACGTTCATCCTCGGTCCTTACTTTTTTGAAGAGGTTACTGCCGGTGATCTGCAAACGTGTACAGTAACCAGTGCTCGCTATCTGGACATGTTAACGCATTACGCGATTCCCGCATTGCAACGGTAAAATGCTCTATCTGAAGTTGTGTGGATGCAAGATGGCGCTGCTCCAAATGTCGGGTCTTCAATCAAACGTGTCTTAATTCAACAGTTTGATGACAGAGTTATCTCCCGTCATTTTCCGTTTCCGTGGCCACCAGGGTCTAATGATCTGACAACAATGGATTTCTGGGTGTGGGGATATCTGAAATCCAAAGTGTATCAGTTTCGTCCTCAAACTGCATCTGATTTGAAAGATGCCATCAGAACTGCAATTCAAGGGATTCCCATTGCCATGATACGTGATGTAGTGCTATCCGCCATCAGCCGCATGCAAAGTGTCATCGTGTGTGAAGGAGGTCATGTGGAAAATTTGTGAAACACAATAAATTGCTTTATTTTATGCTGCTTCTCTGTCTTTATTTGTTTTCCTCACTTTTAGCCTATTTACCGCCGGTGATTTTCATGCTACAGTTGCCGTTCCAACGCTATTTAGGGTTTTTCACAATGGAGATCACATTCTAATACAAAAAACTGGGTGTTGCCATTTGATTTTTTCGAAATTTCCTCACTGTAACCGTAACTGTTTGAGTGACACTGTTTTTTACCATTTCATTCTTGAGCGCATAAAATCAAAGTACCTTTTGCTAAAATTTCATTCAGTTTCTGTGAATGGTATGATAGTTAAAGGCCCAAATGTCGAGATAGTTTTTTTATAATCACCCTGTATATACCTTGGATGCGTTTATGCACATTCGTTTAAGCATTGTTACACTTTGAGACACAGTAGTTGACAACATTCTGAACTTTAAAAAATAATTGGGTATGAAACTTATGAGCTACATGATAAAAATTTCATTTATTTCATCTGTATATTTTTTTAGTTAGTAATTTTAGTGACTCTTGAATGAAACACCCTGTAAAATACTGTAACTTTTATTTCTGATTTTTACCTCAAACATGTTTTCCACCTTTATCAATTTAACTAATATTTTTTTAATTCAATTATATAATTTAGAATGTTTGACAATTTTTTTGAAAATAGTACATTATCGGTTTTTTTTTCACAGAGAAATCAGTCCAATATACGGCAATATATTGTTTTTATCCATCAGATTTTTTTTCTCTATAACATGATGAAGATGAAATACCAGTGAAATACCTGTAACTGAGGCTGTTATGTGTAATAATATAACATTTGTGATAGCCGCTTTTATTTAAATATACTATGGAATTTCCAGCAGGTCCTTTAACTGTAACCTGCACGTCCTTTAAGTGTAATTTTTCAGAGTTCAATTAATTGTCTAACGTAATATTTTAGATGCATTACTTTTCTTTTTGGATGCATTCAAAGCAAATAGTATTTTTTGTGGATTTTTCGAAACTTTTCACTGGTTAATTAGTATATTTTTTCCTTGAATTCGTCCATTTCATAAATTTTTTAGTATCACTATTTCCGAATATTAAAATTAGCTTTATTTAATGATATAATTTTTTTTACATAAATCAGACAAACATTAGTAATCGAAAATTGCGTATTAAAATTAAACATCCGTGCAAATATTGTGTAACTACACAGTGAAATACCCGTTAACTGAGGCTACTATGTGTAATAATATTACATTTGTGATAGCCGCCTTCATTTATTATACTAAAGAATTTCCAGCATACAATATATAACAGCTAAAGCTGAAATACATTAAAATTACGTTTAATTAAACGCTATTACTTCGATATATATCTCAAAACCTAGAAAGCACTATCCAAATATTATTGGGAATGAAATATTAATTATAGTAAAAACAATTAATGAATTGGAGATAATCATAAACCAATTGTCTACAAGTATCAAATGCACTGGTCAAAATTCAGTCTTACTTTAACTGATCTTAGTTTACTGCATTTTGAGATGGATTAAATCTCTGTGAGTATCACTCAGAATGTTATTAAACCTAATTGAACTGCAATTAAATAACAAAATGATCTGTTTAAATATAATTGAATATTTATTGCTATATTGAATATTTATTGCTACTATACAATATTCAAGTTTAACACAATCATTGCATCACTAAAACAGCTATGTTACATCTTGTAAAGACACTAAATCTTTATACAAAATTGCCTGTTATAATAGATTTTGATTTAAAACACACACTCAAATTATTGTGTAGATATACTAATAAATAATGCAATTGAATGTCGAACTTTTGTAATATTATTTATTTACTTTAATTTATGTTGATATACAATTTTTACTCGAACTATTGATTCGATATTCTTGCACATAATCTACGAAAAGTTAACATTAATCTTTCTTAAACAGATAAATTAATTTTAAAGATTACTTCTTGAATTGATATGTACGTATTTAATTAAAATGTAAGACTGTTATACATTGATAATTGCTTGTTAATCTTTCTACGTTTGAAATTCCCTGTCTAAATTTTCACTTTTGCTCTATGAAATGTAGTTTAATACAGTTGAATATGAATTTAATATCTGTAATGTTTACTGAGATATCAAGAATAAATATTTCATAGGTAATAAGGAGTATCATAATCGTAAAACTGTAAATACCATTGAATGCTAAATAATGCTTACAATCATAATTTAATTAGAACACCGACAACACTTCTAGCTTCGAATTATTCCTGAGAATTTTATTAACTCTAATTCAGCTGCAATTAAGTAATGCTTCAGCTGCAATTAAGTAATGTTTCAGCTGCAATTAAGAAATGTTTCAGCTGCAAATAAGTAAGTTTTCTAGTTTTGAATATTGTTAAGTCGCTATATCTTCATACATAATCATCCTCCGTAATTCATCTTAGTTTATATGATGTTAAGTTTAAATTACTTCCGTCATTTATCGTAAAGTAAAGCGAACAGCCGATTGTGATTGCATTGATATTTAACTATAATTTGTACTATTAATGTAGACGCATAAACCAAATTCATTACATAAAAATTGCGTTTTACGGGATTGCTAAGTGTTGAACTCAATATTTCACAATTATTAATACCTAAAAAATATATTAATAAAAAAAAATTCATATTTAAAATATTTGTAATTAACTTCGCGTATTCTTTTGTTAGACATTCTCGCTCTATATAAACTTGTACCAGAATCGGCAGCACATGGTGACTGTTGAAAATGAATAAGAATTGATAAACGTGTATTAATTTCCGTTATTGTGACAGATGGTATCACAGAATATGCAATAATAATATGAAATGTGAAAATTCATTATAATTAAGTCTTTTTTTATGGTTTTCATGAAATTGCATTACAATTGTAATTTTAAATCCTCCAGTTCAAACAAGAACATAATACATTGATATCCAGTTTAGTTTTTCTTTAATAGATAAATTATGTTTAAAAAGGCTTTCTTGAAAGGCAATACAAAATACAAAAGCACAACAACAGCAAATGCAGTACAATCCAAACAAAATACAATAGAAAAACTAATATACATTATTGTCTGGTTGTTAGGATTTGTAATTTTGAAATGTGCCCACTAAAATTAGGTTATTGCACTATGACATTTCGTTTAGCGCACGTGAAGATACATTGAATCTCCAAAATTGTATCAGAAATTAAAACAATCCCTGTTTCAATGGTAGATTAGGTAATATTAAAGAGTGTAAATATATTAAATTCTCAATTCTGAGTAACACTACATTTAAAATCATACATAAATTATATTTCATAATGTTAATTTTTCTTAAGTTGTTAAAGCTACACATACGTCATAACATTTAATAACTAATTTTAGTTTACGGTGTGTTAAATTTAAATTAATTCCTTTATTTTATGTTCAAATAAATTAAAAAGATATATTGTGATTGTTTTGATATTTACTATGATACATAAAAATGTGATTTCAATAATCTTTGCTGTAACTATAAGATGCCTAATTAAATTAGTTCATTTTTCAGACATTCTTTGTCTTTATATGTATATATCTACGCGAAAATCTGCAGTATACGGAGAATACATACAATTTAAATGCATATATAATAGAGATAATAATATGCGTACATTATTATCTTTAAGTTTTATTAATGCTACTGCTAATATCGAATAATATCTCTATATAGCTAATCTTTGTGTGTTACTACGATGTAAATGCATTGACAATATATTTTAAATGTGTCATAACTAAAAGAATATTCCAGATAAAAACAGCACAGATATTAATATTCCATGTTCTATTGTAATCTACTAATAATAATATAAAGAGTGTCCGAAAAGTCTGCAAACGATCGAATAACGGGAGAAATATACATCCGATTGAAAAACGGGAACATAAGTGTTCAATATTTTTGAAAAATCTATTTAGTTTTAACAAAGTTATCCGCGCAAGTCTGCCTCCTGAGAGAAATAAGGAATAACGTTGAAATCTTACATAATAACCCTCCTTTTTATTGCTGATTCGCATTCTACGGAAAAGATACTTGGAAAGTCGTAGGCATCGCTGTAATCGAGTAAAATCCAGTGAGAATCATTTCCATTGAAATGTCTGAATCAGTCGAATAACTCGAGAAATATACATCGGATTGTAAACGGAAAATACGTGTGCAATATTTTCTAAAAATGACAAGTTTTCTAAAGTACTAAACATATATTTTTTCGTTTTTCAATCTGATGTATATTTCTCGAGTTATTTGACCGTTTCCAAACATTTTTAAAAGAAACGATTCTCACTGCATTTTACACGATTACAGCGCTATCTACGATTTTACGAAGGAAATCTTAAATACAAAAGTTCGTCTATTTTGCCGTAGATTCCAAATCTGCAAAAAAAAGGAGGGTTATCGTTTAGGATTTCAAAATTGCCCCCTTTCCCCAGGGAGCAGTGTTGAGGGGAGGGGGAAAATTTGATATACATAAATATATTTTTCTAAAGTATTGAATGTGTATTTTTTCAATTTTCAATGCGATGTATATTTTTCGAGTTATTCGATCGTTTTCAAACTTTATAATGAAAATATTATCACTGAATTTTACTTGATTACAGCGTCATATTTACTTTTATTTACTTTTATTTACTTTTTTAAACAAAAATCAATGCTAACTATTTTTAAAGTGACAAATTGGTTCATACACTGCAAAAAAATGTTGATTTTACGGTTTAATATTGACACCCCATCAGAAAAGCATTGTACCGTAAAATTAACAGTTATAAACAGTAAAATGAGCAGTAATACGCTACCGCGCATGTGCGGCAGTGTATTACTGCTTATTTTACTGCTTATTACTGTTAATTTTACGGTATAATACTGGCAGCTGTGTGTATGAATATCCATAAATAAAAATTCGGACAATTGTAAATAGAACATTTTACAATAGTAGTGTTATAAGAAAACCTTTTTGAATAGAAAAATAAATAAATACATTTATGTAAACATTTTCTTCCTATTTAAAGTAAAAAAAAAAAAAAAAAAAAAAAAAAAAAAAAAAAAGCAAATTATTGCTAAAAATATTATATCTCTTGAATAATTTTTATTCAATATGTCTGTAGCTTGACAAAATATGGGAAAGATATTTGTTAAGAGATGAATTTCCATTAGAGGATAATTTTGGCTGCAGAATAAATATCAACAGTAAAAGCTGACTTCTTTATCCATAGTTATATAATCATGTTATACAATGTTTTGTTTTACAAATTTTAGATACTGTTTAAAGAAATACTTAAAAAATTGTATTTTACAAATTTTTCTTTTATTTTTAGATTTTACCGTTGCTTATGTTTCTTTCTTTTGAACTACATTTTAATGCATTAAATGAAATAAAATAACGCTGAATTTGATCAAGTTGTGAAAAAAAGCATTCGTCGTATATAATCGGGTTTATGCAAATTTTAAAGTTGTGTTGAAGAATTTTATATGAGATACAGTTGAAAAGATGCAGCGCAAGAAAGATTTTTAGAATTTTGATCACGCTTCTCTGAGATGAAATGGAGTACCATTGCGTAATCTCTCACATTTTTTCTTTTTTTTACAATTTCGTTTAAGAGAAAATATAGATATTCTTTTAACAGTTTATTTTCTCTTTAATTCTTTCTTTGAATCAGTGATTTAACAGGCTTAATAAATATCAAAATTTCGAAGCGTAAATTATTTTTAGATTTCCTTTACACCTTAGTCTTTCTTTGAAATTTGATATTTAGTCAAATAACGTTTATATGAATAATAATTTAGAATATCATAAACGAAATCTCCGAATCTCACCTACATCTATATTGTCGTTACATGATACGTATAAAAATATTAGGTAAATTAATTGATTCACACGAGTTGTAATTTTCCAACTGGATGAAAAATGTCCGGGACAGGATACGAACCTGGGATCTCTTGGCTGAAGCTGCCATGCTCTACCAAACCAACTGAGCTATCACGGTCGAATGTGGAGGGCATAATTCATCCAGGCCCGGACATTTTTCGTCCAGTTGGATAATTATAACTCGAATGATTTCTTTACCAGTTTGAATAATTGTGTTAAAATTAATCTAGTGAAATTAATTGATTGTCGATTGTTTATTCTGAATACTTTATCCTTTCTACAAGTGTATTAATAAAACATAAAAAGAGGTAATAAAAGTGATCAAAATATATAAATGTAAAATTAATCTTAAAACCAACTTACAAGACTGTGGATTTCATTAACGCGTGTTAGCAATCTTGTTAAAATTTGAACTGTACTCCAAACCCGTAATGTGATACGTTCAAAATCAGCATCGTTCCGAAACGGTTTTACAAATTTCGATCCTGTCGTGAATGCATTATTCTCCTTTTACTGTAAATTTTTGCTAATTTTACCATTCGGTTGGGTAGTTGTTGCGTTGTTATATGCAGAGAGACGGACGGATGGACGGACGGACAGACAGACAATACCGACAATACGGACGACGACAATAGGTGCTACGTATTTTTATAATTACGAATGCACCTAAAAACACTTTTTGATCACAAACGAAACTCCTTTAATCTTCTGCTTTAGGCAAATAGAAACTAGTCGTTGGGTGCCACCGTAATACTTACCCATCATGGATATGCATAATGTAAAATATTAAAATAAAAAATGTGTAAACTACTTATAAAATGCATTGCAATTCAAATAAAATCGAGGCTTGATGACGTCACAAATTTTAAAGGCTCGATTACTGAATTGCTTGAAAGAAACATCCTTATAACTCCAAAAATAATAATCCTATTAACTAGCGGTTTATTGCATCTGATTAAGCGTCAAATTTCCAAATAAAACATATCTTTGAAGTGAAATTTGGATGAAATACAGGGTCATGAAAAATCGAAGAGCGTGGTAAATAGGATTCCAAATATCTCGGCAACTCATTATCCGATCGACTTCATGCTTTATGCAAAATTTATGTTTTTTTATTGTCTTTTATATTCATTTCTTAAAATAAACAATTTCGAAAATTTTTATATACCTTTCATCAGAACGAATATTTCGAGAGTCCGAAAAAAATAGTTCCGGTTAATCGAGCTTATTGAAATTAAATAGGCTTCTTCCTATTATTACATGCTAAGTATATACCAAATTACAAGTCTCTATCTCAATTTTTTCGGGAGATAGAGCGTTTACAGACACACAGACACACAAACATACACACAGACACTCAGACACACAGACGGATGGCAATTTTATTTTTTCTAAAAATATGTTTTTCGGAATATCCAGTGTCTGAAACGTGTAAATCCGTCAAAAAAAATTTTCGATTTTCAAAACGATTACAAGACTTACCCTATACTACGTATGATGGGTAAGTAAAAACTGAGCTTGTTGATCGGAAGCAACGTTAAGAAAAAAGATAAAACTGACTTCACAGAACTGATTCTCAGTTTTGGTGATTTTGTCTCAACAATTTATTGTTAGCCACATTAACGTCGGGTATGAATCAAGACCTTAACAACCTAATAATTCTGTTCGATGTTAACCCGAAATCCGATTCCAATACGACAAAGCGATTTTCGATGACCACAATTCCGATCTAAACTTGATCCGGTTTAACCTGGCGTTGAGCCGAAAAAAATATCCATATTTTAATGCAGTTATTGAACAATGCTCTATAATTATATCTGTATTAATAATTTTATATTTTTTGTAAAAAAAAATGAACATATATATACTTATTTATATTTAAAATTTTTACTCTTACGTTTGGAATAATATCTTGGAATTTCTATCCAAAGACGGGTTATCAAACACAAGCCGTAAGACACAAAATCCATTCTGAAACCGAAACCGTTCGATTTAGCCCAAATCGAACTCTACTCGTCACGAAAAAAATTAGCGTTGACGCGACCCTACACAAAACGCGGGTTGTGCCGGATTAGGAGCAAATCATGTTCCCGATATAATACAGCGCACCATGACCACACGTCCTAATATATCTTATTTTCCTTTGTTGCAAACATCGCTCATTTTGACGGAGAGTAGATGTTAATAGATTAATACATTTGACATGTTTCTCAAAAATAAATAAATAAATAAATTACACTATTCTAATAATATTTTAAATAGCGTGAAATAGAACTATGTACCTTAACACCATATTGAAATTTTGTGACGAATGTTCAATTTTGGCTCGTGTATGGCAACTTGTGTAATAGAAGCAGGAAAGACTAAAAAAGCGATAAATTTGTGTTACGTAAATAATGGAAAACTCCTAACTATAGTTAGCAATGATCCTTAACGTTAAAAAAATTGTTATATGAAACATTTTATAATAGTATAATTAATCGAAATATTATTAATTTAAAATTATTATTATGCTGATCAATGTTATTTGTAAAAAAAAATGAAACTGATTCCTATAAAATAATTAGCGTTCAACTTGATTCAGTGAGTCACGACGGAATAGATACTTGAGAATATAGATTCAACAGTCATAATTTGAAAAAAATAAAATACTAAACAATACATATGAAAAAATATTTTTTTTAATGACACAATGATCCAACATTTCGGCGTGACAGATGCTAGTTATAATAAAATTCATTTATTGGAGATAAATAGGAATTTGTATTATTGAAAACAAAACTTTAAAATAAAATAAGGGCGTCACTTTTGCGTATTTTCTAGGATCTACAATATTTTTATTTTGTGAGTTTTTAAGTCTAAATTTTAAAAAAATATACACAATCATTTCATTTTTTTTACACACTCAAAAAAACCATAACAGCTGGTACTTTATAATATTGGGCTAAAGCTCCAGGCCATTGATAAATTATGTAAGAAAGAAAAAATAAGCGTTCGAGACAGATAATTTTTATGAACACCATTTGGATTCCGTTCCCTGGATTACAGCGTTGAAGAATTTTGCATTCCGGTCAACGTTTTGCCTTTTATTTGTAAAATTAGCTATATTTTATTGTTTATTTTACATTTAACTACAGTTTGATTGCAGACATTCATCATTCTAGTCGCTTAATTCTTCACAGTTATCTAAACAAATTAGAAATGTGCATATAACAACTTCATTTCTATGACAGATTAGAATTCAGAGGTTCAAGATAAAAAAATGTTCATCATCACCATTTTATTCCATTTTTATGAACATTGTTTCTAACATTAATATAGAAGCCTTTCCAAAACAACACATAACAAAATAATTTGTGGTAGGAATTGTTTAAATTCTGCGCACAATAATTATTTTTTCATAACGATTACCTCACTTAATTTGGAACTTTTATTGAGAGTATGAAATTTCCCTTTTTTATGACCTTTTCAGAACCCTTCATACCGTTTCAAAGGCAGATTAGTATTCAAAGATGGATTCAGAAAATGATAACATATTTATAAAACGTTCAGCGTCAGAGTTATCTTCTTTCTTATTGAAAACGTTCTTACAAAAATATAGCAATCATTTTAAACAGTCTTTTCAAAACAAGACTTAGCAAAACAATTTTCTTTATACAAAAAATGGACGTAGTCATATTTATACAACTAATAGTTACACTTGCTATCATGCACATACATACAGGCAAGCATGATGTACAACACAGGAAGCGTATTGGATGCTTCTGTTAACGAAAAGAAAAAAAAAAAACATTCTTAAATCAGTGTTTACTTAAAGGTCCTGATTTAATAGAAATCACACCAGACATCGTTTACAGGTTCAGAATGTTTCGCATTTGTTTGAGTGCCGATATGGAAAAGGCATTCCT
Organism: Maratus michaelseni; assembly: GCA_963931845.1. Taxonomy (NCBI): domain Eukaryota; kingdom Metazoa; phylum Arthropoda; class Arachnida; order Araneae; family Salticidae; genus Maratus; species Maratus michaelseni. The sequence goes on from OZ007587.1 coordinate 412,917,155, forward strand.
CCAGCTGAGTATTGCTCCGAAAGATAAAGATTATATGCAATTATTTTACCCATGCGACGAGAAAATACAAATTTATAGACATTGTTGCAATGTTTTCGGGATATCATGTTTTCCTTATTTACTGAATGATTCGAGCATTCAGTTTTTAGATAATTCCGCACATGATTTGAAAAAGAAACTACATTGGCCTTTGGCTAAAATTATCGAAAACATTCAAGATCGTGACAGGAAGGTCCGACCAGTTAGCCTAACAGTTAATCTTGAAGTCTTACGACTTCAGGAATTTTCGTAAGACCTATTCAATGTATTTATCCGTTGGAGATAACAACTAAAGAGATTGATTCGCGTGGAGGTATGTTGAGATCAAATCACCCTGTAAATGAATCCGAATGTGATGACCAGTCATCACCACCTGAGAAAGTCCTAGAGAACAAATTTATTTCATTTTGTCGGCTAGTTAAGGTTCCTAAGCGACTTGAGCTTTATAATCAGAGAATTTATGCTTTTGATTCATTTGCCTCTGACTCAAAAATGGGGCAGGATGTTGCGTAAACCTTTTAATTTTAGTTCGCGTGATCGTTTTTATTTTAGCTCTGTTAAAAGAGGGATCACGTGACATGGTTTTTCATTATTTTCTTGCATCTGCTTGATGTAAAAACTCATTGAATTATTGATTTTATTTTATTATTTTATTTCATTATTGTAATTTATTTTTGTGATAAGGTAACTTTATGTTTTATCACTTTAATTTAAAAAGGAATAGTAAATGTTCTGGAAGTTTTTAAGATGTAGTTCCAATGTGAATACGTAATGTTTTTTGAGATGTGTTTTCGGTTAGTTTTCGTGAAAATCAATATTAAGTTTTGTTAATGGGAAAAAATTATTCAATTCTTCAAACAGACGGAAGCATAGGGTAGATTTTTAAACATCGAGCCTTGTTTTTCAAAATAGAGTTAGAGTTGAACTTTATTTTTGCTGCAACAACGGATACCAAATTTTTAAATTAACTAACAATGAAATATTGGAACAATATCACTCAATTGTCTACTTTTCTATTGTTAAAGAAAAAAAATCCTATATTTTGTTCAACAATGCTACAAACAATGATCTATTATGTAAGTATTGTTGCCATTAATGCTAAAAACAAATCAATATAATTATTCATTCAAAACTTATCTACGACTTTTGTAGCAACGTTTTGGGCGATATTGATTTAAAAGCGATTAAAGTATTATTTGATCCCTTTCTTCGAATTTTACTTTTATTTTTTAAGATGTCTAATCTTGAAAATATGAATTTCGGTATTTCATCACAAATGTAAGTATCATGTATCTTGTCAAAATTAAATATCAGTTGACGTTTTGCATGCAAATTGAATTCACACATATCTTACTTTTGAATTTTACTTTTTTGAATCATATATTTCCAAAAAAATGTGTTATTAATAATTGTTCAATTCTCTTCTTAATTGTTTACATACAATCTGTACTTACTTGATATTGACAAATAGCTAATTCCTAAATCTTTAATTTTGTGGCATAGTTACAGTTACATGTTCTTCATCAATTGAAAATTCATTTGTATTATGAGTTCTTTTTTTTTAAGTTACAAAATTTAAATTTTTATGCAAGTTTTTTCATACTTTACATACGTGATAGTTTTACTTAAATAACTTTCTCAATGCTATAACAAGAAATACAATATTCACATTTGCATTCTTTTGTGAGCAAAACTTATAATGACAGCTTGAATTTTATGAAATTTTAACATTTACGGATACATATTGTCAAAATATTCCATATATATTATCTAAATATTTCATATATATTATCTAAATATTTCATACATATTATCTAAATATTTATTATATATTTTTTAAAAATATTTTATGTATGTTTATAAAAGGTTAATATGTCTCTAATGTGAAACACTTCAATTTATAAAAGCTTAATATCTAATAAAAGATCTATATTTAGTTACGTTAGATTTTATACGATTAGAAAACAGTTCAGAGATGTCTAGAATACTGCAGCTTATATTATCAATAACATGGTCTCTTAGTACTAAAGTTAGAATTCGTGCTTTGTCGAAAAGGATTGTCAATACTTTTTTTAACAATAAAATTTATAGTCTAAATTAACTATTTATATTATAGTATGAATATTTTTTTTTCATCGTAATATGTTCAAAATGTCTTCTAATTTTCATGAAGAAACAGTAGAAAAATAAATTGAAATTTACTTTAATCAGTTCGTTTTCCATGTTTTACACTGAAAGTTTGTTTACGTTTACCAGTGCGAGAGCAGAAGAAATTGTTTATATTCTCGAAATCTTACGACAGATTTTTACGACTGAAAAAAATCTATTACATTTTTAAAACACATTGCATTTGTTTATTTTTCTATGGCGTATTTAAGCGTCTTTCCTTTTATTACAAAATAAAACTTCAGAAATTAATATTTCTTGAAGTTGTAAATATATCGCATGATACAAGTTGTAAATTTCCAACTGGACGAAAAATATCCGGGCCAGGATTCGAACCTGAGATCGCTTGGCTGAAGCCGCCACGCTCTACCACTGAGCTATCCCGGTCGAATCTGGAGGGCATAATTCATCCAGTTAACCTTATTGATCAAAGCATCTGGTCTGATATTTTAATCAGCTCAACAGAAAAGATCGCAGGTAATGGAACTCCAGTAAACGCTGGATACGTGAATACACTAGATTATTTTTTAACACAATTTTTAAATTGGTAAATTAATCATACAAGTCGCATGATTAAATTGAAAAAAATCCTTCCGGCCAGTACCGGGAGGAAAAGGTAGATTCCATATTCCACAGAATTTCAAACAGCTATATCTCAGCTGATTTAGGTAGTTTTCAATACAAAAATGTATAAAACTACCTATTGCAGTCGTTCGGCGGAAAGCAATTCCGGAAAATTTCGATATATTTTCACCGATCATGACACCCAGACCCCAAAACCACCCTCCGTTCAAATGTTGATATATATATATCTGACCTATGTCATACGATAACGCTCGTATTTATAAATTAATTTTGATGAAACTAATTGTGTGTATTAAGCTCACCAATGTTTCGTCCGAGTTCGTTGGCCAGCTTGGTCTGACGCTAAAAATTATATAAGTAAATTTTACATTTTTCTATGTTAACAGTAAAAATATTTATTGTAAAAAGAATTTGAAATATATATTTTCCGTTTTTTGTGAAGTATGATCATGGCGTACATAATGTAAAATTGAATCAATTTGCCTGAAAAGGATGAAGCTGATTTAACACTAAAAGGCTGTTTCAAAAACATAATTTCACTAATAAAATATGGAAGAAATATATACAAAGACCAGTTAAACTGTGAGAATTTGGCCAGTATTGTTAGCTAAGCCAATGAGATCTGTACAAAGTTGCTTAAAACCGGCAACCTTTACAGTATTTCCGCGGTTTTCAACGAAATCAACCCGTTTTTAGGTGCGTTCGTAATTATATAAATACGTAGCACCTATTGTCATCGCTTTGTCCGTCCGTCTGTCTGTCCGTCCGTCCGCATATAACAACGCAAAAACTACCCAACCGAATGGTTTGCAATTTAAAATATATTATATTTGCAGAATTTTGTCGAGACATTTCAAATTTTATTTAAATCGAATCAAAAATTTAGGAGATATTAATAAAAATATTTATTAAGAAATTTGAATTTTTTTTTAAATCGGTGCTTTTTAGGTGCGTTTGTAATTATATAAATACGTAGCACCTGTTGTCGTCGCTTCGTCCCTCCGTCTATCCATCCGTCTGTCTGTCTGTCCGTCTGTCTGTCTGTCCGTCTGTCTGTCCGTCCGTCCGCATATAACAACGCAAAAACTACCCAACCGAATGGTTTGGAATTTAAGACGTATTATCTTTGCAGAATTTTGTCGAGACATTTCAATTTTTTTAAAAATCGAATCAAAACTTTAGGAGATATTAATAAAAATATTTTTTAAGAAATTTGAATTAAAAGAAAAAAAATCGGTGCTTTCTTGTTATAGGAGCTTCTGAAGTTTAATCGTCAAGCGACCGATATACTTATTTTATGACAGAAATGAATCTGCAGACGATATAATTCATTTCACAGAATTAAAAATCATCAAGATCTGAATATTTATATAACTAGCTATAGTACGAACGCACCTCATTTGTCACGTTTGACAGACAATTTCCAACTTGTTTGGTATAGGAGCTTCCGAAGTTTAATCGTCAAGCGAGCGAGATGCTTATTTTATTACAGAAATTAATCTGCAGACGATATAATCCATTTCACAGAATTAAAAATCATAAAAGATCTGAATATTTATGTAACTAGTTATAGTACGAACGCACCTCATTTGTCACGTTTGACGTACAATTTCCAACTTGTTATATATTACGTCCGCCATGGTATTACGTCATGTAGGAAAGTCTATTGTTATGGAATTTGATTAATTGTTGAATATGTTAACAAAGTAAATTTATGTTCCAACAATTAGAAGAGACATAAGTTTTCAACACACCTATAGTTAAACAATGCTATCAGACATTTAGAAACAATAAATACTCATTATTACCATTATTACTAAGACCATTGTTTAATTATTGTTAAAATAAATTATCTTATATATTTGTTCATTCAAATCGGATCTACTAAATGTGTATCATTGATTTGAGCGATATTTATTTAAAACGTTGCAAAGCGCTTAATTTGAGATTTTATTATTGAAATCTTGTGTTTTATATCTTAATTTTTTATTAAAACTCTAACAGTTTTTATTTTACCTTTTAAAAATGTCTTATTTTAATGACGCTAATCTGGGATTTCCAACAGAATTGTAAGTACCATGTAACTTGTCAGGAACATTTATGATGGTTTGTGTTAATAGTTATCCTGGAATCTAATAAATTAAAAGTATATTTTACACCTAAATTATATATTAAGACACAGTTAATTGTACTTTATAAAACTTATGTCAAAGACCTTTACTTAGGATGATTAATTAGGATTAATTAGGATAATTAATTCCGTCATAAATAATATTTTACTAATAATTCTTATATACATACATTATGGTTATATCTATATGAATTTAGACGCAATCAAAAGAAACGTCAAAGAATATAATATACTCTTGGCTTTCGAAATATTTAAATATTTACTACTTAAAATAAGAAAAACTATTCTGATTTAATGACTTAAAATTTTTGCATAATACTATTTGATTCAACTATTTGTATACATTTAAAACACATACAAAATTTGCGATTTATTAATGGTGATATAGGTAGAAAAATTAATGGATTTAGAGATAGAAAAGCCTACTCATGAAATAATTGCTAAGAATAATTTAAGAATGTAAATGTAAAATTAGTAAATTAAACCACAATGAAACAATATTTTAAGTTATTGCATTTATAAATAAAATTACCTTAAATTATATATTTTATTTCGCAAATTTTTAAAGATACTTGCAAAAATTAAGGTCGGCATTAAGAAATCAAATTTTGTGTACACTTGAACAATGTTATAGATACGTTAACGGTAACTTCGGAGTTGAAATTCGTCAATGCAGCGATTATTACAACGTATACATTTGCCCTTCGTACTCATGAAAATTAAAAAAGACATAAATCCTATTAGAGACATCAAATAAATGCTATTAAATGTGTAGTATCAATTTGAGCGGTACTTATTAAAAATGTTAAAAAATCTTTTAATTTATTTCTGATGTCTAGTTTCTTTCCATTTTAAATTTTTATTTTAAATCTAACAGTTTTTAATTTAACTGTTGAAAATGACTCATTTTAACGACGCCAAGCTGGAACTTCCAACAAAAGGGCGAGTAGAGCTTGTGACATGTAAAGAAACATTTTTTTATAAAGACCACAAGTTTTAGTTACCCAATAATATAAATGTTAATACAATTTATGTTTAAACGTTTTGGTAGATTTTAATAAAGGACAAATTCAATTAGACCGAAAATGTGTGTCTTCGAATAATAGCTACTTTTTGGTTAGCCGCGCTCCAGTTATATAGATACATGTATATATACACATACATTTATGTATGTACATATATGTATGTATGTATATATATATATATGTATATACATATGTATTTATATCTGTACATATATCACTGGCGCCCGGCTAACCGAAAAGTACCGAATATAATTTTTGAATAATGAAATATTTTCACATTTCCATTCGCTTGTTCAGAACCTATATTAGACAGCCTAGCGCTCCATATTTACCCATAAAAATTGATTTTGAATAATGCTGAACATAGTAAAATTTATACCTATTGTATATATACATAAATTTCGTACCAGGCAATATTCATATCTGTGTTCATGGTATCGCAATAAAGATCATCCTAACGATATTCGATGATATAATACATTACTTTCTTTTGTATAGGAATATACATTTTTATGTGAGCCCTTGAAGTGCAAATACAGATCTTCGAGTCACTAATGAGTATGGGAAAAAAGAGAGGAAAAAGGGAATCGCGCTCTCTTATTAAAGTATTGAAAATACATGGTTTACGGCTTTTTTTTACCCAATTTACTATTTTATGAACAAAAATCCTGATTACACCCATGGGTAATTCCCTCTCAAAATGGGGGGGGGGGCAGCTGCCGCGCTTACTCTTGCATTGGTCAGGCATTGCGCTTGTTACATGCATTTTCCACGTGGATTTATTAAACAATGTTTGTATCTTTCGAATAATGTATGCTTTTTATATCATTTTATTGAATTTCTTAAAATCAAATCAAAGGGTGATTCAAATATCATCGGTATACGTCTACAAGTATAAATATTCTTCAGTCGTTATATTAAAAAATGTATTAATGTTCACTAGTTTTATGTAAAATATATTATCAGTGCAAAAATTTTAGAAATAAAAGTTCGAAACATTATAAATTAAATTATCAAGCTTTGTTTGACTTCTCACTGTACCACATATCTGCAATATTTTCTATTTTGAAGAACTTTTGTATTTGAGACATAAAGCTTGTCAGTCTAATACGGTCTGAATCAGTTGTTTATTTTTTTAAAAATGACTATAATTACAAGGTTCCTACAGATAAGGTATTTCCCTCACTTTAGGTCAGAAAAATACCTGTATTCACTTAGAGAACATTTTACTACATTCAATCGCGCATTCATAACTCTAATTATTCTATAAGTGAATACTGGTACTTTCTCTGAAACTGTAAGAATCGTGTATTGCTACTTTTATTTAAACACGCAGAGTATTTTTCATTACATATAACTTTAAATAAAATTTAAATTGAATGGACTATGTCATCACTTGAAAAATGTACATATTGTTAAATTAAATTGTACTATTCCTGGCTCTTACAACTGCAGTAACCTTCAACAAATAAGTTTACATTTTTAGTAATTATGTTTCTACCAGTGATTTAACAATTCTCCTAATCTAATAATATCTATATATTTAAAACGCTAAGCGTTTTCTTTCGACAATCCGTGAGAACAAACTACGGCATCAAATTACAGCATTATTTTTTTTAATGTAAGATATCTGGACATAGATTTGTTCTCGTACATTCGTTTGTTCGAAAATTTTATTAATTAGCCTTAATATTAAATTAAACTTTTACATCTGCTTATGACGTCATAAAGTCCGCAAAAGGATAACGCCCACTGTTGTGAGGCACATAATTTATTTTCTGAACTCTGTGGTTGCGAGGATAAAAGAGAAATAATAATTATTAAAAGCACGCGGCTTTTAGGCCGAATATTTTATTTTTCAAGTTAAATTTCGGTAAAAATATTTATCCGGGTGTTTTATAAGCGAATAAAAGTTCATATTTATTGTGACGTCACAGTAATATTTTCCAGTGTGCTTATTTTATCATTATGCATTATAACTTTGTTGATGCCATTTTTTCAATACAATTAAATACAAAAAATATTTTTATTTGTAAACATGGTGTTTAAGCGTAAAAGTACCGTACATGAAGTACGTGTGAAAAGTTTGCGCCTGTGAAAATGACGTTATGCTTAGCTTGAAATGCATTTTAACAATGATAAAACTAAAGAGAAAAATTGATATGATTGTGCCAACATGACGTAATTTTAACTGATTTTTCCATTCTTAATTATAAAGATTAGAATTTTAAACTTTATTGATTGCTTCATCTTGAATGTATACCTTGATTGCATGTTACCAATTACTTTTTTTTTTAATTACAGGCTAGAAGATTTCATTTTTTAATATAAAAAATTCACAAAAGTAAAGGATTTCAGGAAAATTAAAATCATTAAAAATAGTGTTATGGTAGAAAAAAAAAACTTGAAATAATGATTGTATTTTTAGCTAGACTAAACAATGTAAGGCTGATATTTATTAGGAATTATTTTGGTAGTTTTATTATGAGCGGCAAAGTCATATTTTCATCATACATTAGTCACTTCTTTCACTGTGAATTTCTCTTTCGATGTCAAAAAATGGTAGTCTACTTTTGGACGTCAGCGAAAACACAGTGGTAATTTTTAGAAATGTATAACCGTTATGAAAATAAACGGCGCTGTCGCTTTAGTTTTTATTGCGCTTACATCACTTCTAAATATTACAAATTTCTATTTTTTACTACATTTTACAATTTCAATTCTTACATCATCAATTAGAAAAAAATAGCTTTCGACTGAAATTTATTTGAAAACTGCCGCTTAATTTAACAAATTTTTAAATAATTTTCAAGCATGAAATGTTTTTTAATTCTATAATAACAATGACCATCAGTTTGCTTCAATAATGTAAAACAGCCCCTGGGAAAGTTGCCACAATTGAAATAGATTTCTTTAACCCTTATAAAAAGTGAAAATAATAATAATGACAATAATAATAATAATAATAATAATAAACCCTGATAAATCATAAGATCAGATTATCCATAAGATAGAGCATTTTGGCGCTAAATTAAAATCTGTCAAAAAAAGAAAAAAACAACTATTTCAGTTTATGTTTAACATAAATTGATATGTTGAATCCGCTGATGTATATGTTGCATCCGAATATGCTAGGAATTGTATTTTTTTAAAGATTCATTGAGTATTTAACTGTACAAGAGAAAAAAGATCCCCGACTGTGATGAAAAAGGGATAATCATCCGGATTATGTAAAGGGACGGAAGAAACTACACAAAAAAATTACACTTGAAAACATTAAACATCTCCTTCATCTGAAGATTGATTTATTATTGTAAAAAGAAATTCTTCATCTTTACAATGAAATTGATTACCTTAAAACAATGGATGCGTTTTAGAAGACATGGATTTAAAATGAACAATGATTAAAGAGGACATTTTAACATTTTTAATTTAAACATTTTAAAACTTTTTTTTGACATCGAATTTCGACGGTGTTTTTGGACAGATGCAATGCACATGCTCGTAGGAGCTCATTCGGTTGCACTATCACAGGGGGAGGGGAGGAGATGCGTGCTTTATTTTTTATGTTCTTTCATTTACTGAATATCAGATGAAAGTAGGGATATACTATTTGTATGATACTTCATACGTCCATGAAATTTCCTTGAGTTAATTTGTTACCTAGAAATCAATGTATAACAATATTTTTAAATGTATAAAGCTATGGTTAGGAAGAAATTGGAAGTAAAATTGGAAGTATATTAGCAAAGGGATATCTAAACAAGACTGGCAAAGACAGGAAAAGGTGCAGGTGAGCAATTGGCGGTAGAAGAGTCAGATCCCTATGTATACGCGACTGAAAATAATAATATCGGTGTATGCAACATGAAATGGTGCAGTGCAATGGGGAACGGAATCAAAGTACAGTTCTGTACAGAGGGCAGCATTCTGGCCTAAATGCTAGAATTTCATGAAAACAAATTATAATTCAAATAAAGATTCAAAATATTCAACTGGGCTAAAAGTCATGTTTACCAGACAAAGAAATAATAGGGTCATGCTATTTGGAGTGTTAAAATGTTTTTGTTTTATGGAATTGTAAAATTTAGACCAAAGTACTGCAATCTACACAGAGCTGTACTTTGGTTCAGCTCTCCATTGCAGTGCCCCTTTTCATGTTGCATACACCGAGATGATTGTTTTCTGTGACCTATACACAGGAACCTTACTCTTCTAACACTAGTTTCTCTCCATCACCTTTTTCTGTCTTTATCGGTCTTGTTTTGTGTGACTTAGACATCTTTTTGTTAATTTACTTCCAATTTCATCATAACCATAGCTTTTTACACTTAAAACAATCCTATAAATTGATTTCTGGGTAACTAATGAACTCTTTATGATATGTGCTTCATTTTATTATGCTTTACTAGCTCAAAAATTGTTGGATGGTAAAGAATTTTAGTCACTTGCTAGCAATAAAAAAATTGTGATAAAAGTCCGCATATAAGTACCAAATTATGACATATGTTTTTTTTAAAATCCTACCCTCGCTTTGATTGACACATTACCAAATAAAATGGAATCTGTCCGTCACTCCAAACATTCATATGCAATGGCTACATTCAAGAAAAGTAAAAATAATTACCATCAACCTAACCAGGATTTACTGCCTTTTTCTGATTACTTCGCTTTAACATTTAATAAAATAATTATAATGCAACAAACTGCATCGCATAATATTCTTGATTAAATTTTCTTTCCAATGGTAATACAGCGTTTATCGTATTACTAAGAAATATTTGTTGTTATGATCCATCAAATTTCAAAAAATCATTTTTTCCTAAAAGGTGTCCACAATTTTAGCTACCACTGAAGGGATTTTTTAAAATATACATTTTTAAAAATAACTCAACAAGAACTGTAAATATTATAAGCATTAAGATATTTAAATGCAAGTTTTTAAGGCAATCTAAATACGCAGTACTTTAGAACTACTATTTAAATATTTCATTTATTTTCAGAAATAATTCTGATACACCATACAATAGTCCATCATATTATTTGCCTTATGATCATCACAATCAAGTTGAAAATTCTTTTGGCCTTACATATGAGCAGAGTTATCAAACTGAAAATTCTTTTGGCACTACATATGAGCAGAGTTCTCAACCTGAAAATTATTTTGGATATTTCGAACATGGGTGAGTATATTTAAACAATTACTTTGTCTTCTCATATTCAGAGTAATAATTTTAAACATGTGTATTCAACTGAAATACAGTAGTGGATAAGCAGTTTAAAATATTATATATATATATATTTTAATACAATAATTTTTAATTTCAAATGTTCACAATTAAATAATTTGAATGGAAATGCATCTAATAGTAATGCAAATCCATGTGTTACATATAATAAGCAGGTGACAGTAATAACTCATATGATACCATTTTCTGAAATAAATATTCACAAAGGCTCCTTTCTTTAAAATTTGGAACTTCTTATCATTTTTGAAAAAAATTCAGAGGAATTTTGTAAAACAGTCTAATTTAATATGAACCATATCGTGTTTCGATTATTTAAAAAAAAATGTCTAAAAATAGTTTTCTGTAATTAATTAAATATATTACAATGTTTCTTATTATATATAAGCAACGTTATTTATTACTTACACACTGATTACATCATTTATATAGAAGAAATTTGTTTTTAAAATACGATATTTAAGGCTTAGATTATATTTCTTTTATTAGATTTTCTTTCATAACAGATTACAAAGAGTAAAGTAAAAGTCATCGTATTTACAAATTTACAATTGTGGTTTTCTTAGTTTAAAAATATGTTGATGAATGAAGAAAAAATGCAATGAAATAAAATCATAATGTTTCAGACTTGGAGAATAAATGGAACATTTTATAATTTAGAGGTTTAGAGGTTTCGGAATTTTTACTTATACTCATTAATGTTATTAGTTTTTGCTTTATTTTTCGTTGCTATGTATTGCATATAACGCTTTACGTACTGTGGTTTTTATCTCGCATTGTTGAATATACATTGTTTCACTACAAATGTTTTTTTGTGCAATCTAGCATTCCTTTATTTTTATACCACAATCTTTCTTGTTGCTTACCTGGTGTGTCAGTATTCTAGTATTTTATTGTATTCTCAGAAATGTTTCATTGCATTTTGTGCTTTTTACCGGTTTTAGGTATTAATTGTCTAATATGTCATTGGAAAATCTGACAATATGCTTTAATTATATTACGGCTTCATTCATAACTGTGTTTTAAAAACATTCTGCACATACTTTTAAAAATGTTATACAGTCTATAAAAAGAACAATCAATTGCAAATGCATCATTTTATCAAACCACCTTATTCCTCAGAAAGCGAGGTGATGTGTCATCCAGAATAGTCAGATGTATTCCCTAGGAAAAGTTGCGTTACAAAAGCGAATCAATTAATTAAAAAAATAAATGGTATATAGGCAGAGTTTCCAAGTCTCCGGCTTTTTGAACACCAGTAATTGTTTTGAGAAAATGTTGTTCTCTTAAATCATAAAATGCTCCGATTCAATAAAACAACATTTTCTGTACTAAATTACTGGTATCCAAAAAGCCGGAGAATTGACAGGTCTGTATAGGGTTCTTATAAACTTGCAATCTCCAATTTTAGAAATTTATCATCGTGGAGTTCAGCTGAATAGCGAGGTGTTAATTTGGAAAGCATAGGTTAATTAAGTTTTGAAATCTGCTACCCCTTTAAGAAAAATCAGTTCCGCATTCTTGACCTCAGCTGGAATGTAAATTATCAAGCTGCGGAAATTGTGTTTTTTGTTGTTGTTGTTGGAAGTCTTCACTGGCGGAGTTTTGAAATTGAAAGCGACTTAAAATTTAAAAAAAATAATTATATATTCGGTTTCCGTGATGCGAATTTTTCGAAATTTGGTTTTTGAAAACTGCGATATTTTTCTACCATCATATACCGAATTTCGAATGTGTCGTGCAATTTTTTCGATATTTTTGAAATAGGGGTTGGAAAGGGCGATGATTGCGGTTTGTGACTTCGGGGATTTTTTCGTTACTGCCTGGATCTGTCTGGTAAACTAACCATGCTAGCCTCGCAACGAGGTTCGATTCTAAGCAGGAATTAAATTATTTCTTTGTTTCGGTATAAAATCACTTTTTGTGCTTTTCGAGACTTTCTTAATTAATAACTTTCTTAATTAAGAGTCGACTTCTTCGAAACTGTAATTCCAGAAGCCCCTAATTTTTCCGATTTTTTTGACACCATAATCGTTTTGCTCGCAGTGTTTATCCGTGTATAAACACACACACGTTTCCGAACATTAATAACACAGATTTGTGGTTCTCACTGAAATTCTATCAAAACATATGCGATATCTTAACCATATCATTTAATGAAAACTCAAAAAAAATAATTTACAAATGGAAAAATATACATTTTGTATACAATGTTCTTAATATTTTTTATTACAGCTAACTGAACAAACTCACAATATACAGCAACGCAATTTATGAAAAGTCATATATTCAGAAATTAATTGTAGTTACATATTGTTTTCAATCATTCCAATATAGACATTCACATCCACATCAATAAATTTAAAAGTGGAAATCTTTTAAACTGAGATTAACTCAGAAAAGGAAATAAATAATGTATAAAATAAAGATACCAAATTTCATATGTAGTCAAAAGTTAAAGAAAAGAAAAAAATAAATTTTTAATTAGGTTACGTATTTATAAAATATTAGGATTTTTAAAGTGTCGGTGGTAATAAGTAATATATAATTTTATTTTAATGCAAATTATGTGAATTTTTTTCTGTCGTTTAGATATGAATCAATTGAACCGGAAAATCAAGGTATCTTGTATCCAGTTATGAATCAAGTTTGTGTTCCTGAAAGTCAGATATACAACGTAGTGCATGCATTTGAGGACAATGGCACTACATATTTCTATCAGGATCTTGTTGATGTTCCAGTTTACAAGTAAGCCAATTATTTTAATGTGTGCGTTGAAACTAGTACTTTAGATTTTTTTTCCAAAACCAAAAAGCTATTTTGATTTGTTATATGTTCTGGATGTTAACGATATGTGTATTTTCGAATTAAACAGCAAGCACGATTTACATTAACTGTTTTACGAGTAATAAAATTAGAAGTAATAATATAATTTTATTAATGGTAAAATAATGTTTTATCTTATTTAAGTAAAAAGCCTATAAAAATATATTAGAGAATAATCCAAAATGAATACGTTTGAAAATATAATAAATTATATCACTTTGTAATAATATATTTCTTTTAAATGATGAAAGGTGTAAACTAAAAATATAATATAAAGAAAATAACTTATTAGTAGATTGTTGACAAGTTTCGGCTCACTCCAAGCCATTATCAAAAACAAATGAGAATATTCTACAATTGCATGGTCTATGAAGTTATTATATATGCAGTTATAATAACTTCAAAGACCGTGCAGTTATAGAATATTCTTATTTGTTTTTTATACTGGCTCGTAGGGAGTCGAAGCATGTCAACAATCTAATGAATGTTATTTTACTGTATATTGTGTTTTTATTTTACACATTTTACTATTTGAAAGAAATATGAATACATTCGTTCAAAAAGAATCTTAGAAATTAGGCATGTTTTTGCCTTATATGCTGTATTTTATGATGCAATTAGTAATAATCATTTAGTATTAAGTAACGAATTTATAACGTGTCTATTCTTTTTCTAGGTCAATAATTTCAATTTTGTGATAATATAACTTTAATAATATATCTGAAATATTAAATCGTAATAAACAGATTTAAAAAAAAGATTTATAATGAAATATGGTAATTAGATTATCATATATTTTGTAATCTTGTTGAACATTATCATATTTTCAAATAAAATCCAACATGCTAATAAAAACTACGCCATGTAATCAAACATTAAATTTATTTTTTAGTATGTACAATGCCATCATCGACACTCCAGACTATGTTGTGGAAGAAAATTCTTCATATAGTTACGAGCCAGCAGAAAATGTTCACAGTGAAAATTTGGAGCCGTATGTTGAGAATACTTCAGAGTATGATGATCAGTCAAGGTAATAAAATCTTTAAATATTTTTATGTTCATGTTTCTAAACCTCGTAATAAGATGTTTTCATTGGAATGTTCATAATAAGATGTAGCTATCGACATCCATTGTGTTACAAACAAAAAAAAAAGTTCTAATTGCACAAACATAAGAAAATCGCATCACACCTTGCGGAAGATGTCGCAGAATGCTCTTTAATATTAAAATTGCTCACGGTTTCCAAAAATAATTTAATAATTAATTAAATAATAAATAATGTTAATTAATTAATTAATTAATTGAATTAATTAAATAATTTATTAAATTAAAAAAATAATTTAATGATAAATATATAAAATTGAATGCACAGAAACTACAGACATAACTACTAGGTTTTAAATTGTTGTTATTTTTTTATGATCAAGGGGCCATCGTGCTCATATTCAAAAGAAACATAACTTCGGTGTACCATAAGAAAACTTATATATTAATATTAAATTCGTATCATGGTAAATATCTTGATACTTTCCTTAGTTTAGGGGTACAGTAACAATTAATTTCAACTTATGAATTTTTTTTTTAAATCCTGATTATGGAACACCCGACAATTCCATACACATTTTAGTAGGTGTTTATTGAATCGGAATTACTAAAAATTGGCACTGCGTCAATTCATCACAGCGTCAGTTCGTTGCAGTGTCGATTCATCATGGTGTCAAATTGTCGCGGCGTTAGTTCATCGTGGTGAAAAATTTTTAATTGTGATGATAATATTTTTGGTGATAAAAGTAAACATAATTTAGTAAATTTATTTCATGATAATTTTTTTTTCTGATTTAGCGTTTTATGATAACTAGAATTTTACAGGCCAATATTCGATACAGATATATTTTAAATTATTTTTATGTATTACTTCGCTTTCTACTGCTTTAGTTGAAAAATAGCAATCATTAAAATGGGTATGAAATCTATTTATGTGATATTTGTGAAGTTCCCAATTGAGACCATGAATGTTTAACGTACTTAGAACAACTCATGTCTTATGTAAATTAGAGATAAAAGAGATATTGAATTTCATCACCGGAAAAATGGCAAAAAGGGCAAAGAATAATACAAGAAAAATTACAAAAAAAATTAATTGGTATACCCGTACTGAAAGTAGGCGTGGGGCAAATGAGCTCTCCCTGACTTATTAAAAATAAAGAACAAAAGAATACGGACAGAATGTAACCCAAACTGCTGGATGTGATTTTGATTCAACTGTTTATTGCATGCCTGAATGTCATTGTATGGTAGTTTTGTTTTAATTTTTGTTTTACATTTATTTCACTACTAAAGTATCCCTAAATTGTATTATAACTTTATCATTTTCTTTCACTAAATCTGCTTAACGTAATTAGTGACTGTTTTCAATTTCCTACGTCATGTTATTATTTAATGTCGTTACCTTAGAAATCAGAATGAGTTAAGAAATTCAAGCGTGTAGCGAGAACTTTTTTTCGGGGTGTGTGTGGGGGGGGTATATTTTCTACTACAATCTATTTCTTTTAGATAAAAGTATATTAATAAATACATTCCGAATAATTTTAGGGAGTGTTTGCCTCAACCCTTTTTTTTCCAGCCTTGTTTCGTCATGGAACTGATAAAAGCGGGTGATACTTTTGAAAATATTACTGATTTTTTTCTCCCCCAAATTAACTGTTTTCGGTGTTGATAGGTACTTAAAAATTTTACATAAAATATATCTTTTAAAATATAATTTAAATGTATAATTGCCATTCTAGCGCGTAAATAAAATCATTCAAAAAGGCAGTTTTCTTATTTTATTCCGTCTCTTTATAATATTTAAATTTGATGTTCTTCTAATTATATGCATTATGTTAAAAACTATTAACTATATTTTGCAAGATTGGATCACTGTTAAATTAAATATAAATATTGAGCACTACAAGTAATGCTAAAGAAAAAAAAAACTGCGTAGAATTTCGTGTTTTGAGATGTCATGAATATGATTTGAATTTTTTAACTAATGCTTCTCTGCCTGATTTGAATTCTATTTAAAGGAATTATGTATATTTATTTATATATTATGAAATTAATATTTAAAAGAAGCATGTATTTTAACAGGCTTATTGTCATCACTATTTCCGATTAGTGATCATCGGTTTATTTAATCTCAGAAATTCTGAAACAAATGAGTGGGAGATTACTATTTTGAAATAGTAGTGGTCATCCATGGCGTAGTACGACGATATAATACACAATATTTTAAAAAGTTTCAAAATGAATTTTGAATTTTCACGTATTTTGAAAATACATGTATTATTTATACATTATATTTTTTAAAGGTATTTTGTAGTTTAGGTTTTTTTTTTATTTTGCACTGTAAGTCGTTTTTGTTAATGGTTGATAATGGTTTTAATTTTCATTTGTTGTATTTTGTCCAACTATAATACCATGAATATTACAACAAAAGAGTAAACTACCTTACAGGTTGATCATATTTAAGGCTAAATTAAGGCTAAGATTATTATCAATAGCCAATACATATAAGCTCACAGTTACAAATATTTATGATAAATTGAAAACCGATCTAATTCTTAAGGATATAGTTTTACGTATTAAACATGATTCACACAATTAGAAGAACATAAAATATAAAAATTACAAAAAAGACGATTACAAAAAAATGCCTTATTAGCAAAAATGTTTATATAACTGAGAAACTTAGATTGATAAATACTTTTTATTGTTAATTTATAAAATATGTTTGCTATTTGTTGAGTCCAATTGAATTGGGCATTTGAGTTTGAATTTCCAATTTCATGAATGTATACAGCATTTTCGATATAGAGGAGAGGGAGGGGGTGGGAAAAGTACCTACTTTAAATCACGAAAAAAATCCAGTCATTGGACTATGTTTTATCTCAAATAAAAAATGTATTTTGCGCGAGACTATTAAAAACAATAATGAAAGTTTAAAATAATAATTAAATGATCACGTGTTGAAAGCAGGAAATAAAGAAAATTACGTCATAAAAATTGTATTTACACATGGATATTAAAAATAAAAAAGATGAATTGAATGAAAATAATTATAACCAGTTAAATGAAAAAGCATTATAACCTGATTACAGAAGATAGTCGCCGTTCTTGATATCATCATCATCATCATCTTTTTAAAACAGGATACATTATCAGGTTTTAAGAGGCTGTGAAATCAGAAAGGGGGTTGGTGAGAGTAGCTAGCAGGGAGCAAAGCCCCCTAGTAATTTAAAAAAGCAATAAGTTTCTCTACTTCATTACACTTTCATGTTCTAAATTCGGAACTTCACAACAATTACATATAAAAAAAAATGTTCTCTACATTTCATATTTCTGCACTAAAGCAATAAAAAGAGAAATATATATAAATATAAATATTTAAAAATATACCTGCATCTAAAAGCGGACTGTAAAATGGTAGTTGTTATAATTTGCTATAGCTAAAAAAAAAATCATCATCACTTTCTAAAGCATTTTCTCAGTAAAAAAAAAAAAAAAAAAAAAAAAAAAAAAAAAAAAAAAAAAAATCAGAAACGTTTACGTAAGTATCGGAGACATCTGATGCACGATACTAAAGTAAAGGTTTCTGATTACAGCAAAAAAATGTTTCAGCTAAAACACGGAACCTTTCCGATTCGTAATGAAATTTTAAGATGAATTCTTCCGCGATGTGCACGACGAACTGAGGCGACATCCTAAAAATTCTGCTGTATTGACAGAGGGGCCATTATTACTTTTAATTGTTGAAAAGTCGTTGTTTTATCTATTATTTTATATTGTAATTTTTACACTCATTTTTACACTCATGATTTCCTTTACATCTTTATATTAATATTTCAATAGATGAATACAAAATCTCAATTGTTCAATAATATATCAATGATCCAAGTCGTAAAACTAATGTTGCTTCGCAAAGTTAAAAATGCATACAATTTCTTAAAAGTTATTTATCGTTTTCATAAATTAATGTTTAAACAAATTTACTTTTGTATTGCAACACACAAAAAAAATAGTTTTAAAAACAAATTGATACTACGCTATTTTTTAATACTTTCCAACACAGTTTAAAAGTAATTATTAATTGGGTTTGTCGGTTCGTGCATGCTCTAACTCGCGTAGATATATTCGGATTACCATATAATAGATATAGTAATTGATTTCTTATTGTAGTTTACTATGTCATGTTCGGAATTAAGAATAAAGTATGCATCATTTATAATTTGTTTACATGAACAATCAAACTGATTTTATTACATTATGGTCTAGTGGAAAAAATCATTTACGGTACATTTTATTGGTATTATACTATTTGAAACATATTAAAATATATATTCATCCCTTACGTGCACTACATGATGCTTGCTACAGAATAGGGTGTGCATAGCATTTATTGTTTATTTACAAGGACGCACAAAATAATTCTGTTACAATACTCTCTATGAACAACAATTGCATGAAGTGAAATTCCAACTGTGGTTAGTGTTTTTAAATTTAACTAATTGTTTTAATATTACTTTTTGTGCATAAATTCTATTGCTCATGTTTATGGCTGCACGGAAGAATTCCGGGACAATATTATCTACTGGGAAAATTGGTTGAAGTTTATATTAATGATGCTATACCATTTCAAATATATTGAGATTGATATTCATCTTTGAAGTGCACTACAAGATGCTTACTGTAGAATATGGTGAACATAACGTTTATTGAAGCTTCTTATTTAGATATTTCGTTTCATTCTAATGAAAAATTTCTTAATAATTATCTGTTAGTGTTGGAAAGTGATTCATAATCTATTCCTAATGCTTGGTTTTTCTTTGTTATTAATAAAACTTCCTGTTTATGTATTCATGTTTTTCACAGTTTTGAAAACACCTCATTCGTTTCGTTTTAGTAATAAAGGAAGAATTTAGCAAGTCAAGAAATATTTAATTCGAAAATAAAAGTTTATTTACAATTTTATGAACAAAATTATTATTTGATAACAAACATGCACTAGTTTCCTGAAAAGTTTGTAATTTTCCAGTATTTATTTTGACCACTGATGTCTGTTTTGTTTGACAACTGTATTTTAACTGTTCTTTTCATATTACAGAGCTGTCGAATGTTTACCAACAGTAACCAGTGAGTCTCCATCAATGTACATGGATAATTTGTATTCTCCTGAATTTGAATTGAGTACTCCGAGCTATAACAATTATGGGGATACTAGTTATAGCCAGTCGCAGCCCGATAATGCGGAAAACTGCCAGCTAAATGCAGATATTGAAATTAGACAAGAAAGTGTAATGCATTACACTGAAGTTTGCGAAAATCATGATTCAGAAGGAATCGTTACAAGAAGCGAAATAAACGCTTATCATAAACAAGTAAATTACGAATTGACAGTAGTACGAGATGGCAGGTGTTTAGGAAAAGTCGCTAGTCAAGAATCTGTGAAGGTACATTAATATTATAGCATTTATAATTTTGTTTATAGTATAGTCCGTCCAGTAAGTGAACAGCCACTAATGAATGAACAATTAGAAATTGTTTTAATCGAATAAGGTTTGAAAAACTTCCTGCTAGTTATATGAGATACCAATTAGAATAACTGTTGTAAAATGAATCTAGTCTCCACTAGTTAATTATGATAACAGGTAATAAAGCCCGTAATTCAGTAAAAAGGTGTTATAAGTTAATTGTACAAGTGGTAAAATAAAAAAAGCATAGTATGAAACTTAAATTATTTTAATTTCTGACTGTTCATTCACTGGAAAATTTTGTGGTCATTCACTGGTAAGAATTGTTCATTTACTTGGTTTTTGTATAGATCTTTATTAAGTGGGGATATCACTTTGAGCAGCCGGAAAACGACAATAATTAAACTATTGCATAAAACTCTGTGTCTTTAAAACCAATGAATGAAAAACAACACTTTTTTCTATAATTTCCCACATTCTTGTAGTTTGAAAAAAACATTGAAATAGTATATATGTCAAAATACTAATTCATTAAATGATAACGACAAAAATGACTTTTTAAAAACAGAAATACTAAAAGATGCATTTTGCGCGCAATATTAAAAAAATTCTACTGCTGACCCACACTTAATATTTCATTTATTTTTACTTTATATACTACTATATTTTTCACTGAACCTAAATTTAAAAGTCTATTGAAATTAATTAGCAAAATTAATGGCTTTTATAATACTTTTCACAAAATTTACCAAAAATGTTAGATTTCATTTTTCAATACAAAATTGTCTATGTCAAAAATCAGACTAAATTTAGGTCCATCATAAAAGTACACATGAAAAGTAATGGTACGCTAAATTTCAAGGTTCTGTGATTATTGCTTTTTAGGATTTCGTTCATCTCACGAAACCCTATTACTCCCGCTCCGTTGTCTGTCCCTCACAGAACCATTCTCAGAAACTATGTAACTTACAGAGTTGAAACTTCGTTTATAAATCAGTATATCAGCTGTGAAGAGCTGAAAATATTAAAATTTGAAAAATTCGCATTATTTTAATAAAAACAAAATTCTAATAGCCTTTTTCTATTAAATTTTAACATTTTTCGTTATAGCAGATGCCAAAAATTTAAAATCCACAATGAAATTTTTTCTACAATAATTAATTTTCTATTGAACGATTTCCACGTGAAAAATGAAAATGAAATAAAAAGTTTCACCAATTGAAAAAAAATATTAATATGAAATAAAAATGATTGACGTCATAGTGGTAATAAAACGGAAATTTTCAAAGATTTCTCAATAATACAAGGAGTATGAGTATGTGTATGTACACAAAACAGATTAATATCACGTCATTAGAGAATTAAAAAGAAAATTAATCTGACATCATATCGGAAGTGTAACGGATTTCTCAAATGTTTGAGACTAATACAAAGAGCGTTTCAATATGAGTAATAGAGATTAGTAAATATATGAGTTTGAGGAACGTATTGAATCATGATAAAAACCCGATTATGGAAATATTCGCATATTTTAAAATTTTTAAGGTGTACAACATGTTTAATTCTCAAATTATTATTATTTTTAAATATCGCATTTAGTCCACATGACAGATATTATTATGACAGAGTATAATAGCGGTATTTGCCCGCTATCGGCTGGCTTAGATATTCGAAAAAAAGAAAACATAGACAGGTAAATTTTTATTTTATAAAAAACTGACCTTTTTTTTTCTTTTTTTTTTGTTGTTGCTAAATGAAATTTATTTGGATTTTTTGAAGAAAGAATAAAGTGTTTTGAAAGGATTATTAAACGAAACCCTTTATGCGATCTTAGATCACACTTACCCACTCGTTTAATGATGGTGCTTGAAGTGCCAAAAATACAGTTTTGTGAAAAGTGCTTCAAAGGTAACAATATAGCATGACAGGAAACGGCTTTTTACAAGATAACATTTTGAAGGTGTACAACACGTTTAATTCCCAAATTATTATTATTTTTAAATATTGCATTTAGTCCACATGACAGATATTATTATGATAATAATAGCGGGCTTCGCCCGCATTTGGTTGGTTTAGATGTTCGAAAAAACAAAAAATATACCGGTAAATTTTTATTTTATAAAAAACATGACCTTTTTTTGTTTATAAGTGAAATTTATTTGCATTTATTAAAGAAGGGATAAAGTGTTTTGAAAGGAATATTAAACGAAACCCTTTGTGTGATCTTCGACCACACTTACCCACTTGTTTAATGATGGTGCGTGAAGTGCCAAAAATACAGGGCTTCAAAGGTAACAATATAGCATGACAGGAAACGGCTTTTTACAAGATATCTTTAACTATAACTTCTGTTCTAATTCGAATTGAATCATGATAAAAACCCGATTATGGAAATATTCGCATATTTTAACGTTTTGAAGGTGTACAACATGTTTAATTCCCAAATTATTATTATTTTTAAATATTGCATTTAGTCCACATGACAGATATTATTATGATAATAATAGCGGGCTTCGCCCGCATTTGGTTGGTTTAGATATTCGAAAAAACAAAAAATATACCGGTAAATTTTTATTTTATAAAAAACATGACCTTTTTTTGTTTATAAGTGAAATTTATTTGGATTTATTAAAGAAGGGATAAAGTGTTTTGAAAGGAATATTAAACGAAACCCTTTGTGTGATCTTCGACCACACTTACCCACTTGTTTAATGATGGTGCGTGAAGTGCCAAAAATACAGGGCTTCAAAGGTAACAATATAGCATGACAGGAAACGGTTTTTTACAAGATATCTTTAACTATAACTTCTGTTCTAATTCCAATTGAATCATGATAAAAACCCGATTATGGAAATATTCGCATATTTTAACATTTTGAAGGTGTACAACATGTTTAATTCCCAAATTATTATTATTTTTAAATATTGCATTTAGTCCACATGACAGATATTATTATGATAATAATAGCGGGCTTCGCCCGCATTTGGTTGGTTTAGATATTCGAAAAAACAAAAAAAATATATCGGTAAATTTTTATTTTATAAAAAACATGACCTTTTTTTGTTTATAAGTGAAATTTATTTGGATTTATTAAAGAAGGGATAAAGTGTTTTGAAAGGAATATTAAACGAAACTCTTTGTGTGATCTTCGACCACACTTACCCACTTGTTTAATGATGGTGCGTGAAGTGCCAAAAATACAGGGCTTCAAAGGTAACAATATAGCATGACAGGAAACGGCTTTTTACAAGATATCTTTAACTATAACTTCTGTTCTAATTCGAATTGAATCATGATAAAAACCCGATTATGGAAATATTCGCATATTTTAACATTTTGAAGGTGTACAACACGTTTAATTCCCAAATTATTATTATTTTTAAATATTGCATTTAGTCCACATGACAGATATTATTATGATAATAATAGCGGGCTTCGCCCGCATTTGGTTGGTTTAGATGTTCGAAAAAACAAAAAATATACCGGTAAATTTTTATTTTATAAAAAACATGACCTTTTTTTGTTTATAAGTGAAATTTATTTGTATTTATTAAAGAAGGGATAAAGTGTTTTGAAAGGAATATTAAACGAAACCCTTTGTGTGATCTTCGACCACACTTACCCACTTGTTTAATGATGGTGCGTGAAGTGCCAAAAATACAGGGCTTCAAAGGTAACAATATAGCATGACAGGAAACGGCTTTTTACAAGATATCTTTAACTATAACTTCTGTTCTAATTCGAATTGAATCATGATAAAAACCCGATTATGGAAATATTCGCATATTTTAACGTTTTGAAGGTGTACAACATGTTTAATTCCCTAATTATTATTATTTTTAAATATTGCATTTAGTCCACATGACAGATATTATTATGATAATAATAGCGGTCTTCGCCCGCATTTGGTTGGTTTAGATATTCGAAAAAACAAAAAATATACCGGTAAATTTTTATTTTATAAAAAACATGACCTTTTTTTGTTTATAAGTGAAATTTATTTGGATTTATTAAAGAAGGGATAAAGTGTTTTGAAAGGAATATTAAACGAAACCCTTTGTGTGATCTTCGACCACACTTACCCACTTGTTTAATGATGGTGCGTGAAGTGCCAAAAATACAGGGCTTCAAATGCAACAATATAGCATGACAGGAAACGGTTTTTTACAAGATATCTTTAACTATAACTTCTGTTCTAATTCCAATTGAATCATGATAAAAACCCGATTATGGAAATATTCGCATATTTTAACATTTTGAAGGTGTACAACATGTTTAATTCCCAAATTATTATTATTTTTAAATATTGCATTTAGTCCACATGACAGATATTATTATGATAATAATAGCGGGCTTCGCCCGCATTTGGTTGGTTTAGATATTCGAAAAAACAAAAAAAAATACCGGTAAATTTTTATTTTATAAAAAAAATGACCTTTTTTTGTTTATAAGTGAAATTTATTTGGATTTATTAAAGAAGGGATAAAGTGTTTTGAAAGGAATATTAAACGAAACCCTTTGTGTGATCTTCGACCACACTTACCCACTTGTTTAATGATGGTGCGTAAAGTGCCAAAAATACAGGGCTTCAAAGGTAACAATATAGCATGACAGGAAACGGCTTTTTACAAGATATCTTTAACTATAACTTCTGTTCTAATTCGAATTGAATCATGATAAAAACCCGATTATGGAAATATTCGCATATTTTAACATTTTGAAGGTGTACAACATGTTTAATTCCCAAATTATTATTATTTTTAAATATTGCATTTAGTCCACATGGCAGATATTATTATGATAATAATAGCGGGCTTCGCCCGCATTTGGTTGGTTTAGATATTCGAAAAAACAAAAAATATACCGGTAAATTTTTATTTTATAAAAAACATGACCTTTTTTTTTGTTTATAAGTGAAATTTATTTGGATTTATTAAAGAAGGGATAAAGTGTTTTGAAAGGAATATTAAACGAAACCCTTTGTGTGATCTTCGACCACACTTACCCTATTGTTTAATGATGGTGCGTAAAGTGCCAAAAATACAGGGCTTCAAAGGTAACAATATAGCATGACAGGAAACGGCTTTTTACAAGATATCTTTAACTATAACTTCTGTTCTAATTCGAATTGAATCATGATAAAAACCCGATTATGGAAATATTCGCATATTTTAACGTTTTGAAGGTGTACAACATGTTTAATTCCCAAATTATTATTATTTTTAAATATTGCATTTAGTCCACATGACAGATATTATTATGATAATAATAGCGGGCTTCGCCCGCATTTGGTTGGTTTAGATATTCGAAAAAACAAAAAATATACCGGTAAATTTTTATTTTATAAAAAACATGACCTTTTTTTTGTTTATAAGTGAAATTTATTTGGATTTATTAAAGAAGGGATAAAGTGTTTTGAAAGGAATATTAAACGAAACCCTTTGTGTGATCTTCGAACACACTTACCCACTTGTTTAATGATGGTGCGTGAAGTGCCAAAAATACAGGGCTTCAAAGGTAACAATATAGCATGACAGGAAATGGATTTTTACAAGATATATTTAGCTATAACTTCTGTTCTAATTAGAATTTTTGTAAAATATTTTTGCAGTGAATTTGTAACATTTAATGGTATCCATGTTATTTTTTAATAAAATCGAATTTTTTAAACCTTCAACGTGATCTCCCCATTTAAGACACCCATAACATCCCAATCTAATGAAATATAAACTTCTTTTTATTATTTTTTAATCATTTGTATACCAACATATCAATTTACACTGCCAGAAACCAAAAGGTACTGTTTATTAAATTTTTATCAATCTTTTTTTCTTTTTAAAAGTGCTTAAGTGTTCATTTACGGATGACCCTATATAAATTCGTCTTTACTTAATGAATGCTTAGAGGTTTCGGAAGAAAGTCTGAAATATTATTAGTCGGTACATTCCATCATGGAAAAGGGTCACTGATTAAACTTATTATATTTTCGAAGATAATCTCTTCTACTTTGTTTCTCTGTGTTATTCATCTAAAAGAAAACCATACACTGCAAGAACTTGCATGAGTATATTTATAAAGTTTCATTTGTATGAGGATTTTGGAATATTATCTTTGATCTCTATCACTTTCATTTTCTAAAAACTGTGGAAAAGTATGGTCTCAAAATGGAAAGTTATTTTACGAATTTTAGAAGATGTTGTGTAAATATGTAAGATATATGCGTGCAAGTATAGAAGTTCGAAAAAGTTCTATCTAAAAAGTTATATATTTTTTTAAGTACGGCGCACGAAACTGGAAAATAATAATAAAAAAATATGTTAATTATAAACGTTTTGGATCAAAAATAAAATTTGTTTATAAAGCATTTGTTTTCTTTAACTGTATGTTTATTCCAATTTTTGAATCGTCTCAGACCCGAAGATGTTTTCATGAAACAGATCATCCATAATAACTGTCTGTGGTTAACGTTAATATTTCTTAGACAAGTGAAAGCTTCCCTTTCATTCATGATAAAAAAAATTTGTTTGTTTTTTTCTCTCTAATTTTGTATGTTTTTCTGAAATTTTATGTTCTTTCAGGCTCTCGAAATTTCGCAGGAGGCCTTTGATACAAATGGCATATCAGCAAATGTAAAGTATATGAAGGATAACTTGTACTTAACCGCTTTATCGGGGTAAGTTTCTGCTTTTTTAAAATAAGAATAGCATTAATATTTTTATTCTAATGTCTAATTTTTGACGTAGACTGATATAATTTTTAATGATATAATATTTTGATCGTCTATAACTTTAATGGAAAGATTTATTGCTTTCTAAAAATCTTTGTCCTACACTTCTCAGACAAGCATATGAACTTTAAGTTCATGTTACACAGGATAATGACAGTAAGAAAATAAATTACGTAACAATAAAATGAATTCATTTCAGGGCATTTTTTTCTGAGCTACACTAAGTTATGCGCACTTTATAAATAGAACAAGTGCAAATAGAAATTTAAAATTCTGGAATTCTGCTTAAAGCAACTTTAAATATCCTGCTGCTATTTATGAAATTTGCAAAGTTTTAGGCATAATATGCTGACAAAAAATATGTCTATATCTGAATTCACAATGACCAAAGTTTGTGTTTTGATGAATGAAACAGTTTTTTAGAATTGAATATGCCGCCGTGAAGTCCTACATGATCTATGATCGCTTCAGTGTGAACAAATTAAGGCTAACCGATGATCTATTTTTTAGATGATAGCGACTATTTTTAATGCATTGTAAACAGTTTTGAAAATATGCAATTAGGATACACTTATTAAATTATATTAATCTGTCCGAATTAGGTAATTGTATACTCATATTCCGTCTTATATATATATATATATATATATCCTTTAAAATTAAACAAAATCTTCTAAAATGTCGAGAATATAATGTCGCTTTAGAGAAAGAGAGTCTACATACTATATACACTGTAGAAATTACTCAAAGGCAAACCGCTAAAATACTAAATTTCTTAAGTTAGACATAAGGAACCGCAAGAAATATTTTTATAAAAAGTACTGCCAATTTTTAAATTTGAAAAATTATTTTTTATTCTAATAAAATTTGGTCTACGTAAAAGGTTTATATGAAATATGTTTATATAAATCCAGTTAGTGCAAAAGTTCAAAATTTTGAAGACATTCTTTGAAGAAACCAGATGCATTGAAATATTCTTTGAATGCTATCGTATAAAATGCTTCCATATATTAATAATATTAACATTTTTTAACCTCTCCCTAAATGGGAAGAAAGTAAAAAGTTTTTTCTATCATCAAATGGTTCATGTAGGAAGTACTGTATATTTAGGGATTAAAGTGTAAATATTTGTAAAGGTATATTTCACATTAAAATTAAGCTCACAAAATTTACATTAAAATTAAAGCTCTCGCTATATAAAATTCTTCAAAGTGAAACATGCCAATTGATGTTGTATTGGAACTAAATTGAAACATGAACACACCATTTGAAACTTCTGTTTTAAAATCAAATGTAACATTTGTGTAATTATAATGTGATACTCAGATAATCTGACATTTGGAAATGAATGATACATTTTTGATAAAGTACATTTATCGATACATGAAATGAGTAAATGAAAATTATCTTCTTCTTAAAAGGAAAATAAGTTATTTTTCTGAAAATAATATCCATTAATAAAAGGAATAATTTATGTTTAAAATTCACAGACTAAACATTTCAAGTTTAAACTGAATTTCAAACAAATTGATATACTCCAGTTACCTTATTTTTCCACCCAATACCCAATACCTTATTTTTTTCAAACGCATTGCGTTAAAAGAGTAGTTAATATATATATAGTTGAATATTTTGTAACTAATTATAAAAAGTTCATATACCCATATCACGTTTATCAGAAAGTATCAGAAAAAGAGGTAATGGAATGTATCCACTCTTTAAATTGTATATATATATATATGTATATTTCTGAAAATAAAATCTTATAATAAACATACAAATATTCTTTTAAACTCCTTGAATGTATCATATCGAAGTAGATGATACGTATTCAACGTTAATCTACTTAGTTCAAACTGGAATAAAAGCAGTTACATAATAAAACATTAAATAATTTATTTCGCCATGTATTTGAAAAGAAAAATCTAGTTTCTTTGCTTTGTTCAATTACCAAACAGTTCTGTTTTTTCTTTAAATAAAAACACGTTTTGGCCAAATTTATGAGGAATAGTGTAAATAATATAAATGTTTCTGCAAAATTTGAACACGTAATGCTATTTTCAATACATTACTTGTATCTGAAAGTGATACGTCATTCTATGAGATATGTTGGATAAATAATGCTCATAAAATTATTATTTATTAAAAAATAATTTCTACTGCGCATAATTTAAAATTGTTAGGATTGAGGAGCGAATTTTAAAGATAGAAATTATTCCTCCATATTTAGTTATTTTTAAAGTGAAAAATCTTTCAAGTTAAAACAAGCTCTTTATCTTAGTATTTATTTAAATCCTATCAAATAATAAGGGGTGAATTTATTAGTATTAATTGTAATGCACATAAAAGAAATGCACAACTTTCATTAAAATATAAAACAGTCATTTTTTATATTTGTTATGCAAAAAAAAGTACCCTATGTTTCACTGATTGATATATAATTTAAAAAAAGAGTTTAAATTTATTTATTATTTATTATAAATTTATTTATTATGAATTTTAAAGATAGAAATTATTCCCCCATAATCAGTTATTTTAAAACTGAAAAGTCTTTCAAGTTAAAAGAAGCTCTTAGTATTTATTTAAATCCTATCAAATAATAAGGGGTAAATTTACTAGTAAAAATTGTAAAAGACATAAAATAAATGCACAACTTTCATTAAAATATGAAACAGACATTTTTTTATATTTGTTATGCAAAAAACGTGCATTATGTTTCACTGATTGATATATAATTCAAAAAAGTTTAAAATAAGGATGTTATTTCCCTTTAATAAATATCTTTTAAATCACGTAATAAGAAGTTTTGTAATATTTGACGCGTTTCTTCTGCTTTTTCAACATCCAAAAAGGGATGAGCGTACTATTCAGAAAGGGTTATATTCACTTCTAAGAATATAAATGTTCATAACGTATGTCAACATAAATGATTTATTAGCACTTGGAAATATATTTATCTTCATTAATTAGAAATATAAAAAATAATTGTAATTAAATTTGCAATTTTATGATTCTTTTATATTTGCTAAAGGATACCGGCTTTTAAATGTTCATATAGGTTAACAACTTGTTTATTATTTATAAAATATGATAAACTATCAGCGTAAAACATAAGCTTAAATTGAAAATTGTGTTTATTAAATTAAGTTTGAATGTTTGAAAAAATAAATTTTTATTTGTTCTAGGAAATTACGAAAAAAAGAAACCATTCCAGTCGTTGATAAAATGCCTGTAATTGAAGAAGTTGAAGAGGAGTCTCCTGTAATAGAGTACTCTAATGAAAACAAAACAGGTGTGTCTGGAAATATATTTTCTAAACAGGCAAACAAATTGTGTAGACGAGAAACCGTTCACGTAGTTGAAAACCTTAATGATAAAGATCACGTGGTGGAATCGGATAGTGGAACCGTAACAAAGGTAAAGGACTTTGAGAAACTTTATAGAAAAGAGAATTTTGAAGAAAGACCAGCAGTTAAAGAAGATGATATAACCTTTGAAATTCCGGGAAAAAATGAAAATATTGATAATGGTCATTTAAGATTTGACCAAATTGAAGAATCAAAGACCGATTCATATAAAAATTGCAATGTCTTTCATGAAAATAACGGAAATATTGATAAAAGGTATCTTTCCAAAGAATATGTATTTCTAAAAAAAATTATTAACACTGCAAAAGCAAACAATGCAAATTTGCGTAATCAAACTGGATCTATGTATGTTGGAAAGACTATGATGGATGAAGAGAAAATTTCTTCAGAAAAATGTGGAAAAATAAAAATGAAACGTAATACCTTAAAGACAGGGGAAATAAAATCTCCTTTAGAGACTAATGCTATAGAAGATACTACGATAATTCCTTTGAGAGAAGAATTACATCCACTTCAGTTTCCAGAAAATGCAATCGCCGTTGATAATGAAAATCAATCTTCTAAAGTTCCTAGCCAGGTAACAGTAATTTTCACAACTTTTTAAAAATTTCCATATACCTATTCTAAATTTTTTTCTTGATTATTTTAGTACTGTAAAACAATACACAATTAAGAAATATGTTTTTCCATTTATTCTTATTATTTCTAATTCAAAGGCTTGTTGAAAAATTATCAATTAACAGACACTTTAATGTCACTGAAATATAATAATTTTCAAACTTTAAGCTAAATTTTAGAAAATATATGCTAAATTTTAGAAAATATAATTTTCAAATTTCTCTAAAACCGAATAAATATATTTATCCTAATAAACATATTAAAATTGTAAAGGGCGGAGTATCAAAATTAAAGAAATGAAGGTTTCGACCATTTTTTTCGAATTTCAATTCTAAGTGTAATTTCTCCTTAGGAGCCTACATTATTCATGCGAAGAGACGAGTATGCTATTATTAAACCTACGTGAACCTTCATTCCGAATTTCTCGATTGCATGTTAGTAATTTGACATAATGTTTTGCATAGGATACGTGATACAGTGCTAACATGATACGCTTGTTATTTTTCAATTTTGGCTGTATTTTTTTATATGAGAACATTTTCAATTTTGTACCTGTTTTCGAATATAAAAGTATCCTCATATAAAGAATCTGCATTCAAAATCGAAAATGTAACATAACAGACATGATTGAGATGGTCTCATCTGAAATAGGCAAAATAAAAATCATTTAGAAATATTGTAACGGAATCGTGACATCTGAAGAGAACTCTACCATAGATTTAACATTAGCTTGCGAGTTTTGTGGTGGGCTCTTAAGATCATTGTTTTATGATAAGAAAAACGCATTAATGTGTTAAAAATACTTATTTTGAAATTAAAATGTTTTTAGTTTTTTCTTAAAGATACCGTTTTTAGTCTTAATTCTTTTCTTCGTGTAAATCATTTTATGCTTGGCTGAAGTCTTTATTTTTCTGCTACCTAAATAGATTTGTGTAGACATGGTTCTTGCTTAAACATTTTATAACATATGGAAGTAAATACATATAAAAGTCAATAAAATAGGTGTTCATGTTACAGAATTTAAAATATAATTTGTTTTTGTAAAGTATAGGACTGTGACAAATAGACTGTGACACCAAACACTTTGCGCATAGATGCTTTCGCGTTTAATAACAGAAATGACTTACACATCTTCTAAACCTTACGTAACCACATACAGATTGTAACTGAATTGATTGTCAGAAATCTAACGTAATACATGCCAAGGCAAAAAAAAATTGTTTTGGAAACCAGGGACACAACCCATTTATTAAACAAGTAATACACGGTGCCTCATACCAAGCTGAATTCACATTTTCGTTCATAGTTTTAACAATAACGAAAATATTTGAGCGATATCTTCAACAAAACTACTTGCTATGAAACATGAAAAAAACGTGTGAAATAATAGAATCGGCAATTCTCCATGTCCAAGTAATAGTGAGATAGACGCTTCATAACTCGCAAAGCAACGGACAATGTATATGATGTCCGTGTTCGAATAAGAGTGAAATTCCAGCAATTTCCTTGATGTCACGTTTAGTTATTGTTAGTTATATTGTTTAGTAAGTCAAAGTTATTGTGTTGAAGGTTTCTTTAAAATATGTTCATTATTGTTACAGCTATGAAGAAAAATGTTGATTGGGCTAGGATTGAGTATTATTGATTTAATTAGTGGATTGCGACCTGGTTTCTGCCACAAAATTTAATTGTCTTGACATGTATTATCAATCCCGCCATCAAATCAGTTGCACCCTGTTTATATATATATTTTTTCAGTTTGAAGCTGTCACAACCTAAAAATGTTAAACTTTTTAAGATTTACCTGTTTTTTTAAACTTTTAAAACTCAACTTTTTATTTTAAAAAATATTCTTTAATGAAAACGTTGATTTGATCTCTTATTGTGAATTATGACTTCGAAATTTTAAGGTAATTGTTCATTTTGGTCTAAATACTTAAATACCTCCAATCTTTAATAATTTTTTCCAACTAAAATACGATTGAAAGCATTAGACAAAATACAATTTTTTTTAATATTTGTATAGTATTAACTTAAATCGATCTTGTTTCCCTACTTTTTACTAATATTAATATGTATGCCTTTTCTATACGTAATTTCCTTTTATCTTGTTCTTTCAGAAGCCCAAGAAGAAAAGATTTAAAAATTTCCGAAAGTTTCTTGGAGGTCTTCTGTGCTGTTGTATGAAGGATCCTACTTAAGGATATTGTGATTTAATCCATAGGCATAATGAGCATCCAACAGTGTAATAAGCTAAAAAAATGGCCATCTTCTACTTGATATCTAATCACACCAAACTGTTAAAATCACATCTTGTATTAACCACATTTCTTGTACAAATTAATCTAAACCATTTTTATCAATAGTAAATACAATAGTAAAAAAACAATAGACCCAAAGTAAATAAAACAATAGCACCAAACGTATTTGTCCTTTATTGCTTTGTTTGTATACATTTTAATTATAATACTTTTCTGTATAATAGTTCTTCTTCATTCTAATTTTAGTTTTGATAAGTATATGAGCATGAATTTGGTATTATATACAAAAAATAAATATTTAAAGCAAGTACAGGGAAGCACTGTTGAATTTCTTTTTTAAACATTAATGTGGTCTGCAGCAAACAAAATATCCAAAATATTATATTTTTGATTTTTTAATCTTATATTTATTCTACAGGTTTTAGAATAAAATGACGCAAACTATGTATAAATGCAACGCGCAAAATATATAACCATTTACATATTCTACCGTCTGGTTTTGTAAAGTGTTCTTAATGCATTAGATCTCTGTATTTCAATTTTTTTTAATTCAGTAATATTTATATATACATATCTGAATTTTTACGAAATACATAGTTACGTGATTTAGTATAATTACTTTTAGATATAGTATATGGATTAACTTGTTTTTATAATATTTTTCAGAAATTGTTTTAGATATAATCCTCGTAATAAAAGTATTCATAATTTTTTTTCTTTGAAAAATACTTTTTTTCTTTAAAAAATATTTTTCAATATATATATTTTTAAAGTTTAGCGTAAAAAATATTTTTTTCAGAAATTTAAAAATAATTAAAATATATATATTTTGTACACCCTGAAATATTTTCTTTAAAAAGCCTTAAAAAACCCATTATTCTGCCAAAAGATATATCAATTTATAGTTAAGGATAAAACTGACAATGTTAATTTTGAAGAACTAAATAGAAAATTTATTTAAAGAATTTCTATTTGAGATAGAATATGGATAAATATACATTGAAAAAACTTATAAATATTATTTAGAACTTGAAAAAAATTGTGTCCCGGATAAATATAGTATTTTGGAAACAGAACTTGGGAAATTTCCAAATGGAATTTGGAATTTGGAAATATAAGTCTCAGAATCAATGATGTTGGCTGTTATTTTAAAAAATTATGTTGTGATTTTCCCCAACGTTCTACAACACAAAAATCATAGGAACAAAATATTTTCATTGTTACAGTATTTAATTTTTATTAAATCATTGCATGACATTTATATTGTCATTTAATAATTCTACGTGCATGTAAATAATTAATTATTTAAGAATTTAGTTTTAAATGAACTTGTTATTCATTGATATACATTGAAAATACTATCATTGTTTAGAAAAATACTGTTGGGAGATCTCAGACATTTTGGCGTTGGACAAATAGGCAGCTGAATATAACACTGTTCTCAAATCAAATTTCGCTATTTTTTGACACATTTACAAAGTAATTGTTATTCCTAAATGTATATATATATATATATATATATATATATATATATATATATATGGACAGAAAATTTAATTCATACATTAAGGAAAATTTTGGATATAAAAGTTAAGGATTTTTCAATAAATAATATCAAGTTTTAAGTTTTAAGTCAATTTCAAAGGCAAGATAATCCAAAAATGAGACACATGTGGGAGCAACGGAGTATAACTCTTGATA
Organism: Maratus michaelseni; assembly: GCA_963931845.1. Classification (NCBI taxonomy): domain Eukaryota; kingdom Metazoa; phylum Arthropoda; class Arachnida; order Araneae; family Salticidae; genus Maratus; species Maratus michaelseni. Next base: position 412,952,360 of record OZ007587.1, read on the forward strand.
TAACACATTTAACGAAAAATTAAAATCATAATTCTATTCTAAATTACGCCAATGGTTATCCTATCAGTTTTCATAGTTTACACAAAAATATCTCCGTGTTTGTATCAAAGAGTTTCGCGTTGTTGAGGGGGGGGGGGATATTTTTTTGCGAACAGCATTAACTGTTTGATATGTAATAAAATTAAAGCCAGGACCAGCCTTACCTATTGAGCAAGGTTATATTCATCTTTTGCAAAATCACAGACATTTATACATAATTGATTACTAGTAATTACAATATATGATACACAAGAATATAAAATGTTAAGTTAACTTAAAGAAATTGAGCAGTGAAGATTACAGTATTAGGAGTAAAGCATATGGATTGATATTAGTTGATATATTGGTTTCACTTACTTTAATTTATTATTAGGAATCTTTCAAAAATAAAGTTGAGCTGCTCTATAAAAATTATGTAGAAATAATAATATGAAATATTGAATGTGTATAGGTGAAAAATACCACATAAAAACTTTTTCGTTACTAAATGGATCAAATATATTTAAAACTTGTTTACAATAGGCAATAAAAACTATATTATGTAAAATGTTGCTATTGTATTATTTTAAATATTGTAATTAACCATCATTTCTCATTCTTCAAGATTAAGAATTTCAATTCTGCGCAATTCGAAAATAAGCAATTATCAAAGTTTTTTCTCATTATTAAGGCTCAAAGCATTTTTAAATAACACCGCAGTTTGATCAGGTATGCAAAGAAATAAATTTCTTTAGAATTGGATGCATCATTTTAATTTATCATTGATTATTGATCAGGTATGCAAAGAAATAAATTTCTTTAGAATTGGATGCATCATTTTAATTTATCATTGATTATTGATCAGGTATGCAAAGAAATAAATTTCTTCAGAATTGGATGCATCATTTTAGTTTATCCGAAAGTAAAAAACTCAGATATTCCTAAATATGATTTCAAAACTCTTCTTTCATGTGTTGCACCTTTTAAATTTATCAGGTGGATAACTTATAGAGTTCTTAATCATTTAAGATTGGAATCATTGGAATCATATAGAAATAAGATTTCTATTAAACTTTTAAGAAGTTAGGATTTTATTATCTTCGGAGTAGAAAAAATATGAATTCTGAATAAGGTTTTCATAGTTTCTCATATTTCATCTTCAATTGACTGTGTTTTATTTTCGTATTGTATTTTCTGTTTTTTTTTTCTTTTTTTTTATACATGTGATTTAATATATAATAATATCTAATTAAATATATAATTAATATATAATTACCCAGCTGAAAATTAAATACAGTTTTTTTACAGAAGCGAAGTGTTTTTGAAGTTTTTCTACAGTCAACTGTAGATTTTCTGCAGTGAAATCTTGACTGCAAAAATTCTTCAGTTATTTTGTAGTTAATGTGAAGTAATTTTGCAGTGATTTATTTCAAAAATACTCTGAGCAATTATCTGCAAAAATACTGTAGTTTATGTGAAATCATTTTACAACCATCAATTAAAAAAATAATGAGTTTTTACATTTGTAGTAAAACTGCAGTAAATTTGAAGTATTTTAACGGTTATTAATTCAGAAGTATATTTTCTGATGTATCTGCAGTATAACTGTAGTTACTGTGAAGTAATTTTACAGAACTTACTTTATGTTCTGTATGCGTGTCTGCTCGTGTTATATTTTCTGTAGATTGTATTGGGTAGTAACATTCAAAAACATTTATTCCTTTAAATTACGTTTATTTTTTAAAATTTGTTTTTCTTTGGAGCAAATAGAGGAAATATATTATTGGAATTCCTCTTTATAAGTATTAAAACATAATATAATTACAAAGAAATTCCGTTTCAGAAAAAAAAAATATTTCCCGTGTCTAATTACTAGTCATAATTAAGAGACGGCAATGTTTTATTAAGAAATGTAATCTTCAGTGGAACACAATCGTATCATAAATAAAAGCAAAGGCTTTAGTTTTTGGATAAATAAATTATCATTGTTTCTAAAATAAACTCGTTTGTTCTCTAAATCGCAATTCTTACTTCAAAGTAAGCTAT